>CM062811.1:337006894-338228144 GCA_031772625.1 Pinus tabuliformis
TACTTCTACATTCAAACTTTGAGAAGCTTAATCAATTTGAGCAAGATCAACCAGAACACATATAATAGATAAGAAGATTCAATCACACATGAAACACAGAAGAATACTCTGGGAAAGCCTCAACTAAAAACCCTGGTATTGTATTATCATACAAGTGGAAATATCTCAGGATTAGACAAAGATTTAGCTTTCAAGCTATCCAGTTCTCAGTACAATCCCTCACTGCTGCTGATAGACAGAATAAAAAACACATGTACCTTCCTTCAGTCCTCCAAGCCTCCTATTTCCTTGCGCAGTTTCTCCTACGTCCTCTGACTGCCACCTGTGTGATTCTCACCTTACACACAACACTGACCTCTGAAATAATTGTGCAATCCTAAAGGAGTTAATTCCTTCTATATGGATGAGTTTCCTTTATAGGAAAATTCCTCCAACTGATAGTACAATGTCCCTGTCTTTAATCTCAACTGGGTCTCTGTCTGAACTGACATGAATGAGTTATTTATGAGAGAATATTCAGTTATCTGGAGAACACTAGTTGCATAAATGCATGCATTAACTGACTGAACTCACAAGTGGTTCCTCCAACCGTTTGGAATTAATTTAACTGGACTTAACTCAGTTAACTGAGCTAACTAATTACAACTCAAATACAACTCAGCCTTATATCCTTAATTAAGGGATAACTTCCTCAATCAAAGGGATAATTGTTGCATATCTTCACAAAGACTTCTTGTTTGAATTTCTCCAAATAATTAACTCAAGATGAATTAAGTAATTTTTTCAGACAGTTGGTGAGACTAAATTCAAATCTTAATTCTCAATTTTGATTAAAGGACAAATCAAAATTGGAATATATCCCAAAATGCTATTTATAGCAATGTTATTTTTAGCATTTCTATTTTTTGTTATTTCCAATGGAGTTGGAGTATATCCTGAAATGCTATTTATAGCAATTTTATTTTTAGCATTTCTAGTTTTAGCATTTCTTGCTACTATTTTCAACACTCCCTCTCAACAAGAAAGGCATTCAACTCGAACCTGATCCTGAACCTTTGGAATGTTTTGCATGCAACACTTCTTTCAAGTGTTATTGCTCCAGCAACTCCAGAAATAAAAAATATCTAACCTGAATCAATATGATGCATCTGTCATCAAATTCTCTAACTGTTATTGCCTTTGTTGACTGAAAACTCTACACCTCTGTGCTCTTCAGTATCTAACTGCTATAGCCTCTGTCACTTTGATATCTGATTGCATCAATCCCACGGATTCCTCCTACTAGATCCATGTTGCTGCTGGTCCTATCTCTCAGCACTGCATCTGCACTGCACCTCCTCTCATCATGTTGCACCATGCTACCCAATGCTACATTGAAACTCAATTACTAAGGCATCGTGCTACCCAATGCTACACTGCAACTCAGTTACTGAGAATTAAGTAACCGATCTCCCAACTAACCTCCCTGTTGGGCTAGAAACACCCTCTGATGCTGAATCTCCTTCTGCCACTCCATCTGCATCTGTCTCTATCCACTCAGCCATTCCTGCTACTCCTCGTTGAGGCTCCTATAGCAAGGTCTAATCAAAGAGGTTGGATACCTCAAGGATCCTGCCCCTATTTCAGTTTTCATGGGACTATCTCTTCACATTGCCCCACCTCACACCTAGAGGTATGGCTGCATGTGATCCCTCTGCCCACTTGGCTCGAAATTCCCCCCTACTAGAGGTCTCTGCATGAGTGGATGCCTCCACTCTGTCTCCTCTCGACTTCTCCAGTTGTGTTGTTCCACAACCTCCGGAAGTTGCTTCACCAATTGTGGCTCCTCCACAATTGTCTAAGACTTCTTCTGGTGCTACATGTTGAGAGGTAATGTACTCTCCCACTCAACCACCAAGTCTCTAACAGTTGCCTTGCTCCTCAAGGAATTGCATGCATCTTGAACCTTAAGAGCATACAGGTTCTTGACTCGTGAACAGATATGCTTCACCTGTGTCGTGGTGATGTATCTAAGGAAAACCTTTCCCTTACTAAAGACAACATCGTAGCCTTCGTCCTCCAACCTCGTGATCAATACCAAGTTCTTCTTCAGTCTAGGCACATACTTCACATCTGTGAAGGTTATAGAAGCTCCATGCTCCCTCTGAAAAGCAATTGTGCCCACTCCTCAAACACTATACCTTTCATCGTCACCCATATCTATGAGTATCTTGAGGTCTTTCTCCTCCAAGGTATTGAATAAACTTTTATCGTCGGTCATGTGGAATGAGGCTCCACTATCAAGAAACCAACCACAACCCATCATCGATGAAACCATGCATGCGATGAGGGTAAAATCCAATTTGAACTAAGAGGCCAATGCCTCACCTTCAGATCCTTCCGAGGATCCCTTCTTGGATTTCTTCAATGGACAATTAGTTTCATAATGGCCCACCTCATGACAATTAAAGCATCTCACTTTAGATTTTTCAATCTTCTTCCCACCATGGGAAGAACTCGATTTGGAATGAGAATCCTTCTCCTTCCCTTTCCTTGCCTTACTGGCTAAGGCTAGATTTTCTTCATCCTCCTTGGATGAAGAACCATCTCTGGTGCTCCTCCTGATCTCCTCCTGCATTAGATCCAACCACAATCGTTCCTAATCTGGCAGTTTCTCTCTTCCATTCACTAAGTCTTGGTAGCTATTCCAACTCTCAGGAAGACTGAGGAGAGAAAAACTCACCATGTCATCATCAGTTATCGTGATTCCTACACTTCCAGGATCATCTTTGCAGGTGGTGAGCTTGTTCAGATATGTATAGATTGTGTCACCCTTTTCACACTTCATTTTTTGAAGCTTGTCCTTTAGCGCCAACTTCCTTTGGTCATTGTTGTTCTAATATAGATCCTTCAATGTCTTCAACATTGAAAACGGAGTCTCCTTCCCATGTAGACTCGAGACAATATGGTCTTGAACTCCCTCTAGAAGAATCATCCTCGCTCTCGCCACACATTTCTTCCATTCCGCCAATTCTTGGGAATTCGTTGCTACTGGCTTGGAGACTTCTTGATCAATGAAGTCCTTCAAACTGTTGTCCTCTAATACCACTTTCATGTGATCCTTCCAGGCTATGTAATTCGAGCTGCCATCAAGGGCATACTCGAGTCTCAAGCCATTGAACGCCATTGGTGAACTTTGAGATGTGATAAGAAATCTATTTTGTTCCTACAATCAAGAACTTCAAACATCAAAATTCTCCCTTCTTTGTATACTATTATCCACTTTAATCATCTTTGCCTCGATACCATGTAGAAATTTCTCTATAGATCAGCTAGCTCTGATACCATGTAGAAATTCTCACTGTAGATTAATTGATTATGCAATGTACTAAAGTAAAATACTTAATCTAGTTCTACAATCAAACTTTGTGGAAGATTAATCAATTTGAGCAAGATCAACCAGAACACATATAATAGAGAAGAAGATTTAATCACACATGAAACACAGAAGAATACTCTGGGAAAGCCTCAGTTAAAAACCCCACTATCTGTATTATCATACAAGTGGAAATATCTCAGGATTACATAAAGCTTTAGCTCTCAATCTATTCAAATCTCAATACAATCCCTCAGTGCTGCTCATAGACAGAATAGACAACACATGTGCCTTCCTTCAGTCCCCCAAGCCTCTTATTTCCTTGCGTAGTTTCTCCTGGGTCCTCCAACTGCCACCTGTGTGATTCTCACCTCACACACAACATTGACCTCTGAAATAACTGTGCAATCCTGAAGGAGTTAATTCCTTCTACATGGATGAGTTTCCTTTATAAGACAATTCCTCTGTTATGCTCTTAACCTGCAAAACGATACCCAAATACAGAATATGCGAAGAGAAGATACCCAGAACATAGAACAGCAATGATTTTATTATCCAAAGAGTAATGTTCACTTGCCTCTTTGAGGGGGCAACCTCCGATAGAGCAGAGCTCGATTATAAAATAAGACACGATGCTCCTCGCAGGGAGTCTCTATCCTTTATATATGACTCATACATGCAATACCACGGACCAATACCGTGGGTTTTATTAATACCATCTATCTAATACTACGGCCCATTTGCAACTAACTGTAGTCCCGTCATTAATTGCGGGTTAACCACTTACAATTATTAATATGGGTTTATTGACTCTTGACTATGACGTGATCCCATTACATAGATAAGGGGGTTAGGGTGGGACCCTAACATGCCCTCCCCCTTAAGACTAGCCTTGTCCTCAAGGCTGAAGCTATGGAAACTGCTGAAGAATGTGCTGGTTCCCAAGTTTCATCTTCCGGAGAGGTCTTTCCATTTGACGAGGACTTCCTTAATCATGCGGCCGTGCAGTTGCTTCTCTCGTGTGCTAGGACCTATTCGGGTTGAAGCCAGATGGACCCTTCTTTGTCCAATTCAGGTAGACTGGTCTGAATTCTGCAATTGTTCCCAATCACTTTCTTGAGGCATGAGACATGGAAAAATGGATGGATTTTTGTAGTAGGTGGCAAGGCCAACTTGTAAGCCACTTCTCCAATGCGCTGAAGTACTTGATATGGTCCGTAGAATTTGGGAGATAGTTTCTGACACCCCTTGTCTTTGAGTGATGTTTGCTTATATGGTTGTAGCCGTAAAAAGACCTGATCCCCTTCTTGAAATTGGCGCTCTGAGCAATGCTGGTCTACCTGTTGCTTCATGTGGTTCTGAGCTTGATGAAGATTCTCTCGAAGATGGGTGAGCATGGTTGTGCGGTGTTGTAGGAGTTGATCCACTACTTGTACTTTTGAGCACCCCTTGAGATACGAAGTAGGTGAAGGCGGGAGTTGACCATATACTGCTTCATAGGGAGTCATTTTGGTGGTGGCATGATAGTTGGTGTTATACCACCATTCAGCCAGAGGTAACCACTGTACCCAAAGGTGTTGCTTTTCTGAAGTGAAACACCTAAGGTAGGTTTCTAGACATTTGTTGACGGCTTCGGTTTGACCATCCATTTGTGGATGATAGGAAGTACTGAGTTTTAGTTGAGTGCCTTGTATCCTGAAGAGTTCCTGCCAAAAATTACTAGTGAAGATCGGGTCGCGGTCGGACACAATAGAAGTGGGCATGCCATGCAATTTGAAGATCTGATCCATGAAAGATTGAGCGACCAAAGTTGGTGTAAACGGGTGGGGTAGGGCACAAAAATGAGCATACTTCGACAGTCGGTCCACAACCACCATGATGACTGACTTGTTCCCTGACTTTGGAAGACCTGTAATGAAATCCATAGAAACCTCCGTCCAAATTGATGTCGGAATGGGAAATGGTTGTAATGTGCCTGGTGTGTTGATGGTTTCCCCTTTGTGGCGTTGACAAACATCGCATTCTGCTACGAAAGTAAGGATGTCCTTTTTCATGCCAGTCCAAAAAAATGATCTTCTGGTGCGAGCATACGTCTTTGAAAGCCCGAATGTCCTGCAATGGGAGATGAGTGCAATTCTGCCAAAATGCGACTTTTGAGGGTGGATGTTGGTGATATTACGACTCTGTCCCTGTAGCGAAGAATATCATCTTGCCACGAGTAGCCCTTGGTGGAATTTGGATCTACCTACAATTGAGAAATGAGTTGGGAGAGCCCGGGGTGTGAAAACCATTCCCTGCGAGCCTCTTCAATCCATTCTGGAATGGGGAGGGAAATTGCTAGCAGAGTACTTTCCTCCTCAAATTGGCGAGATAATGCATCTACTACACTATTTTCTTTCCCTTTCTTGTAAATGATCTCATAATCATATCCCAGCATTTTGGCGAGCCATTTATTTTGTTGTGGGGAGGATAGGCGTTGCTCCAAAAAATATTTAAGACTGTTATGATTTGTGTGGATTTGGAAACGTCGCCCCAATAAGTAAGGTCGCCAGGTCTCGACTGCATGTAAGATGGCCATCATTTCCTTCTCGTAGGTAGATTGGCCCAGATTCCTCCCACTTAGTTGTTGGCTTGTGAAGGCCAAAGGTCACCCTTCCTGCATTAAGACCACCCCAATACCTGTACCCAAAGCATCACATTCAATGACAAAAGATTTGGTGAAGTCAGGTAGTGCTAACACTGGAGTGGAACACATGGCATTTTTTAGAGCTGTAAAGGTCTATTATGCTTCCTCATTCCATGAATTTTTCTTTAGGAGTTGGGTGAGGGGCTTCGCTATGCAACCATAGTTGCAAAAATATTTACGATAATAGCTTGTGAGACCCAAAAATCCTCTCAAGCTCTTCAAGGTCTTAGGTTGAGGCCATTCCTGCATTGCCTAGATCTTTTTGGGGTCCACCTTGACACCTTCACGCCCCACAATGTGGCCCAAATACTCAACTTCTCCCATGCCAAACGAACACTTGGACATCTTGAAAGATAATTTATGCTTGCAGAGCAGTTGCAAGAGTAGATCTACATGTTGAAGATGTGCGGCCCAAGTGCCACTATAGATGAGGATGTCATCGAAGAAGACAAGGAAAAATTTCCTGAGATATGGTTTGAGAATGTGGTTCATAAGGCTCTGAAAAGTAGAGGGGGCATTACAAAGACCAAATGGCATGACCAGGAACTCATAATGGCCTTCATGAGTTCTGAAAGCAGTCTTGGGAATGTCGACTTACTTCATGCGAATTTGGTGGTAGCCTGAGCGAAGATCCAGCTTAGTGAAGAATTGAGCCCCATTGAGTTCATCCAGCAAATCGTCAACCACCGGGATGGGAAATTTATCTTTGACTGTCAACTTATTGAGGGCCCTGAAGTCGGGTCACATCCACCACTCCCCATCTTTCTTGAGCACCATGACCACTGGGGATGAATAAGGACTAATGCTAGGACGAATGACACCTGCTTCCAAAAGTTCCTTGATTATTTTTTCTATTTCATTCTTTTGGGTGAACGAGTATCTGTATGGGCGCACATTTGGGGGTTGGGCCCCTGGAACCAAGGTGATGCTATGATCATGTTCCCCTCGCGAGGGTGGAATCTCATGAGGCTTGTCAAAGACCGGCAGATGGTTATTGAAAATCTGTTGCATCTCAGGATGAATTGGCAGAGGCTTGGTTTCGACTTCTTGGATGGCATTAAATTGAGCTACAACTCCATGATTGCCCTTTTTTAACAATTTTTCCATCCTATGCGAGCTGATGATAGAGGGGGCTCCCGCTGGAGTCCACGGAGGGTATGTGTGTAGTTGTTCTGCTTAAAACTCATATATAACTCCTGGAAATCCATTGTGATTGGCCCAAGAGTGCGGAGCCATTCAGCGCCAAGGACAATGTCGCAACCCCCCATGTGTATGGCAAACATGTGGGTTTTCAACTGATAATCCCCCATTTGAAGTTTGACATTTTCACAGCGGCCTTCACATTTCATTGTGCCTCCATCTGTAATTTGGACTTGGAAGTTAGAAACTGCTCGTACAAAAAAATGCACTGCTTCTGCGACTTGTTGATGGATGAAATTATGTGTACTTCCACTATCAATCAAGACTACTACGGGGCGATGTTTAATAAAACCTCTGATTTTGAGAGTTTGAGTGGAAGAAATCCCTGCCAAAGCATGCAACGAAATAACTGGTTCGTCAAAGACATTGTCCTTTTGGTTGTCTTCTTCTAGCGGCTCATGTTCCTCAAGTGGTGGATCTTCCTCTGTTGAGCTGTAGTCAGTGGCATCAATTTGAAAAAATTTGGGCTCCTTGCATTTATGACCTAGGGATTATTTTTCATCACAGTAGTAACATAGGCCTTGCTTTCTTCTTTCGGCCATTTCCGCAGGTGACACCTTTTGGACCTTAAGTGTTTGAGTCGTGTTGTGAGCCTGTGGGGGGCGACCTTTAGTGGAGAAATTTGGGCGACTGTATTGGGCTGCTAATGCACGTTCCACGTTACGAGCTACCTTGCAAGCCTCCGTCCATGTGGGAGGGTGGTGCAGTAGGACTTGGGCTTTGATAGCTTCTTTAAGACCGCTGATAAAACATTCCGTGTAGAACACATCTAAGAGACCCCAAGTGCGGAAGGCTAAGGCTTCAAAAGCTATAATATATTCATCCATTGTACCAGTCTGTCAGAGCTTAGTAAGACGACCCAAAAAAGAAGATTCCTGGTCAAAGTGGTCTTGAAGAGCTTTTGTGAATTTGGGCCAAGTCCTAAAAGGTCCATTGCAACGTTGATGCCATTCCCACCATTGCCACCTTTCATTGTCCAAGTACATGCTCCCAACCATAAGCTGAGTCTCATCATCTAAGATGTGATTCAGATATAAATACTGCTCCATTTGGGCTATCCATGCCGACGGGTGAGAACCGTCAAATTTATGCATATCCAACTTGGGAGGTCGCTGACGGGGTTGTTGGTGGGTGTGCTAGACGTGAGGAGAGTGGCTAGACTCACCCTCATTGTGTCCATTGCCATTATACACCTCCTCGTGGGCTTGCTCCTTGCCCTTCTGGATCATGCCCTCGACCAGGTTACTTAGTCGGTTAAGCTGAACGTGGACGGTTTGCATGGATTCTTCAAGTTTGTCAATCCTTTCATTGGCCATCGCTTGAGCTCTAGTTTCTACCATACACCAACCTGATTTTTTTGAAAGTTGGGACCGCCTAAAAAATTTTCACTAAGAATTGAATGGTACCACTATGCTTAGCTCGTCGTCCTGATTCTGATGGGCTAGATCACCAATAAGCGCCCCAGAAGATCTCAAACTCTTTTTTTTTTTTTTTGAAAACTCCTAATGGAGTTTTACTCCTTCCTTATCAATACTGCAGTTGCCAATTCTTCAAAATGTCAATGCGGCCAAAAGTCCTGCGAAAATTATACCCCGGTATAGGAACCCTTCACAACGATTCCGATTTGGTGGATCTGAGATATCTGAATGGCGGATCGGATAGCTCGGGGCGGCGGAACAGACTGCTGCTGATGCACCCCTTTGCATAAGCGGATCTGGAAGAGATGATGTGTGATCCCCTGATAGAAAAGGGAACTATGGTCTTGAGGAGTGTCAGGTGCTAGCAATCGCAATATACATAAGGGTATGTCAGTAGTACTCGGCCCAATGCTTCAGGGCTCTAACTAAGGAGGATCGACCGTCCCCTTAGCCGTACAACCCGACTACCCTATCGTACGGGCGAGTAATCTCTCCGAGTGCTCTTCTCGGTGTACTGTAGCCGCAAGACGGCGACAGTTTATCTATGACGAGGTTTCAAGGGAGCCTAGGGGGCTTCCGATATACCCAGAGGGTATGTGGAAGACAGTCCGTGCGCGGTTCTGTCTAATGTGCTACTACTCGAAGAGGTACCCGCGGGGTTACAAGGGAGTCCAACAGACGTGACCTCCTCTTGTATTTCCTGCGTGCATGCCTCCCCAAATCCATAGGTTTATGCGCTCAACGACAGATCCCATGGTTTAAAGACGCCGGAACATGTCTCTAGCCAAAATTTTTTTGCTAAGAAATGGAGATCCCATCGGCCTTGGAAAGTGCTCTGATACCACTTGTTATGCTCTTAACCTGCAAAACGATACCCAAATACACAATATGCGAAGAGAAGATACCCATAACACAAAACAACAATGATTTTATTATCCAGAGAGTAATGTTCACTTGCCTCTTCGAGGGGGCAACCTCCGATAGAGCAGAGCTCGATTACAAAATAAGACACGATGCTCCTCGCAGGGAGTCTCTATCCTTTATATATGACTCATACATGCAATACCACGGACCAATACCGTGGGTTTTATTAATACCATCTATCTAATACTACGACCCATTTGCAACTAACTGTGGTCCTGTCATTAATTGTGGGTTAACCACTTACAATTATTAATATGGGATTTATTGACTCTTGACTATGACGTGATCCCATTACATAAATAAGGGGGTTAGATCTATAGAAATTTCTCTATAGATCAGCTAGCTCTGATACCATGTAGAAATTCTCACTGTAGATTAATCTGATTATGCAATGTACTAAAGCAAAATACTTAATCTACTTCTACAATCAAACTTTGCGGAAGCTTAATCAATTTGAGCAAGATCAACCAGAACACATATAATAGAGAAGAAGATTTAATCACACATGAAACACAGAAGAATACTCTGGGGAAAGCCTCAGCTAAAAACCCCACTATCTATATTATCATACAAGTGGAAATATCTGAGGATGACATAAAGCTTTAGCTCTCAATCTATTCAAATATCAATACAATCACTCAGTGCTGCTCATAGACAGAATAGACAACACATGTGCCTTCCTTCAGTCCCCCAAGCCTCTTATTTCCTTGCGCAGTTTCTCCTAGGTCCTCCAACTGCCACCTGTGTGATTCTCACCTCACACACAACATTGACCTCTGAAATAACTGTGCAATCCTGAAGGAGTTAATTCCTTCTACATGGATGAGTTTCCTTTATAAGGCAATTCCTCCAATTCATAGTACAATGTCTTTGTCTTTAATCTCAACTGGGTCTATCTGAACTGACATGCATGAGTTATTTATGAGAGAATATTCAGTTGTCTGGAGAACACTAGTTGCATGCAGGCATGCATTAACTGACTGAACTCACAATGAGTTCCTCCAACTGCTTGGAACTAATTTAACTGGACTTAACTCAGTTAATTGAGCTAACTAATTACAACTCAAATACAACTCATCCTGATCTCCTTAATTAAGGGATAACTTCCTTAATCAAAGGGACAACTGTTGCATGTCTTCACAAAGACTTCATGTTTGAATTTCTCCAACTAATTAACTCAAGATGAATTAATTAATTATTTTTCAAACAACTAGTGAGACTAAATTTGAATTTGAATTCTCAATTTTGATTCAAGGACAAATCAAAATTGGAATATATACCGAAATGCTATTTATAGAAATG
Organism: Pinus tabuliformis; assembly: GCA_031772625.1. Classification (NCBI taxonomy): domain Eukaryota; kingdom Viridiplantae; phylum Streptophyta; class Pinopsida; order Pinales; family Pinaceae; genus Pinus; species Pinus tabuliformis. The sequence continues at coordinate 337,017,780 of CM062811.1, forward strand.
TTATTTTTATCATTTCTATTTTTTATTATTCCCAACAGAGTTGGAGTATATCCTGAAATGCTATTTATAGCAATGCTATTTTTAAAATTGGTATTTTTAGCATTTATTGTTGCTATTTTAACCACAATGATGGAGTGCTAAGTGTTAACGCTTGATGGGCTTCCATGTACACTGTGGATCCCACCTGTTGACTAGGATGCCATATGGCACACTATGGGCCCCTCTTTTTCCCTGTCTTGTTAAAATTTAAACTGCAATAAATTGATCATACAAACTCAGATTGAGGTGTCGTTTGTGTCATCAGAAATCTCTTTCTAAGCTCTGTGAATTGGTCCTAGTTTCACTACATTTTGAAGAATTTTATTTTTGGTCCTTTGATCACTGAGTTTGTATGGTGCCACTTGGATTATTCCTCCCCACTAAGGAGCTTTTGGTCATCCAAAAGCATGAACATAATCCACCATCTTATTTCCTCCCTTGTTTGCACAAGAAGTGCCCTGATAGACCACAATCCCTTCTCCTTCACCTTTTTTTCTTCGGAGACATAAATGATGCACCAACACCTGCATCCTCTGCAAACCCATCATACAATCTTTGTGATGAGCCTTGATATTGCAACAAGAATGCTGTAACTCCCAAGGCTACCAAATTTAATTATCAACCTGAGGTTCATACAAAATTAAGAGGTATCGGCACTATATGTGAAACATACAATGTTTCCTTCCTTTGCTGTCATGATGTAAGGGAGTGAATGTAATAAAATGAGAGCCTAAACTAATTGTAGAAAATGAAATGCTTGAAATGGAAACCTTAACCTGTTGCAAGAAATAAAATACAAGCAAAGAAACCTATTCTAATTGCATAAAGTAAATATGATGAACTAAATGTCAGCAATTACATTTCAAAGAGTTTAGATCCATTAACATAGTTAATTGGATGTGAAAATTAAGAAAATCATCATTGCATTATCCAATACATAAATTTGTCCATTAACCCAAATCGTTGAAATGTTTTGTACGGGTAAAGAGGAAAGTCCTAAGTGGTCTTTAGTCTTCCCTAATAATTTATTTAGAGCTTAGGGGTCTTTATTCAACCCTAAGGGACAATAACCAAGCTTCTTGAACAAATCTGGGCAAGTATATACACGTTGGAAGAGTACTACAGGAAACAACAGATTTACTACAGAAACTATAATTCATCAAATGACCAAGAAAATCAAATCCAAATTGGATAAGACAAATTTTGTTATTGACTAGGATGTCGTAGGTTTCCATTCTAAGTTGAATCACTCAAAAATACCTTTGTTAACCCATGCTAAAATCAAGCAGAAAATTACTAGTATAAAATCTAGAAATTCGAGAACTAGTGAGCTAGTAAATCTATCAAATGTCTAACCTAATCAAGTGAAAATTCAATGGGGTAACTTTTTGTTATTAACTAGAATGTTTTTGTGATATAATGGAAGTGGAATCAACTCAATTGAAGCTCGTTAGCATGCTCTAAAAAATAGTATAAATTTATAGTTATTTGCGACAAGGGGCTTCCAGAAATCTAGATTTGGGAATAAACAAACTAATCCAAGTAGCTCAATGATTACTATGACATTCAAAAGTTGTTACAATGATGAAATAATATTTTTGATCTTGAAAAATAACTTACTTCAACCATTTAACTCAATCCTACAACAAGAAATGATTAATAGTAAATGCAGAAATAGAAAACAAGAACAGGAGATGCATGTGAATAAGAAGTGAAAAGAAGAAAAGTAAATGATAAAAAGGGCTTTGAGGATCTTGGGATGGCCAAGCCCAAGGAAACTCAGAATCCTATGGTGGATACCAATATTTAGAATCTTAACATGGCACCAATCTTCAATATTTCCATCAATACAATTACATCCTTGCAAGAAATGAAAGTGGGTCTGCACAAACACGAGTTCTCTCCACAGGAAGACTAATAAAAATCAACCCCTAGAGGAAAATTCGACTTGGTACTTATAAAAAATTATTAGGAGTCATTCCCCATGAAAGGAGGAATCTTTCCCCACCAAAATCCCTTGATTAGTGGATCTAGTTCCCAATACTAGGAATCTGCATTAAATGGCAGGGAACACATTCCTATATTTTCTCAATCATTAGAGCTCCACTATATGTTCCATAATTCCATAATATATTGTTGAATTATTATTGAATATTGATCCTCCTGTAGTAGGGAGTAGGGCCATAGATTATCTCCTCCTCCAAATCTTCATAATCTGCCAATATTCTCATAATATTCCACAAAAATAAATAATATTAGGAACAAATATGAAATTATCCATAAACCTTCCTAATGAGCATATTAAAGTTAAAAATACATTATATAATGCAAAAATATAGGTTTAATGTGTTGAAGGATGGTCAGATGGGCCTTAATTTATGTCTAATTTAGAGGCCCATCATACACCCTGCTGAAAGTGTTTCTCATCTTTTGAGCAGTTTAGTAACCTCATTGTGCCTCATTCATGGCCCTGGTGGCCTCTCTCTTGTGCATTCTTCAGTCCTTTGTTTTAAAAATATTGGCTATTGTTGGAAATAAGATTGAGAGGGGGGGGTGAATCAGTGTTATCAAATTCTTTTCAATTTATACAAGGATTTGCAGATCTGACTATTGAAACTTGCATATACCTTCCAGACTTATAATTTAATTTATTCTTCAGATGTTGATCATTAATCTATGTGGCAGAACCATATAACAATAAGTAGGAATAGAAAAGTAGAATAGACAGTCACACAAAAGGAACACAAGATATAAGGTGGAAACCCAATGTGGGTGAAAACCACCTGCTGCAATATGTCCCTATCTTCTTTCAATTAGAAACTTATTTTTACAATGATTTTGTACTGGTGCAGTCTTATACCAGCACGCAGGCTTCAACCTGCAGAAGGCTACAACCTTCTCTCGTTCTCCAGACTCTTCTGGAAGGGAGCTACAACCCCCTTAGCTCTTGTACTAGCTGAGGTACTAGTACATAGGTGCTGACCTACAAAAGATTTCTCTTTTCTTTCAAGGACCACATTTCATAAATTTTCAAACTGGATCCATGAATATTAATCAAACATCAAATAGATCTGCAATCAACCAACTTCCTTGTACAAATACTGAATCAATAACTTTTCAAAACACAGTACCAGTAACAAAACACCAATTCAGAACCCTGAATACTACAGTAATAGACAAAAGCAGCTAAAACATATTTCAAGGAAAATTCCGCAACTTCACCAATAGAAACTTGCATACGTCAATGCCTTCTCTGTGGCCAACCTGTGAGTATCCGCACCTTCACTCTGTCGGTCCTGCGTACTTCACGTCTGCGCTATGTAAAACCTGCGGATATCCGCGCCTGCACTGTGATGAGCCTGCGGATCTCCGCGCCTGAACTGTGTCGGACCTGCGGGTATCCGCGCCTGCGCTGTGTCGGACCTGCAAGTATAGATAATTTTTCAGACTTCAACTATACCCCAGACTATCAGATTTACAGATCTGATCTTAAGCCAAAGAGATTTCACCCCATCAGTAGATTCGTCTTGTAATGTTCAGGTTTCTCCTTGGTTTAGGTCCAGCTATAACTCACCAACCGATCACAAAATTTCAGATCTTGCTCTTCTTAAGATATTCAACACATCAGTGCCCAAACCAAATGATCTCCTTTCCTTTTTATAGTCTAGGCCTCACTCAAACCATGGTCCAAAACCATAGAGATCCAATACTAGGGACCCAATACCTGGGTTCAATACTTTAGATGCAAAACCACAGACCAAAACCATAGGATCAAAAATGTTGGACTAAATACCATGGACCAACCATAAGATTTCCCACGTGCGTGCTTTTTCTCTACATGAAAGTGTGTGTACTTTACGTCCGCACTTTTTGTTCGGAGCACCTGCGTACATGTCCGCAGCTTTTGTTCAGCGCACCTGCGTATGTCCGCGGCTTTATGAATAGGAACCTGCGGGTATCTTATTTTCTACTATTTTGAGAGCCTAAACTTGTGATCTGCTATATGAGTGAGTTTCCATCAAGGACAAAACTGATGTCATCGAGCCAAACATGTGCCAATCCTGTGTCATAATTCCAACAGCTATAAGTTCTGCAAGGAAAAGTACAAAGATGTAGTTGTTTTTTTCATGATTGTTTAACAGTCTTTCAAGCAAAAAAAACATAACTTTTCTCTTTCCAAGTGAACTCTGTTAGCTTGCAGATCCATTTCATTCATATCCTCTCCCTTGAAACCTTCATTCCATTTTCACTCATTTTTCCAAAGTTGTTTGTGCACAGAAAAATCACAGTGTTTCTTGAGACCATTAGCCTACATTCTTCTTCTCTTTTGTGGCCTAGATGGTTTCCTAATGGCCTTAGAGTTCTCTGTTTTGATTAGGACTCTCTTAGGCACTACCATTTTGGGTTTTAGCAAAATTTCTTCCTTTTTTCCTTCTTGTAGCAACGTTTTTCCTTCCCATAGCAGTCATTCCTTCTCTTTCATGGTCTTCTAACTATATAGGAGTGATGAGAAATGATGTAGAGGGTTTGGAGGATGATGCTAGGGCTCAAAGGCAGTAGTGTAGGTTTTTGAAAATGGAGAGGATGTGCTCTATGTGTTTTTTTAAAGAAATTTTCAAGGTGAGAGAGAGTGTAGGGTTTGTCCTTGAAAAATGTTAATTTTTTTCTTATGAAATGGAATGGATGAATGATGGATAAATAGTGAATATGAAGTGGATGGAGGGCTTGGAGGGCTTTGGTGACTTGACCTTTGCAGAAATTTCCTCTTTTAACTGTTGTCCCCAGTCCTAAAAACCATTTCCCTTCCTAATTTGGCTTTTCCACATTGCATGGGTGAGGGAGTTAGCTGAAATTAACTAGTTGATGGTGGCTGAGATTGCTGACCCATCCTTAGCTTTATAAAAACTCACCTCTCATGCATTGACAAAAAGTTTCCAACTATAATATGCTCGAGAGAAGAGGTCAAGAATATTGCATACCTGTACCTACATGATGGTTGTTGGAGAGGCATGCATGCTACTGCTGAGTTGATGATCGATCATGCTTCCCTAAAGGTGCTAATTTTCTTTGCTTGCTTCTACACAAGTCTTCATAGCTTGCTGATTCTTTGACTGATAAGGTTGTTGTGTGCAATTTTCTTTCCAATGTTCAATATTTTGTTGGTGGAGTGGATGGATTGCTTCCTAAGGAGGGTGTGCCCCCTTTTCAATCTTCATAAATGGCTTCATGTTGCTCAAGGTGGCTAGATCTTCTACTGTGTGAGTGAAAAAATAATTGATGTTGAGTTATGTTGTAACTGTGCAAGCTGCTTACAAGAGGAATCCTCTTCCTATAGTAGTCATTTAATTCCTCTTCAAGACCTCATTGATGCATGTGGGATTGATGGAAATTCATAGGAGGTATAAGGACATGGTTAAAATCATCAAGAGGTGGTGTAGGTGGTGGAAACGTTGATGACAAAGTTTTATTTTTTTATTTTTTTCATGTAAGGCAGAGTGGAATTTGAAGATGGATTTTGGTTAGATGGAGTGGATGAGTGATGAAAGTGGTGTTGGGGGACCTATATCAACCTTCCTTAAAGAATACATAGCCTTTTGACCCCTTTCTCCAATCAAATTGACTCTTGTAGCTTCTTCTTAGCCATCATGTAGTACTACAGCATCTTCCTGTAGTAATTGATGACAACCTCCTGTAGCATACTTGTTTTGTCCATATCTCCCAAACAGTAGAATGGATTGACCTAAAATTTTCTAAGCATGTTACCATCATCCTTATGCACCTCCCCATAAAACATCTTGGCCAATGAATGCATGAAACACAAGAAAAACAAAAAAATGTGGTAGGTGATGGAGGTTGATTTCTCGAACACGAGGCATTGGAATTCCCTGAAATTGATTGGGCATGTTACCATAATCCATATGCATATCCCTATGAAACATATTTTCAAATGGATGTACGAATATAGAGAAAATTTATAAATGGTTGTAGGTGATGGAGGTCGATTTCTTGAAAACTGTGCACTGGAATTTGTTGAAATTGCTTAAGCATGTTAGTACCATCCATATGCATATCCCCTTGAAACATATTGGAAAATGGATGCATGGTTTTCAAGATATGACAAAAATAATTCTATACTCTATGTATTTATGTTTCCTATAGTAACTACATGATTTCCTATAATATTTCAGGATAGCGAGGAAAATGAGTGGTAAAAGTTTGGGAATGATGAGTGGATGGTGGAAATAGATGAGGGTGATAGATTAGCATGGCATTGGTCCTATTGGAGCATTTGAGAAAAGGAGGAGAAAGTCAAAATTTGACTTCTTTTGACTAGGCTTGTGATCAACTTTTCTTTTGGTGGCTAACTTGTTTTTGTTGCTTGCATAGGTTGGAGAGCACTTGCATTCATGAGAGAGAGATACATGGAGAAAATATTTTTATTTTTTCTTATTTTTTTTCTTCTAGGCCTACTAGCCGCCTCAATGAGGTTTTCAACTAGTAGGTCTACCTAGGTGCCACAAAGAAGATTTTCATCTGAGTTTTTTTTTCTCTTATTTTTCATTTTTATTTCTTTTCATATCCTACTCTACTTGAAAAATCAAAATCATTTTCAAGTGTAGGAATACTTCCAATGAAGCCAAGTGCACATCGAGATGAGAGATAAACTCATTTGTAGGCTTCAAATTATTGCTTTGATAGGTACCTGAATATGAGAGACCAACTTCTTTGATTGAGATGAGATCATGAATTTCTGAATAAGAGTGGGTTGTTGCAACTTGACAATTTTTTTGAACCGTATTTCAATATAGTTTTGATGCTCGTGGTCCACTTGTTGATTGGGATAATCTTGGATGTATTCTTCTTCCATGAAATTCAGATCTTCTTCTTTTTTTGTTGATTATTCTCTTGAACACATAAAGGATCTGATGGTAAACATGAGGGCACTTTCCCAATCTCTGATTCTGATGCTTTCTCTTCATCAAGTGCATCCCATGATTCTTTGGTATTCTCATTTGAATCTTCTTTTTCTGCATGTTGTCCTTCAATGATATCATGTGAATCTCTTTTTTGTGATGCTCTTCCTAAGCTAAGATGAATACCCTTTATATCAAGAGGAGATGTGTACCTCTGCATTATAAATGGGATGAGCTACTTCATTGTGTGGGTTCATAAATGGTGGTATAGTTAATTGAGTGGGAGTGGATATTTGAGAAGGATATGGTTGGGATTGTGGTTGTGGTGGAGGTGATGGTGGGGATAACATGGAGTTGGGTATGGAGGATATTAAGGAAGATATTGAGGATATTGTAGATGGCTCCAATAATTTTCTTTCCAGCCTTGTTGCCAAGATTGGTTTTGGGGTTGAGATGGCCAAGGTTGCTAAGGAAAGGGTGTGTTCCAATTTCTTTGAGATGGATGTGCATAAGCTTGAAATTGTGAATAAGGCTCTTGCATCATATTCAGTTGAATAGGCTTCCATGGTCCTCTTGGAGCTACATAACATAGTTGCATTCAAAATTGACTTGCTCCATTGTCCTCTTGGTAAACTTCCTTCAACCTTAGTAATGTGGGGCAATATTTAGCATCACGTGATTCTGCATGGACAACACAAATATCAACATATTGTTTTTGTTCATTTTGTATTCTTAACATTTCTACTTGTTCACTTAGATTGTTAAGAATTTATGTTTTAAAGTTATCAAGCAAATTTCCAAGTTTAGCTTGACTTACCGATCTTGATGTTGATTTACTTTCTCTTGCCATTCCTCTTGATATGTGTTTGCATGTTTCACAAATTTCTTCAAATGATAATTAGTATACATCACCATTACTCATGAGATCAAGAATACCACTCCACTCATCCCTAATTGTTCTAAGTAAGAGGTTTTTTAGTGTGTCAAATCCCAAATGATGTAATTTTTCCCTCTTAACATTATACATGAGCCTCTCTATTAAATCCTCAAGGCTCTCATCTTATTTTTTATTCATTCTAAATATTTCTTCTTTAAGATCATGGTCTTTATATTTTTCTAGAAATATATTTTGCATGTCATTCGATAATCTTATTGAATTAGTCCATAAACTCATGAACTATTTAAGAGCTCTATCCTTCAATGTTGCTAGAAACAATCTCAATTTTTTAGTGTTTAATAAGTAACCATAAGATCTATAAACAATTTCAAATTCAAAGAGAAAGGTTTTCAGATCCTTTGACCTCATACCATGGAAGTTGGGAAGGAAAGATGGAGGGATGTTCTTCATATGCACACTGATATCAGTATCTTGAATGGGAAATCCAATAGGATCTTCTTCATTGTCATCATTTCCATCCATTTATTCTTCCTTCTCTACCACCTCTTCTTCTTCTACCTACAAAAATGAATGGTGATGTGGCTCTTACTACACCACGTGATCAAATGTGGGGGGTTGGTGTTGGAGAATTTTTTTTGAATAAGAATGCTAATGAAATGCAATTTTCTGTTCTTGAAATGAAAGATGCCTAATGCATTTTTTTTTTTGCAGAAAGTAAAAAAAATGAATCAACTAGGGAAGAAAAAAATGCATACTTTGACACCTCCCTGGCAACAACACCAAAAAGTGACAAGCCTTGGTATTGCAACAAGAATGTTGCAACTCCCAAGCTACCAACTTTAATTATCAACCTGGGGTTCATACAAACTTAAGAGGTATCGGCACTATATGTGCAGCATACAATGTGTCATTCCTTTGCTGCCATGATGTAATGGAGTGAATGTAATAAAATCTGATCCTAAACTAATTGCGAAAAATGAATTTCTCGAAATGGAGACCTTAACCTATTGCAAGAAAGAAAATACAAGGAAAGAAACATATTCTAATTGCATAAAGTAAATATCATGAACTATTTTTCAACCATTAAATTTCAAAGAGTTTAGATCCATTAACAAAGTTCATTGGATGTGGCAATCAAGAAAATCATCATTGTATTATCTAATTCATAAATTTGTCCATTAACCCAAATTGCTAAAATGTTTTGCATGGGTAAAGAGGAAAGTCCTAAGTGGTATTTAGTATTCTAATAATTTATTTAAATCCTAGGGATCTTAATTCAACCCTAAGGGACAATAACCAAGCTTCTTGAGCAAATATGAGCATGTATATACACGTTGGAAGAGTACTACAGGAAACAACAAATTTACTATAAGAAACTATAATTCACCGAATGACCAAGAAAATCAAATCCAAATTGAATGGGATTTTTTTTTTTTTGACTAGGATGTCTTAGGTCTCCATTACAAGTGCAATCACTCAAAAATAACTTTGTTTACCCATGCTAAAAAATAGTAGAAAATTACTAGTCTAAAATCTAAAAATTTGAGAACTAGTGAGCTAGTAAATATATCAAATAACTAGCCTAGTAAAGTGAAAATGCAATGGGGTAACTTTTGTTATTAACTGTTTTTGTGATATAATGGAAGTGGAATCAACTCGATTGAGGCTCGTTAGCATGCTCTAAAAAATAGTATAAATTTATAGTTATTTGCGACAAGGGGATTCCAGAAATCTAGATTTGGGAATAAACAAACTAATCCAAGTAGCTCAATGATTACTATGACATTCAAAAGTTGTTCCAATGATGAAATGATGTTTTTGATCTTGAAAAATAACTTCAACCATTTAACCCAATCCTACAACAAAAAATCATTATTACTAAATGCAAAAATAGAAAACAAGAACAAGATATGCATGTGAATAAGAAGTGAAAAGAAGAAAAGTAAATGATACAAAAGGGATCTGAGGCTCTTGGGATGGAAAAGACCAAGGAAAATCAGAGTCCTATGGAGGAGACCAAGACTTAGAAGCTGAACATGGCACCAATATTCATTATTTCCATCAATATTTATATCTCTGCAAGAAATTAAAGTGGAACTTCACAAATACGAGTTCTCTCCACAAGAAGATTAATAAAAATCAACCCCTAGAGGAAAATTCGAACTTGGTACTTATAAAAAATGATTATGAATCATTTTCCATGAAAGGAAGAAGCTTTCCCCACCAAAATCCCTTTATTAGTGGATTTGGTTCCCAATACTAGGAATCTGCATTAAATGGTAGGGAACATATTCCTAGATTTTCTCAATAATTGGAGCTCCACAATCCGTGCCATAATTCTAGAATATCTTGTTGATTTATTATTGAATATTGATCCTCCTGTAATAGAGACCGGGTCCCTAGATTATCTCCTCTTCTAAATCTTCATAATCTGCCCAATATTCTCATAATATTCCACAAAAATAAATAATATTAGGCACAAATATGCAATTATCCATAAACCTTCCTAATGAACGTGCTAAAGTTAAAAATACATTATCTAATGTAAAAAGAGAGGTTTAATGTGCTGAAGGATGGTCATATGGGCCTTAATTTATGTTTAATTTAGAGGCCCATCACTTTGCAAACTACATGTTGAATTACATGACCAATCATGACCCAAGCATCCCCATACTTTCCAAGAGTTTATACGAGACACTCTTTGGTCAAGTGTACATCATACTAGAAACCAATACCCAAACTATCAACAAAATATTGATAACATCATCGTTTCTTTAATAAGCTATGGAAAACACATCATCACTTTTACAATTATATCGCAACAGGTAATTTACAAAATGCAGCTATGAATATCTAGTAAAACCATCGTTCACTCATCAAAGTGAATGGGTCATCATCTTGGTGCTGATTTACTTGTTGAACAACTTTTCCAACTGGTTCCCTCATGGGCACTTTGTTCTTGAGACACTGTTCTAGATGGAGCCTCCAACATGCGACTCTTTGATGTCCATCTATGTTACAATGACTGCAAAACTCTTCTTCCTCTAGACTTGCTTAACCTTCTTCCTTCCCTAATGATGAGAAGGCCTTTCACGTCTTATCCTCTATCTTGTTTCCATTCTCTTCCAACACTTTACAACCTCATGGTTATGAAATCCATAGAAACTACATGGTTTTCTACACCATGAATTATGCTCATCATTAACAATATGCTTGTAATAAAAATGAACTATAGAACACTAGGACTTTTTCTGCCTCTCTGTTGGTTTTCTTTGGTGCAATCTTGGAGATGAGATCTTGCCTTATCGCTTCCTCTGCAATGTGCATTGTCATGGGATGATTGCGATGTGTTCCCATCATCCTCTTTTCTCGATGGTTTCGACAATGCCTTGGAATATTTTTCTACCTTCTAGCACTCTCCTTAAGTATATCCCATCTTGTAAGGAGTCTCAGGCTGGTTACTGAAATGGGTACCTCAAGGCTTCTAACATAAATAATGTCATGTGAAAATGAAACTGAATAACTACAAACATTTTTTTACCTTAGATGTTGATTCTGGAGCACATGATGATGGCTTCGCTAAGCCTTCACTGCACTTCAAATTTTCTAAGGCCTCTTCCATGGCTTGTAACTAAAGCTTCAATCTCTATTTCTCCTCTTTTTCTTCTTATAGAAGTCTCCTAAATTTAGCATTATTTGCTTGAAGGCTATGATTGATCTCCTCATTTGAATGATTAGAAGATGATGAAGAAGAAGAATGTTCACTTGAGGAAGTAGATGGAGCATCATCCTCTTCTCTTTCTTTCTCTTGTTACTCTTTCCCTATTTTCTCCTCATAATCTGCATACATTATATCTACTACGGGTGTCATCCTAAGGAGGTCGTCTTAGAGATCTACGTTGTTATCCATTTTCCTTCTTGTTGCATTTTTAATCTCAAGTTATCATTCACACTCGCAATTCAAATAAGCGAGAAGACCACTTTGATACCAAAATTGATTTGGATTCTCTCCACTACCATAATTAAACAAAATATTTTACTTCTGTGATGTTAGCAAAATTGCATGTGAAAGAGTATGAAAAACCACATGTGCGTATTTTAAGGAAGAGGAAACATAATGATAGCCACCAAATCAAAAAACACAAACAAGTTGATAACAGAGCTCACCCAGTGTGGGTTACATCTCTGGGCCCGATGTCAAGAGTGGGGAGGTTGTTTCATTAAATTCTGCAAGATGATGATGAGTACATGGTTCATTCTTTGTCATTACAAGGATAAACTCCCTCAACTAGAGTGGTATGTCTCTCCATGAGATGTTTTCCTATAGGAACTCTCACTCATATGGGCCCTCCTTTAGCATGCCAAGATATCTAATTCACACATGAAGTGGCATATACGCATCTTTCAAAAGAATGGTAAAAAGAGATCTCAACATCGAAATCACCATCTCAACAAATCAAAATAAATACATTGCATCACTGCATCATATACCTCCATTTTCAGGGATGGCCTGAAAATGCACAAATCTGCTGAATAAATGAACTACCCTATTGAATTAGTGGCATGGAATCATGTCAAATGACTATAAACTCGACCTCTTTCTCACACTGTTAAAATTTGGACCCTTAGGAACCTCAAATATTTCCCAAATATTCCTTCTCGCTAGTTGACTATAATTCTGCTTCTCATATGACAAATTTGACTTCATCATTGTGCTTTTGGCAAAAAATTGAGTAAAATGAGTATAAATTCAGCATAGCTCTGAAACTGTCAAAATTTAGCCCTTTGGGAATCTTTTAGATTCCTCATGATTCCACAAATATTTCTCCCTACAAGTTGACTGAAGATCCACTACTCATATCAGAAAACTGATCATGCCATCAAACTCCTGGCGAAATTCTGGTTCATTTAAGTATAAAGTTGGCATGATTCTATCACTGTGAAAATTTGGCCCCAAGGGAATCTTTTAGATTCCTCATGATTCCACAAAAATTTCTCTCTGCAAGTTCACTAAAAATTTTCTGCTCATATGAGGAAATTTATTACACCATCACGTTCACTCTGAAAAACTAAGAGGAATGGGTATAAAGTTGGCATAATTTTGGCTCTGTGAAAATTTTGCCCCCAAAGAATCTTTTAGATTCCCTAGATATTCCCTATGTTAGGGTTCCCCAGTTTCCGTGCCCACTCATGGTTCCACGCCACTCTCCTCTTTCCGCTAGGCAAATGAAATGACACTGAGTTTATAAAAAATTACGATGTGAATAACCAAGTTTGATGGTTTGGCTCTTGATTAGCAAGGCTATGTTAAAACACATTGTTGTGAAATGTGGGTTCGAATCCCGCAACATTTATTTTTAAACAGTCATCCAACCATTGGTTAACACTGTGACATAATCTGTTTTGTTTTTAAAACATGTGGACCACCGAATATACAATTGTCTTAAATGTTTGCTAATTAAATAAGTCGGAGTTGTTTGTATTCGTTTGAACAAACCATACACATGGTTTCTTGTTATAAAATAATCGACCATATGTCTAACCATGGGGATATGGTTATAACCACTTTTTTTAACAAATGTTTTTTAATTAAAATAACCATATACCCATATGCCATTAATATTACATTTATACGTTGACCTCTTGGATTTTATATGGTTATTATAACCATATTATAATATTTATGACTTTTTTGTTATATGGTTTAAAATAATGATTTTTTTGTTTTTAAGGAGATTTAATATTATTTTTGTTTTGTTTTTTCTGTAGGGAAAGTAGTCAATGATGGAGTGTTAAGTTTTAATGCTTGATGGGATTCCATGTACATTGTGGGTCCCACCTGTTGACTGGGATGCCATGTGGCACACTGTGGCCCCCCATTTTCCCTGTCATCATACAGACTTAGATTAAGGTATTGTTTGTGTCATCATAAATTTCTTGCTGAGCTTTATGACCTAGTCCTAGTTTGGCTACATTTTGAAGACTTTTATTTTTGAGCCTTCGTTGATTACTGAGTGTGTATGCAAACATCTAGATCAATCATGGATTATAGATAATGAAAATCTATGAATGGAAACAAAAAATAACTTGCATTCAAGAAAAAATACACATGCAAACTAGGAGGGCACACTTTCAAATCATGAATAGGACATACATGGTCATTTGGGGCTTCGTAGTGTGCTCATGTGCTCAAGAAAGACACAAAAATCAACTAGGGTGCATTGTCGCACCTTGAAGGGTCGAAGGAATGGGAAACTAGGCCTTCAAGTCTTCCTTATGCACCCATGCACTCAAGGAGACAAGAGGGCGCACTATCGCACTCTGAAGGGACGAAGGATGAGGGAAGAAAAGCTTCGGGTCTTCAAAGTGCGCTTATGCGCTCAAGGCAAAGGAGGGTGCACTGTCACATGCCGAAGGGTTGAATGAGTGATGCTTCGTGCCTCGTGATGCACTCATGTGATGTAAGGGAAGGAGGGTGCACTTTCGCACTTCGAAGGATTGAAGGGAAAGGATTTATGCCTTCATGATGTCCCATGAGCTCAGGAAGAAAACATGGTCACACATGGTGCAATTTTCGAGTTTGAAGGAGCTTCGAGCTCAGGAAGTGTGCTCTACCTATAAAAAGCTCAGAAACAGGTTCAATCAATAGGATTCGATGCTAAGATGAGGAGGAGAATGATCTGCAAGGATTTATAGTTGTTGTTGCATGCATGGTGGAAGATGAAGGGTTTCAAGAATGTGGAGAGTTTCTTGCATGCGACAATGGTTTAACACTTGCAAGATGGAGACTCAGGGAAAACACAAGAAAAAAACCTGCAAAACAAGTAAGAAAAGAAATATCTGGAATTGAAATGATGAAAATCAATGAAAATATTCAACATACAAACTTACTTGTTGCACTGGTTGATGAAGAGCTTCTTGATTCCCCAGTTGTGCGCTTAACTCAGATGAAATGATTATGGAAATAATGATTAACTAAGTTTATTTAAAGAAATTAACATGCAAAACTAAATCATGCATGAGTGCCACTTGTTGTCACATGGAAGGGTTAGTTAAGAAGAGTTAAGGAGTCTCCTATATTTTAGGAGTGCGCTCTCATGCAACAAGCTCGCTCATGCATGCAACTGGATAGGGTGCATGTCTTTGACACGAAGGAGTGTGCCTAAGTAGGGTGCACTTGCTCAGGCTGAATGAATGTGCCCAGGTAGGGCTTACTTGCTTAGCCTGAATGAATGCACCTAGGTAGTGCGCACTTCTTCAAAATGAAGGAGTGCACTCACGTCAAGAGCATGTCTTCGTCAACTTAAAGTGCAATTTTAGCTTTTATTAGTGAGTTTCTTGTTTTTGGTTTTCTTTTTCTACTTTTCTATGCTTTTTGAGATTATTCATGGCAAGAAGGCATGTTTCTAAGTCAAGACGGGCTGTGAGTTCACTTAACCATACACTTACTAACTCAAACGCTTCTAATGGTTAAGTGACGACACTTGAGAAACATTGACTTAGGATGGCGTGACATTAGGATAAATCTCACAAATAAAAAATCAAACCACATCACAACACAAGGGGGCTTGAAATGATAGTTACCCTAGGCTCCAAAATAGACACAGCAAAAATTGTGGAGGGTCGTTGTCACAGGGACAACACCGCTGAATTAGGTGGAAGGTTGTGGTACCAAACTAATGCTATAACCTCTAGGGTGTAGATAAAAAGTCTATAAGAAACATCATCAAAATTTTCCTCTAGCATTCGCAAATGCATGTCAAGTCATCAATATGGTCTTCAACTTTCGTCTTCTTATCAGGATCAAACTTTGTAAGCAACTTTTTCAGGTGCTTAAGCATGCGATGAAGATTTCCTAAATGGGCAAGAGGCCCTCGAGCCACCCAATTCAATTGTTCATCATCCATTTCCTCTTCCTCCTCGTCTTCACACTATGATTTTTAAGAGTCTTCTCCTTCACCATTCAAATCTTCGTTATTATCAAGATGTTCTTCTCCTCTCAACTGTTGTTTGCTAGAGAATGAAAATTCCTCTGCATCTCTATCTAGATTTTCCTTAATAGGTAGATGGTCCCCTTGTTGATGTTTTCTTTCAATAGGATTAGATAACTCTTCAAGGGTTACAATAACCAAATATTCCACTAAAGAAACCAATACACCATCATGAGTTGTCTCTTTCTTTATTGGCTTATTAGGAACAATAACAGTGACAGGAAGTAATCCAAGAGCTATTGTAAACTGATGAGCAATAGGTCGGATTATCTAGAGTTGATCATAAGTAAATTCAAAAGCATGTTCCAAATTTAGGTGAGAGGAATCCCCTATCTCAGGAATGTGAGTTGGAGTTAAACTCAGACCATTATTTCCTTGCACAAATTTTTTGTTGTTTTTGGAATGTGGTGAGTTTTTAGCCATAAAAGGGTTTCCCTCCTTCTAGATCTAAAATGTTTATGGTGCTAGAAACTACTAACATATAGGGGTATCCTCGATATGAAGTCCCAATTATATCTCACACCATTTGGTGTAGGAGCCCCATCCAGAATATGGTCTGTCTACCATTATCTTAAATATTTCCTTGGATGCAATAGTTAGCATAAGAAAGCAACATGCATGTACTTTTGAATGAGAAATTAAACCTCGTGAAATGTGCAATTGCAATGTGTATCAAGGTTCTTTCACTGAAAGGGAGGATAAAGTGCATCTTTAGAAGAAAAGTAGTAGTACTATTCTAATAAAGACACATGCACATACATATGAAAGAATCGTTAATCATCTAGAAAATTAGTTCACATATAGATAATGACCGTTAAAGAAAATACAAGACATATTCAACGAGATGAGCACCAAAGCCAATGAAGTAGTTCAGTTTATTTAGTACATAAGAACATAAACACATACAACAAACATCTAATTAATAGTCATACAACATTCACGATATATGCATGTAAGTGTGTTGGCTCGATGAGCTTCAAATTATTAAGCAAAAGTTCCAAGATACATGGTTACAATGAGATGCCACTAGCTCCAATTGTGGATCATTAGCCCACTAATTGCTCCCCAAAAGAACAATATTCTCTCTAATACCTAGTTGAAGAAGCCAAGGTGAAATATTTTTTGCTTGAGTAATGAGGCTTCTTTTATAAAAAGAGGGATGAACTTTCATATCCCCATGACTCTTGAACTACCCTCATGAATCTTTGACTTCTAATATGCCCTTTGGACTTCTTTGGAATTTTCCTAATGACTCTTTTGTCCATATGTGACTCCTGGACTTCAACATCTTTACATTTACAATATTTTCCCAAAATTAAATCATAATTTCCACATCATCATGTGACAACAAGAAGACAAGTCATTGACATTGATGACTTGGATGCCAATGACTTGTAACATGAAGTTCATTGATAAGTGACGAAACTGCCACTATGTCTTCAATGCTTGTAACAGATCTTACATTGTAGTTTCCTTCTACCCTCCAAAGGGTCTATAGATATCATGGAGTCTTCATGGGTCACTTTGATTGTCACAGTCCATCATTCCTTCAATTGTCGCAACATGGTGCCTTTGTCTTCAAAATGCCTCTTTTGACAACTTCTCTTGATAGATCTCCACAAACATCTTTTGAAATGCTTACTGAGAACACATGCAGGTATGGATCACTCACAAAAAGAAATATTAGCCCATAAATCTCCTACTTTATGATGATTCATGCAATGTACTGACTATGGATCAACAATGCATAATGGAGAGAGAGGGGCCTTCTGGGCATAGAGCACACTTGTAAGAGATAGGAAGGCATGTATTGCTCACTGATACTGAGCCATGTACAAATCTAGAAAAGGAGGAGGCAAGGTGAGCAAATGGCACAGTTCCAAGAAGAAACCGTTTTGGGAGAAAACCCAACTAGAAGGTGAGGTCGCTTCACTCTATTTATCTGTCTAGAAATATGGTTGTAGGTACAAATAAGTAATTATGTGGCCTATGGACTACTACATTATGTTGGGCCACTAATTTTTCATTATTATTATCAGTTTTTAACATCTATTTCATCCATTTCTATCATTCTTTATCACATCATTTATCATAATTTATCATATAATTCGATTTTATAATTATTTATGCTCTTATGGACAAATATTATTTTTTCTCCTTTATTTTTAATATATTGAAGATTATTATGCATTATTTTTCCAATGATGGTTTATTAATGATTTTTTTATCACTCACGATTTTAGCCTCCAAGATCTTTTCCAGATTTCAAATTTGATTTCCAACTCATAATCAAATATTCCAACTCGGAAATTCACTGGGATAAGAAGTGACAATTTTGCATTGGACTTTCCAGACAAATGAAGGCAAATCTTGAAAATCCGAGACACGGGTTTTGCGCAGAACGGACCAATTTAGTTTTCCACTAAGAAGTTTTCCAAAATTCAATCTATATTAAGAGAAACAAAAGGTTCTTCAAAGATTATTTTCTCGGATCTATTGTTGTGGTCGTTTTCCAAATTATTCCAATTGCAATACCAGATTCGACTTGTTCGTGCTAAATGATGATGGGAAGATCTTTTAGATCTGATCTTGTTCATTGAGATTATGTAATCAATCCAAAATTGTAATAGAAATCATTTTGTAATCAAATTTTTTGTAACTTCCATTTTCTCTCTGTGTATTTAAACGAAAATAGAGATCAAAGAAGGGGGGGTAATTAGGAGATAGGAGATGGACAATGATTAGATATGATGTAGGAGAAGAGATAAGAGATGAGAGATGGGATATGAACAATTTTTTACTTTCAGGCAAAGCTAAGAGATTCATTATGCTGTAATTATTTCTCTCATATATTTTAATGAAGGAAGCTATCCACTGAGTTCTACATCTGTTACTTGTAATATGATCTTAATTATTTCTCAAGGTAGAACTAAGTCTGGGCAGTTAAGCCCACTACCTTGGACGAGATGTTGCCTTGAACATGTAAATTAGTGTAGTTATGTGTTTGTTTATTTGAATTTCAATTGTCATTCCTTAAAGTAGATTTCCTTTCTTTTAACTAATTTGTTGTTTGTTGCATTTTCTAGATTTGTTATTTCATCCAATTTCTAAATTTCATTTAATTTACTACTCTAGATTAGCATTTGAATTATGTTGGGTGCAATAGATTAAATTTCCAATTAAGCAATGTGTGATTTAATTTAGTAATGATTCAATTTGTGTGATTAGCATAATTGTTTTTCCTATTGTTTACTTTCTTATTTTTAATTTTAGTTTTATTATTCAAGTCTTAAATTTTATTTCTTGTCGAATGAGCTTGATAGTATAGAACACAATCATATAGAGCGAGTGTTAGCTATTGGTATTTTTTATGCATATATTTTTCTGATTACCTTGAAATAAAAATATGCTCCTCGGGTTGGTAATTAATGTTCAAGTGATTAGTTTTTTTGTTAAGAAATTAATTTTCCCCAACGCAGTGCACAAATTCTCTTTGTGTTCTATACCTCCTATCTATCCTAGCTATCTTTTCTCAGCTATGGAACAAAATGATCTCGAAAGAATGGAATGACTCTTCCTCCTATTGGCCCTGTTAAAACACAAACCGATAGCCTACTAGTGGTTAATTGAATACATAAAATCCTAACTAGAGTTAAAATATAGACTCTTCTAGAGTATTTTACATCACAAACATGTGGCTAGCCCATTTTCCATAAATAATGGGGGCTGACATGACATCCTCCCGACCTATAGGTGTGAAAATAAGAAGGTAGACTTATGAGTGGCATAACTTTTGTATACAGACTTTGATTGACATGCTTCTTATGTCGTAGGAAATGTCTTTGTGTGTAGAATATCATGACAAGGTATGTGTAGAAGAGAAAAATATTTACCCCCAAAAAATGTTGTTTGATGCCTCAAAATTCTCCTAGAAGGTTTCAGACCTCGTTTCTCCAAACTGGGTACCACCAGTAAAAATGGTCTCGTGAGATGATTCCTCCACTTTTTCCACTCCAAATGCATCAATATGGATGACAAATAATATAATGATCCAATAGGAATCACAACTTCCCATTTTGGGAGGATTTTGGTCCCCCAAATTCTTTTACTGAATGAGGTGAGGAAATTGTTCCTCCACCTTCTCTCTAGTGTACCATTTAGCTTTGACTAGAAGTTGTCCATTCAAACCAATTTGCCAAAGGTATTGTTGCCCTTGTCTTACAGTTCTAAACTTCTTCTACAAAACTATACCTTCCGTCAACTCTACCTGATCGTCTAGTGCCAAATCCTCCACAAAATGTAGGACATGTTCCTCTTCCTGATCTAGTATGGAAGGCTCATAAAGATTCAAATTCTCTATATTCACAACTGAATAAATTCGCATATATGGTGGTAAACTGAGTTGGTAGGAATTGTCACCCACCTTTTCCATTATCTCAAATAGACCATACCTTAGAGCCTTGATTTTCTTACCAGGTCCTTGCAACCTCTCCTTGTTCAACTGTGGCCATACTCTGTCTCCCACCTTGAATTATTTCTCTATTCTGTGTTGATCATGCCTAGCCTTATACTTCTCCTGTGACTTCTGCAGTGTTTCTTTTACTTGTAGATGGATCTGCCTAATATTCTCTATAAAATTTTCATCCCTCAAAGCATCTCTTGTAAGATCTTATCTCACTCATCCCTATTGCCCATATGCAATATCCAAAGGTGAAGGTGGAAAATATCCAAAACAAGTCTCAAATGGGAACTTTCCTGTAGAAGTGTGGACTACTTTGTTATAAGAATGTTGTATATATACCAGATTTTCATCCCAGGTCTTTGGATGCTTCTGGTTGTATCCCCTCAAAAGTTGCACCAAAGTCCTGTTAACTACTTCTATCTTCCCATATTTTTGTGGATGGAATGTTGTAGATCTCTTCAACTTTGTGTCCATCTTCTCCCACAATGTAGTCTAGAATGCACTGAGAAATCTTGTGTCCCTATCTAAAATGATGCTCCTTGGTATCCTAAAGTGCACCCAAACCTGTCCAAAGAAAAAGTTTGCTACTTCTTATCTACTGATGGTATTTTATAGGGCATCAAAACACACATCTTGTTGAACATGTCAAATACACAAATAGGTAGTCATGTCCCTTCTTGGTTTTTTGTAAACCTCCCATAAAATCCATGGAAATTATTTCCCAAGGATGAGTAGGTAAAAGTAAGGGATGATACATACTTTGTTTCCTATTGTTAGGCTTGTTGGTACAACAAATCATGCATCCTCTTATGAACCTAGCTACCTGCTGTTGCATCTTGGGCCAATACACATACCTCTGCAAGTTAGCCATGGTCTTCCCCTACACCAAAGTACCTTGCAACCTTGGAGGTGTGAGCCTATCTAATCAGCTGCAAATGTTCACCTTTAGGAACACATAGCTTAGCCAACCTGTAGAGTAGCCCATCTTGGAGATGGTATTCAACAATGTTGTCTCCATCGTGCACATGACTCTAACTCTGCAACTGCTAATACACCTCCTTTAAGTCCTCATCTTCTAAATATGCATCTTTATATGCATCATGGGTGAATGGCTCCATGTGCATAAGAGTCACCAAAGTTGTAATCTTTGATGTGGGCAGCCTTGAAAGCATATCAACCAACTTTTATGTATTTCCATTCTTATACTTGATCACCAAATGAAATTGTTGTAAAAACCCCATCCACTTGTAACGTTTGGTCTGTTGTAGCTTACTCTAGGCCTACAAGTACTTTAACGGTTGGTGATATGTGTGGATTACTATCTCATTTCCCATCAGATAGTGCTTCCACTTATTCACAGCTTGCACCATGGCATAGAGCTCCTTATCATATGTAGGGTAGTTAATAACTTCCCCATGAAAGACTTCAGAATGGTAGCAAATGAGCCTTCCTCCTTGCATCAAGAAAACTCCCATAACATACCCACTCGCATCTGTCTCCAATTCAAAGGGACACTACAAGTTTGGTAATGCTAGAACTGGTGCTTGACTGATCTTATTCTTTAGCTCCTCGAAATCCTTCTGCTAACCTTTTCCCCACTAGAAACTCTTGTCACTTGTTGTTATGGTGTGGAGTGGTGCTGCTACCACTGAAAATGAGGCTATGAATTTCCTCAGGTACTATGTTTCCCCAGTGAAACTCCTGACCTCAAAAACATCAGTAGGCACCTTCCATTTCATGATGGCCTCCATATTGGAAGCATATATCTACAACTCTCCTCCACCGATCATATAACCCAAATACACCAAATATTGTTGCGCATACTCACACTTCTTGAGATTTGCTAGTAGTTGGTGCTTCTTTAATGTTTCCAGCACTTGCGTCAAATGTGAAATATGCTCCTCCCATGTAGCACTATATACTAGTACATAATCCAGATAGACAATAACAAATGAATCTATAAAATGGCACAGTATATCATTCATTAATCTCATAGACATAATTGGTGCATTAAATAGGAAAAAATGGCATAACTAACCACTCATACAAACCTTGCCTAGTTTTGAAGGTGGTCTTCCATGTATCTTCTTCTTTGACTCGAACCAAGTGATATCCAGACTTCAAGTCCAACTTGGTGAAATAATTTTCTTGCTGCAACTGATCTAAAATATCGTCTATCCTAGGTGGGGGGTATCTGTTCTTGAGCATGATTTTGTTCAACACACTATAATCTATACACATGGTGATGTACTCGGTTGAATGAAACCTTGTTCCAGTAGTTATTGCAACTATTTCTTCACCTCACTTGCTTCTATAAAAGACTTCCTGTACAACCCAATATTTGGCAATGGGGAGTCTAGAAATAGCTGGATCTCATGTTGCAGTTCTCTCTTAGGTGGTAACCCTTTAGGCTCTCGGAACACATCCTCGTATGTCTGTTAAAACTACTCTAATTGTTGTTTATGTTTCTTAGTACACCCACTAGGGATGCCTTGTCTCTTATTGACTCTTGTTCATATTGACTTTCTCTTAAAAACACAAAACATACTTCTTACTGGAACTAATCATTTTCTTGGCTTGTTGGCATTTACCAGTGAAATTTCTGACTTGCCTTATGTGCTTTGATGATGAATAATTTTCCATCCTTGATGAGCTGGTACTAGTTAGCTCTCCTCATGGATATTGCATCATTCGTGTACATGTATGGACTGTCAAAAAAAACTCCACATACATCAAGGGTAACCACATCTAGATCTACTTCATCAATAAAATCAATGTTGATAGCAAGTCTAATTTTGCATTGTTTTGTTACCTTAAGATCTGCATCCTTATTTACCCATCCTAGTGGATATGGGTTTGGATGATCAATAACTTCTAGCCCCAATTTCTTGACCATCTCTGCTGCAATGAGATTTGCCTGTGATCCTGAGTCAAATAAAACATCAATATTTGTCTTCTTGACTTGTATCTCTATATGGAGGAGTTTGGTCATTTCTTTCTCTTACTATTGTTGAAGGCTACTTAGATTCACATCATGCTACACTGATGTACACACGATCTTCTCATCCAATTCTGAGCTTCTTTCAACTTGGTTGCTCAAATCAATGGCCATGAAATTCTTCTTCTTATTATCTTTCTCATATTCTTCAGGTTTAGCTCTGGATGCAACTTCCAACACTTCTCCTCTGTATGACCATCAATGTTGCATCAGTTGTTAGGATCTTTACATTAGTGTGCTATGGCTATCATCTTTTTATCCTTTCCCCCTTTTTTCTTCTTCTTCCCCTCCTTAGAAGCTTCTTGTTTCTCCTTCTACTTCGATCCACTTGATTGTGCTCTTTTCAAGCCTATGTTCTCCAAGTACTATTCCTGTACACAAGCCTCATCCACCAAATTGGGCTTCAACAACATCACTTTCTCACACAGATGGCAGTGCAGACCCACCAAATACTTGAGGAGTACATCTAGATTCTTTGGAGTGGTACCCAACATTATAGCCATTTTTCTGAATTATGTGGTGTATTCCTACATGCTTTGGCTCGACTTTTGCTTGAAGAAATGCCACCTAATCCACTGGTCCTCCACGTACACAATGGGATAAAACTGTGACTTAATGAGGGTTTTGGAATCCTCCCACTTAGTCACTGGAGGTTTTCCCTCCAACCTCAGGCTTTCCATGTGCCTCTCCCACCAAGTGAGTGCATAGCCCTCTAATTCCAGCCGCGCAAAAGAGATCTTTTGCCCTTTGTCAATCTAATGGACACTAAAATAAAATTCCATTTAATGAAACAAATGGTTCAATTTCATAGCGTTAATATCTCCATGGTATGGCTTGATATAAACTTTTGATTCCATTTTAAACAGCGACTGTGATTGGTTCACGACACTCGAACTGGGTTGATCTTTTTCGAGTCCTTTCTGTGACTGGTTTTCCGTTTCTTCCCATTCTTCTAATCCCCATTCTAATTTTTCCTCTGCATTCGAACCCCCAAATTTTCCAAATATACCATCTTATTTCTTATAACCACCATGAGGAGGTTTACATTGTGGTTTATATCCGCGACTTGTTGTTCGAGCCACGAAAACCTCACCTCTGTAGGATCACAAGGTTCATTTACAAATTTGTCGCCCATGATTAAGGTATTAGGAATTTTAGCCCTATCGATCTAGATCCCTACAATATCCACAAAATACCCAAATAAACTTGGCCCTGATACCAAGTGATCTGTAAACTACCGTGGATATTACACTAGATAGTTCATCACAACATATCTGATAATAATATATTAAAATACAAAAATTTTACACTATTAAAGTTTATTAAACTTTAAGATCTATGGATTTAACTATAATTAGTGCATGCATGTGAATCGAAATTATACAAAAAAGTAGAGAACAGAAAAATAAGAACACACACACATAAGACACAAGACATTCTCTCTAGGAAACCCTTTTCGAAGAAACCCAGTTGGAAGGTGAGTCCACTTTTCTCTCTTTCTTTGTTTGGAAATATGGCTGCAGGTATAAATAAGTAATGCTTCTAGCCCGTGAGATACTACAATGCACAAATCCTCTATGCATGATCTACCTCCTATCTCTCCTATCTATCTTTTCTCATCTATGCCACAAAATGCTCTTGAAATAATGGAATGACTCTTCCTCCTAGTGGCCTGGTTATAACGCAGGCCAATAGCCTACTAGTGGTTAATTTTGACTACATCAACTCTTAACTAGAGTTACAATATAGACTCTTCTAGAGTCTTTTACATCACAAACATGTGGCTATCCCCTTTTCCATAAATAATGGAGGTTGACCTAGCATCCTCCTGAACTATAGGTGTGAAAGCAAGAAGGTTAACCTCTGAGTGGAATAACTTTTGCATATGACTTCAATTAACGTGCCTCTTGCGCCATAGGAAAGGTCTCTATGTGTAGAATAACATGAAAATGTGCATGCTAAGGCAATAAATTTTTACCCCAAAAAAGTGTTGTTTGATGCCTCAAAACTCTCCCGAAGGTTTCAGACCCTATTTCGCCAAACTGGGTCCCGCCGGTAAAAATGGTCCCGTGAGCTTATTCCTCCACTTTTTCCACTCCAAATGCATCAATATGGATGAAAACAAATAGAATGATCCAATTTGAATCAACAAATTATTCTATAAAATGGTGCAGTATATCATTCATTAACCTAAAAAACATAGCTAGTGCATTTTTTCTCCATGATGAGCCTCAGCTGGTAGCCAGCAGCCCCTTGATGACTCCTACTAGCTTGTTGTGCCATTTCTCTACCACTTGATCTAGACATGTGGTCCCTCACCCACCTGTATTGATCATATATTTGAAGGTGGGCCTCTCGAATCTAAAGGTGTGTCTTTTCATTTGCTAATTGAGTATTGTGTTTACTTATCATGGATACTTCTAGGTATGGATTGGTGGGGGGTTTGGCAGAAAGAGTGGGCTTAGTTTGTGCTCCTACTCCCTTGATCTCTTTTGGTTTCTACCCTCAGATATTAGTCCCATGGGATCTCATTTATTGACCATTCGGTTCTAGGGTGGTACTACTTAGGAAACCCTGACTTTGGGTGTGTTGGGCCTCATAATGGTCCCTATTTTCACTCCATTATTCACCAATATCTTCACATTTTACCTTCATGTCACCTCCATTCCACCTCCACATCATTCCATTTACCTCATTATTGGGTTATAACTATGCTTTTCCAAAGTTTATTAATTCTTAACATTTTTAAGTGAATTTATGGCTAAACTTTAGAAAATAATATGCTTATACTTATACCTAACAATTAGAATGAGTTTGTTGACATGTGTAGGTACAAAGGAAGCTTCCAGGGCATCTTTATGTGGCCTTGAATGATCAAATTCGAATTTGATAAGATAAGCCTCATGGAAAAGATCATGGACCTCATGGAGGAAATCATGGAGGATAGGGTTATGTGTCTAGATGGTTGAGAAATGTATGGAACTAAAAGAGAGATTAGTGGATCATCATTATGAGTTTTTTATCTCATCCTATTGTATAAATAGGAGTACCTCCTCCATTCCAAAAGGAGGACTCTTAGAGCATTGTATCCAACTTGTGATGGCATAGAATAAAGCTTCATTTTTCATATATTTCCATTATGTAGTTTTAGATATAAATTTTACATATATTTCCATTATGTAGTTATAGATTTAATTTTCCTTAATGTAGTATATGGAATAATTTGTCTTGTTCTTAAGAGAATTGAGCTCACTCTAAAAGGATGAGAGAAACATTTTATTTCATCTTAGATCTTATTTCATTTACTTGTTTAGATGTTTGAGGATTTGTTTGTGATTGATGAATGAGTTTTAAATTAGAATCTAATCAGCATATGAGAGGACAATTAAGGGTCTAAGTTAGGCTCTCTCTCTCTATTTGATTTGCATGATAATTGAAATTCATTCTTTTTCTTTTATGTTTCAAGTATCATATGAGGAGATACCAAGAGTCTAAGTTAGGCTCTCTCTCCATTGATTTATATGGTAATTGAAATTCATCCTTTTGCTTTCATGTTTCAAGTTATTTCATTTCTTATGCTTGTGAATGAATCTTAGTTTAGTTTGGATTAGTACATGAGAGGACAATCAAGAGACTAAGTTAGTCTCTCTCTCTACTTGAATCTGAAGAACAATTAAGTTCATTCTCTTGTCTTTATTTCAAGTTTCTGGTTTTATGAATGATTTCTCTATGATACTGTAGGGAAGGACAACCAGGACCTCCTTATTTAGGAGCCTCTTCCCTCGCATATTATATTGAATCTTAAATAATTTAGTTAGACATAGAGTTAGTTTCCTACTCCTGCATATATTTTGCTGGCATCATCACAAGCTCACGAGTTTCCCTGGTCGATAATTTAATGCAGAAATTTAAGCCCAATAAATTGCCCAACATTTTGGCACCGTTGCCGGGGATGGTGCTAAGGGATTAGGCATTAGAATTTAATTCAGTATTTATTTTTCTTTAGATAAAATAACTTGTGAGACCTGGTGACAGCAGGATCTTCATAAGGGAATTCATGTTTGAGTTTTCTGATAATTTAGTGTTTAGCTAGTTTTAAATTTTGTCTTTTCAAAAACACCCCCCGCATAAATAAAAACAAATCAATCGATAAGTATGATCTCTTCCTGCGCTTCGTGCGATCAGGAAGATCAAAAAGTCTATTGATTTTGTTCAAATAAACACTCTTGCTGGAGAACTAATTTGCAAAAAGACAATAAAGAATTTTGTGAATGAAAAAACATCTTTAAATTTTTTAGATGAAATTTAGGTTTTTAATTTTAGATTAAAAAAAAATAAAAAATAACAAAATAACAAAATATCCACAAAATAATAATAATATATGTATTCTGTATACACATATTATTATTTAAAAAAACTAACCATTTTTGTTGTTTTTGTTTTTTTTAATATTAAACAAAAACCACTAATCATTTTTTTGTTTTTTAGATATTTAAAAAAAATGCAAAACATTAATAAAAAATAAAAAATAAAAAATTAACCATTTTTTTTTTGTTGGTTTGTTGTTTTTTAAGATATTTAAAAAAAAAAAACTAAAAAATTTAACCATTTTTGTTTTTTAGATATTTAAAAAAATATATATAAAACATGCAAACCATTAAATAAAAACCACCCGATCAAATGGACTGAGAATGGACCATTTCATTACTTATTCTTGTTGGGATTTCCTTGGCCTGGCCATCGATCCAGTCAAGGAACCTGTAATGCCCCGAGTTTCTTAGTTTCCAGCAATTGTATGCAATAAAATTCAATTGGTTGGGGATCGAATCCTCCTATCATCGCAAGTGCAGCGTCGGCGTCCTTCTTCTTGACAGCGAAAGGCAACAAAATGAGGAAGGAGGACACAGTCAAACTCATTAGTGCAGAGGGTTTTGAATTCGTTATTGATCGGAAGGCAGCTCTTGTCTCCAACACTCTCAAGAATATGCTAACATCTACAGGGAGTTTCACGGAAACAACACTTGGAGAAGTCAGATTTCCCGAAATTAGTACTGCTGTTCTAGAGAAAGTTTGCCAATACTTTTATTGGTCTCTGCAATATGCCAGCGGCAAGGAAACTGAATTTCATATTGAACCTGAAATTACTCTGGAATTGATGATGGCAGCGAATTATCTTCATACCTAGGTATTGGGTACTGTAGTTAATCTGAGAAATATTGGGGTGATGATATCTATGAATTAAAAATCTTAGTATCATTCCTAATCTCAGTGAATGAAGAGACATTTGATTTGTAAGTACCTGTTGCACTTGGGCTTTGAGATTGGAGAGGTGGGCGATCTTCAGCCCGAGACTCAGGTCAAAAAAAAAAAAAAATTAAAAGCCATCGCCCAGCAGCTGCCACGATTTGGCTCGATTTGTTCCCTGCTGTTCCCTGCTATCAATGTTAATGACTCTCACACAAGCTGCTTTGCTGAGATGGAAATCGTATTCAGTAGGGCGTAAATTCATTCTACCAGCAAGAACAAGAGGACCTCCTCACAATGGCGAAGAGAAAAATGGATCGAAGAAGAAGAACTTTCAAACCCTCGCCCGGATGGACCCTCCGACCTGAGGATTGATCTGACTCAACTGATTCCATGAGAAATATCAGGTTTCAATTCATAAAATAAGGAGGAGATCGTGCCAAGATTCTCTAGCATGATCAAAGAATCCTGATTTTTCTGCATTGGTTGTTTCGATTTGATCTAGGGTTTAAGATGCTCAAGGTGTGGTAACCGACGAGTCAGCAGAAAAGAGGCGTCTTCATGGTGACGCGTTGAGGAAGGAGGTGTGCATGTCGCATAGTGTGAGTTGTGGATCCATCGATGGATTTCTTCAAATGTAGATATATCTAGCTCCAAAAGGACATCCTTAATAGCAGTCTCGATACGAGACCAGACGTGAGTAAAGGCTTCCATACGCCATTTTCCGTATAAAGCGTGCTCGTCCTTGGAAAACGGCGGCAGGCTATGCAGGGTTTGGCCTTTTCTTCCCGTTCTGAAGTCGAGTTCTGATTTCCTTTTAGGTTTTGAAGGCCGGTCCACTTCAAGGAAATCTCTGACAGAGGATCCCCGCCGCAGAACAAAACATTCCTGGAGATGCTTATCGTCGTCACTATCGCACATGGACGAATTAGAGGAGGCGGAGGCATTCGAAGAATCCATCTCTAGTAAAGACGCGTACACAGCTTCGGCTATGTCTCTGCTTTTCGAATGCTTTGTGATACGATTGTCTGTTAATTGAAGACCTTGTAGCAATCTCTGATTTTCCAATCTTTTTGGCGCCAAACAGACATCCACGAATAATACAGGCGCACCTTCAACGGTGAGGCGATCTTCGACTTCAGTCCAGCTAAAACCTCTGCAGCTGCCGACTCAAATAGAGGTAAGAAAACGGCGGGAGCTTTGCGGACGGTTCTCTATCAAATGAATCGATGTCTTCTATGGCGACTAGCAGAAACTTTGGGTACCTGCGCAGACAGTTTCTTGGTCTGTTCCAGTGATTGTGCATGCCCAAAGTGAAACAAATGATAAATTCCATCCACATAGACCCTGACGGGTTTCTCAGTCCACTCGCCCTTCACGGGATCTGGAGATGGGTGCAGTTCGAATCTCATTGGAGTCTCGAAAGGAGCTGGCGGCGGCGTTGTCAACCTGGTGGCTCGATACCTAGCTCAGTCAAAAACCATGAACGCCTTACACAGAGAATGGCTTGAGGGTTTCAATATGAAATCGAAGTGCAAGCTATGGGCTCATGCGAAAGAGGCACACACCTGGAGATTGCGAGCGGTGGGAGATCGAAGAATAAATCTAAAAGATCATTATTGCTGGCGCTTGTGAGCTTCCATCATTATCGCCGGTGGTTATGAGCATTTTGGCTTAGGGTTTGTTGTTTTTTTTAGTTTTTTATTTATTATTTACAACTAAAAAAATTCTAAAAATCCACATAAATAATAAATTAAAAACAATGTTTTTAATTTGTTATTTAAATAAAAAATAAAAAAATTTGTGTGTCGTTTTTAATTTGATATTTGAATAAAAATAAAAAAATTTATTTTGTAGTGTTGTTTTTTTATTTAAATAAAAATAAAAAATATTTTGTGTAATATTTTGGATAATAAAAAAAATCAAAACCACACAAAATAATTTTTGTTTTTATTTAAAATATTTTTTTTTTCCTTATTTTTATTTTTAATTAAAAATAAAAAAAATAAAAATAAAAAACCTAACTTAATTTTAGTGATAGTTTTTCATTATTAGGTTTTAATAAATAATATTTTGTTGATTTTATAATTTAAAAAAAAAACATTTCAACTTAAATAATAAATTAAAAAATTTATGTTTTTTAATTTGTTATTTAAAAATAAAAAATAAAAAAATTAGGTTTTCATTTATTTGAATATTTTCTTGTTGCTTAACAAAAATAATAAATTTTTTTATATATATCAAAAAAAAAAAAAAAAAACAAAAAACAAAAATTCACAAAATTCACACAGATTTGAAAATAAAAAAGATACTTGGAAACACATTTCGAAAATCGATTGGAGGATTCTTACGACGATAACTTTAAGTTGGCATCACATCTTTCTGTTGTATGCTTTACGATGCACTAATATGCAGGACACAACAGATAATTCAAATGACCATCTTTTCGCGAAGTACATTTCATGAGTATCTGACACAAACAGGGAGTATTATTTTTCATGGTTGTTTTTAAGAATGGATTGAAATTGATATCATGAATTGAGTTACTTTCAACGCTTTGATTTTTCTTAAATCTGTTTTATTTGGTATGAAATTTTTGCGTAAGAATCATGAAGGAAATGCGCAATTCTTCTTGAACAAACTTATGTTTTCTTTCTGCCAAGTTTTTTTTACAGGTTATAGGATAACAAAGTGATCATTCAGGAGATTACATTGTGACGACAATTAGTCTTCCAAAGACTAAATTCATGAAAATTCTGAAGACAAATCCATCTCCACAACCACTATCTTCCACCTCCCTGAAAAAGATTGAATTCCACCAATCGTACATCCATAAAGCATGACATTTCCATATCCATTTTTCACAGCAAGAGTTCTTATACATCCACCATGCATTTTCCTTACATCCATCCATTTTCTTTGTCATTATCATTCCCCTTCATTTCCGCCAATAAAACCCTGCTTGAGTCAAAGTCCTAGAGTCTATGTATCATTGAAAAAACACCTAGAGGCTTGCATGCCTTAATGGCAAGTACTCTTGCCAATGAACAATGGGAGTACATTAATATCCCTTGTTCGTTGGATCTTGTAGGTGACTCAACTACGACAAATTTATTCGTACCTACAAAGATGTGTTAGGCATCCTGACTCCCATTGGAATCAATGGTGGGAGTTCTTGTGTTGGCTAGGGGCATTCATTAATGGCCACTAAGTCAACAACTTCTTGCTATGTTCGACATCGACACATTTAATCACATAGTAAGATTTGTGCCATCGAGCGTTGAAGACTTGAAGACCCATATTTTGTAGCAGATGAAGCCAATTTCCTTTGATCAGTTTTTCATCACTTGAGGACAAGTCAATCAATAAGGCTGGGAGGGAAATGTAACTTATATTTTGTATACCTTCCAAGCCTTATAGATTTTCAGCCATATTTAGCAGACTCATCAGATTCATCATCCCGCAACAGAAGATCCAGCAGCAAATACGACTTTTAGCCATGTTCAACGGACTCCTCAGATTCATCATCTAGTAGCAGAGGATCCAGCAGTCGATACAACAATATAGATCCATCTTTCATCCACAACTTGAAGAAGAAGCTTCAGAGCAGAATTGTGGCAGTTGAACATGCATGATTCATCCACCATTTTCAGAACCAAGTAAGGAGGACTATGAACGACATTTTTG
This sequence comes from Pinus tabuliformis, assembly GCA_031772625.1. Taxonomy (NCBI): domain Eukaryota; kingdom Viridiplantae; phylum Streptophyta; class Pinopsida; order Pinales; family Pinaceae; genus Pinus; species Pinus tabuliformis. Next base: position 337,050,013 of record CM062811.1, read on the forward strand.
CAGCCACATGTGCACAACTCTCATCCATTTTTGGAAGGGTAAGTTAAGGTATGATATTTTTTAACTTTTAACCATTAAATTCCTTGAAAAGTTAGGATAATAATTTTTGGAAAAACTTCACTTCCTTTCCCCTTCTTTTCCCCATTTCACATAACTGCCCAAACCATCTGTTTAAGGGGAAGGATACATTTACATACATGCTTTGTCACATTCATATCCACATTCATATATCACAACCCCACTTAACCCCACTTACCTTCAAAATATATTCACTATTACATGAGCATACAAATGGCTTTGTCGAAAGTATTTAGAAGTTAATTGGATGCCAAAACAATCATGGTTGTTACACAAGAACCAACCATGACGCATTCCAACAAAAATACTCTGCCATTATTACATGAGCTTACAAATGGCTTTGACAAAAGTATTTAAAAGTTAATTGGATGCCAACACAATCATGGTTGTTACACAAGAACCAACCATGATGCATTCCTACTCTGCAACAAAAATCACATTATCAATATGCAAAGATCATACATTGAATGCAACAAACAAAATATGGTTGAAACACAAGAACCAACCAAGTTGTAATTCATCAAAATAACGCTTTGCAAAAGTTATGTAAATGATATCATGCAGAGTTTAAGCCAAAGCTCAAGTACCAAAAAGTAATGTAATAGATTGCATGAGGACATGCAATACCTTCAGTTTGGGGCAGATGTTGGGCCTCACAATGGTCCCTATTTTCACTCCATTATTCACCAATATCTTCACATTTTACCTTCATGTCACCTCCATTCCACCTCCACATCATTCCATTTACCTCATTATTGGGTTATAACTATGCTTTTCCAAAGTTTATTAATTCTTAACATTTTTAAGTGAATTTATGGCTAAACTTTAGAAAATAATATGCTTATACTTATACCTAACAATTAGAATGAGTTTGTTGACATGTGTAGGTACAAAGGAAGCTTCCAGGGCATCTTTATGTGGCCTTGAATGATCAAATTCGAATTTGATAAGATAAGCCTCATGGAAAAGATCATGGAGAAGATCATGGACCTCATGGAGGAAATCATGGAGGATAGGGTTATGTGTCTAGATGGTTGAGAAATGTATGGAACTAAAAGAGAGATTAGTGGATCATCATTATGAGTTTGTTATCTCATCCTATTGTATAAATAGGAGTACCTCCTCCATTCCAAAAGGAGGACTCTTAGAGCATTGTATCCAACTTGTGATGGCATAGAATAAAGCTTCATTTTTCATATATTTCCATTATGTAGTTTTAGATATAAATTTTACATATATTTCCATTATGTAGTTTTAGATTTAATTTTCCTTAATGTAGTATATGGAATAAATTGTCTTGTTCTTAAGAGAATTGAGCTCACTCTAAAAGGATGAGAGAAACATTTTATTTCATCTTAGATCTTATTTCATTTACTTGTTTAGATGTTTGAGGATTTGTTTGTGATTGATGAATGAGTTTTAAATTAGAATCTAATCAGCATATGAGAGGACAACTAAGGGTCTAAGTTAGGCTCTCTCTCTCTATTTGATTTGCATGATAATTGAAATTCATTCTTTTGCTTTTATGTTTCAAGTATCATATGAGGAGATACCAAGAGTCTAAGTTAGGCTCTCTCTCCATTGATTTATATGGTAATTGAAATTCATCCTTTTGCTTTCATGTTTCAAGTTATTTCATTTCTTATGCTTGTGAATGAATCTTAGTTTAGTTTGGATTAGTACATGAGAGGACAATCAAGAGACTAAGTTAGTCTCTCTCTCTACTTGAATCTGAACAACAATTAAGTTCATTCTCTTGTCTTTATTTCAAGTTTCTGGTTTTATGAATGATTTCTCTATGATACTGTAGGGAAGGACAACCAGGACCTCCTTAGTTAGGAGCCTCTTCCCTTGCATATTATATTGAATCTTAAATAATTTAGTTAGACATAGAGTTAGTTGCCTACTCCTGCATATATTTTGTTGGCATCATCACAAGCTCACGAGTTTCCCTGGTCGATAATTTAATGCAGCAATTTAAGCCCAATAAATTGCCCAATAGGGTGTGTGGTCCCACTCCTTTACCCTCACATATTACTCCCTTTCCACTCACTATATCATCATTGAACATCCTTTCTCCCACCTAGGTTCACATTTCCATTTTGGGTCCACATAGGGCTATCCTCCCCATCCCCTTCCCCCACCTTGGGTCAGACCTAGAATGATGCCCTAAAGATTGAAGCAATTAAAAGAAAAAGTAAAAAGCATAATTGGCCACATTTAAAAATAAATTGTACCACAAAATGAAAAAGATGGTCAAGACAAAATGAATTAGCACGTGGGAAAAATCCATTACATGATATCTACACCAATCATTTTCCATCGCCCTGGTTCCATATGCCCTAGATGAGCCTCCTCTATCATTCAGGAACCCATGATTGTGCTAACCCTTGGAGGGAAATGAACCATCGTACCTAAAAGGAGGTAATCACTACTATATCTTACACATCACTCTCTTTTCCTCTGAGCCCCGAGCAATTAGTTAAAGAAAAACCATAAAAGGAAAAAGGCATATAAAGAAGGGTTGAAAAATTAAGGCCAGGGCACCCCATGAACCACAATTTCTCCATCCTATACATTATATACCTAGGTGTGGGCTTCCCCATATCTAGCTACCCCTATGCCCCATTATGTGGCCTAGGGATTCCCGTCTCATTCCTTATTCCATATCACCTATTTGTCACTTTCCACCCCCATTAGAAGGGTGTACCTTGGACATAATATACCCTCTAAGGGTTGAAACCACCTAATAAGGTACTTGGCTAACCCCATTTGGAGTTTGGAGACACTAGCACATGTCAAATCCCACTACAGAAGGCATGCCATTATGAAGTTCCCACTTTGTTATCCATGGTTTGTAAGCTCCTTAACCCGATTATTATAATGACTGATTGTACTATAAGCCTAGGGGACACATTGGATCTTATGCATGATTGCAGGTAGTTTCCATTTGGGTTTGGCTTCCCTATATGGGATCCTAACCCCAGAGGTTCACATTGGCACATTCAGGGTGTGCATAGAGAGCCATGGGCCTCCACAACAGCATACAACACTCCATGAATCTTCATGGATGTTCATAGACTACTAGTGATCCACCTTTGGGATGATGGTGACATGATTAGTACATTATGCCCATCAGGCCCCTACAGGATCCTCACACTCTTGGTAGGTGTCCCATCACTTGTACAATGTCATGGGAACATTCATTCCACCACCTAGACCATTACAGAGGATCTAAAGACATATCTGATTCATATGGAGACCCATGGGGTCATTGATGTGCCCTCAGATCCATTGAGAACACCACAGGTCTACTACTTGGAGAACAAGGGGCCACCCCCTTTTCCATCATATTCTAAGGAATTTATTCCTCAATATGGCACTTCAGGTTGTTATTGAGCCTTTAGAGGGCCCTACAACATGGATACGTCATTATGTTTCCCGTTGTGAGGCTTGTTTTTACATTAATAGTTAGTATGGTGGGCTTGTCACCATTAGGGGTTATTGTTTGCACATTATTTTATCATTAGGGGCCCATAGGCTAATTAAAACTCCTTAGGAGGCTATATATTGATGTTAGATACATTCATTTGTATCAACACTATACTTGGGATCTCTCTAGTCTTAGATAATTTTTGCACTTTTTCTTTGGAGGATATTTTTGGAGATGGATGAATTTTGATGTATGGATTTGGGTTATTTCTCTTACATTGGGGATTTTGTATGAAAAATTATTTCCAATTGGATATAATCTATAAAATTTTATGTTCTTTTTATCGTTGTTATTCTTGTTGTTGCATACTGCTAAAATTAGGGTTAGTTGCTACATTATTGTAATGTGGAATTAAGCAATGTTTTAGTTGTTAAATGTATGCACCAATGTTATATGAATGTAATGTCCTAAAGATTATTTATCTCGAGAATTTTTCTTCCATTTTCTTTAAAGTATAAATGCTTGAAAGTCACTTTTCTTTTCTTACTATCTACATTGGATGAAGTAGACTTTCTGAGCCTCCTTGATATAGAGTCCAAGTTCTTACTCATTATGATCCTTGAATCCATATCCCCAAGTGAATTAGGCATTGGTTCCATCAAAGGGTGATCATATTAACCTTATTTTTTTACCATTTTCCCCTTTTTCCCAAGTCTAGCCCCATTGGGTCACCTAGGGCATCAATTTCCCAGCAATTGGCCTAAGGGAAAAATTTGATCTCCTCGAGGCTACTGCATTAGTGAGTCCCCTCCCTCTCCTCCAAATTTGAGGCCATTCTGGTGGTGGAATCTCCAAGAATCCCAAGCCATAGCTATAGGACTGAATCTTGCCTACGCATCCCCAAGTTTAGACACTAATAGGATCAATTCAAAGACAAAGGACCCTTCCAAGACCTTTTAATTTCATGATGTGTTAAATTTCATTTTTAAAAGAACATAAATGAAATCATCTGCAACTATAAATAAGATGAACATGACATTCATCAACACATGAAAACATAAGCCATTGATAACGAAGTTCGTCCAGGAGGGACTACATCTTTGGGCCCTAGTGTCAAGATGGTGTAGGTCGATGCATTAAGTGTTGTCAATAGTGATGATGTTCATAAGAGGTGGCATCGCTATCATACAAGGAAAATGCCCTCACGCAGGAGTGGCTCCATGAGATGTTCCACTACCAGAACTCTTAGTCAAACATGACTCCTATCAGTATGACATAAACTCATGCATGATGATCATGAGCATCCCGCCAACATGGCTTAAAAGGAATCTCAGTGCAAACATGAATGACGACAACATGAGTATCCCATCAACATACAACAAATGGATCTCAAAACACAACATGACGAATCATGACAACAAGTACATCACACAGATGATTCCGCGTCAGATCAAGCAGGAATCATGAAGCAAGTATGAAAACAAGATCCCACATCAAACATAAAATAGGGATCTATGTAGCACAATGCATAGAAAAAGAAGTACATGAACACACTACATATGCCTCACATCCAGGGGCCATTTGAAGAAGAGGATGTCAAATTGTTGAAGTTGTTCGTGCCATCAATCTCACGACATCGAATCTCATGGAGGTGGTTGCTCACACATGAATGTTAACACATGCACTCCACTTAGAAAAGTGGCCGAAAAATGAAATGAGCAAATAGAAAATCCAAATACACCATCAAATTTGTGGCATCAAATAGTGCAAAATTGACTGTCAAATTTCTGAATTCTGAGAAAGTGGAAATCTGGGGCTCAAGGAAGCTTTTAGATTCCCATAGATTCCTCAAAGGTTCCCTCCTCCAGGTCCTCTGAAAATCTGCTACTCAGATCAAGAATCTGACTGCACCATCAGGTTCGTGTCGCTGAGAGGTGTAGGATCGACATAAAATTTGTCCAATTTGGACACTGCGAAAATTTCACCCTCCTGGAAATTTTGCTTAGTCATGATTCCACCTACATTAAAAATTAATAAAAAAAATATTCTTCCTCGTTTTCCATGCCTGCTCCTAGTTCCTCCATCTGCCTCGAAATCTGTGTTTTTCTTCTTCCTCTGTGCACTGAATAAATGACGGGTTTATATGTAAAAAGTTAGGCAGAATTTACCAAGACTTGTTCGTTGGCCCAATGGTAAAAATAGGCTATTAGAAACATGGGGTCGGGGGATCAAATCCCGCCCATGCCAAACTTGGCTCTTGTTTTTATTTTTATTATAAAATAGGTGCACGGTTTTGTAACAGTGGCATGCAGTTTCATTAATTATTATAACTAGGTTGTTAATTAAATGGCAAAGTTTTGGTGTGTGGATGTATCACGTGGGACCACTGCATGGGCAGGGCTGGTGGATCTGGTTGTGGGTTCAACTCCCACTAGCCTCATTCTATGTTTAAACATATATATTTAATATGTATGGATAACGTACATATATGGTGACGGGTGGTGGGGGTGGTGGCCCACCACCTCCTATATATATTTTTTTTCATTTTCTAATAGTAATAAGGCCTTTTCAAAAACTCAAAAATTTGACAGAAGGAGTCAAATTAAATAGGTGACAATTTTGCCTAGAATCTGGCCGGAGTTGGCCAGATTCCATCCACTAGAAAAAGTCCAAATTGTGTCTCCATTAACTTGCCCAGTCAGCAAAAGTCAACCAAAACTTTGATTGCCTCTATCTTCCTCATCCGGACTCGGATTGACGAACCATTCACACCACCACGATCATGATGATGAGATATTTAATATGAACCTAGTTCGAGCATAATCCAAACACTTTGATTTTTGAGCTTTCATAAGCCCTCTTTGTCTTGTGTGTGTCTCTAGAGCCACCTGGATCAATCCTCCCCACTGAGGAGATTTTGGTCCTCCAAAAGCATGAAAAATAATCTGCAACTTCTCTATACCTTGTCTGCATCACAAGCGTCCTGAAAGGTCTCGCTTCCATCTCCTTCACCTTTGTTCTTCGGAGCCTTAAGTGATGAGCCGACACCTGTAATCTAAAGTATATTTTTTTGCAAATTACATACTTGTCTTAACTAACCAACTAACGACCCAAGTGTCCCACACTTTCCATGAGTTTATAACACATACTCGGTGGTCAAGTTTACAACAAGATGGACACAATACCCCTGCTATGAAAACAAGGCCAACATATCATTGTTTCTTCAACAAGTGATGGAAAACACATCATCACTGCAACACATGATTTACAATCAGAAGGCCAAACACTATTTTCTTGACAAGTGATGGAAACACGACATCACTTTCACAGTTTATCATGCAACTCAAAATAAGACCAGACATCATTGTTGTTAAACAAGTGATGGAAAACACATCATCACTTTTACATTTTGAAATGCAACAAATTATTTACAAAAGCATGACCATGAAACACTAACATATCTAGAAACCATTTTTCACTTATCAAGGTGAATGGGTCACCTCCTTGTGGTGGTTTTGCTTGTCGAACAACTACTTCACTTGGTTCATGCACCGACGCTTTGTCTTTAAGGCACTGCTCTGGATGGAGCCTCCAACATGTGGCTCTTTGATGGCCACTTCTGTCGCAATGACTGCAATAGATCTTCTTCCTCCATATATGTTTAACATGTTTCTTTACCTACTGTTGAGAGGGTCTTTCACGCCTCATCTTTTTGTGTGCTGCCATTCTTTTCCAACACTTAGAAAATGTATGGTTATGTAATCCACAAAAGGTACATGTTTTTCGATGCCATGTTTTACATTCATTATTAACAACATGATTATAATCGAAATGAACATTCGAAGATAGAAATTGGTTATACCTTTCCTTGCTATCTCTAGTGTAAGTATGGCATTGAGAGCTTGCCTCAACTCTTTCCCTACAATGGAAACTTCCATGGGATGATGGGGATGTGTTCCCATCATTCTCTTTCCTCGACGATTTCAATGATGTCTTAGAATAATCTAACACGTTCGAGCATTCTCTCTTGGTGTATCTCAAGCCTGCAAATTGAGGTCTCTACACAACCTCCAATGGTTGAGTTATGCCTTGGTTATTAACACCAAGTTTTTCTTCCTCCTCATGCCTCGTCCTTGTAAGGAGCCTCATGTTTGTCCCTGTAATTGGGATCTCCAAATCTCCAATAGAAATCATACTATTTGAAGACGAAACCAAAAGGAAATCAACATCTTTTACCTCCTCTGTCGATTTGGAAAGAATTGATGAGGGCTTCTTATCATCTATTGTTGGTGGTTCGCTATCTGTCTCAGTGCATTCCCCAACTTCCTTTCTGACATACCCAAGTCCTGCCTGATGGGGTAACTCTTCTACTTTGATGGGGCTGACAATGCCTTGGCCATTAACGCCCAAGCCTTTTCCTTCATACCACATTTTCTCCAACAGTTTGGATCCAATTCCTGTGGTATGATTTTAAAAAACAACGAAATCATCGTCAGGACACATGCATGAATTTAGAGAATTACTTTTTACCTGACATGGGTCACACTACAACTTTTCCAAAGCCTTGTCCTTAGCTTGCAGCTGTTGTAGCAAACTTTGTTTTTCCTCTTTCTCCTCATGTAGAAGCATCTTCAATTCAACGCTCTTTGTTTGAAGGTTTTGGTTGTTGTGCTTTAGTTCTTCTAGAGCCTCTTTCGTGGCTTGTATCTAAAGTTACAATCACTCTTTTTCCTCTGTCTCTTTCTATAGAGTTTCATACATTATTTCCACTCTTTTGGAAATTTTGAGCATAGTCTCATACATCACTTTTTCATCCTCTTTCACTGCACGCTCCATTGTTCACACTGAAATTCACATCCATGCAAAGACTGCTCTGATACCACTTGATCCAGGTCCGGGTGTGACAAAGGACCCTTCCAAGACCTTTTACTTTCATGATGTGTTAAATTGCATTTTTAAAATAACATAAATGAAATCATCTACATATTGTAGAGAAGAGGAACATTACATTCATCAACACATGAAAACATAAGTTGTTGATAACGGAGTTCGTCTAGGAGGGACTACGTCTCTGGGCCCCGGTGTCAAGATGGTGTAGGCTGCTGCATTAAGTGTTGTCAATAGTGATGATGTACATAAGAGGTGACGTCGCTATCATACAAGGAAAATTCCCTCACGCAGGAGTGGCTCCAAGAGATGTTCCACTACCAGAACTCTCAATCAAACAGGACTCCTATCAGTATGACATAAACTCATGCATGATGATCATGAGCATCCTGCCAACATGGCATAAAAGGGATCTTAGTGCAAACATGCATGATGACAACATGAGTATCCCATCAACATACAACAAAGGGATCTCAAAACATAACATGACGAATCATGACAACAAGTACATCACATAGATGATTCCGTGTCACATCAAGCAGGAATCATGAAGCAAGTATGAAAACAAGATCCCACATCAAACATCAAATAGGGATCTGTGCAGCACAATGCATAGAAAAAGAAGTACATGAACACACTGCATATACCTCACATCCAGGGGCCATCTGAAGAAGAGGATTTCAAACTACTGAAGTTGTTTGTGCCATCAATCTCACAGTGTCGAATCTCATGGAAATGGCTGCTCACACATGAATGCTGACACCTGCACTCCACATAGAAAAGTGGCCAAAAAATGAAATGAGAAAATAGAAAATCTAAACACACCATTAGATTTGTGGCATCGAATAGTGAAAAATCGATGTCAAATTTCTGAATTTTGGGAAAGTGGAAATCTGGGGCTCAAGGAATCTTTTATATTCCCCCTAGATTCCTCAAAGATTCCCTCCTCTGGATCCTCTAAAAATATGTTGCTTAGATCAAGAAACTGATTGCACCATTGGGTTCATGTCACAAAGAGGTGTAGGATCAACATAAAATTTGTCCAATTTGGACACTGTGAAATCTAAGAAATTTTTCTCAGTGATGGTTCCACCCGCATTAAAAATTAATAAAAAGAAATATCTTGCTCATTTTCCATGCTCCCTCCTAGTTCCTCCATCTACCTCGAAATCCATGTTTCACTTCTTCCTCCATTCACTGAAGAAATGACGGGTTTATATATAAAACGTTAGGCAGAATTTACTAAGACTTGTTCGTTGGCCCAATGGTAAAAATAGGATATTATAAACAAGGGGTCGGGGGATCAAATCCCACCCATGCCAAACTTGGCTCTTGTTTTTATTTTTATTATAAAATAGGCACGTGGTTTTGTAACAATGGCATGCGGTTTCATTAATTGTTGTTAGGTAAACTTGACTCAAGATAGAGTCAAAGTTGACCAGGTTAAACAGTGATGGTTTTGGGGCACATGGTATTGTGCACCCATAGTATTCTGCCCATGGTATTATATGTAATGGAGCTTATAAAAGGCTGGAAGGACTTCATTGTAATGCAAGATGTGGTGGTGAGCGGTGAAGGCTCACTTGGTCAGATTGGCCAGGGTTTTGGCCAATGCTAATAAGATCTTATTAGGTTGGGTTTTTCCCCGGATTTGGGGTTTTGCCAAATAAACATTTGTTTTTATGTGTTTATGGTTGTTGCTGGCTATTTTTATATTTATTCCTCTCAGTAATTATTTATGTTATGCAGTAAATTTCTTAACAACTGGTATCAGAGCTAGATATTGGCTTCAAAGGGATTCTTTGATGCCAGGGGTTTATATTGCCTGATGAGATCAATGCAGCCTTTTTACAGATCTGGGTCTGGAAAATAATGGTGGAACAATCATATGCGGAAGAACCTCGAGGAGAATGCACGGAAGATAGTACAGTAACTGCCAGGGATCGCAGTGCATTTGTGATATTTACCGGTTTGGAACATGCTGACAAATTGTTCAGGATTCATGCGGCTTCGAAAATTGTTCATTTTCTACTACGTGAGGCCATCGATGCTGGAATCTACGAGGTTCTCATCGGGCTCTTAGTTGGAGCGGTTTGATAGAAGTTTTTGAGCAAATCAAATTGAGAGAGGATGGATCAGAATGGCAGCAGCAATAAACAAAAAAAAAAAATTAATAAAGTCAAAATTATTGCATGTAAATGGGAATACTACTGTAAGACCTGGTAAGGCATGTGTACCCCTCGGTGATCACTGGTAAAGTCTGGTTTAGACCTAGGTGATAGGGGGGATGTCGAGTTAACAATACCACGGATAAAAGCCAGTAAAGTCTGGGCTAGACCTAGGTGATAGGGGGGATGTCGGATTAACAATACCCCGGGTAAAAACTCTGAGGGGGGTAAGAGCTAGAGTGAGCGGGATTGTCTCACTTAGCAGGTTTTGCTGGAGTTAGTCAAGGAACCCCAAGTCAAGTTTAAGGGGGGAATTGTTAGGTAAACTTGACTCAAGATAGAGTCAAAGTTGACCAGGTTAAATAGTGATGGTTTTGGGGCACATGGTATTGTGCACCCATAGTATTCTGCCCGTGGCATTATATGTAATGGAGCTTATAAAAGGATGGAAGGACTTCATTGTAATGCAAAACCTGGTGGTGAGCGGTGAAGGCTCACTTGGTCAAATTGGCCAGGGTTTTGGCCAATGCTAATAAGATCTTATTGGGTTGGGTTTTTCCCCGGATTTGGGGTTTTCCCGGATAAACATTTGTGTTTATGTGTTTATGGTTGTTGCTGGCTATTTTTATATTTATTCCTCTCAGTAATTATTTATGTTATGCAGTAAATTTCTTAACAATTGTTATAACCGTTGTGTTAATTAAATGGCAAAGTTTTGGTGTGTGGATTGTATCAAGTGGGACCATCACGTAGGCGGGGCTAGTGGATCTAGCCATGGTTTCAACTCCCACTAGCCTCATTCTATGTTTAAACATATATATTTAATATGTATCGATAACGTATATATATGGTGAGGGGTGGTGGGGGTGGTGGCCCACCACTCCTATATATTTTTTTTTCTTTCTAATAGTAATAAGTCCTTTTCAAAAATTAAAAAATTTGATGGAAGGAGTCAAATTAAATAGGTGACAATTTTTCCCAGAATTTGGGCAGAGTTGGCTAGATTCCATCTACCGGAAAAAGTCCAAATTATGTCTCCATTAACCTGCCTAGTCAGCAAAAGTCAACCAAAACTTTGACTACCTCTATCTTCCTCATCTGGACTCGGATTGACGAACCATTCACACCACCGCGATCACGATGACGAGATCTTTAATATGAACCTGGTTCAAGCATAATCTAAAAACTTTGATTTTTGAGCTTTCATAAGCCCTCTTTATCCTGTGTGTGTCTCTGGAGCCACCTGGATCTTGATCCCTCACCCACCTATATTGATCATATGTTTGAAGGTGGGCCTCCTGTATCTAAAGGTATGTCTTGTCATTTAGTAATTGAGTATTGGGTTTACTTATCATGGATACTTATGGGTATGGATTGGTGGTTTGGGGGGGGGGGCGCCATTGGAAAGAGTGGGCTTAGTTTGTGCTCATGTCCCATTGATCTTTTTGGTTGTTACCCTTGGATCTTAGTCCCATGGGATCTCCTTTATTGACCATTCAGTTCTAGGGTAGTACAACTTCGAAAACCCCAACTTTGGGTGCGTGGTCTTGCTCCATTACCTGCACATATTACACCCTTTCCATTCACTATACCCCCATTCATATTTTCTCCCACCTGGATCCACAAAGGGCTAGCCTCCCCACTGCCTTGCCCCCACCATGGGTTAGGCTTAGAATGATTCCTCACAGGTTGAAGCAATTAAAAGAAAAAATGAAAAGCATAATTTGCCACATTTAACAAGGAATTGTGGCACAAAATGCAAAAGATGGTCGGGACAAAAATAATTAGCACATGGGCAAAAGCCATTACATGAGATCCACCCCAATCATTGGCCATCACCTTGATTTCATAGGCCCTTGATGAACCTCCTCTATCATTGAGGAACCCATGATTGTCCTAACCCCTGGAGAGCAATGAATGCCCTACTAAAAAGAGGGTAATCACTACTATATCTTACACATCATGCTCTTTTCCTTTGAGGCCTGAGTAGTTAATTAAAGAAAAATAATAAAAGGAAAAAGACATATAAAGAAGGGTGGAAAAATCAAGGTCAGGGCACCTCATGTACCATGACTGTTGCCTCCTATGCATTATATACCTAGGTGTGGGCTTCCCCTTTTCTAGCTACCCCTATGCCCTATTATGTGGCCCGAGGATGCCCCTCTCATTCCCTATTCCATCTCACCTATTTTTCACTTTCCACCCTCATTAGAAGAGTGTACCTTGGAAATAATACCCCCTCTAAGGGTTGAAACCACCTAATAAGATACTTGGCTAACCCCCTTTGGAGTTTGGAGACACTAGCACATGCCAAAGCCCACTACAAAAGGGCATTCCATTATGAAGTGCCCACTTTGTTATACATGGTTTGTAAGCTCCTTTACCCGATTATTCTAATGATTGATTGTACTAGAAGCCTAGGGGATGCATTGGATCTTATGCAGGATTGCAGGCGGTTTCCATTTTGGTTTGGCTTCCCTATATTGGATCTTAACCCCCATAGGTCCACATTGGCACATGTAGGGTATGCATAGAGAGCCATGGGCCTCCACAACAATAGACAACACTCCACAGATCTTCGTGGATGTTCAGAGACTACTAGTGATCCACTTTTGGGACGATGGTAACGTGCTTGGTACACTATGCCCAGCAAGCCCCCACAGGAGCCCCACACTCTTAGCAGGTGTCCCAACACTTGTACGATTTCATGGCGGAATTTATTCCACCACCTAGACCATTACAAAGGATCTACATACATCTTCCATTCATATGGAGACCCATGGGGTAATTGATGTGCCCTCAAACCCATTAAGAGCACCATTGGTCTACTACTTGGAGAGCACGGGGCCACCCCTTGTCCATAATATTCCAAGGAATTTTTTCATCAATATGTCACTAAAGGATGTTATTGAGCCTTTGGAGGGCCCTACGACATGCATACATCATTATTTCACCCCTTGTGAGGCGGTTTTTTACATTATGAGCTATTATGTTGTTCTTTAGCCTTACCTATAGGTTCACTCAATGTCAATTCTTTCTCCAAGATTTTTATCCTTTCATTCATCCTTGCAGCCTTTTGTTGCTCTTCTTTATGCATGATCTGGGAAAGTTTGCAATCTGTCTCAAGAGTAGTGACTTTCTCCTTAAGTTTGATTATCTCATTAGTCTAAATGGTCATTTCTTCCATTGCTTTGACCAGCATGTTTGCTTCATCACTTGTGGAGGTTGTTGCTATTCATCCTGTTGCCGATGTAGTATGTGCAGATGTTGGAAGTGGAGTGGCCATTGGAGCAGTGGGAGCTAATGCTGCTGCCAAAGTAGAAGGTACAGTTGTGGTCACTATTGGAATGATAGTTGCAGGGGCTTTATCAATACTAGCTTGTTTAAGCTAGATCAAGTTATCCAACTCCTTGTCCATCTCCTTTAACTGGTCATTCAGTTGTAGCACCAAGTCCATCATTTCCTCATGATTGGTTTGGCTTTCCAGGACTTCCTTTGTTTGTGGGTGATGCAAATGAGGCAACTTGAGTTGTTTCTTGAGGGCTGCTATGTCCTCATTCTTCTTTTTTATTATTTTTTCTGTGGCCTTAACATCACTTGGGTCATGGCCTAGTTCAATAACCAAGTCCTCCAAGGACTTTATCCTAGTGCCTTTAGCTTGTGAAGAGGCCTTCTCCAATTTTCATTGAATTGTTACATTGTCCAATGAATCCTGCAACTTGTAAGCAACCATGGCCTTTGTTGTGAGGGTGGAGTAGATCATTTCTCCAGCCTGTTTGTGAAACTCTATTGTTATAGAAATTTTTGTGCCTTACAGCTCTAAGCATGAAATGTCCATAAACCAAGGGATCCTAAGTCCCTAAAAGTGTGTTCCGACCCCTAAAGGAACAAGGTCAACAAATTACAACTTCTCCCAGAAGTTCTCCACCAGAAACTGCTCAGAATCAATCAAATCAGGATCATTTCAGCTGCTCCACTGGCTAGCTGCATTGCATAGCACCCAAATACACTAGCTAGGTGCGTTGCAACGCACCTAAATGCACTACCAGGGTGCGTTGAGCGGGAAATGACAAATGGCAGTGTCATTCCGCGAGGTGGAGAGACAATGGAAGCTTCCAGAATCTTCCCCAATGACACTTGCCTCATTGAATTCGACCAAGGATGAGTAAGAGGCTCTCAGTCTCCAAGTGGAAGCAAGAACTGACAGAGAGAAGACACTAGTCAAATCATAAGCTGACTCATCCTCTTTGCATACATCTATATATGGATCCCTCATCCTAGAGATCCGGAGGCTGGAATTTTGTACATTGCAAAGAATTGCTGTTGGTTTTGAGATAGATATCAGAGTATTGGGTGATTTATGCTTTGTTGGAGGTGAAGGGGGGCTTCTTTGCTGGGAGGTTGATGCTGGATCAGGAATCATTGGTTGTAACTCCTCCTGGATCTTCTTGTTATATCAATAAAACTATTTGAGTTTCTCCTACATGCTTGTGTATCATTGATGTTTGTTACATTTGTATGTTTAGCTTAAATCTGATCCTAAGCTATTTATGAATATAAATCTATGTCTTTGTGTAGTTTTCTTCTTCTGTGATCTTACAGGAACTTGGTGAAGCTGGGCAAGTAAGGGAGCAGGTAGCTGGAAGCTGTCAAAGAAGAGAGAGATTGGATCAAAGGACTAGCGCAAGACACAGGTTGGTTCATCCTATTCCTCTTTGTTTATAGTTCATAAAGAAGAATACAAAAGTAGTTTTCTCTATTTGTTTCTAAGGTCACTGTCACACCTTAGTGGGATAGGGTTGTTCTGAATAGACACTTTTCCCGTTAACATCTATTGATCAATGGGATGAACATCCCTAGCCAAGACCTCAAAGTTAGTCTTCTTGTAGTCTGTTGAGGTATTCAGTTGTTGTACAGTGGGTTGCAAAATTAAGACCTGCATTTTGCTTTCTTTGATGTCAAAGGTTGACATCAGTCTAGTCTGTTTTGGCAGTGTGAGCTTGAGGTATTGCGCATATGTCTCTGCCTTCCATTTCTCATTCCTCATATTTATATCTTTGAATCTATATTTGATGTCCTTTTCCTTGTCAACTGGCCTGACATAGGAGGAAACGTCCATACTCTTTTTTCTCTCTACCATCTGTGTGTTGGAGGTTGATGGATGTTGTGTTTCCTATGATGCAACCGCTTCTTTACCTTTCTGTCCCATTGCCTCACTGCCAATTATTTCTTCTGATGCAATGTTATCCTCTTGTTCAAAGACAAGAGTCAACTTGGGCCTCTTGCTTGGCTCCACCAGCTCATCAGTAGTCTCCATGGCAGAGCTAGATGCCTCATCCCTGCTCCTCTTAGGATTCTTATCCTCATTTAGTGGAGTCTGTATGACAGGAGGAATGTCCATTGGCCCTCCTTGTTCTGGAACCTGTAGGAAAGAGTTGTGATCAAATTGTCTTTCTAAATCAATAAGTGTGTTCTCTACATCCACAACAGTGCCCTCCATGTCAATCAAAGTATTCTTCAGCCACTCATCCTGGTTAGCAAACTATTCAATGTCAAGGCTTGGGTGGTGGATGTATGCTCCCAACTCGACCTTGAGTCTAAGTTTGTTTATGACCCCATGAGGGTCATAGTTCTAGATGAAACTATTTCTAAATTTCATTATTTGAAGTAACCTATCGACCTCTGGTCCAACCTCTCTATTGTTGCAAATAAATGGGCCCATTTGGTTCTTCACTTTGAACTGGGTTTTCTTCCTATAAGCTAGGAAATGGATTTCATCAATGCTGATGATTTGCCTAAAGTACTCAAGAGAAAATATTCTCATAGGGAGGTATTTGGGCAACTTATAGGGGGCTAGCTCATAGTCATAAATTCTGATCTCAGTGTGGTTTTGGTACAAGTAGCAATCTCCCACCTTGATGTTCTTGGCCAATTGCAGTACTCTCTTGATCTCTCGGCCGACTTTAGGCAGAGTCTTAGAAGTCAGCATGTTCATGATTGGGTATACAAAAGAGTATATGAAGTCTTTGTAGGTGAATGATGTGGAAAACTTGTGGACCAAGGGTGTCTAGTAGATGACTAATCTCTCCTTTCCCTTGGTGTCCAATTTATGGATCCTCAAAGGGAACTTATCTACCTGGTAATACAAGAACATATGAAACAACACTGAAGAGTATTTGAAAACTCTTTCAGTGGGTAGTCTAGTGAATTGTTCATGCATTCTGTCTACAGTGAACTAGGCATAATCATAGGAGGCTTTCTGATCCGAAACGAATACTAAATCAAGAACAAAATGTATTACAGATTCATGTGCAAGAAAATTCCTATATTACATAGTGCAACGGATTGAAAAGATTGCAAATAATATAGACAATTAACAGTCAAAAAACATAATAGACACACACATCAACACAACAAATAATCAAGGAGTTCACTAGACTTCCTGGCTACGTCTCCTTGTCCAGCTTTCAGTGTCGACCTATATATTATGTCTTCAAGGACAAAGTTTACAGGTGTGAGCTCAATCAAAGCCATAACACAACAAATAGTGATACTACACAGGTATTTCACTCGAAAACCTCAAGTCTAAAGAGTGCACAAACTCTCCCTCTTAGTGCCTCTGATCAACTATTCATAGCTGTGCCTTTTCTCTGACTCTCTGTCTCACCTCTGTCTCTAACCTCCTCCTCTCTATGCTTCCATTGAATGGATTTTAAGCTTATCGGCGTTGTTGGTTCAATCCCCTTCTTGGGCTCTCTGGCTCTCGACAGTGTCCCTTCATTTCCTTGTTGAGCGTTTAAACAATCATTTCAAAAACGCTTAAGGCATTGAGGCCACCTATTTACAAACGGAAGGACTAGGCACAAGTGAAAATCCCTGAGAACACAATTTTCCGTTTACACAGGGAATACATGGAAATACACTGAAACAATGGAAAATCTGACTGAAACGCCAAAGCCTGACTTCAAACAATATAAATTCTGCCCTATAGTCCTCTCGGTCCACCTTGATCACAATTGCAAGTCGCATTGGCTATGGGTCATAATCCCCTTGTATTCCACACTATTGATCTGCCTTTAATCCGATGGTTCACATCCAACCCGATCATCCAACTAGCTCGTTCCTTCTTCATCATCTGATCGGTGATCGCTAATCAACGGTTAACGACCTTTTTGGGAAGCTCACTTGCATAGGGAAAACCCACCCGAAATGAGTGGTTTTCTATCTCCTATGCCATGCTACGTGTCAGGCAGTGTATGGAATCAGGTGAAGCCCTTCCAATACCACTTACTGCCTGTAGCCTGCCCGAATTACCATTTACCACGGAACTCAAATCCTTCACTGTTTAATTCATAACTCTTTCGGGTCCGCTAAAAGCCTTCCACCTGTGTTAAGTCCTCCCTCTAGGAATCTACGATGCGATATCTGTAATGTCTGCCATTGATTTGTGTGCTCGATCAATAGCCAGTCCACGTTAAGTCACTGATCGCAGTCGCATTTCCCTTAGGGTTGCCTCCAATATACTCCGCTGGCCTCTCCTAATGAAATATCTGATTTAATCTAGGCCGTTGATCTGTCCAATCCGATGACTCCTGTGCAACGAGACTTTACGCTCCGCTTCACTCAGTTTTCCACCATTCCTTAGTGTTTTCCTCTGCGATCTCTATTTTCTAATAGTTTAATTGTTAATTTATGGTATGTTCTATGCTTAGAGCAGTTTACTTATCTTTCTTATTATTATCCACAGATTAGCAATCACATGTACATAAAGTAAAGTGTAGATAGAACATTAAACGATCGACAGAAAACAAGCCAAGACAAGAGACACAAGATGTGGCGGCTAGCCAGGGAAAAACCCCAATGTGGGGAAACCCTTTGATCAAATCTTCCTTTATCTTCAATAATTCAGCAGAGAGAAATAGTACATAAATCTAATTTACATCAGCAACAACAAACCCTAGATAAACCAAACTAGGGAAGACAATATCTTGCAAACTGACCGTCAGATCGGCTTGATTCCTTCACCAAAAAATGTGTCCTTCAGAGGAGATCCAAGTTCACCTACAGTGTAGTTTTGAGAGGGAGACTGATGGTCAACGCTGGTCAAACTTTGGATCTGCAGTTGCAACGATAAATCTACGTCCTTCCTTCCACACGTGTGAGAGAAGAGTCTTTTCTGCGCAGTAGGAGAAGAGCTTATTTTCTATGAAGGAAAGAGAGAGAGATGTGATGAGATGAGTAAGTCTAAATGAGGAAAAGACCTCCTGTATTTATACACAACTGTTGATGATTGAATAGATGCGACTATTGGGCTTCTGAGCCTACATGAGTTGCTAGTCGGCTTGATAATTATTCCATAATCAAAGTAAATTCATATCTCCATAAATACTTATTGGAATCGGTTGATCTTTAGATCAATACTACACCTCGCGATGAGAGGAATCTAATAAAAATATTATCAGCCATGAATAAGATGACCGACATGGAGTTTGGCCCTATTTGCCAATTTTAATGCTCCCTCTCAACTAAGGATAACTCCATCTGCAATTTGTCTATTGGTCACTGCTATTCATCCATCAAATGCACTTCCTTGTGTAGCTTGACCCCTGCTCTGCTCTGCTATATTCTACCTGCTCTACTCTGTTCTATTCTGCCCTGTTCTGATCTGCTTTGCTCTGCTCTATTTTTCTCTGTTCTACTTTGTCCAAATTATGAAGAGGAAGAGATGATCGAGGATGTATCATACCATCCTCCACTGACTTAAAGTTAGTCTCAAAGTGTGTACCACTGGTCCCAGACTAGTCCTCAACTGACCCAAAGTCAATGTCATAGTGGGTACTGTTAGCGCTTGAAATTTCACCTCAGGCTGAGAAAGGTAAACCTCAAGGCTACATCAAACCATTTAGCCTCGTAGCTAGCCCTATGGGGTAGGAGAAGGCTCTCTCCGGTCAATCTCGATAGATCTTCAATGGGATGAGATGACCAACAAGGTAACACTGATATTAGGCTAGTAAACTGATTAAAAAGGTTGATTTGGGGTTTTTAATTAAATGACGAGGTTTTTCTGGGCTGCATGGGCAAAATCACAGCTTGAACAGAGAAATATAATGAACAACACAGATTATCGACCGAGGCAAGGTAGGCAAGAAATTTAGCACCAAATCTAGATTTAAATGGGATGGCAAGACTGGTGAGGAGATGAAAAGGGCATAGGAGATGAATCCTTGTCAAACAGAGGAAAACATTAAACATGAACAAACTTATAGGCAGAGCATGGCAGGCATGAATTCTTACCTAAACACTTCATTTGTTCAGTTAGAAATGATCATGTAGTGAAATGAAACATAACAGATTACATATGAAACAAGAGAAAAACTTATGCTAAATTATCATACCACAGGAATCTCAGAAGTCAGAGCTGTGAAATTTCATTAAAAATCCCTGCCAAAAACTGTACATTGAAAGCTCTGTTCTCCACTAGCTCTCAGCACTCAGAACTCTCCCCTCTCCCTTACAAATGAATTTTTAATACATTAAATAAAAATTTGCCAAGGAAAAAACGAATCCGTCCAACAGCAAAGGTGTTGTTTCAACTGCAATTACAAAAATAGGAAAGAGCGTTTTCATCTATTCTAAAACAGAACCGTGTCCCTAAATCTTTTGATAATTGGCCAATTAAGAGATAAAACTGGAGCGCAGATCTCCATAGGATCAGGATTGAAATCTTAAATCAAATCGCACTCTTTGGCTATGATAGATAGTCTTGACTTAAGTTCGGTTTGCCACGTTGCATTTGCCATTTTAATAAAACAACCTTTAAGCTAACATTCCGCCGATTCAGCTTATGGTGACAACTATACTGAGAGCGGTTTACATGGTTGCATCCCAACAATCGCCCGCAATCCCACAAAATCTCCAAAAGATCCCACCGTGATCTGGATCTTGGCATTGTGAAAGCCATATGTCAATATGCTCAACCATTTGTTGCCTTGTCATATGGTTAAGCCATCCTACGCAAAACCTCACGGGCTATGTGTAAAGCCATGTCAGTGCTTAAATTGAGATGTGCATCACCTAAATGCGACAATATCCATCCTGGCAACTTTGAGCGCTTGTCATGACGGCTGTATCTTTTGTCAGCAAATATCATCATTCCATAATCTGCCTTTGATCGGATAACACGGCCAACACATTGTGCAGCTTGGCTCACAGCATCAAATGTGAGAAAATCTCCTTCTTTTATCTGAAATGTTTCTCTAAGGTAGTCCAATCTGGCACGCAGAATCCTGCTCAAAGTATATTGGAAAGGAACACCAAACATAATGACAAGGCGCCCATAATGCCGATCAAAATCAATTCCCTCTGCAACTTTTCCCCTTGCAACCGAAAAGAAGACAGCACCACGTCCACAATCACATGCCCTGCGATAATTATCCAGAGCTAAGATTGTCTCTACAACATCTTGTGTTTCAATAAAAACTAATTTATGCTGCATTATGTCCTGTGCGCGAATCACCAACAAATGAATCACAAAGCACCTCTGTCAATTTACTTCCTCGGAAAGGAATGCGGATATGTTCATTGTCAAGAGCCCGAATGCACTCCTTCAAAGCCAACAAGCTCTTATTGATCTCTGTTCCTTGTTTGTCTATCATTGTCTGTCGTGTCTGCACCACGTTCACTTCCAGCCAGGTCAATAAAAGAAAGCTTCCCAACTGTTTTTCCCCTTTCATCTTATTGCCACTGACGTGTCTCTTATCAACCAGCTGTAATATAGCATGAGATTGTGAAGACTCCCCATTTGCTATAGGTGAGCTCCTGACAGGTCGCGTGCAGGACTGGACGGGTCGCGCATACCCAACGAGTCGCGCCCGTGTTATTTTGCAACTGTTGGGACCCCCTGGATGGGTCGCGCCCACCCAACAGGTCGCGCATAGCTGTGGACGGGTCGCGCACCGATCCTCTCTGCAAATTTTTTTTTTTACTGTGGCGATCAATTACTAGAACCCCACTAATACGGTGCTTTCACAAACAATCCACGGCATCAATTATATATTGGTCTCCATATAGATGGATGATTTGTCCAGCAAAGTAGAAAAACTTGCATTCATCAACGATTTCCTCCATAGTCATGCGTACATTGACCCTCGCCTATTTCTTTCTAGCAGACATTATAAGACCAAATAGATCAACTCCATAGTTGCCTGACTTTTCTTTGCCAGCAATCCTTTCCCTAGCTTCAATGACCTGCACAATGCATCCTCTGAGTTCCTTTTTCAACTTCCAACATTGCCTTTTCCTTCTTGTAGGCAGGAATCTGTTGAGGAGGCCACTCTCACACATTACAAAAGCCAGTGCCGCATATTATAAAATCTTCTAAATCATGGCACACTATATAGTATATTTCAGATCAAGAAAATTACAGGCATCACTTATCTAAACTATACATCAGCAGATGAGCTTGAAAGGGAGGATAAATATTCCATTGCAGCAATCCCATCTCTCCCGGTCAAATAAATATTGCAAATCTTCTGAAGTTACTGTTATCACCAAAAGATAAAAATCTGGAGAGAAAATTTGTGTATAACCAAAAGCGATTATATTTATAATACATTTGAGTGGTTTGAGATTGTATGATGGTGCTTCCATCGAAACTCCAAATTATCACCTGAAGCCTGGAATATCAACTCTACGAAATGATTCAGCTGCAAGTATTATTAGTTGATCCTGCATATTGAAGAAGTGCTTTCCCTCTTCATAACTGTTTCCAAATGCTGTGTGAGCAAGAACATCTGCTGTCAGATTGCGGAACTCCTTGAGCACTTCAACTTCTGCTTCACTAGACAACACCAATTTGCTCCATTCCTCCAACATATTGGCAGTACGTTCCACAATTGTTGGAATCAAACCCTGTCGAAGAAGTAGCACTGCACCAGCTGAAATGTTCCTTGCATTTGTTACATCTGAAAAGAAATTGAAGATATCTTGTATGGCAGTTGCTTTAATATCAGTTCCCACACTCTTAGTGATATACCGTGAGAAATACTTCAAAAGATAGGTCAAAATAATGTCCATTTTCCACTTGGGTTCTGTCAATGCCTGAAGAAATGGACCAATCAACTCCTTGTTGTAAGATAATTCATTTATGACAATTTCCAAAACAGGTGTTCGGGATCTCCAGTGAGACTTCTCCAAATAGCTTTTTGCCTCTGATTGTTGATGATGTTTTGAATTGTGCTTGTGCAGGGATAGGAGCTTGAAGTCGCTGCTGCCTTTTGAAGAGCTGGAGAATAAATTACATAATCTGAAACAACACATTTAATGATTTCTTCTTCAAAACAGGGTTTTGAAGAAGAATCAATCTCTGACATGAGACGGAGTCTAACAGGTACAACTGCTACCACTAGTACCAGACCAGTATCATTGATCCCAGATCAATGAAGGTCGTCCTAGCATAGAGAGTACAGTAGATACAGCGATGCGTCCATCAGTACTACTATGGTTCCTAACCTCATTTCCCTGCTCATTGATCAAATAAGAGGTACTTCCCATGAGTCCCAGACTGCATGGGTAGGATGCCTCGATAGGAGAACTAATCAATCCTGTCCTCACAGGAGAACTAATCATCCTACTACACAATCATCATGGAGAAAACATCACCTAGACCTCACTTGAGAACTAATCATCCTGCTACATAATTGTCATGGAGAACACATCATCCAGACCTCATAGGAGAACTAATCATCCTACTACATAATCATCATGGAGAACACATCATCCAGACCTCATAGGATAAATAATCATCCTGCTACATAATCTTCATGGAGAACACATCATCCAAACCTCACAGAAGAACTAACCATTCTGCTACATAGTCACCACAGGGTGTCACAGGGAAAGTTTTGATTCTCTTACCCTGTTCATCATATGTCGCTCGAAGAAATACCCCGCACCCCCCCAGAGCTCCTAGAGCTCAATACGTCAGATAGGACCCTCATCAAAGGGTTTTTGAATGACACCAAGTCATTCTTGGAAAGTCAAAAATTTGACCTTTCCAAGGGGCTTTGTCAGAATGTCAGTGACTTGTTCATTTGTACTGATATGTTGGAGCCTTATAGCTCCCCGCTGCACCATATCTCGAATATAGTGGTACCTGATATCGATATGCTTGGAGTGATCATGAAATACGAGATTATCTAACAAATGAATCCCACTTTGGTTGTCACATAGGATCACGGTGGTATCCAATGTAAATCCAAACAGCTTACTGAAGAGCTTTCGCAACCAGACTGCCTCACAGGAGGCCATGCTAGCAGCAATATACTCTACTTCAGTGGTTCTCAATGCCACCAACTTCTGCTTCCTGCTCATCCACGATATTGAAGCAGATCCCAAGGAGAAATAGCACCCGAAAGTTCTCTTACAGTCCTCCACATTACCTGCCCAATCAACATCAGTGTATCCAAGTAGTCTCACATCTTTGGCAGTGTATCTTAGCCCATATGTAATTATGCCATGAAGATATCTTAATAGATTCTTGGCACCAATCCAATGTATGTGGTGAGGTTCAACCATATGTTGACTCAACATGTTGGCTGCGAAGCATATATCTGGATGGGAGTTCTCTAAGAACATTAATAGTCCGACGAGTTGACGATACTCGATGGCATTTCATAAAATAGTTCCAGAAATGCTACCACTTAATTTCTTAAAGTCAAGATCCATCGGGGTAGTAACAAGCTTGCAGTCCACCATACCGAATCTTTCCAATATTTTCACCACATATTTTCCCTGAGATAGGAAAATTTCCCTTGGCTTCTGCTAGACTTCAAGTCCTAGGAAATAGTGCATCAGTCCTAGGTACTTCATTTCAAATTTAGAGGCCAACTCCCTCCTACATTTGTGAATGAGAGGACCTTCACTTGCTAGAAAGAGGTCATCCACATACAGCACTAGTATAAGAGGTTTGTCATCTTCAACCTTAAAGTAAAGGTTAGGATCAGCTTCACTCCTATTGAATCCCAGCTTCATCAAGTAGCTATTGATCCTCTCATACCATGCTCGGGGTGCTTGCTTCAGCCCATAGAGAGCCTTCTTGAACCTGCATACATGATATTTTTTCTCATAAATCTCAAATCCTTCGATTTGCTCTACATAGACCTCTTCTTTGATCGAACCATGCAAGAACATGGTCTTGACATCCATTTGATGTAGGTTCCATCCTTGTGAAGCTGCAAGGGCTATGATCGAGTAGATGGTGGTATATCTGGCAACGGGTGCAAATATCTCATCATAGTTTATACCTTCCTTCTTGGAGAAGCCACGAGCGACAAAACGAGCCTTATATTTTTCGGTACTTCCATCTGATGCACGCTTTATCTTGTAAATCCATTTAGAAGTGACAATTGTCTTGTCCTGGGGTCTGGGAACTACTTCCCAGACATCATTCTTCATAATAGACTCATATTCTTCGGTCATGGAATCCTTCCATACTTGATGCTTGACAGCATCTGAGAATGATGAAGGCTCATTTTGTATGATCGTGCTCATGATGGTCAGGTATCCCTGATACCTGTTGGGTTTCTTACTTTCACGGAAGGTTCCTCAGGGTGCACTATGTCCTTCAGCATCATCAAGTAGCCCCCTAAGCCAAGAGGGCCTATTCCTAGAAGAGGAAGGCTCAGGTGGATCAATAGGATCCATGGGTTCTTCCACATCAGGAATAGTTTCATCATCCTTTTCTTTCGGTTCCCTAGTGTCGGCTTCTTGAGAGATCCTCAAAGTCGAAAGATAGTCCACCTTGCTGAGAGCCATATCTTCGTCAAAGGTGACATCATGACTAATCACGACTTCCCTTTGACCGGATACATAGATTCTATAGCCCTTAGTATTTTCACCATAGCCCACGAAGATTCCTTTCTTTCTAGATGCACCCAATTTATTCCTTTTCTCTTTCGGCACATGAAAATATACAAGGCTTCCAAAAATTCTAAAACGAGATACGTCAGGTTTCCTATTGGTGAACATTTCTTCAGGAGTCTTGGAACCCAATGCTTGATGATGGCATCGGTTTTGTACATATACGGCGGTGTTTGCAACTTCGGCCCATAGAAACTTCGAAAGTCTTTGATCATGGAGCATGGCACGAATAGCTTCCACAATCGTATGGTTCTTCCTTTCTGCCACACCATTCTGTTCAGGAGTATATGGTGTAGTAGTCTCCCTCTTGATGTCAGCCTCTTTACAAAATTCAGGAAACTCGTTAGATTCATATTTAGTCCCATTATCAGTCCTTAAGATCTTGATCTTCTTTTCGATTTGATTCTCGATCAAGGCTTTGAAGTGTTGAAACCAAGAGAACACTTCTTCCTTCTTTTTCAAGAAGTATATCCAAGTCTTTCGAGAATAGTCACCTGTAAAAGTAAGGTAATATGAATACCCTCCCAAGGAGTTCTCAGGAATCATACCAAATATGTCTGAATGAACTAGTTGTAATATATTGAAGGTCTTGCTTTGGCTTGAGGGGAATGGTCCTCTTTTGAGATTTCCTTCGTCACATCCCGGACATACACCTTCTTTCTCTACTCGGAATTTGGGCATCCCTATTACCATTTGTCTTACATCAGGTAGAGCTTTATAATGAAGGAGGTAAAACCTTCGATGCCAAAGTTCAAACTGAAGAGATGTGTCACAAGACATGACACCTAGTGGACTTCCACCGACCTAATATAATGAATCAACTCGAAACCCAAGAGTGAAGGCATATTTAACATTATTTTTCCATATAAATACCTTGCCATCACTGAAGGTTACCTTGTATCCTTTGTCTTCCATTGCCAAGAAGGACACCAAGTTCTTTTTGAGGTCAGGTACATATAATACATCCTGTAAGTGGATCGTATTACCTTGATTCAATTTAAGAGAGACATTTCCTACACCTTTCACGAGATATTTCATATTATCTCCAAGGATAATTTCTAGGTTAGTTTCTTTCTCTATCAAATTATGGAGAACTTCTTTGTAACTAGTGAAGTGCCTTGAGGCACCACTATCAATAAGCCAAATTCCCATTGCGTCTGAAGGAGCAGAGGTAGATAAAGCAGTTGGTAGATAATATTCATCCTGCTTATTATCAACAGTGTTGGATTCATACCTGGAATTTCTAGCATTTTTGAATGGTTGTCCTCTTCCTTGATTTCCAGCACTCCTTTTACCTCTGCTATTAGATTTTCCATTCCTTTGATTGCCATGAGAGGGATTTTGATCATCGTCCCGGTGTGAGTCCCTTCTATCAGGGCACTCCCTTGCATAGTGACCTGCTTTATCGCAAATGTAACATCATCCTTTTCTTCCACCCTTAGGTCCAGCCTTTCATTTTTATTTAGTCCCAGAATTATTTCTTTTCTTAGAATGAGAAGAAAAAGCAGCATGAGGACCTTTAGGCATGGGCATTTCTTGCTCTTCTACCCTTGTTTCTTCTTGAATGCATCTTGCCATTAATTCCTTGAAACTAGGAATTACATTATTGTTTAGAATAGTAGTCCCGAACACGTAACATTCGGATGGTAATCCTCCAAGAGTCATGAGAGCCATTTCCCTATCAATAATGATCTCCCCAATAGATAGGAGATCATTCCTGATCTCGGCGATTCTTAGGAAGTATGCTTGCATACTCTCATCTCTACCCTTCTTAATTTCCTTCTGCTTATTTCTAAGAAACAAGACTTGACTTGCATCATTAACTTTAAATAAACTCACCAGTCTATCATAGATTTCCTTGGAGGTGTTCAAGTCAGAGATGTAGGCCACCAAGCACTTGTCAATAGAGTCCCAGATGATATTCCTTGTTTTGACTTCGTCGATTTTCCATTTGTTCCTGGCAGCAATGGGTGCATTTGATGGAGGCTCGATAATATTTCCTCTCACATGGTCCAACACTCCTTTCTCTTCTAAGGTTAGATCGAGAGACATCTTCCATCTGTGATAGTCAGCTTTCTCACAGAGCTTCTCTTCGGTAGGGAAGAGTGTTGAGGACCCCATAGTTCTTTTAGGATAGCCTTGCCAATCTTCTCTTCGGTGATTTCTCTTGCTCTTGCTTGGGCTTTGTCTTCACCTCAGCTCTGATACCATGTTAATTTATGGTATGTTCTATGATTAGAGCAGTTTACTTATCTTTCTTATTATTATCCACAGATTAGCAATCACATGTACATAAAGTAAAGTGCATATAGAACATTAAACGATCGACAGAAAACAAGCCAAGACAAGAGACACAAGATGTGGTGGCTAGCCAGGGACAAACCCCAATGTGGGGAAACCCTTTGATCAAATATTCCTTTATCTTCAATAATTCAACAGAGAGAAATAGTACATAAATCTGATTTACATCATCATCAGCAAACCCTAGATTAGCCAAACTAGGGAAGACAATATCTTGCAAACCGACCG
This sequence comes from Pinus tabuliformis, assembly GCA_031772625.1. Lineage (NCBI taxonomy): Eukaryota > Viridiplantae > Streptophyta > Pinopsida > Pinales > Pinaceae > Pinus > Pinus tabuliformis. The sequence continues at coordinate 337,078,027 of CM062811.1, forward strand.
TTGGATCGACTTGATTCCTTCACCAAAAAATGTGTCCTTCAGAGGATTCACCTATAGTGCAGTTCTAAGAGGGAGACTGATGGTCAATGCTGGTCAAACTTTGGATCTGCAGTTGCAGCCCTAAATCTGTGTCCTTCCTTCCACACGTGTGAGAGAAGAGTCTCTTTCTATGCAGTAGGAGAAGAGCTTATTTTCTGTGAAGGAAAGAGAGAGAGATGTGATGAGATGAGTGAGTCCAAATGAGGAAAAGACCTCCTGTATTTATACACAATTGTTGATGATTGAATAGATGCGATTGTTGGGCTTCTGAGCCTACATGAGTTGCTAGTTGGCTTGATAATTATTCCATAATCAAAATAAATTCATATCTCCAAAAATACTTATCAGAATTAGATGATCTTTAAATCATTCCTACACCTCTCAACAAGAGGAATCTAATAAAAATATTATCGGCCATGAATAAGATGACCCATGTGGAGTTTTTCCCTAGTTTCCAATTTTAACATTAATATATATGAATACTTAGATTTTTAGAGGGTTTAAGATCCATTTTGGATCATGCCTTTCCACTGAAAAGATTTTGGACCACCAAAAGTTAGTTTTAGCATTCAATCAAGTGAGGATACTGCTCGTTCACCTGTCTAACTTCTATCCGTCGTGATTTACTTGGATTTGAACCTTTAAGTCCCACTCTCAAGTACCCAACATCCCCTTAACACGTAGTTCTTACCTTCCTGCCCAAAACTATGTCCTCTGGTAACTCATTGAGATACTCAGGCAACAAATCTCCAATAGAAGGCAACTGACTTTTCTCTTTAGGATCTTCAATCAATGAAGGTTCATACAATCTCAAGTTTTCTTCATTAACAACTGAGTAGATCTGCATACAAGCTGGTAAATCAAGGCGAAAATCATTTTCACCAATTTTATCAAGTATCTTGAAAGGTCCATACCTTATTGGTTTTATCTTCTTACCTTCATCTTGCATTTTGTCTTTGCTGATGTACAGCTAGACTTGATCACCAGCTTGAAAACTATGTTCATCTCAATGCTTGTCATGTCTTGCCTTGTACTTGGCTTGACTTCTTTCCAGTTGTTCCTGTACTGCCTGGTGAATTTATTGGATTTGTTCAATGAACATGGTTGCTTTGTCCACATCATTGTGTCCATCAACTGCTATGTCTTTACCAAAGAAAAAATCCAAGAGAGACTTTGGTATAAAACCAAAACAAGTCTCAAAAGGAGATCTCTGAGTAGAAGTGTGCTTGGCACGGTTGTAAGCATGCTACACATAACACAAATGCTCATCCCAAAGCTTGGGATGCTTGCTACAATAGCCTCTGAGAAACTGGATCACTTTCCTGTTGACCACTTCTGTCTGACTATCTGTTTGTGGATGAAATGCTATGCTTTTCTTCAATCTTATGTCCATTAACTCCCATAGATTTGACCAAAACTTCCCAACAAATTGAGAATCTCGATTAGATACAATAGAAGTGGGTAACCTAAAATGAACCCATACATTCTGAAAGAACAATTTTGTTGTTTGTTCAATTGTGACCTGCTTGTTACATGGTATCAAAATACACATTTCACTGAACCTATCCACAACAACATACAAATAATCATGATCTTTCCTAAATTTTGGTAATCCCCCAACAAAATCCATGGAAACACTTTCCCAAGGACGAGAAGGAATTGGAAGTGGAGTGTACAAGCCTAATTTCCTGTTATTGGGCTTGCTTGTAGCACACATTGTACATCCTTTGATATATCTAGAAACTGTCTCATACATTCTTGGCCAATAACAAAACCTTTGAAATTGTGCAACTGTTTTACTTACACCAAAATAACCTGATAGGAGAGAAGTATGTGCTTCTCAGATTATGTTAACTCTTTTAGCTTGTGGAATGCATAACTTTCCCAAATGATATAAGATTTTTTCCTTTACGTAATAATCCAATTCTTCTACTGGCTTTCCATGACTTAAAGTTGCATATACATCTTGAGCATATTGTTCAATGTAACTTTCATGCATTACTGAGTTATGCTTAAGTATAGTAGATGCATTTATGATTGGTCTTGATAACATATCTACAACCTTATTGTGTATGCCCTTCTTACATCTGATGACAAGATGAAATTGCTGTAGAAAACCCATCCATCTATAATGTATTGTTTGCTGCAATTTAGTTTGTGAGTGAAAATATTGAAGTGGTTGAATATCTGTATGTATGATTGTTTCTTTACCCATTAGGTAATGTTTCCACTTTTTCACACTTTGTACTAATGCATACAATTCTTTATCATATGTGGCATAATTAACTACTGCAGAAGTAAATGTCTCATAATGATAGCATATGGGTTTTTTCGGGTTGCATCAACACTGCCCCCATGGCATAGTCACTAGCATCTATCTCAATGTCAAATGGATGTCGAAGATCTGGCAGTGCTAGTACTGGTGTTGTACTGATTTTTTTCTTTAAGGTGTCGAAGGCTTTCTATTGTTTTCCTCCCTACTTAAACACCTGTTTCAATCCTGTTAAAGCATGTAATGGAGCTGCAATCAAAGAAAAGTTAGCAATAAAATTTCTCCAGTATTGTGTTGCCCCTAGGAAACTCCTAACCTCTGTAGCAGATTTGGGTTTATGCCAGTTCACAATGACTTCAACCTTAGAGGGATCTATATTCAATTTATCACCCCCTACAATATAACCCAAATAATTTAAAGAAATTCTACCAAATTCACATTTTGACAGTTTTACAAAGAGATTTTCTCTTTTTAAAACATCTAAAGTCTGCTTCACATGCTTTACATGGTCTTCCCATGTCTTACTAAAAACAAGAATGTCATCTAAATAAACAATTACAAAGTCATCAATAAATGGTTTGAGTACATCATTCATAACTCTCATAAATGTAGCAAGAGCATTAGTTAAGCCAAAAGGCATAACCAACCATTCATAAAGTCCTTGCTTTGTCTTGAAAGCAGTGTTCCATGCATCCTGTTCTGCAACTCTGACCTGATGATAACCACTTCACAAGTCTAACTTAGAAAATTAAACTACTTCTTTCAATTGATCTAATAAATCATCAATACGAGGAAGAGGATAACGATTCTTGATCGTTATTTTATTTAGTGCTCTATAATCAATTCACATTCTCCACGAACCATCTTTCTTTCTCACCAGCACGATTGGAGATCCACATGGTGATGTGCTTGGTCGTATGAACCCTTTATTGAGCAACTCTTGTACCTGCTTCTTTATCTCTGCATTCTCTAAAGCTGATAACCTGTACATTCCAATGTTAGGTAATGGAGCATCTTGCTGTAAATAAATATCATGTACTATTTCTTGCTTGGGTGGTAGACTTTTAGGTTCTTGAAATAGAACATCATACCCTAAAACAGATTTAACTAAATCAGCTTTCTGTTTACAATCACAACCTTCAAATGCATTGGATTTTTCAGGATCCTTTGCCTTTACAACCATTAGTAAAAATTGCTTACTTGAATTCACAATTCTTTTCATCTGCCCTGAGTTTATGAGAGAATAGCTACCTTTGAGTTTATGAGCTCTTACAATGTATTCTATTCCATTTTTAGTGAGTTGATACTTATTCTTAGCTCTATTGAAAATAGCTTTCCTATCATACAAGTATGGACTTCCGAAAACAATACCACATATATCCAATGGAACTATACCTAACTCAACCTCATCTACAAATGTTGATCCAATAGCAAACCTAAGTTTACATTGTCTCGTTACTTGTAGCTTTGTTTCACACACCCAACCTAATGGATATGGCTTCTCATGAGGTTTTGTTTGCAATCCAACCTTCTTTACAATTGTTTCAGAAATCAAATTTACTTGTGATCCACTATCAAATAAAGTATCAATCTTATTGTGCTTGGAAATTACTCTAATTTCTTTCCCTCTCATTATTTTCATTATCAACAGATTGTGAAGAATTACTTGTGGATGCTTCAGAATATTTACCTATAATACATGTGGTTTTAACTATTGTTTCATCGCCTGAATCTGATCCCAAGTCCTACTGAATAACAACAACATTCCTTCTCTCCTTTCCACCGAACTTCTTAGGTTTTCATTCTGGATGCAAAGACCAGCAGTGTGCCTCATTGTGTCCTTCTTTCTGACAATGAGTGCATGAAGGTTTATCCTTCTTTACAATGTTTTCTTTCCTCTCCTTCCATTTTAGTTTCTTCTTTTCCTTATTCTTGCTTACAGAATATTTAGGTGATTTCCCAACCTCTGGGTTTACATTCTTACCTCTAGCTTCTAGATGTGTGGCTTGAACTGATACATCATCTAAGCTAGTGGGATTAAAAATGAGAATAGTATGCTTTAAATAGCTATGAAGGCCACCTATATACTTCAATAAAGTCTCAGGTGAATCTAATGATATACCTAGAGTTAAAGCTCTTTTCCTGAATTCCTGAGTATAACTTTGTACACTTTGACCCTTCAATTGACGAAGAGTTTGCCAACTCATCATTACCTACTACATGTAAGCTAAAGAATAGAATTTCTTTTGGATGGCGGAAACAAATTCATTCCAGGTAGAAATGATTTTACCATGTTTTTGCAGATCAGCTTTTGTCTTGCCTTCCCACCATAATAGTGCAGTGCCTCCAAGTCGAAGGCTAGCTAGCTGAATCTTCTTCCTTTCTGAATCAATTATCTGTACCCTACAATATACATCAATTTGTCTTATCCAATTATCTAACTTTTTTGCATTGGGTTCTCCATCATAAATTGGAAAATCAAACTTCACATCTAATTTGATTAAAGAAGTTTTCTTCTTCTTCTTAAAAGAGCTAGTGTTATGTGAAGAAGATGATGAGGATGACGAAGGTGATGATGGAGGAGATGGTAGAGGAGGCATTTTCCCTTTCCTTTTTCCTTCAGGAGGGGCAACTATAAAAGGTTCCTTTGCTCCTTTGTCTAGTTTGGGTGTTGCAGTGCTTTCACCTCGACCCTTCTTAAACTCCAGATACATCTCTTCCACCATGGCTTGGAGTATCTTAAAACTTTCTATAAATTGAGATTTTGATCCCAATGGAGCTTCTTCTACCATTCTCCTCTGAGAAAAGACTCTTCCAATATTTGGATTAGCCTCAAAAAGTTATCCTTCTCCTAGTTTGAGCTTTAATCTAGTTAGCAGTCAAAATCCAGCACGAGCTTGTCTAAACTTAACAAAACCAAAACCAAAAGCTCTGATACCACTTGATCCGAAACAAATATTAAATCAAGAAGAAAAGGTATTACAGACTCATGTACAGGAAAATGCCTATATTACTTAGTGCAACAGATCGAAATTATTGCAAATAATATAGACAATTAACAGTCAGAAAACATAACAGACACACACATCAATAGAACAAATAATCAAGGAGTTCACCAGACTTCCTGGCTACGTCTCCTGGTCCAGCTTTCAGTTTCGACGTCTATATTATGTCTTCAAGAACATATTTTATAGGTGTGAGCTCAATGAGAGCCATAACACAACAAACAGTGATGTTACACAGGGATTTCACTTGAAAACCTCGAGTCTAAAGAGTGCACAAACTCTCCCTCTTAGTGCCTCTGATCAACTGTTCGTAGTTGTGCGTTTTCTCTGACTCTTTGTCTCCCCTCTGTCTCTGACTTCCTCCTCTATGTGCTTCCATTGAATGGATTTTAAGCCTATCGGCACTGTCAGTTCAATCCCCTTCTTGGGCTCTCTGGTTCCCGATGTTGTCCCTTCATCTCCTTGCTAAGCGTTTAAACAATCATTGCAAAAACGCTTAAGGCATTGAGTCCACCTGTTTACAAACGAAAGGACCGAGCGTGGGTGAAAATCGTTGAGAACACACTTTTTCGTTTACATAGGGAATACATGAAAATACACTGAAACAATGGAAAATCCAACTGAAACACCAAAGCCAGACTTAAAACGATATAAACTCCACCCTATAATCCTCTCAAGCCCGCCTTGATTACAATTGCAAGTTGTGTTGGCTATAAATCATAATCCCTTTGTATTCCACACTGTTGATCTGCCTTCAATCCTACGGTTCGCATCCAACCCAATCATCCAACCAACTCATGCCTTCTTCACTGTCTGATCTGTGATTGCTAATCCAATGAATGACAACCATTTCAAGCGGCCCACTTTCACGAGGAAAACCCACCCGAAATGAGTGGTTTTCTCTCTCCTGTGCCATGTTACGTGTTGGCCAGTGTATGGAATCGGGTGAAGCCCTTCCAATCCCACTTACTGTCTATAACATGCCTAAATTATTGTTTACCAAGGAACTCAAATCCTTCATTGTTTAATTCATAACTCCTTCAGGTCTGCTAAAGGCCTTCCACCTATGTTAATTCCTCCCTTTAGGAATCTACAATGTGATATTTGTAATCTCCGCCGTTGATCTGCGCGCTCGATCAATGGTCCACGTTAAGTTGCCGATCGCAGTCGCATTTCCCTTAGGGCCACCTCCGATATACTCCACTGGTCTCTCCTGATGCGATATCATAATTTAATCTAGGTCGTTGATATATTCAATCTGATGGCTCCTGTGCAACGAGACTTTACGCTCCGCTTCACTTTGTTTTCCACCATTCCTTAGTGTTTTCCTCTACAATCTCTGTTCTCTGATAGTTTAATATATATGAAGACTTACATTTTTAGAGGGTTTAAGATCCATTTTGGATAACTTTAACGGAGTGAAAATGGACAAGAAGGCCATGATGAACTCATCCACATACTCATTCGATGTGTATCCTAGGATGCATGAGAGCATGGTGATTATTCTCTTGCCAGTCTCTGAAAATATAGTGGAATTATTGGGTGGAATGTTTCTAGGAGTATGTCGCTCCTCAATAATGAAATTCTAGAAAATTTGTTTGATTTTGACTGGGTGCTTTGTGATGTACAGGTCCAATAGGTTTCCAATGGACAAAGGAGTCAAATTAGGACTAGGCTGGATTTGCAGGATCTGGTTGATGGATTCAGCAGTAATGGTGAATAATAACTCATGGTTTGGTGCCTCAAAAGCCCTATGGCTTGGAACATAATAGGCACGACAAAAATGTACTATGTCTAGGAATGGGTGAATTTTTGGGAATGTATACTTGGGCAAATTGGATTCCCAAAGGTTAATGTAATCAACATGGTTTAAGAACCTATCCTTACTCCAGCAGTGGATTCTCAGAAGGTGGCCTCGAGTAGAAGTGTCTTTGATTTGGAAATCCCTATCTTCCAGGACCAAATGGTCAATTTCTAGGTGAGGGGTTGAGACCGGTTTGACATCCAAAGAGGTCTGGGCAGCCATCTTTGTGCTTAAATGTGGGAATTGGGCTTATACAGCTTGTGAAAATGAAGTGCTAACAACTCTAATACAGGGATAGCGTAAAGGAAATTTGCAAGATAGGGGTTTTCAGTATTTGAGGGGAAATACTCTCAATTCAATGTAAATTTATTAAATTCAATTACTTTAATATTTACTATATACTTTTGAATTTGAGAGGGTCGTTCTAGTTCGCTATCGAAATACCTGGAATTTATGTTTCAAGTTGCAAACTAGTTTTGAATGGTGGCTGTAGAGGGTTCTATGGCTTCAGTCGCACACTAGAGGGTTGAATTGGGCTTTCGGAGCATGTTCGAGAGGCAATTGGTGGTTGGAACTAGTTGTAGAAGCTCGGGGGGCATAGGAAAGCTTAGGACGCTTTCGTAGAGAAAATGAGCGAAAAGAGTGAAAATGGGGTCTACAAGATTTTAACCGAGAATGGTTAGAAAATTGGCGTGGGAACTTTTTAGTGAACAAAAAATGGTTTTTCTTTCATTGGAGAGGCAGTTTAGGGAGACATCACACTGCTTTTGAGAGATGGGTGGTATTTTCCCAAGAGCACGTGACTTAACATGGTGCTGCCACGTAACCCAAGGGGGCCTGAGCAATACTACCCATATCGCATTCTCTCGGGCTGGTAAAGGTTGAGAGATGAATGGGCGTGATATGGGTGAGAGTCGTAGGATCTGGGGGTCGCAAGATACAATGGCCATCACGTGGCGAAGATGCACGGCGGGAGATAGGGGAGACATTTAGCAGGGCCCAGGGGTTAATTACATTTAAGTGTAATTAATTAAGGGATAATTGAAGGTTTATTCTGTAATGCGGGTTTATGGAGTATAACAGGTAAAAGTGAATTTGCAGGGTTAGATGGGTTTGATGGAAAAATGATATTATAGCGGAGTTAATAAATTAATTCGAGGGGGGTGTAAACTTAGGATAAAGGGTTTTATCATTTTTTTGGGGTTTTTAGGGAAATTAACAAAGGGAAAATGATTTTTTGCATGGGGAAAAGGGTTTCACACTAGGGAAAAAGAGTTTTTTGGGTAGGGGAATGAGTTTTAGGGGGTATTTTGCTAGGGGATTGTGTGAAACCAAGAGTTAGGGTTGAAAATGAAGGGAAAGGGGTTTTCATCAGAAATGAAGGGGTAAAAGGGGAAATTAGTTAAGTATGTAGTGAGGGGTCAAATGGAATGGGGGAAGTTAACCAAATGAACTTATGAGCATCCTTTTTCTTTCATAACTACTCTTGCACACTGAAACACATGATTAAACATGACAAATGTGCTTATGCCTCAAATAGCTTGTATTTTTGCAACCTTTCTTCTACTTACCCTAACATTTTTTCTTCACTTTATTGGATGCACTAAGCTAGCAAACCCTTTTCTTTCCTTTTTCTTTTATGAAACAACCTATCTACTTCTAACCTTATATCTTCCAAGGGCTCAGATTCAACTGATGAGCTCCTTTTATTTCTCTACCTATCTACTGATCTGCCAAGATTAAACTGTTTGGCTAGATATTTATTCTCTAACTATGAAGATGAAATTCAAAGCATGAAATAGTCAAGATTAAACAATTTAACTATCATGGGTTGTGGTATGTATGACAAGCTGCACATAACCATTATTTTAGACAGTAAAATAAAAAGTAGTGGCACTTGGACTTGCACACTTTCATGATCTGTTTTTGTTTGGGGTTCATATTTTTTTCATTTTTTTTAATCTTTTCTTATTTCTTTTTGTCCTTTGATATTTCTTTTAGGACATACCCTCTTTACATTTTTTAATTTTAATATGGAAAACATTTGCAGAAAGCAAAGGTATGTACAATATTACAAAACGTAACCTCAGCCAATTCAAAATTATGAATCCTATCACTATAGAACTCTAACAGTGGCTCCACATGGGGATGGAATTTCCCAATGAAATGTCAAGAACTCTAAAGACCCATAGCCCTTGAATTGTGACTGTAATTACCTTGTAAATTATTCTTCTGTGATTCTGCTTTATTGATACTTATGATAGTAAATCCTTCAAAGCTCAAGGCCTTCTCTCCGGGCTTCAACTTCAAAGAATTACCATCCAATCCAATCTACACTCTTCAATGTTATGTACAATGATGCAAAGTAAAGTGAACTATTGTGAGTCAGTGGAAAAATAATGCTTCAGCATTCTACCATTAACAAGTCCTCCTTGTAGTTCTGATCCATCTATCTCTCTAAAGAAAAAGACATTGTTGCCCCTGTAGCCATAAATGACATAAGGCCCTTGCCACAAAAAATAAAAATTTCCATGCGTGCCTTTGCCTTCTCTCCTTGAATCCCACTTAAAGACTTTATCTCCTATGTAAAAATCATCTGCTTTAGTCTTTTAATAAAAAACTTTCTTGATTTTGTCCTGGATTACCTGTGATTTTACATATACTTCTTCTCTTGTCTATTGTAGGTGTATGGTCTGATTTATTCTTCTTTGAATATTATTTGGTTCCACTTGTAATTCCTGGATGATATTCATCACTAGAACTCCCAAAGATGATGGAAAAACTTCATCCATCACATAAACCAGCTGATAAGGTGATGTTCCAATGGGCTTCTCAGTAGTCAGTCTATCTGCCCATAAGGCATTGACTAACTTCTTGTTCCATGTCTTCTTGTTATCTTCCAAAAATTTCTTAATGATATTGACCAGGCTTTTATTAGATGATTCTGCAAGTCCATTACCTTGAATGTAATAGGCTATGGAGTGGCCAAGGGTGATGTGGTATTTGTTACAGAAATCTATCATTCTCTTGGATTTAAAGGCAATTGCATTATTAGAAATGAGCTTCTGGGGACATCCAAATCTTGACAAGATATTACTCTCTAGAATGGAGATTATGACAGTGTCTATGGCTTTTCTATAAGGTATAGCTTCTATCCATTTGGTAAAATAGTCAGCGACTATCATAATCCATTTGTGCTGAGCTGAGGAGGCTGGGTGTATTTCTCCAATGAAGTCTAACCCCCATTGTTGAAATGGCATTTCAGTGGAAATTGGTTTAAGAGGCAAGGGTAAAAGTTTTCTCTTTCCCTCAAATATACGTAATTTATGACAAGAGATCACATGTTTCTTAACATCTACAAAAAAAGTGGGCCAGTAGAAACCAACCCTCAGAATTTTGTCAGCAGTAGACTTCCAATACAAGTGTCCTCCACAATCCCCTGCATGAAGCTCTTGCATGATTTTATCAGCTTCATTTTCTAGTAAACAATTCAAAATGATACCACTATTGTCTTTCCAAAACAATGCATTATCTATGATACAATACTTTAATGACTTCATCTTTAAAAATATAGCTTTAGTTCTTGTTAAACCAAGAGAGGCTTGTAAATTTTGTAATACAAATATAATCACTACCAGAAAAAAGGACATTGGTGAGGGGTGAAAAATGTCACCATAAGCTCATTGGTGACAGTCAAATGAGCATTCGTCACCAAAAATTGGATGTCACCAAAGGTGGCGTTGCCAAAAGTATAGGTGTTGTAGTGACATACAAATTCCATCACAAATAATGATTTATAATGACAAATAATGACCATCACCATTTCATATGAGCAATGGTGATGGACCATAGCCTCCGTCACCAAAAACTAAACGTCACCAAAAGTGGCATCGCCAAAAGTATAGGTGTTGTAGTGACATTCAAAATTCATCACCAATAATGATTTATAATGTCAGATAGTGACTATCACCATTGCTCATTGGTGACGGACCATAGCCTCAGTCACCAAAACATGAACGTCGCCAAAGTTGGCGTCACCAAAAGTTTAGGTGTTATGGTTACATTCAAGGTCCATCACGAATATTGATTATAATGATGGATAGTGATCGTCACCATTTCATATGAACAATAATGATTTATTGTGATGGATCTTTAATGGCCATCACTATTGGTGCATATATATGGTGACGTTCATTGACTGTCACCAAAAGCCGCATTGTTAGAATTATAGGTGTTGTGGTGACATTCAATGTCCATCACGAATAATGACTATAATGACAAACAACGGCCATCACCATTTCATATCAACAACAATGATTTATGGTTACAGACCTTTGAGGGTCGTCACTATTGATGCGTATATATGGTGGCATTTGTTGACCGTCACCATTTCATATTTTTGGTGAGGGTCGAAAAATGTCACCAAAGCTCATTGGTGATGGTCAAAAGAGCCTCCGTCACCAAAAATTGATCGCTGCCATTCCATATGGATGTTAGGGCATGATGGAATCGAACCACCAACCTACTTCTTGTAAAGCATGTGCTATTCCATCGAGCTAGCACCCTTTAAAGAATTATATTTTTTTAAATTAGACCTTGAAACTTCATAAATTGTAAATTCTACAACTTTCAATAAATTAAAGTCTCAGCAATATTTTACTAAACAAGCAAAGCAATATCGAAGATGTAGGTCCCTACCTAATGGTTATTGAAGTTATGAAAATTGGGTGGAGGGAAAAATAGTTATGTATAAGAGGATCAATATGTTTAGTTGAATACTCAATTAGAAGTGAAACTCTAAAGACATTTATAACCTATAAATGACCTATAACTATCAAATGCACCAAATGTTGCAAAGGAAATGTCATAAGTGGATATCATTGGAAGAAGAGAAGGCAGGGACTTGGAACCCTTGCATATCTTGGCATGACTTAGCACTTGGCACATCTTAGCTTGTTTGACATGTCTTCGTACTATCTAGCACATCTTAGCATGCCCTAGCATTCCCTAACATAGCTTGGCAGTCATGACCTCACAACTAGCATTGCATTTTTCCATGACTTGGGAACCTTACACTAACTAGAACACTTTGGCACTCCCTAGTTGTCATGCCCTCTGTTATCCCCCATAATGTCCCACGCTGATGAAGAGATCAACATAGGTAACCACAGACCAAGCTTTTAGTTTGGTAGCTAGCCCTACCAAACCAGATAGGGCTCTCTCTATGAAATCACAGCCAAGAGATGATTGGAATGTAAAGGATTTTAGGCTAGATAGCTAGGGTCAGGTGGGTTTTGGGAAAATTTAGGGACTTGGAACTCTATCCATCGGCGTTTTGTCTGGTAGGGACTTTGTCAAGGAGGCAAGGACTTGGAACTCTGTCTAGGATAAAGCATCTAACATGCATGATAGAAGCTCCCTAGGATAGAGTACCTCCTACCTAGAAGAGTGCCCCCTACTCAAAATATAGAACTCTTCTCTACTGTGCACTTTTCTTAAAGATACATTTGTGAATAAAATAGTACTAAGAAAAACACCGAAATTAAGAAAAGTGAGCATCTAAGTCAAACTATAAAAGTATAATAAATATGGCTCTATATAAGTTTGGGAAACACTAGACAAGCATGATTTCATAATAGAGTTCAGGCTTCTGTGATCCATATCAAGTTAGAGAAAGATTCTTTGGCGAAAATCACATGGAATATCATTTGTCGACGCGTTTTGAACCAACCAGTGTGGTTCATCGTCAGGACAAGTTGAAGAAACAGATCAAGCTCATCATGTTAAATAGTCTGAGCGGAGCCTCCAACAGCTATCTTCTCTAACGGCTAGTTTGACTCTAGGACAGGGGTCAAAATTATTATATTTGTTTAATTATTCTTGAGGGTAATTGGTTCAAGACTTAATTATTAAAAATTATAAGTTAATTAATAATTTAAAGGAAAGTTAGTTAAATAAATGACCTTATAATAATAGAATAAGTTAAATGCCTAAAAAATATATAAAGTAATATAAAAATAATAATTTTATTTAAATTTTATTAATAAATAAAAGGTAATTAAGTTGTATAAAGGACATAATAAGATTAGAAAATAAAGAGAATCAAAGTTAATTATTAAAATTATAAGTTAATTAATAATATAATAGGAAAATTAGTTAAATAAATGACCTTATAATAAATGAAAAAGGTAAATGCCTCAATAAAATATATAAAGAATAAATAAAATAATATTATTTAAAAGTATCATTAAAAATTGTATGCTAACTAATAAATAAAGGTAAAAAAGGACCTTATAAGATCAAAAAGTCAAAATTAGTTAAAATATAAGCTGAAAAGAATTTGAGAGGAACAAACTAGTTATATGAAGGACCTCAGAATAAATAAAAATAATTGGAATGGGTGCCATTTTATAAGAAAAATACAAAAATAATAGAAAAGGATGCCAAAAAGTAATAGGAATTAAAATTCACAAAGGACCTCAAAATATCAGAAGAAATAGACTGCAATTAGTAAAGGAAGGAGAAAATAGTGAAGAGATCACATAAGGGACTTAAAAAACAATAAACAATACAACAACAATAATATGCCTAAAATCGATGCGATTCTTTCATCGTTGATATATCCTCACAGAAAAACTAGAATCTATAGCATGTACCCCAAGGCTGTATGCATTTGTTGAAGGTGTAGATTGAAAGGATATGATGAGATGAAGTACTTTTGAAGGAGAAACACCTTCAAAACAATAGATAAAGTCTATTGTGAATTCAACGCATTTGCACACAGACCAAGGCTACTACTAGGTACACTTCTCTGTTGAATGGAAACTACAATGTATTGACGTGCTATTGAAGGAAAAACACCTTTAGTGCAAGATGGATAAAACTCTAACAGATATTGTCACTATGGCCTCGGTTGTCAATGATCTCATCAATATAGGTAACAACTTCGATAATTGAAAAACCAAAAGGTGAGATGCATAGATCATTTGAAATGACATATTTGGGCATACTTTATTATTTTTTAAGAGTGTTAGTATAGAAAATGCAAGGTAACTTGTTGCATCTTTATTTCATAGGCCAAGGATGCAAAGAAATACATAAAATATTAAATAGCATGGTATAAGTCGATTGCAGTTTATTTTGAAACGGGAATGAAATTCTCCTTGTGCAGGTTCTAATCTAGTGGGTATAGATTTAAATAAGAAACTGATAGTTATGGGGTTGAAATTGTCTCACAATTCATGAGAAGTCCCAAATTTGTTCACTAGAAAGAAGTAGAGAGAGTCGTCAGGTTTATGGAAGGGAACACCCTATTCACAGGAAGATAACTTGAAATTATTCGGGCATATTATTTCTCATCTTCTTGTACATGTGTGCTTTGAAAAGATAACCACATCCAAAGACTCAATAACAACTCCGGTAAAGTTTATAGATGTGAAGAACTTCTGAGAAAACACATCGCTTAATGAAAATTAAGCGAGGAATATGTCAAAGGATTCAATCTTGCACTTAGTCATAAAAAGGAGGGTATCCAGCATCTTGCCAACAAAACGACTCCAACCATAATGTGAAAGGCAGGTTAACTACAAAACCTCTTTCCCACTTTGTAGTATTGTTCCCTCTTGAATTCCAATAGGTATTTGGCTGCTTAGATCCACAAAAATCATGCCAGGTAAACTTTGCATGATACAATTGTGACATGCAAGCTTGATACACACTCTAGTTTCCCTTTAAAAGAGGGTAAGTCAAAATATTATGACAAACTTAACTGTAATTTGATCATACAATATTGAGGTATTCCATGGAATAAACAATATATTATCAATGCACTAATGAAGAACTCAAAATAAACGAATTTCTTATTGCTACAATAGCATCTCTTGGGATTCTCGGATAAAGCACCTAACCTGCATGGAAAAATCTTCCTACAATAAAGTACCTCCTACCTAGAAGTGTGTCCCCTGCACAAAATATAGAACCCTTCTCTACTGTGCACTTTTCTTAAAGATAAATCTGTGCATAAAACAGAACTAAGAAAAACACCTAAATTAAGAAAAGTGAGCATCTAAGTCAAACTATAAAAGCATACTAAATATGGTTGTATACAATATTGAGGTATTGCATGGAATAAACAATATACTATCAATGCACTAATGAAGAACTCAAAATAAACTAATTTCTTATTGCTACAATAGCGCCTCTTGGGATTCTCGGATAAAGAACCTAACCTGCATGGCAAAAGCTTCCTAGAATAGAGTACCTCCTACCTAGAAGTGTGTCCCCTACTCAAAATATAGAACCCTTCTCTATTGTGCACTTTTCTTAAAGATAAATCTGTGCATAAAACAGAACTAAGAAAAACACCTAAATTAAGAAAAGTGAGCATCTAAGTCAAACTATAAAAGCATACTAAATATGCTTAAAATCGATGCACTTTTTTCATCGCTACTACAACCTCATAGGAAAACTATAATCTATAACATGTATCCCAAGGCTGCATGCATCTACTAAAGGTGCATACCGAAAGTATCTACTAAGATGAAGTATTGTTGAAGGAGAAACACCTTCAAAACAACAAATAGAGTCTAATGTGCATTCAACCTATCTGCACACAGGCCAAGGTTGCTACTGGGTACACTTCTCCCCTAAATGGAAACTACAGTGTATTGTTGCTCTACTGAAGGAGAAATACCCTAAGAGAAACACAATAAAACTATAACATATATTGTCACTGTGGTATCGGTTGTAGAATTTCTCATCAATATAGGTAACAACTTCGATAATTGAGAAACCAAAAGGTGAGCTACATAGATCATTTGAAATGATAAATTTGGGCATACTTTATTATTTTTTAGGAGTTTTAGTATAAAAAATGCAAGGTAGCCTGTTGCATATTTATGTCACAGACCAAGGATGCAAATAAATACAGAAAAGATTAAATAGCATGGTACAAGTCGATTACAAGTTCTTTCGAAACAAGAATGGATTTCTCCTTGTGCATATTCTAATCTAATGGGTATAGATTTAAATAAGAAATTTATAGTTATGGGGTTGGAATTGTCTCACGATTCATGGAAAGTCCCAAATTTGTTCACTAGAAGGAAGTAGAGTGACTCGTCAAGTTTATGAATGGGAACACCCTATTAACAGGTAGATAGCTTCAAATTAGCTGGGCATATTATTTCTCCTCTTCTTGTACGTGTGTGTTTTGAAAAGCTAACCACCTCCGAAGACTCAAGAACAATTCTAGTAAAGTTTATAGGTGTGCAACACTTCTGGGAAAACACATCACTTATTGACAATTTGAGCGAGGAATATGTCGAAGGATTCAATCTTGTACTCAATCATAAAAAGGAATTTGGGGTATCCAACATCTTGCCAACAAACCAACTCCAACCATAAATTGAAATCCAGGTTAACTGTGAAACCTCTTTCTCGCTTTGTAGTATTGTTGCCTCTTGAATTCCAACAGGTATCTTGCTGCTTAGATCCACAAAACTTGTCCTAGGTAAACCTTGCATGATACAATTGTGATGTGCAAGCTTGACACGCACTCTATTTTCCCTCTAAAAGAGGGTAAGTCAAAATATTATGATAGGCTTAACTGTAATTTGATCATAGACTGTTGAGGTATTGTATGGAATAAACAATATACTATCAACACACTAATGAAGAACTCAAAATAAATGAATTTCTTGTTGCTACAATAACGCCACTCTTGGGATTCTCCAAGGAGCCACTAATTTATACACATTTGGAATCTTTGCTTGGTCTGCAGAAAGATTAAGCAATGGTAGTGATCACTCTTTTCCCTCCCATGGAAGGTCTATATAGAGTCAACAATAAATTGATTTAAAAGTGAGGTATATGTCTAAAAAATAGGAGTCTGACTCTTCAACTCTAATTTAGTGGCAAGGAAATATTCAACTGCAAATGCTTGATCTTCTGCAGTGTAAATTTCTTGATAAATGGTTAGCGTAAATCTGTCCATTTTCCACATATCCCAAAAAACCATGTATGCTTGGACTCTGGTTTTGTGTAAGAGAGGGGAAATCACATAAATAATCCATTTTCAAAAGAAAAAGTTAAAGCACAACATTCTATGGAGAATTTTTTTAAGATTTGATTACATACCTTAGAAAGTTTGAAAGGACATAACTAAAGCTTCCCTCTCCTTCCACACTTCATTAAATATGCCCTTTCTCTAATGCAGATGTGGCGTGCAGAATCACAATCGGCAAATAGAATATGAAAAGTAAGTTTAATGAATTAAAGTAGCTTTGTTATACCTCAAGCAAATGGACTATGAGAAATTGGATTCATTCTCTACAAAAGATGATATAGCAAGATCTAATTACATTTTTAACTGAAACAAAGGTAAATTGGATTCATGCTCTACAATAGACAATATAATGAGATCTAATGACATTTTCAACTCAAACAAAGGTAAGTTGAGTAAGCTCAAGCTCCAAAATGATGGCATCCAACTTCTAAGTGGCAGTTACTGTATATATCTAGCTAGAGGCTATAACATAAAGATATTTGTTATATGTGAAGATAAAAAAATGAAAGGAATGTGAAATTTTGACCATCAACTATAAGTTCCTTTCAAGGACTAGATCAAACCATAACATTGTTATCAAGATAATCAACTCACCCATTCTAGTACACTTCTGGTAGTTTCATGATAAAACTCAAACTCAATAAACTTCAAGCAACATAAATTAACCAAAAATATGTCTGAGATTGGTTACGTATGGATTATATCATACTAAATTACCTTTTGCATCTAACATTGAAAATGACTATGAAAGAAATGAAGACAAATCAGTGATTATGATGGATGCATGTGATGAAATAAAATAAAAAAAGACCTTTCTTCTTGCTACTGATGAGCCTTCTAGGGGATTCTTGGATGAAGTTGATCCTGATCCGCTTTCCGAAATCAAAGACACACTTTCTAGCTACTCTGATTTGATAGATAACAACCCTAATGCTTAGGAAAATGAATATGGAAAGCAATAAGCATCAATGTACCTGGTATTGAAGAAGGTTTCTCAAAGTCTAATATGGATAGTATTTTAAATTTCTACAGCTAGTAGAGGGTTTTCCTAGTTGGGTTCCCTAGAAAATTTTGTTTTTTTTGCTACAGTGTGACTGTGTTTTATTTCTGTTCTATTCCACTACAAATTGGTAGAGATATTTTTTGTCTTCATGCAACAATTAGTTTCAGATTTATTCATTCAAGCAGTACCATAATTTCAAGGAAAATCTACATAAGGGACAATTAATCTATATTTTCACTTATATATTTTGCAAGTAAAATTCACAACTAAATTTCCATCCAAAGTGTTTAGGTTACTAGAAAGTGGTATCACAGCATATCTCAACATTGCAAGGCATAAATCATACTATTCAATAACGTTGAGGCTTGAGATACAAAAATCTTCCCAATTTATGCAAGAAATAAAACTGTTGATTTTTAGTTCTAAATCTAACCAACCAGAACAAAATTATGCCATTTTCAACACCCTCTAGTCAAAGTTATTCCTAGCCTCATTCAACTCAATTAAGAATATGTCAATCTCGTTAACATTTCTTCTTCATTTCATGCTTCTAAGTTATATATTTATGCAACCTAATCTATCATTTATGTTAAGTGATTATTCATTAAAAAATATTTAGTCCGTTTAGCGCATCTACCGAATTTTTTGATCAATTTTTGGGAAGACTCTATCAGACATTTGCAGCAGAAAATAGAAGACCATTTTAGTACCTAGTGTTATAAAACTCTAATATGGAAAATGTATTTTGGGTTGTTTCCCTAAAAACATTTACAAAATTTTCAATCCCAAAGCCATTTCAAGGAGAAATTTAGTATTATTTTTGGAAAATTTGAATGCAACTAAAAGAAATTCTTCCCATTTGCTCAAAAGATTCTAGCACCAAATATGTGTGAATTCACAGAACTTAAGATTTGGAAATAATTAAATTTCACTTCGCTTTTCTAGAACCATATATGAGTGAATTCACAAAACCTGAGATTTGGATTCTGGAAACACTTAAATTTCACCTCATTTATTAGGATTGGAAGTTCCCTGAGATACAAACATGTAGCATTAAGGATCTACTTTGATTGTTTAAGGACAATGTTCAATTTATAAATAATGATACAAGAATCCTTGTGTACATGCCTAACATAGTTCTTTGGTCACAACTAATGAAACTGAACTCCATCAATACATAACAAACAAGGTAGAATGTAAGAGAGCATCTACTTTTCAACATATACTCTGACAAAAATAAACATCTATACAGTCATATAAAGTTGTCACCACACCAAAGAAGGAATTAAAAACCAAAATAAAAATAGGAACAGGCTTGGATTTTTATGGTTACTCTAACAAAATATTAAATATGATCAATATGTTAATATGGAAAATAGTGTATTTGATTATGATTTATTGAGCCCAAGGGGTTAGCCCAACTGAATGTCATTAATGTTACTGGGTATTTGGCTAACGTGAGGTGCACTAGTCAATGCCAATGGGTTTACCAGGGATTCCATCCTTGAGTGTGGAGAAACATCCATTGGGATTACCCAGAAATTTTTTCTTGGAAAGAATAAAAATAGGATTTCCTAAAGAGAAATTTTGAGATGCATACAGTGTACACGCAATAAAATCAACTCTATAGAGACAAACCATAAAAGAAGGAAAAATACATATGATTTTCCTTTGTTCTGTCGTTTTCCCTCATGCCCTATGAAAAGTGAAAATATGCTACTCTTAAACTTAAAAGAAAGGATGAAAAAAATAGTGAATTTTGAACAAGTCCTCCTTGTGTGGAAAAGACTAAAAGTAGGGTGGAAATGCAACGAGGTTAGAAATGAAACATACCTGGGCACCATTAATGGATTGAAGAGGTAAAACCTTAACTCACAACTCTCTTCAATCTTGTTTTCCCTCCCGCCCTGTTAAAAGTGAAAATATGTTACTAGTAAACTTAAAAGCAAGGATGAAAAAAATAGTGAATTTTTAACCAGAGATCTGAGGTGTGTGTACTCATCCCTGTGTGGATGAAGACTAAAAGTGGGGTGTAAATGTAGTGAGGTTAGAAATGAAACATACCTGGGCGCCATTAATGGATTGAAGATCCAATGGTGGGGGATATGAGGTGTGTGTACTCCTCCCTGTGTGGAAGAAGACTAAAAGTGGGGTGGAAATGCAGCGAGGTTAGAAATGAAACATACCTGGGCGCCATTAATGGCTTGAAGATCCAATGGTGGGGTTCGATATCAAACATACCTCGACACCATTAATGGATTGAAGATCCAATGGTGGGGGATCTGAGGTGTGTGTACTCCTTCCTGTGTGGAAGAAGACTAAAAGTGGGGTGGAAATGCAGCAAAGTTAGAAATGAAACATACCTGGGGGCCATTAATGGATTGAAGATCCAATGGTGGGGTTCGATATCGAAATGCAGAAAGGTTAGAAATGAAACATACCTAGGGACCCGTTAACACCCCAAGAAACTCTCCTAGGTTGTATATCAGAGATGCTCGGGAACATTACAAACTCAACATAATGTTAGATAAAAGGTGGATGAATGAAAGAAATGCTGCATATTCAAGCCAGATAACCACTTCTACTGTGCTTGACCCTAGATATGGGTGAACACCCCCAGACTATAAGGCTTTAGACCACCAATTACTCACAGTTTGAGGATAAGGTGATAATGGAGAAGATTGACCACACCAGCAGATGCACAAAACCCTGTGATGGCCGGTTGCAAATAGTTAAAAGGTCTATAAATTTGTTTTTTTAACACATAGACAGGATGACATCTCTCTAGCATTAAAATAACAGAAACCTGCAAGCAATATTCAATGATACATGCTAAATCCTAACTTAGAGGTGGGATGACAGCCCCTCTAATGCTAAACATTAACAACACATGAATAAATGCAAAACAGGCACAACTTGGAACAAGAAGATGAAGTGGACAGTGAGCAATTAACATCAAAAGAAGCTTGCATTAGCTGAAAATGAAGACCAGAAGCTGCAGGTATCACAGTAGTTACAGTCTCCAGAAGTTGAAGCTTACAACAGAATAACACTCATCAACCTGATTATCTCGTTTTTCTGGGTATATATAGAATTTGTTTACAAAATTACTCTACTAGGCTATGCGTGGAGGTGTCTTAATTGACCACTAACCGCATTTACATTTAGATATGGGTCTTCTGCTACAATCTGAATGCTTTAATGAACAAAATGTCTCTCTCTGTACTCAGGTGTACTCCTTGAATAGGTGAAGTATTATCTGCATGACTTTCAATAACTACTACAGTCATTTATCTGCTCAAGGTGGTCCTTTTTGTCCTTTGGAGGTACGTTGTGTTGAATGCAGTAGCTGAGGGCTTTAATGCACAGGTCGTTGGATCATCTCTTCCTTCTTCACGTACATGAGTCAAGCCAACAACACTGAAAAACGCCTTGAAAATGAACAAGAGCCAAGATAAAACACTAACCGTTGGATGGATTACACGGACGATCAAGATCTGATGGCTGGAGGCGATGGGAAGGCACAGAGGCGAGATGGATTATAGGTCGTCAGATCTGGTAAATCAGACGGCGGAGATTGGCATATGGAAGCCATCGAGGGCAAACAATAATGGAAGGACGAGGGTCGTCTGATCGCAATATTGATGATCGGATGGTTGACAGGTGACAAAGATAGTCGGCAGTTAACGCGCGAGGAGCCGTACCAGAGGGTGGTAAGCAGTTTCCCTGCACCGATTTTCGGAGAGGGTTGTTTATGTACATGGTAGCGTGATCCTGTTATATTGCGCTGCATGGCAGACAAGTCCAACAGGAAACTGCCTTCCCCGTTGCCTAACGGACGCGCAAATTCTAGCAGCGGGAGGAGCGTATGGCATTGGATCAATGGGCAGAGGATCAATGGTTGAGAATTAAGACATGTGCTTTGGGCAATGTGACAGGTGAAAAGACCCGGCGGGTTATGTTTTTAATATATGCGCGGTTATACAATCCAGAGTTACAAGGTTTAGCTTCACGTCCAGGACCAAAGGAAAATGGGTTATATGGGGTTTGAAGGGTTAAAACGCAAAAAAGACGGGAGTTGGAAAAAGACTTAAGCATGGTTATCGGGGGTTTTTAAAGTTAATATGGGGATTTATAGGTTTTTAAACAAAAATAAGCCCGGGAGCCCGAAAAAGAGTTTATGAGGGGTTTTGAGGCCAAAACAGGGATAAAGAGGTTTAGAGGGAAAGAAGGGAAAATGAAAGAGAAGGATGAAATGGAGGTAGCGGGGAACATAAGGAGAGACCATGATAACCATTATAAACCATCTCTGATCCAGAAACCAAGGACCAAACCTATTCCTTCTCCTGGAAAATCAGAAGCATGTAGCAGAGCTAACTCTGGCTCCTTCTGGGGATGAGAGCCTCCCTATGAGGTCTCAAGAACCTGCAGACCATTGCCTTTCCAGCTGAACACAAATTAACCAAAATTCCTAGTATTCCATTGGGCATGGAGTCTACTACATTTGTACTAAAATTGATATGAACATAATATTTACAACCTTTAAGGCCAAAGACCTTAAAGAACATAAAATTTCAAAAACTGCCCATTAACTGGGCCATCGAAAACTGTCTCTCCTCCCATACTTTTCAGTATGAAGGTGTTGTTCCCTTGAACCTGTGAAATGATAAAAGGACCTGTATAGAAAGCATCAAATTTCCCATGGTTTCCTTTCTTCTCCTTTAGTGCATCCCACTTCAAAACCAAGTCACCAACCTGAAAATTATCTATTTTTTCCTTTCTGTCAAAGCCTTCCTTGACCTTTTTCTGATGTGCTGCAGCTTTTTCAACCAGCTGTTCTCTAATCTGATGTATTTCTGCTAAATCAATGATCCTCTTTGCCATGTCTTCTTTTTCATCCTGCTCTTCTTGAAAGAATTTTGCCATAGGGAGAGTTAACTGAATTGGAAATATAGCCTCAGTGCCATACACCAGCTTGAATGGAGAATTCCCTGTGGATTTCTTAATGGTAACTCTGTCAGCTCACAGTGCATACTTGAGCTTTGAATCCCAATTCTTTTTATTGTCCTCTAATATCTTTTTAATTATTCTGATCGTAATTTTATTAGAGGACTCTGCTAGACCATTTCCTTGAGGATAATAAGAGGTGGAATGAACAAGTTTAATACCCATTGAATCACACATTTCCACCAATTCTTTTGCCCTGAAGGCTACTGCATTATCTATGATTAGTTTATGTGGACAACCAAATCTACTGAAGATATTTTTTGTCAAAAACTTCATGACCACATTATGATCATCCTTCCTTGTAGGGACTGCTTCAATCCACTTTGTGAAATAATTAGTGGCTACTAATATCTACCTATGATGGCCACTAGAATCTGGATTAATTTCCCCAATGAAATCCAAACCCCACTGCTAAAAGGGTCTTTTTGCCTGATTGGTTTTAGGGCAGGGATTTCAGCTGCTGCTTTCCTTCAAATCTTTGGCACTTGTCACAAGATTTAACAAAAACAAATACATCAGAAAATAAAGTGGGCCAATAGTACCCATCTCTGATAATTTTATGGGCTGTAGTTTTCCAATAATGGTTCCCTCCACACATTCTTTATGAAACTGCTGCATAACTTCTTTCGATTGTTCTTTGTCGAGACACCTTAGAAATATTCTAGATGGATCCCTCCAGTAGAGCAGATTTTCCATAATGCAATACTTTGCTACTTTAAGTTTTAAAGTTTTGGCCTGACTTTGAGTAAATTCTGAAGGGATTTCTAGCTTCAGCAAGAAATTAATTATTTCAGCATACCACTTACATGAAGCTAACTGTTTCAGTTGTTCTTTCTTCTTCATCTGTCTGACCATTTTTTGCAATTGTGCATAGGAAATCAACATCTAAAGACCTGCAATTTTCTTCAGCCAATATCTTGGCAAGCCCCTGACCTCTGACCAGCTTAGTGGGCTTCAGCTCTATGTTAAATTCTATCATTTTTGCAATCCACTTTGCCCTTCTTCCATCAACATCAGGTTGTGTTAAGACATCTTTAATTGCAGCAGAAGGCACATATGCAATTATCTTTGAATGCAAATATGAACTCTGAAAGCCTTTAAGGATTTAATAAGAGCATATGCTTGTTTTTCTATAATATCATACCTTAGTTCAGCATCCCTCAAGTTCTTGCTGAAAAATGCTACTGGATGTTCTGAACCTTCTTCATCTGCCTGCAATAAAATAGTTGCAATGGTGTCTTCAAAGGCAAAAGAAAATATGTGGAACTCCTTGCTATAGTCCGGACTTATTAATGTGGGAGCCTCTATAATAGATTTTTTAATAGACTCAAATGATTGTCTTTCTGTATCAGTCCATCTTACCTCTGATCCTTTCTTCAACATTGAGGTCACATGCTTAACCAATTCTACAAAATTTGGAATAAACCTCCTTACAAAATTTATTTTACCCAGAAAGGATTGGATATCCTTCTTTGATCTTGTGACAGACAAAGAATGTATTGCTTTGACTCTTTCTGGGTCAATCTGAACACTTGCAGTAGACACAACATGTCCTAACAGCTTGCCTTCTTCTAAAGCAAATTGAGATCTTTTGGGATTGATTGATATTCCAAATCTCCTGCACTTCAGGAACACTTTTTTCAAATGCTGCAAATGATTTTGATGGCTGCTGGAGTAAACTATTATATCATCAAGGTAGATAAGCACAAATTTGTCCTTCTCTCCCACAAATGCTATATCCATAGCTCTCTGAAAGGTGGCTCCAACATTCATCAATCCAAATGGCATTTTGGCATACATAAAAGTGCCCCAAGGAGTGGTGAATGCAGTCTTTTCTTGATCATCTGGGTGCACAACAATCTGATTAAAGCCTGAAAATCCATCCAAAAATGACATCACTTTAGCTCCTGAGACCTTTTGCAGCAAATGCTCCATTTTGGTAAAGGATAGTTATCTTTTTTGGAGCATTTATTTAAATTTCGGAAATCAACACACAGTCTGATTTCTCCACTCTTCTTCCTCACCACCACTAGATTGGCTACCCATTTTGAATATCTGAGAGGAACAATGATCTTGGCAGCCAGCAATTTTTTAATTTCTTTTTCAATCAGTGGAAGAAGCATAGGATTTATTGGTCTCAGCTTCTGTTTGAAAGGAACAATGTCTTTCTCCAGAGGGATTTTTTGTTGAATTATATTCTTGTCATATGTTTTCAGATCACTATACTCCCAGGCAAACAAATCAGCAAATTGCCTTATTAAATTGCAGTACTCAGCACTTTGCTCATCAGACAAATGAGTGTACAAATTCACATACCTAGGCTGACCTGTACTTCCTATATCATGCTTACAGACGGCATATTGGTCTTCTTTTTGGGAAGCTTTGTAAGGAACATCATTTTGGTCAAATAGTCTTTCAAGAGGAATTAGACCCTTAGGAATATGGTTACTAGGAAGTTGGACTATGCTGTCTTTACCAATTTTATTTCTAAGCTGAGACTGGGGGTTTTCTTCCAAGGCATCATTTTCTTGGTGAATTTGCATCTTAGAAAACTCATCAATGACTTGCAAGAACCTACTCAACTCATCATCATTTTCAAAAACTTTCCAACGTTGGACATTATCAGGCAAGGATGGTCTATAATTCATTTCCACTTCATAAACTAGTCTGGGAGGCATGGGAGGTATAAATAGACTGACAGAAACAAAAAGGGAATCAGCAAGCTCATTTTGACCTCTAGGAATATATGAATATGAAATAATCAAAGGAATCCCTGATTCTCCATACCTCATCTCTATATGCCTTCAACCTTGGGTGCTTTGCCTGAAATTTTTTATTAACTTGCTGAATGATCAAATCAGCATCTCCAAACACCTTCAGATTCCTGATTCCTCTGTCTTTTGCTACATTAAGGCCTAATAACAGTGCTTCATATTCTGCTATATTGTTTGTCACTTGAAAAACTAGCTTAAAAGACAGCTGAATGCTTTCTTGTTGTGGAGATACTAGCAAGACCCCTGTTCCTGTAGTCTCCCTGGTACATGCTCCATCAAAGAACATCTCCCAAATCTGACTTCCTTGCTCCTTCTCGGCCTGAACTGTTGGTTTTCTTAGCTACATTTCGACCTTCTGAGATTCTTCTATTTGGAGAATACATGCTCCAAAATCAGTGTCCACTGCATATATAGGATGATTTGTAGGATTCTTCTCATCACTAATAATGTATGCCAACTGTGCTTCTCTGTACAATTTCCTGCTTTCCCCTCCAAACACTGTGACAGTGGCATAAGATAGATCATTCTGTAATGTACCACCTAGTCTTTTAATCCATCCTCTAGACAACAACATGCCAAACTTAGGAGGGACATCTGCCACCACAATATCCATCATCATACTTTTCATGGGCAGCTGAGTTAAGCTAATGGCCAGATCTTTAATCAATCCAGGACATTTCACCTTCCTTGAATCAAAAGAAAATAAATCATGATAGGGTCTAGTGATATCAAGGCCTAACTCTTCCATGACAGCTTTAGGCATTAAATTGTGGCTAGCCCCAGTGTCTAGCCGGCAATTGTGGAGGATTTTGTCATGAATGGTCAATGAGATATAGAAAGATGGAGAATTATTATCAGCAGGGTCAATCATGGGGCTGAGCACAATGGCAGGTTTGTCATCTTGTAAATTAACAGAGTTAGTGGAGGTTTGTGTGGTTCCTAACTCAAGGGCTTCAAGGATAGGCTTCCTAAATACTTCACTCTTAACCAACTCAACCAAAGGCATAGATATTTTCAATTTCTGAACTGAACTTCTGACTCAAAGCTGAAAGAAGAAGATGGCCTATCAGAACCTTTTACCTCTTGAACTGGAGCTTTGAGGATGACTGTATCAACTACTGGTCTTCTTTGCTTGATATTATGTGGTTCTATTTGGACAGTAACTCTTTGTGCAAGATTTTCTTTGACATTCTTTGCATTGGACCTCAGATTATATCTCTACTGTTGTTCAGTTTGTACAACAGCTCCTCTATCCCACTCCTGACTGTTTTGTTCTTGCAGTAATGATTCTTCATAAGCAGCCAAAGTCAAAAATGCAGCACTGCATTTATCTTCCACACAATGAATTTCATCCTCATCTTCTTCAAGTTGTTCTTCCTCCATGATGACATTTTGGAAAGGAGATTTAACTTTGTGATATTCCTTTGATTCTTCACCCCTCTGCATAATCTGTAACTGCTCATTTGCTCTTCTAAATGGATTGGGATTTCTTGGAGCAAATGTGTTATGCTACCTTGTTTTCCCTGAGCTCTGCTCAACTTTTAGCTTAGAAATTTCAGCAGCCAATGAATCTATCATCTTATTCATTTTATCTAATTTAGGCTCTGAAGATGATGCAGAAGAAGTAGAAGCCTGACCTCTCTATCTTTTCCTGTCAGCTTGACTTTTGAGATTTTCTGCTGCCATGATATTAGATTCTACTTCTAAGGTTGCATCCTGCATGTCTGCTAGAGTAGCACATCTCCTTTCTCTCAATAACAAGCAGAAATCAGAGTCAAAAGTATTGGCATAAGTGAGTTTGGCAGAGGTGGGGGTAGGTTTTACCTTAGCTGGTATCTTACTATACATACGATTGAATCTTTTATTAAAATCAGGTATTGATTCACCATTTTCCCTCTTCAGATTACCAAACTCAGTATGATAATACAGCAAGTCTTTTTTATCTCCCCATTGCTTCAAAAATGTATCATTTAATGCTTAAATATCTGTTATAGATCTCTAGGGTAATTCTCTAAACCACTTCCTAGCCTCTCCATCAAGGCTCTGGACAAAAACTCTCATCCATACATCATTTTCACTTATATCTAAATTATCAGCATAACTGTAAAAAGCTTCGAGGTGTTCTTCTACTGTTACTCCCTCTGTACCAGTAAATTTAGGCATATATTTTTTATATTCTCCCACAGGCATAGGATTTAAAGGCACACACAATACCAATGGTCCATATCTAGCAGCTACAATTCTTTCTATCCTCACAGGTGCTTGTTGTCCTGCCATGTTTGGAATATTTGGAAGAATACTAGCAGATTGAATGGTAGGGAGTAATGTGATGGATGACAGAGATAAAGGGATGTTTTGGACTGAATGGGAAGCTTTCTTTGGACTGAGATTTAAAGGGGAACTAAATACACAAGGGGCTGAACTAATCTTTGAAGGAATTTCCTGATTAACAGTGCTGGGTTCTAAATCTTCAAACTGTAAATCTTCAGCAACAACTTTATCTTTCAGAGATGAATTTGATTTCTTAGGCTTACCAGATCCTGATGCCCCTTTTTGTGAAGCTTTCTTTGATTTAACAGTCCTCTTAGGTTCAGGCACTGGTTCAGCTGGTAATTTCTAAGGATTTCTTCGAGTGTGTTTCACAAACTGAGCCAGAACTTCAATGTGGAGTCGCCAAAGGATGGTTTTCCACCAGTGGAGTTTCCAGATAGATGATTACAACCAAAAACTGTGTTCAAACCTTGTCTATCATCAAAGCTTGAAGCTGTGTCGTTCTCCCAGGGAAGCTGAGCTTCAATTCTCCTCTCCCCGGCAACATCGCCAATTAATGTTAACACCCAAGAAACTCTCCTAGGTTGTATATCAGAGATGCTTGGGAACATTACAAACTCAACATAATGTTGGATAAAAGGTGGATGAATGAAATAAATGCTACATATTCAAGCCAGATAACCACTTCTACTGTGCTTGACCCCAGACATGGGTGAACACCCCCAGACTACAAGGCTTTAGACCACCAATTATTCACAGTTTGAGGATAAGGTGATAATGGAGAATACTGACCACACCAGCAGATGCAAAGGACCCTGTGATGGCCGGCTGCAACCAGTTAAAAGGTCTGTAAATCTGTTTTTTTAACACACAGATAGGATGACAGTTCTCTAGCATTAAAATAACAGAAACTTGTAAACAATATTCAATGATACATGCTAAATCCTAACACAGAGGTGGGATGACAGCCCCTCTGATGCTAAACATTAACAGCACATGAATAAATGCAAAACAGGCACAGCCTGGAATAATAAGAAGAAGTGGACAGTGAGCAATTAACAACAAAAGAAGCTTGCATTAGCTGAAAATGAAGACCAGACGCTGCAGGTATCATAGTAGTTACAATCTCCAGAAGTTGAAGCTTACAACAGAATAACATTCATCAACCTGATTATCTCGTTTTTTTGGGTATATATAGAATTTGTTTACAAAATTACTTTGCTAGGCTATGCGTGAGGTGTCTTAATTGACCACAAACCGCATTTACATTTAGCTATGGGTCTTCTGCTACAATCTGAATGCTTTAATGAACAAAATGGCTCTCTGTACTCTGGTGTACTCCTTGAACAGGTGAAGTATTATCTGCATGACTTTCAATAACTGTTGCAGTCATTTATCTATTCAAGGTGGTCCTTTTTGTCCTTTGGAGGTATGTTGTGTTGAATGCAGTAGCTGAGGGCTTTAATGCACAGGTTGCTGGATCATCTCTTCCTTCTTCGCGCACATGAGTCAAGCCAACAACACTGAAAAATGCCTTGAAAACAAACAAGAGACAAGATAAAACACTGGCCATTGGATGGATTACATGGACGATCAAGATCTAATGGTTGGAGGCGATGGGAAGGCACAGAGGCGAGATGGATTATAGGCCATCGGATCTGGTAAATCAGATGGCGGATATCGGCATATGGAAGCCAACGAGGGCAAACAGGAATGGAAGGACGAGGGCTGTCCGATCGCAAGATTGATGATTGGACAGTTGACGGGCAACAAAGATGGTCGGTAGTTAATGCGTGGGAAGCCATACCAAAGAGCGGTAAGCGGTTTCCCCACACTGCTTTTCGGAGAGGGCTATTTACGTACATGGTAGCACGATCCTGTTATACTGTGCCGCATGGTAGACAGGTCCGGCAGGAAACTGCCTTCCCCGCTGCCTAACGGACGTACAAATTCCAGTAGTGAGAGGAGCGTTTGGCGTTGGATCAATGGGCGGAGGATCAGACGGTTGAGAATTAAGACATGTGCTTCGGGCGATGTGACAGGTGAAAAGACTCCACGGGTTATGTTTTTATTATATGCACGGTTAAACAATCCAGAGTTATAAGGTTTAGCTTCGCACCTGGGACCAAAGGAAAATGGGTTATATGGGGTTTAAAGGGTTAAAACACAAAAAAACTGTGAGTTGGAAAAAGACTTAAGCGTGGTTATCAGGGGTTTTTAAAGTTAATATGGGGATTTATAGGTTTTTAAATAAAAAGAAGTCCGGGAGCCCGAAAAAGAGTTTATGAGGGGTTTTGAGGCTAAAACAGGGATAAAGGGGTTTAGAGGGAAATAAGGGAAAATGAAAGGGAAGGATGAAATGGATGTAGCGGGGAACATAAGGAGAGACCATGATAACCATTATAAACCATCTCTGATCCAGCAACCAAGGACCAAACCTATTCCTTCTCTTGGAAAATCAGAAGCATGTAACAGAGCTAATAGGACCATTAATGGATTGAAGATCCAATGGTGGGGTTTGATATCAGTCTGCTACTGGTAAAACCTTAATTCACAACACTCTTCTTCCCTCCTGCCCTATGAAAACTAAAAATATGCAACTCTTAAACTTAAAAGAAAGGATGAAAAAATAGTGAATCTTGAACCAGTCCTCCTTGTGTGGAAGAAGACTAAAAGTGGGGTGGAAATGCAGCGAGGTTAGAAATGAAACACACCTGGGCGGCATTAATGGATAGAAGATCCAATGGTGGGGTTCGATATTAGTCTACTACTGGTAAAAACTTAATTTGCAACTCTCTTCAATTTCGTTTTCCCTCCCGCCCTGTGAAAAGTGAAAATATGCTAGTCATAAACTTAAAAGCAAGGATGAAAAAAATAGTGAATTTTGAACTAGAGATCTGAGGTGTGTGTACTCCTCCCTATGTGGAAGAATACTAAAAGTGGGGTGTAAATGCAGTGAGGTTAGAAATGAAACATACCTAGGCGCCATTAATGGATTGAAGATCTAATGGTGGGGTTCGATATCAATTTGCTACTAGTAAAACCTTAATTCACTACTCTCTTCATTGCCCTATGAAAAGTGAAAATATGCTACTAGTTTGCCCTATGAAAAGTGAAAATATGCTACTAATTTTCCCTCCCTCCGCCTTATGAAAAGTGAAAATTTAATTCACAACTCTCTTCAATCTCGTTTTCCCTCCGAACCGCGTGAAAAGTGAAAATGTCTACTAGTTTTCTCTCTGCCCTATGAAAAGTGAAAATATACTACTTGTTTTAGAAAGTAAATGAAGATTGGAATTAGGAGGGCTTTGTTACATCAAAATTAAGGCTGAATTTTTTCAAAAATGTTAAAATTTCCCTCCCTAAAAAACAATAAATACAATATTTATAGAGTATAGAGTAGATGTGTAGGTGTAATGTAAGTATGTAAACAATTCTAAATATGGTCTTAGTTAAAGAATAATAGTAGTAGTAATAATAATAATAATAATAATAATCAAAAGTATGGGGATGAGTGCAAAAATATAAATGTTGTCAATTAATAATAAAAATAATAAAATTTAATTTGTTATATTTTGATTTTGTTATTAACTTGTGAATAGGTTTTGTTACAATACCATGAGCCAATACCATGACTTATCAATACCTCAAGCCCAAAAATCATAACTTATTTCACAACCAAAATATTTTATAACAATATGACAAGATTCTTAACCATGGATATTCACCCCCCACATTATAGTGGATATTATTAGCTTGTAAAAAAATGGTTTTGTTATAATACCATGGGCCAATACTATGGCTTATCAATACCACATGCTCTAAAAACATAACTTATTTCACAATCAAAATATTTTATAACAATATGAAAATATTCTTAACCATGGATATTCATTCTCACTTTACCATGGATATTATTAACTTGGAAATAGACTTTGTTACAATACCATGGGCCAATAACATGGCTTATCAATATCACATGCTCAAAAAACATAACTTATTTCAAAATCAAAATATTTTATAAGAATATGATAGGATTCTTAATCATGGATTTTCACCCCCACTTTGTCATTGATATTATGAACTTGCGAATAGGCTTTGTTATAATAGCATGGGCTAATATCATGGCTTATCAATACCACATGCCAAAAAATCATATCTTATTTCACAATCTAAATATTTTATAACAATATGACAATATTCTTAACCATCGATATTCACCCCCACTTTACCATGGATATTATTAACTTGTAAATAGGCTTTGTTACAATACCATGGGCCAATATCATGCCTTATTAATACCAGATGCCCAAAAACCATAACTTATTTCACAATAAAAATATTTTAATTTAATTTAATTTTATAACATTTTTTATTTGAAGCTAATAGGAAAAGGGTTGTAATTAGTTTTGAGATATATATAAACCCTCAATCCTCACGACTACTAAAATTATTCCCATAGAAATTAAATTAAGGTTTTAATAAAATTAAAAATGAGAATACTTTTGTATTTAAAGATGTGAAATTTATATAATACAAATATTAGTAAGAACCAACATAGATCTATATTAACTAAGGATCCAAGTGATGATAGCAAGCAAAGTGAAGGGAAGAGAGGGGGAGGGAGATAGTGACAAAGATGGAGAGAGAGAGAGAGAGAGAGAGAGAGAGAGAGAGAGTGATGGGGGGAGACAGAGAGAAGGAGGTAGGAAGAGAGAGAGAGAGAGAGAAGAGAGTGGGGGAGAGAGATATGGATTTGAAGAGAGAGAGAGATATGGATTTGGAGGGGGAGAGAGGGAGGAAAGAACTAAGGCATAGGGAGATAGAGGTGGAGAGAGAGGGAGGAAAGAACTAAGGCATAGGGAGATAGAGGTGGAGAGAGAGAGGGAGTGACAAGGGATAGATGGATAGAGAGAGAGGGAGAGAAGAGAGGAGGGGAGAGAGAGAATAGGTGGGGATAAAGATAGGGAGAGAAGGGAAAGAGAGAGAGAGGGAGGCACAAAGATGGAGGGGGGAGAGAGAGAGTGATGGGGGGGGGGGGGGGCAGAGGGAGGTGAGAGAGAAAGGGAGAGAGAGGACTAAGAGATAGGAGAGAGAGATGAAGTTAGAGGGGGAGAGAGAGGGAAGGAAGAATAAATACATAGAGGGAGAAAGGTAGAGAGAGAGGGAGTGACAAGGGAGAGATGGAGAGAGGAGAGATAGAGGGAAGAGAGAGAGACGGAGAGGAAGATGGAGGGAGAGAGAGATAGATATGGAGAGAGAGTGTGTATGTTTGGGGGTTGAGATAGAGAGAGGGAATAAGAAAGAGACACATAGATACAAATATAGATATTATATAGTATTATATAAGCAGCCTAGATCCATCTTAACTTGGATCTATCAAGCGCCAAAAAAGAGGTTTGCACATCAAGAGATTGGATCCCTCTCGGCACTTGATAGATCTGGGTTAAGATGGATCTAGGCTGGCTTAATAAGTTTGTAGTTGTATTTGATAAGCTAACACTTCTTTTTATGGTGGTGTTTGAAAACAATTTTTCCATATTTGGTGTATTTATCATAATAATAATAATCTAATTTTAATTTAATTTTAAGATTACCTTTTTTATGCAATGATTTTGTTGTTAGTTTATAGAGATAGACATGTTATAGTTTTGGAATTTGAAAAGGATACATGTGCTCTTAACTTGGTTGTATTGAAAACATTTAAGTGTAAGAAAGAAGCATGCTCTTTTAACTTGGTTGTATTAAAAATGTAAGTGTTCTCGTATGCTAGGTGGGTGCAAACAAGAGAGAGTATATGGTAAGTGGATTAAATAGTTAAAAACAAATGTCAGTTAAGGATAAAGTTACAAAAATCTAACAAATAGGCTAGGGTTAGGATATTATTGTTTTGGGACATCTAAAGTTGAAGGTACATTTTATGGAGGTGTAGTCTAAGCCCTTGGGTGTAGGGCACATTATGGGTATCTTGGACTTTTGGTGTGTGTTAGTGGTGTCAACTAGTGGTGGAGTGTCCAACCCATGAGTAGAAAAAGTTTTTCATTTACAAGGTTGGCATCAATCAAGTATTCTCCCTCTCTACCCAACTCTAAGATGAGGAGTGTGCATAATGGACTTATTATTGTAAAAAATTGCAAATATTTGATTATCTTTAAGTTCAAGGGCTTGAAGTAGCTACCTCAACCTACAAATCTTTAAAGGAACTATGTGTTTTTCAATTAAACCCTTGTGGTCAAGGAGCTGCAAAAGAGGAAGGCCTTATGGCTATTTTTAAGGGGTTGTAATGACCCTCATCTTGTGCTAAATATGTAGATATGATGCTAATGGTCCTGATCTTAATACATTCACATATATAATGTAAATATTTTCCTATCACCTTGTATTGTGTAAATATGATAAATATTTTATGGTTACCCTGATGTACATGTTGAAGTTCCGCTTGCATGATTATGGGAAACACTTCTTAATTATCCTTGTGTACATGGGTAAGATCATAATTACTCTATTCGATTTAAACACTTAGTAATATTTTCACACTGAACACTATACAATAAACTTAACCCTAATATCTTAGTGAAGAACAAGTAACTAGCTAGACTCTGGAAGGGTTTTTGGATTGATTGTTAGTGAAACTCATTGCAGTTAGGTGTGCCAATGTGTGGTGAGTGTTAGTGAGTGCTACGGAAACACAAGGGAGCACTAGGTCAAAATGCATAGAAATGAATGAATAAGAGTGTATTACAGGGAGTGTCAATGAGTTTCAGGTGTGGTAAGAGGGAGTGACATGGTATACTAAGCAGTGCTAAGTCATTCTAGCATGCTAGAGCGACATGCAGCCAATATGTGCTAGATGCCAAGGTGTGCCAAATAGTTCTAGGAAGTGTTAGGGAGCATTACGGAAACACAAGGGAGCACTAGGTGAAAATAATCCATGCAAATGAACAATTAAGAGTTTGTGATAGGAAGTGTTAGTGATTTCAGGGTGTGTTAAGGAGGGAGTGACAAGGTATGCTAGGCTATGCTAAGGCATTCTAGAGGCCAGGGAAACATGATAAGATGTGCTAGGTGATAAGTTGTGCCAATGCATGCCAGGGAGAGTTATGGAGTGTCAGCGAAAAACAAGGGAGCACTATTTTCAAATGCATGGAAATGAATGAATAAGAGTGCATGACAAGGATTGTCAGTGAATTCTAGGTGTGCTAAGGAGGGAGTGACAAGGTATGCTAGGTAGTTCCAAGGAATGCTAAAGTGTCAGGGTGACCTGCCAAGATGTGGCAAGTATTAGGGTGTGCCAATGTGTGTCAAGGAGTGCCATGAGAACACAAGGGAGAACTAGTTCAAATTTCATAGAAATGAATAGATAAGAGTGTGTGATCGAGAGTGTTAGCAAGTTCCAATTGTGTTAAGGAGGGAGTGACAAGGGTATATGTTAGGCAGTGCCAAGGCATGTTAGGGAGTGGTAGGGTCTGTTAGGGAGTGGAAAATCATGCCAAGGAATGGAAGGGATGATAATGTGTGCCATGTAGTGCCAATGGATTGTTATACATGCCAAATGTTATGGCATGCGAAGATGTAAACTATGTTTCTTAGTTGTTTTATGGGCATTGTTGGATGTGAGCCTTGACTTGGTAACTTGTTAAGTGGGATGAGTTAATATTGGACATGAGAAGCCTAAGATGATTTATATTCCATTAGGGGAACAAGGAATAGTCTAGTTGTAGTAAATGTAACTTGGTAAAGTTGTTGTAGTCAAGGGAGGACTTGGTTGGGTTCCTAAGTCTAAAAGAAAATAAGGGTAGTTATGAGGGAATGATAATTAAGGAGTTCCAGGGCATGCTAAGGAATAAAAAGGCGTGATGAAATATGCCAGATAGTGTCAATGCATGTCAAGGAGTGTTTGGGAGTGTCAGGGAATCATAAGGGAGAACTAGGTCAAAGTGCATGGAAATGAATGAATAAGAGATTATGCCAGGGAGTGTCAGTGAATTCTAGGTGTCCCATGGATGAAGTGTGTTAGGAGAATTTCATATTAGGACTTGTAGGAGGAAAGCCTACGATTGTGATAAGAGGATGGAAAAATCATTTTGAGACAAAGGGAGACTTTGGTCTAGGCACAACACTATTTTTTCAATGACTTGGTTGGGTTCCCAAGTCACAAAAAAGTAAGGTTATCTATGAGGGCATGAAAACTAGGGAGTGCCAAGGTGTGCAGGGAATTTCAGGAAGTGCTAAAACATGTTATAAAGTTACAAGGAATGTTGGCATGTCAAGACATGCCAAGTGCTAAAGCATGCCAATGTGTGCTAGGTTCTAGGATGTGGCGCCAACACATGCTAGGGATTGCCAAGGAAACACAAGGGAGGACTCATTTCAATTACATGTAAATGAATGAATGTGTGTGTGTGATAGGGAGTGTTAACAAGTTATAGGTGTGCTAAGGAGGGAGTGACAATGTATGATAAGCAGTGCCAATAGATGATAGAGTGCTAGGAAATCCTACTAAGATGTGACAAGTGCCATGGTGTGCCAATGTGTGCCAAGGAGTGTTAGGGAGTGTTAGGGAAACACAAGGGAGCACTAGGTCATAATGCATGGAAATGAAGTAATAAGAGTGTGTGGCATGGAGTGTTAGTCAGTTCCAAGTGTGTTAAGGAGGAGTTACAAGGAATGCTTGGAAATTCTAAGGAATGCTAGAGTTCTAGGGCGACATGCAGCCAAGATGTGCCAATGCGTGTAAGAAAGTGTTAGCTGGGGGTGCCAGGGAAACACAAGGGAGAACTATGTCAAAATGAATGGAAATGAACAAATAAGAGTTTGTGATTAGAAGTTTCAGTGAGTTCTAGGTGTGCTAAGGACAAATTGACAAGGTATGCTAGGCAGTGTTAAGGCATGCTAGAGGCTAGGGCGACATGCCAAGATGTCATAGGTGCTAGGGTGTAACAACACATGTCAAGGAGTGATAAGGAGTGCTAGGGAAACACAAGGGAGAAATAGGTAAAAATGCATGTAAATGAATGAATAAGAGTTTGTGACCAAGAGTGTCAGTGATGTCTAGGTGTGCTATGGAGAGAGTGACAAGGTATACTATGTAGTTCCAAGGAATGCTAGAGCGTTAGATGGTAGGCCAAGATGTGTCAGGTGCTAGGTTGAGCTAGGGAGTGTTAGGGGGTATCAAGGAAACATAAGGAAGAACTAGTTCAAAATGTATGGAAATTAACGAATAAGAGTGTGTGAGAGGGAGTTTCATTGAGCTCTACGTGTGTTAAGGAGGGAGTGACAAGGTTATATGCTAGGCAATGCCAAGGTATGATAAACTACAAAGGCATGTCAGGAAGTTCCATAGTGTGTTAGGGAGTGTCAAATCATGCCAAGGGATGTATGGGATGTTAACGCATGCCACATAGTGCCAAGGCATTCTAGGACATGTCAGGTGTTATGGCATGTCAAGATGTAAATTGTGTTGCTTAATTGTTTTAGACTAAGGTTGGATGTGATGAGCCTTGTCTTGGTAACTTGTTAAGTGGGATGACTGAGATTGTACATGAGTACCCTAAGATGAGTTGCAAGTAGTTCTTAGGTGAACAAGGCATATGTTGAATTTCCATGACACATGAGAATCCAGGTTTGGCCTTAGAATTTTTTATGTGAACACACTCAAGTGCCACAACACATCTACTATGCAGAACGAAATCTTCCATGAAAGAAAAAGTAATGGATTGAATGCACATAGTTTAGGGTTTGCACATCTTCATATGTTATGCTTACTATTGTGATATACATTAGCCATTTATATGTGTGGCTTAAGACTCCTCTGGAGATTTCTATCCAACAACAACATCTTTGTGGTAAAAGGTGTATTGTCAGAGGTTTCTCCATCAAAAATAGCAACCAAAAGGGACCTTACTGTGCACACATATGAAGAATTAAGAATATTGTTATCTATGAGTGCTGATGTGGAGGTATGGGACAAAATTACACAGGCAGCGAACCATTTTTCTCAACCAATCAAGATCTAAAAAGGAAAATGTGTGATTATATATACATGTGTGATAGTATTTTGAGAAATGCCAAACTAACCCACAAATTTGTTGACATTTTGTTGGACTTGACCTATAATTGTTCCTAAATTTAATAAACATGTAAAATAGGACTTACTTTTCAATACAAAATATAAATTGATAGGAACATGGCCAAATTGTGAAAGTGTAAAAATTGGTATGGTTTAAAGGGACCGATCCCTTTGAAAAGTCTTAAATGTGGTAATGAAGGTTGAGCCTCATTCTAGAACCCCTTTGGGCATCCATCTTAGGAATTGGTGCAGGATGCAACACTTCAAAATAATTTTTGTAGCAATGATGTCAACACTTATATAGTGACATGGGGTTGGAGTTGGCTTGTCAAATCTCATTGGTCTAATTTGGAACTTCTCTAGGGTGACGCCTTAGATGATTTGGAGTACGAGGGCATGATTTGATATTTAGTTTGCATTGAAGAAGATTTGGAGGCTAGATACTGTAGAAAAACCCCTTGTTCTGAACAAGGAAGCACATGCCACTGAAGAAAGTAACAATAAGTACACAGATTTGAAACTCAAATCACATCACTATTTATTACTCTTTGAAACAAGAAATAACTAAAAAATTCAAACACTACTATTCACTTTTCCTTTAGTCTGGAAGGTACAATGAATCTGGAAACATGTACAACAATGTCTCAACTTTCTTAACTCCTAATCCGAATGCACCTTCCTTGCATGGATAGACAAGACAATTAAAGTCTGCCGCTAGTGAATATGATATAAGATATGAAAACATGCTTCCTTAGCTAAGGCTGAGAAGTAATAACTAGGGAAGTGCTCCTTTTAACTGTGCATGCAAAAACTAAATAAAGCAAAGAGTTTCGCTACTCCAAGTGCGTAAAATGAATCCACTGCCTAAGGTAAGTGCTTTGCCCAGAACAATATATGAAGGACTCAAAAACTTTGTTGCTTCCTTCAAGAGAGGTGTATTCCAAACAAAACTAAGATATCATGCACTATCCTCCAAATTCATTCACCTTTAACAGAAATCTTGTGCCTAGAAAAAGACAAGAGACCAATATCCAACAGAATTCATTGACCATCCAAAGACCCTTGTGCTCAAATAGCGAGATAATAAGGGAATTTCAACTAGGGTAGAATATTT
Organism: Pinus tabuliformis; assembly: GCA_031772625.1. Classification (NCBI taxonomy): domain Eukaryota; kingdom Viridiplantae; phylum Streptophyta; class Pinopsida; order Pinales; family Pinaceae; genus Pinus; species Pinus tabuliformis. Next base: position 337,117,448 of record CM062811.1, read on the forward strand.
CACCACCGAAATTGACAAGAGATAGAAGGGGTCAAAAACTATCAGACCTAATGCTCAAGAACAAATGAATTAATCCACACTTGGTGATCCAAAATGAATTCAATCCTTCTTTATTTATAGATTTTCCAGAGGGGCTTCATATTCTTAAGTGATTGAGTAAACCTTACTCCAAACCCAAAATTTGGGTTTATTAACCCAATTTCCCAAAAATTGCCCAACAATGGGTATTTTGGGGTTTTTTCCCCTTTATGGAGGACTATAGTCTACAGGGATGGATAGGATATTACATCCCATTCATCCTCAATTTGTAGAGGACGTTACATGGCACCTAATAAAAGAAACAATGCTTTAGTTTAGGAGATAATAACTAAATGCTTATTTCTTTCCACATAGGACATACATCTTACAAAAATGATCATGGGGTACAAATACTACAAAAGGCCTAAACCTTACTAGCATTGTCATAGTCCAAGAATAAAAACCCTTTCAGGTGAAACAAGGTCAGTGCCACATACTACAAGCACAAATGAAAAATTCAAAAATAATATACTTATTCAATGAAAGAATGATGAATCATATTAGCACACTTTAAATTTAATAGCTCTTGTGTTGCATTGTCAATCAAAATTTCTCAGGTTGGATCATAATTAAGTACTCAATGTTGTTTTGGGTCCAATTTGGGGAAAGGAGGAGCTCTTGCTAACAATGGGATGATCAAGCTTTTCAGAAGGGTGCTCTGCTATACTTTTCAACATACAAGCTATTCATTCTAGTGGAGGATATATAGAGAAGCCTTTAATAAGGAACTTTCCAAGATCAATTTGGAGGAAAATCCATTTTCAAAGCCTAAACATAGTTCTAGATTCAAACAAGAGTAGTCATTTTTCAAAACAATTATTAATTCCCAAGAAATTGGAGCCAAGCTAACATGTTGACCATTTATTCTTCTACTGGACAAGGAAGCATTTATGAAAAGTCCTTAGCCCTTTGATCCAGTATTTGATGTAAATCTCTTGATTAGAAATGTAATAAGAGATGCAGTTTATATTAAGGAAAAGGGAAAAGTAGAGGGCCAGTTAATAATTATCTCTAAAACACTCTCAATAGAATCCTAACATATTTGAAATGGAAAAGGATAACTCCATGGCTATTTTTTGCTTTAGAAACTTTGCTAATTTCCATGATTGAAGCATGTATTCATGCCTTGAAAGAAGCTCACAAATGCTTTTGATATTGGTTGAAGAAAAGAAAATGTGCAAAGTTACACTCACATAGAGGCATGGAAAAAAAGTATGTGGAGCTTGTTGTCCTAGACTCCAAACAAAGAATGGACAAAAGGTGAAAAAACCAAGTCAAAAGTTATGTGTAGCTTTTTTCATGCAGAGGTAGGTGTTAACTCCACACTCTAAAATGAAGGCTTTGTGGCGCAAGTGACACAAAGGTTTGCATGCAGAACTTTGAATTAAAAGGAGTGGATCTTGATGCTACATGTCCACTATTACCCCACTTTCTGTATGAGTTACAAGAGATAAAAATAATGAGATACGGGAGATACAAATTAGATACTATTGTTATTCAAATCTAATAAATAATATTACTATGTCTTCCTCGACATAAAAGAAACATCTTCCATAAAATATTTTCTCCATGAACCTGATTTAAAATGAATCTCTTCCATTGACGCACCTAGCCGCAAATAGAAATGATGTTGATGGGCCAATTTCAGTTTAGAAAATTCACAATTAGTTTCAATCGTAAGATCTTCTATTTTCAGTTTAGATTTAAGTTACAAGCATTGAAACAGGACTCGCCGATCAATCGTGATTGATCACGAGTTGGAATCTGCTCACTATCCAAACAATCTAATCTAAATATTTGTGAGTCAAACTCATGTTGACCAAGTTTAACTCATGGTCAATGCATGTTTGACTTGAGACATGCTGATTAAAGTAGATTCCTACGATTGATTCCATTTTATTCGATTTTCAGCCTTGACTCGACGAGCACGAGTTTTTCAAGGTTAGGTATGCCGCATTGCTAAAAAGTAAGCGTCAGTTGTTCCAAAATTTATTTCTCATTTCTCAGGCCCAAAACTCATACGTCGAGACCTTCAGTAATCAATTACTACTCACTATTACACATTCCAGACTTAATATCAGGGAATCGCCAAGGTGAGCCTAAGTCCAGACTCCATATCGGGCAGTCGCCAATGTGTGCTCTATCCATACTCCATATCGACCCTCAAGCAATTGCACGTCACCTTTAGGCTTAGCGGCTTCACTATTCAACAATTGAGGTATATTGTTACTTGGCTTAAATAATAGTTATATTACTATATTGAAGTTTCAATGTCATTTTCAATGGAAAGTTTCAAGTTTCAATGTTCAACAATCAAATGTTCGGCGTATTCCTTTGCTTATGACTTTCCAACCCTATAAATGGAGCTTAAATAGATTTTAAAAATGCACTAAGAAATGGTTTCATACCAACCATCGACCAAGTCATTAAGAATTCCTTCCTTGGTTGATGTCTTGCTGACTTCAAAGGCTTTAACCATTCATTCACAACTTTGGGTATTTTTGTTCTTCCAAAATATGTTATTGATGTATTGGTTCAGTTGCCTTATGCTAAACGAACTTCCAAATTCAAGATCACAATGCAATATATGTTGATAATATTTCCTTCAGGTAGTATTTCCTCATATATACATAATTGTGTTTCAAGGTCATAATGATATATTAGGTCGAAATGTGCTTGTGTTGCTGGACAAACTCCTCTTTGATCCTTAACAAAACCTCATATCCTTTAAAGCCAACCCTCCTTTTTGCGAAGTTATATATGGAATTTTTAATTTTAATTTTTTATTGTATTTTATAGGAGCCAAATTAAATATAAGGCACAACTCCAAATCTAAACAGAAGCCGCAATTTAAACACAAGTCCAAAACAACAACAATGTTGAAGGAGAAGGACTTTTCTTGGGCTTATTGTGACAAGATTCTTGGAGACCCTAAGCTCCTTTGTAAATTTTGCAAAGTGAAATGTAGTGGAGGCATTTATAGATTCAAGTACCACCTTGCACAAATACCCGGCCATGATATAAGTCTTTGCAAAAAAGTTGACGAAAATGTCAAACACCAAGCAACCTTGGCCATTGATATGTTGAGTAAGCATAATGCAAAGAAAGAAAAGCAAAAAAGAGAAATAGGAACTCCTAGAGTTGACAATTTTTCTTCCACTACCCCATTGTCATCTCCCTCTATTGAATCCTCAATGCAGTTCCCAAGTTTCCCACACATGCCTCCAAGTCCAATTCAAACTCAAGCCCAAATGAATCCTCCTGCATTCAACATTGGAGGTGGAAACATAAACATCTTTTTTTCTCCCCGCACAAAACCTTGTTCCCAACCTACCTTGGATACCACTGGTTGGAAAAAAAATATCTATAGTCAGGAAAGGAAGGCCATTGCTAAATTTTGGTACTATTCGGACATACCTTTCCATTGTGCCATAAGTCCTTATTAGCAAGCTATGATTGATGCAGTTGCTATTGTAGGTCCAGGGTTCAAAGATCCTTCATTAGAGAGAATTAGGACAAATTTTCTATTAGAAAGTGTTGAAGATGCCATGTTTGTGCTATCTAAGTTTCGTTCATCATGGGTAGAAACAGGGTGCATGATCATGAGTGATGGATGGATAGATCATAGGAATAGAACTTTAATAAATCTCCTTGTATCTTGTCCAGTAGGTACAATGTTTCTCAAATCAGTGGATGCCTCAGACAAGGTTAAGACTGCACAACTTATTTGTGAAATGATGGAGGAAGTCGTTCAAGAAGTGGGAGAAGAACATGTTGTACAAATTGTCACCGACAATGCAGCTAATTATATGGCTGCTGGTAGACTTTTTGAGATTAGGCACCCCACTATTTTTTGGACCTATTTTGTTGCCCATTGTATATATTTAATGCTTGAGGACATTGGTAAGCTTCATTGGATACATGAGGTTGTGGAGAAGGAAAAATCCATAACCAAATACCTATACAACCACATTATTGTCCTAAACACCATGAGAAAATATACTGAAGATAAAGAAATTGTTCGACCTGCAGTGACTAGATTTGTAACAAATTTCATATCTTTGCAATTTGTGGTTGATCAAAAGATAAATCTGAAGAGGATGTCTTTGGGACCTAAGTGGATGGAATCTAAACATTCCAAGACCCTTGAAGGCATTGAAGTTGTTGCACTTGTGTTTAATGACGGTTTCTAGAAAGATGTCGAAGAGATTATTGTTGTGATGGAGTCCCTTGTTAGAGTTCTCAGGTACTTCAAGTCTTTTAACTTTTTCATGTTTTAAATTTCATTTCAAGCTTCTTTTTATTTTCAATGTTTCATATTAATTTAAATTTGAAAGCTTGAAATTTCAGGATGGTTGATGATGACAAACTCGCTATGGGTTACATTTATGGGGAAATGGATCTCGGAAAGGAGGCCATCAAAATAAGATATGGGGATGAGAAGGAAAAGTATTATTGATGCACATTGGGATAGGAAATTGCATTCCCCCTTACATGTTGCTAGGTACTTCTTAGACCCATAATATTTTTATGATAAGAGCAAATTTAATGAGGATGGGGAGGTTCATAGAGGACTTATGACATGCATGGAAAGGTGCTTCCCTGATCCAAAATTTCAAAGTCATGTCTTTTCCCAACTATAGGATTATAGAGCACCACCTAAATTATTTTCCTATACCAGTGTTATACGATAAAGGTCTAAGGTGTTGCCAGGTACCCTTTGAGGCTTGAAGGCTTTATCAGTTCATTAAATTTGTTTAAACTTTATTTTGTATGTTAAATGTTTTATTAATTTTTTTGTCTTTTTAAGTTTTTACTATTTAGTATTTAGTACATCTACTCACGAACCCTTGCCACTTGCTAGGTCATTGGTGGAAAAGATTTTATAGTGATACGCTAGATTTGAAGAGATTTGCCATTCGAATCTTAAACCAAGCATGCAGTGCTTCAGGTTGTGAGTGCAACTAGAGCATGTTTGAGAAAATACATTCTAAGAAGCACAACTGATTGACACAAAAGCACTTAAATGACCTTGTATTTTTCCATTACAATCTACAACTTCGCAACAAGAAAATACTAGGTGAGAGCTTGAGTTTGAAGGTTTCATAATCTGATTTGGAATTTAAAGTTTAAAATTTAAAGTTCAAAGTCAAACTTAAATTCACATTTCAATGTCTCATTATAATGATAGGTTTGGATCTTTCACCAATAGACCTTGAAGAGATAGATTTGCAAACTACAAATGCAGCAGATTAGGTCCAATTAGAGGAGGCTCCTCTTTTAAGGCTACATGACTTGAAGAACTTTGAGAGTCAAGCAAGCGGAGGAGTGGGAGGAATCACTTCTAGTTCTCACTCTTAAGAGTCTTAGACTCTTAGTTACTATTTTTTTCTAATTAGTATGCAGTTGTTTGTAAACTTTTAGAAGCAGTTGCTTCTAGTTCTCTGTAGTCACTAGTTAAGAGCCATGACTCAGTACTTTGGATCATGTTTGGACTCATAACATATATGAGATGCTTATTCATTCATGATATTTTGGACATCTATTGATATTATGAATTGTTTGGACATGGCTTTACTGAATATCAATGAAAAATGTTTTTATTTTTTAATTCAATATATGTGTATATTTTTATTTATTGAATTCACTGATTTTTTCCTGATTTTTTTCCAATTTTTCCCCAATCTGATTAAAACTCTTAGCTCTTTTGCCTCGCTAATTTATTTTCTATTCTGAGTCTGGTAACATTGGTTACAAGTTTCATTCTTCACTTATGAGTTCTAAGGTGTGCTAGAGAGTGCCAATGCATGCTGAGGAGTGTTAAGGAGTACTAGGACAACACAAGGGAGCACTAGGTCAAAATGCATGGAAGTGAATGAATATGAGGGTGTGTTGGGGAGTGTCAATCAATGCTAATTTTCATGCGAAGGAGGGAGTGACAAGGTATGCTAAGAATGGGTAAGGCATGCCAAGGAATATCAGGGAATGTCAAGAAGTGCTAGAGTGTGCTATGTAGTTATGAGTGTGATAACATATGCCAAGTAGTGCCAAGGCATTCCAGGTGCTAAGACATGCTAGGATGTGCAGGGTGCCAGAGTATGCCAATATGCATCAAGGAGTTTCAAGGCAACAAAAGGAATAACCAAGCTAAAATGAAAGGAAATGAACACATAATAGGGTTAATAAGTTGGGACTTTATCTTTTCCAAAAGGGGCATGGTAGGCACACTAATAATATGTTCCAATACATGCCAAGTGCCAATGTGTGCCAAGTGATAATTTTTGTCAATGCAATATTATGCCAAGGAGTTCTAGGGCATGCTAGGGACTACAGGGAATGCCAAAACATGATAGGGGAGTTATATGCTATGCTAGCTATGGCATGCCAACATGTGCTTTAGCATCCTACTCATGGCAAGATGTTCTAGGTACAAAGATGTTCCAAGACATGTGAGGTGCCAAGGAATGTTAGTGTATTGTTCCAAAGCATGTTAAGGTGTGCCATGAGTGTTGAGGAGTGCTAGGTCTCTCTCATTAATAGAATTGACAGAGCTTGATTATGTATTAAATAATATAGTTCCTACACACTAGTGGAACTTTATTTAAAGGAAATTTGCTAGATAATAAACCTAATAGAGATGAATCATGTGTTGACTCATAGGAAGACTATATTCTTATGACTTGAGGGAAATGATACACACTAATTACTTCTTAACAAATTGACTGGCTATTATAACCACTATGACCTTGGACACATAATGAAAAAGACTCCACAACAATGGTCTTAAATCATTATATTTTGACAAAAAAATATAGTAACAGGTACATAGCATCATCAAAAACTCATTGGAATGATCAATGATGACGAACAATTTTTTACCGTCACCAAAAGTAACCAAAAAGAGCATTGGTGAGGGTCAATAAAAGATCATCACTATAAGTGTCACCAAAGAGAGAATTAGTGATGGGCCTTTAACAACCCTCACCAAAAGTGTCACCAAAGAGAGAATTAGTGATGGGCAATTAACGACCCTCACCAAAAGTGTCATTGAAAATGGCTTTGGTGACAAACCTTAAAGGACCATCACTATATACACTTACAACAACGATTTTTTAAAGACCGTCACCATATGCGACATTGGTGATGGACCTTAAAGGTCCGTCACATGCATGAAGCATCATCAAAAACTCATTGGAATGATAAATGATGATGAAAATTTATTGACCGTCACCAAAAGTAACCAAAAAGATCATTGGTGATGGTCAATAAAAGATTGTCACTAGAAGTGTCACAAAAGAGAGAATTAGTGATGGGCCTTTAACGAACCTCACCAAAAGTATCACCAAAGAGAGAATTAGTGACGAGCCTTTAACGACCCTCACCAAAAGTGTCATTGAAAATGGCTTTGGTGACAAACCGTAAAGGACCATCACTATATACACTTACAATAATGCTTTTTTAAAGACCGTCACCATATGCGACATTGGTGACAGACCTTAAAGGTTTGTCACAAGCATGACCCTCACCAATGACCTTTTTTCTTGTAGTGAATGGTGAATCAGTAAAAGGTCCACTAATCGTTGGAGTCACCATCTCTTCCACATCATCAAGGGCACTAATGAAGTTTATATCAAGGGCCTGATAGTTCAATTAAACCATGAGTTTGGCTAAAACTTAGCCTTTGATAAGCTTAGTCAGCTTTATCTCTATTTCATATTCCAATATTATGGCAATCCATTTGCCTCTTTTCCCTTCAGGCCCATTTTGTATCAAAATGTCCTTAACTACAAAATTTGGAACATAAGAAATAATGTGAGAATATAGAATGTATACTCTGAAGTCTTTGATAGCCTTTACTAAAGCTAATGCTTTTTTTTCTATAATATTGTATTTGAGTGTGGCATCTCTTAAGGATTTACTAAAAAATGTAATTGGTTGTTCTTTTGCAGCAATACTACTGCAATGGTGTGTTCTGAAGCAAAAGAAAAAATTATAAAATCCTTGTCAAAATCAGGACATATCAAGACTAGAGTTTTGGTTCAGGCTTCCTTGATGGCTTCAAAGGATTGTTTGGCCTCCACTGCTATTTAAGTGCTGAGTCCTTTCTTAGCATGTTATTTAATTCTCTAATCAGTTCTGCTAGATTTGAAATGAATCTCATAAGAAAGTTTATCTTGCCTAGAAATTATTGTAACTCTTTAATGTTTCTAGGATGGGTAATGGTCAAAATGGCCTCTATTCTTACAGGATCTATTCTAATGCCATCTTTAGATATGATATGTCCCAACAGTTTTCCCTCTTCCAAACCAAATAGTGTCTTTTTGGGATTTAAAGAAACCCTAAATTTTCTACATTTGATAAATACTCTTCTCAGGTGGTCTAGATGTTCATTGTCAGATTTAGAGAAGACTATGATGTCATCTTGGTATACTACTAGGAAATCATGGATCTCCTTGGCAAAAGCTATATCCATAGCTCTTTGAAATGTGGCACCTGCATTCATTAATCCAAAAGGCATCTTCAAATACATAAAGGTGCCCCAAGGAGTAGTAAATGCAGTTTTGGCTTGGTCCTCAGGTTGAACTAAGATCTGGTTATACCCATAGAATCCATCTAACAATGAAATCCTAGATGAGCCTACTACCCTCTACAGGATATGGTCCATTTTTGGTAGAGGATAGTTATGTTTTAGTGGGACCTTGTTTAAATTTCTGAAATCTACACAAAGTCTAATTTCACCAGTCTTTTTCCTACTAGTGACTAAGTATGAAATCCAGTCTGAGTATCTAATTGGAGCTATAATTTGGGCATCAAACATTATTTTAACTTCTTTCTCAATAGAGGGCATAAGAACTTGGTTTATTCTCCTAAGTTTATGTTTGAAAGGTTTGTGTTCTTCTTTTAAAGTATTTTGTGTTGGATTATGCTGATGTCATAAGATTTTAAGTCTTCATAACTCCAGGCAAATACATCCTAGAACTCTTTAAACATATTGATGTATTTAACCTTTTCCTCTGGAGGTAAGGCTTTTGATATTTTAATGAGTTTTGGTTTATCCTCAGTTCCTATGTTAACTTCTTCTATTTCAGCTCTCAAAGGTTCCATTTTGGGTTTCCTAGTTACATCATTAGAGTCAAATAAATCTTCTAAAGGGACTAATCCCTTAGGAAAAAAATATTTTTCAAATTAAGAATTTCAGGATCATCATTTATTATTTCTTTAATCTCTACATTATCTAAACTATCTATTTATACTCTGGTAAATTCAGTTGGTTTAGTTATATCTAAAATATTTACATCTATGTTACTTTCTATATTGTTGTCTATTATACAGTCAATATCTATCTTACAATTCTGAAACTCACCTTATTAAATCGTAAATCTGAGAGTCCTGGGAGAAAATCTGCTAATACTTCAGGTTGTTTGGTATAACAGGCCTTTGTCTGACTTTTGCAGTGTACTAATGGTTGGGTTGAAATGAAAATTTATAGGTACTAGAAAAAGTGGTCAGACTGTGGGCCTGCATGTTTTATTTTGTAGGAATGGTAGCAAAGTTTTTTTCCAGGAGGTCTTTGATCAAATCTAGGAAAATATCCCTGTATTGACCAAGTCTAGGATTGTTCACAGATTATTCACCATTAAACTGTTTAATAATCAGCTCTAAGTCTCCCATGATGGAAACTCTTTTGGCTCGCAATTTACTAACCAATTGTAACCTTAGAATTAGGGCTTCCTATTCGGCCATGTTATTAGTACACTTGAAGTTCAATATGAAAGCATGTCCCTCAGCATGATTATTCTCTATATTATGGATCCACACTCCTACACCATCCCCTAACATGTTGACAGGCCCATCAAAGTCTAGATGCCATAGTGACTCATGAAAAATGTTCTCACTATCAATTGTTATGTATTTTAGGTCTTTAGTTGTGATTTACTTATTATCATTTTCTGCATTGTACAAGAGTCCATATCTGAATGCATGGAGTATATGGGAAAGTTTTTTGGTTTTTCATCACTACTCACCATGTATTTCATTAAGGTCTCTCTATATAATTTTCTTGGTTGGACAAAAACAGATATGGTGGCATAAGACATATCTAACTGCAAGGATCCTTGCAGTTTTGCTCCCCATGAGCGAGATAGCAACATTCCATATTTCAGTGGGATGTCTACAACTACTATGACCATTAGAATACTATTTGCAGGGCACTAGAAAAGAGTTACACATAGGTCCTTGATCAAACCAAGGCATTTAGCTTGGCTGGAGTCAAAAGAAAACAAATCCTTATATGGTCCAGTGATGTCTAGGTTCTGTCTCTCCGTGATTGCCTTAGGCATCAGATTATGGGATGCCCCTGAGTCAACATAAAATTATGCAATATTTTGTCATGAATGTTTAAGCTAATGTAGAAAGGAGGAACTCCCCCTTGCTGATGAATACCATTGGCCTCAGGGCCAAACAATAATTTAGGTTGATCAATTTAAGTTAACAACATCCTCTCCCTGTCCTATGTTTAAATTTGCAGTTATCTATGACCTATAAGATTCATTCTTCACTAATTCGGTCAAACGAACTGATATCTTTAATTTTTCTATTTTAGTTTTGATGTTGAAAGGGAGCTGAGGTTTATTTGTTTGATTTATATCTTCCTTAACATGTGCAGTTTGTGTGTTCTTATCCTGTTTCTCGATACTAGGCATTTCAGTTTGTGTTTCTATTGTGTTGCCTTGATTTCTCTTATTTTGATTGTTTTCAGTAATTGTCTTTGTTTGAGTTTCAGTGGAGGTTATATCTACAATTTTAGGGGTAGAAGTCTCCGATGTTCCACTAGGGAGGATTTGTAACACTTTGTTAACTGGGGCTTCTTTTATTATCGTAGTATGGGTCTGGATGGATCTTTTAATGGCAGTCTTTTTATTCTTTTCACTTCTCAAGCTATATTGTTTGTGTACCTCATATATAGCCAACTCATATCCCTATTTAAAATCAAATGATTCACCAGATTCTAACTGCAACTGTTGCAGCATATATAACTCCTATTCTTCTTGAGTAAGAAAAATAGTGTCTTCATCTTTGGTTTCTAATAAGTTAATCTGGGTATCATCCTCTCCTTCTTGGTTTTGTGAATCCTCAACATAGTTCTCTTGTAATGGGGGCCTAATCTATTGATATGGTGTAGCATTCTTTCCAGCATTAGGGTTCTTCCTAAAATTGGGGTTTCTTATTAGGGGTTGTTGTTGATTCTCCCATTGATTTTTCCTCTCCATGTTTTCTAATCTATCCATTATTATTTCAAACTCTTAGCTAAAATATCTACCTTTCCATCTGATGTGGAAGTTTCCTCTTTGAATACAACTTTCTTTTCATTTCTCATTCGGGCTTTCTTGGCTAATAGGTTGGCCTCTACACTAACAACATTGCTTTGCATTTGTTATAGTGTTTCAAGGTTTCTTTCCCTTAACTTGTATGACATGTCAGCATCAAAACCATCAAGGAATTTAATTAATGTTTGGTCAGGTGGAGGCTTAATATTAGATGGAATTGCATTTTAGATACTATTGAACCTAGTGCAATAGTCTTGAACTGACTCATTAGGAGCTCTTCTAATGTTTTCATATTCAGGAAGTATTTGCAATGGGTTTTTCTTTCTCTCCCATTAATCAATGAATAATCTATGAAAATTAGTTAAGTCTGCAATATGGTTGGCAGGAAAGGCTTTTAACCATTTCTTGACATCCCCAATTAAATTTTGGGCAAACAACCTCATTTGGACATCTGCTTCATCTATATCATGCAACTCAAAAATTTCATATATCTTGTTTACATGTTGTTGGGTAGTGTAATGACCAATAGCATCAAACATGAATATTTTACTCTGATAATCTGTAGGCATGGCATGGAGTTGTGCAAGTAAAACTAGAGGTGCATATTGGTTTTCCATTGCTATGATTTTGGCTTGACTAGGGGGTAAAGTTATGGTACTTGAGGAAAGACTTGAAACTGATGGAGGTGAACTAGATGATGATGAGGATGGCTTATTAATAACTAGTTTAGGTGATTGGACTATGGTAGATACAATTGGTGAGGTTGTGGTAAAATAAGTGGTATTTACAATGAGTGAAGTTTGTGCAGAAACTTCAGGGGTAGCAATAGTAAGGGCATCTACTTCAACAGATTTTTGAATGTAAGAATCACCTATATTACTTATCAATTTAGAGGCCCAAGCTTCTATCTTGTCAAAATTCTCTACAACAAATTGATCTAAATCTGAATGAATAATCCTTTTTGATTCAATGAGTCGAACAAACTCAGGGTCTAAGACTGTTTCATGGATTGCATTCTCAGATTTACTTCTAAATAATGAGAGGTCAAATGACAAATCAAAAGGGATTTCCTCTAAAGTTGAAAACTCCTTAGGGAGTGAATTGAATCTGGCTAACCGGCTACTACTTGCCTGAATTTCAACTATTTTGGGTTTTCTTAGAATTCTGTCTGGGTCATCAGCTATAGTTGTAGGGTTTGGATATGGGCTTGCCCTGTTATAATGAATCTTCTTAGGAGCCTGAATTTTAACTTGTTTAACTGTTTTTTATGAAATTTTTCAAAATTGACTTCAGAAAATGACCTTAAGGGGCTCAAGATTAAATTTAAGGTTTCCTTACAGTTTTATGAGACTGAAGATTGAAGTCCCCAATATGGTTGCCAGAAATGTTATCACTCTGATATTTATTTTGAAGTTAATGAAGAAAGAAAAGTCAAAGGTAACCACAAACCACTTTTGGAGATTAGGACCTAGCCTTCCTGATGCTCACAGAGGGCTCTCTCTTTATAATTTAAATTTGTTTTAGTTAAGATGATTTTAGGCTAGTTATTGTTTGCACTTGGGTTTTTTTTTTAAATTGGGTGGTGGGATCACTTTACTTAGATAAACAGAGGTTTGGCTTTTACCATTGGGCTATGGAGTCGAATGTCAGACAAACAAGACTGGATTCAGTTCTAATAACAATGTCTATGGGGCAAGATAGACGAGTTACTGTAGATCTCAAAGGCTAAATGGTTAAATGGTTTCAAATCGGATCCAGGGAACAATTAAGGGTTCCCTAGGTTGGACTTGGAAGGAATGAAAAAAGTCAACCAGGATGGGAGAGCAATTAAGGGTTCTCAAATTCGGGTATCAGAGGAAAACATGTAAATGACTAACTATGCAAAACATAGAGTACTTAAAGAAATTATGAGTGATATTTCCAGTTAATTCATTCAAATTTAGAACACATTTAAGATTATGAAACCCATAAGAAGGTAACAAAATCACACAAAGAAGATACTTCACTACAAATGGCTCATCTCATGAATCTTGTAGCGAAAAGATTTTATTACTCGCTCCAGACTGTTGACTTGAAAATGGTACAATCACCCTTAGGTTTTCAGATCAAAATAAATCTACAAATGTAAAATAATCCACCCCAATACTTCGAATTTTGAAGTATTTATACAAAAGAAATTAAAAAATATCTCAAACTTCATTGAGAACTAATCTAGGAAAAAGAAATATCTTCATGCAAGAAGATAGAGACAATTATTGAACTGTTGCTTGTTGTCCCTGTTATTTAGGTTCTTTTGGCTTTGCTCTTTGATCCTTTGCCCTTTATGTTGCTTGGCTATTTGGTCTTCACGCTGAATGTTCTGTTTTACTTTAACCTTTCATCTGATACACTTTAACCTTGCTGACATGTCAATATCATTTTACTGTCCTTTTGTACTTTTTACTGTACATTTATATTTTTACTGTGTATTTACTACAGTAAATCAATGATTTTTTCCCATCTTTCCTCATCTGGTAATTGGATATTGAGCATCTTTCTCTATATTTCATCTGCCTCTGTATATTTGGAAAATGTAGGCTTATTGATAAACAGGTGTTTTACCTCATGTTGGAGGTAAAACAAGTTTTCAAAAGTTTGGTACAACACTTTGCATGTTGGCATGCCCTTCATGGATGAAGTGATTACCTGTTCTCTAGCCACTTCCCTAATCTTCTTGTTGTAATCTATCTGTGTCATTATCTTATCATTTATAACTAAGGGATTAGGTAATCCCTTTTCCTTCAAAAGTTTGAACTTAGCCATGAACCTGTCAATGGCTAGTTGCATGTTTTGACACTTATCTTCTAAATTCAACATCAAATTCCTCTTAGTGAGGACTTTTCTAACTTCCAAAATTGTACCTGTCCTATCAGGTATCTCCAGTTCTTGCAATTCATACTTATTCTTGGAGTTGAGGAAGTGGATGATTCTTGCTGCTTCCTCTGGCATATCTCCAAGTTCTTTTTTAATCCTTTCAATGGCTTCTGTAGCCTACTTTATTAAATCAATCTATTCAAAAATGATCTGGATGGATGGCCAAATATCATTGACAAAGTCAATGATATTGACCCATAGTTCTTCTTTAGCCTTACCTATAGGTTCACTCAATGTTAATTCTTTCTCCAGGCTTTTTATCCTTTCATTCATCCTTGCAGCCTTTTGTTGCTCTTCTTTACGCATGATCTAGGCAAGTTTGCAATCTGTCTCAAGGCCAGTGACTTTCTCCTTAAGTTTGATCATCTCATTGGTCTGAATGGACATTTCTTCCATTGCTTTGACGAGCCTGTTTGCTTCATCACTTGTGGAGGTTGTTGTTGTTGATCATGTTGATGATGTAGTCTATGTAGATTTCAAAAGTGCAGTGGACATTGGAGCAGTGGGAGCTAATATTGCTGCCAAAGTAGAAGGTACAGTTGTGGTCGTTATTGGAATGATAGTTGCAGGAGCTTTATCAATACTAGCTTGTTTGAGCTAGATCAAGTTATCCAACTCCTTCTCCATCTCCTTTAACTGGTCATTTAGTTGCAGTACCAAGTCCATCATTTCCTCATGATTGGTCTGGCTTTCCAGGACTTCCTTTGTCTATGGGTGCTACAAATGAGGCAACTTAAGCTGTTTCTTGAGGGCTGCTATGTTCTCATTCTTCTTTTTTATTAGTTTCTCTATGGCCTTAAAATCACTTGGGTCATGGCCCAGTTCAATAACCAAGTCCTCTAGGGACTTTATCCTGGTGTCTTTAGCTTGTGAAGAGTCCTTCTCCAATTTGTATTGAGTTGTTACATTGTCTAATGAATCCTGCAACTTGTAATCACCCATGGCCTTTGTTGTGAGGGTGGAGTAGATCATTTCTCTAGCCTTTTTGTGAAAATCTATTTGATCAATGGGATGAACATCCCTGGCCAAGACCTCAAAATTAGTCTTCTTGTAGTCTGTTGAGATCTTTGGTTGTTGTACAGTGGGTTGCAAAAATGAAACCTACATTTTGCCTTCTTTGTTGTCAAAGGCTGACATCAGTCTAGTCTGGTTTGGTGGTGTGAGTTTGAGGTATTGGGCATATGTATCTGCTTTCAGTTTCTCATTCCTCATCTTTATCTCTATTAATCTGTCTTTGATGTCCTTTTCCTTGTCAGCTGGCCTGACATAGGAAGTAACCTCCATACTCTTTTGTCTCTCTACCATCTGTGTGTTGGAGGTTGATGGTTGTTGTGTTTCCTCTGATGCAGCTGCTTCTTTACCTTTCTATCCCAATGCCTCAGTGTCAATTATTTCTTCTGACACAATGTTATCCTCTTGTTCAAAGATAGGACTCAACTTGGGCCTCTTGCTTGGCTCAACCAGCTCATCAGTAGTCTCCATGACAAAGCTAGATGCCTCATCCTTGCTCCTCTTAGGATTCTTCTCCTCATTAAGTGGAGTCTGTATGACAAGAGGAAAGTCCATTGGCCCTCCTTGTTCTGGAACCTACAAGAAAGAGTTGTGATCAAATTGTCTTTCCAAATCAATAAATGTTTTCTTTACATCCACAACAGTGCTCTCCATGTCAATCAAAGTGTTTTCCACCCCACTCATCCTAGTTAGAAAACTGTTCAATGTCAGGCCTTGGGTGGTGGATTTATGCTCCCAACTTGACCTTAAGTCTAAGCTTGTTTATGACCCCATGAGGGTCATAGTGCCAGATGAAAATGTTTCTGAATTTCATTAGTTGAATTAACTTGTCGGCCTCTAGTCCAGCCTCTCTATTGTTGCAAATAAATGAGCCCATTTGGTTCTTCACTTTGAACTGGGTTTTCTTCCTATAAACCAGGTAGTGGATTTCATCAGAGCTAATGATTTGCCTGAAGTACTCAAGAGAAAATATCCTCATAGGGAGGTATTTGGGAAGCTTATAGGGGGCTAGCTCACAGCCATAAATTTTAATCTCAATGTGGTTTTGGTACAAGTACCAATCTCCCACCTCGTTGTTCTTGGCCAAATGCAGTACTCTCTTGATCTCTGGGTTGATTCTAGGCTGAGTCTTAGAAGTCAGCATGTTCATGAATAGGTATACAAAAGATTCTATGAAGCCTTTGTAGGTGAATGATGTGCAAAACTTGTGGACCAAGGGTGTCCAATAGATGGCTAATCTCTCCTTTCCTTTGGTGTCCAATTTATGGATCCTCAAAGGTAACTTATCTATCTGGTAATACAAGAACATATGAAACAACACTGAAGAGTATTTGAAAACTCTTTCAGTGGGTAGTCTAGTCAATTGTTCATGCATTCTGTTTGCAATGAACTAGGCATAATCATACATAATAGCAGGAGGCTTGCCTGGACTGAAAATGGACAAGAAGGACATGATGACCTCATCCACATGCTCATCTGATGTGTATCCTAGGATGCATGAGAGAATGGTGATTATTCTCCTGCTAGTCTCTGAAAAAATAGTGGTAGCATAGGGTGGAATGTCTGTAGGAGTATGTCGCTCCTCAATAATGAAATTCTGGAAAATTTGTTTAATTTTGACTGGGTCCAATGTGATGTGCAGGTCCAGCGGGTTTCCAATGGGCAAAGGAGTCAAATTAGGACTAGGCTAGATTTGCAGCATCTGGTTGATGGATTCAACAGTAATGGTGAATAATAACTCATGTTTTGGTGCCTCAATAGCCCTATGGCTTGGAACATAATAGGCATGAAAAAAATGTACTATGTTTGGGTATGGGTGAACTTCTAGGAATATATACTTGGGCAAATTAGATTCCCAAAGGTTGATGTCATCAGTATGTTTTAGGAACCTATCCTTACTCCAACAATGGATTCTCAGAAGGTGACATGGAGTAGCAGTGTCTTTGATTTGGAAATCCCTATCTGCCAGGGCCAAATGGTCAATGTCTAGGTGAGGGGTTGAGACCAGTCTAACATCCAAAGAGGTCTGGGCAGCCATATTTTTTATGAAATGTGGGAATTGGGCTTATACAACTTGTGAAAATGAAGTGCTGACAACTCTGGTACGGGGATAGGGTAATGGCAATTTGCAGGATAGGGATTTTTGGTATTTGAGGGGAAATACTCTCAATTCAATGGAAATTTATAAAATTCAATTACTTTAATGTTTGAATTTATTGTATACTTTTGAATTTGAGAGGGCCATTATGGTTCTCTGTTGAAATACCTGGAATTTATGGTTCAAGTTGCAAATTGGTTTTGAATGGTGGCTACAGAGGGTTTTGTGGCTTCAGTCGTGCATTGGAGGGTTGAACTGGGCTTCCGGAGCGTGTTCGGGAGGAAATTGGTGATTGGAATTGGTTGTAGAAGGTCGGGGGCACAGGAAAGATTAGGACGATTTCGCAGAGAAAATGAGTGAAAATGGGGGTCTGCAGGCTTTTAACCGGGAATGGCTAGAAAATTGGAGCGGAAACTTTTTAGTGAATAGTGAACGGTTTTTCTTTTGATGGGGGGGCGTTTTAGGGAGCCATCGCCCTACTTTTGAGCGATGGGTGGTATTTTCCAAAGAGCACATGACTTAACACGATGCCACCACATAACCCAAGGAGGCCCAAGCAATATTGCCCATATCGTGTGCTCTCGAGCTCATAAAGGTCGAGAGATGAATGGGCGCGATGTGGGTGAGAGACATAGGATATGGGGGTGCAAGATCCAATGACCATCGCATGGCGGAGATGCACAGGGGAGATGGGGGAGACATTTAGTGGGGCCTAGGGGTTAACTACATTTAAGTGTAATTAATCAATGGATAATTGCAGGTTTATTCTGTAATGTGGGTTTATGGAGTATAACAGGTAAAAGTGAATTTGCGGGGTTAGATGGGTTTGGCGGAAAAATGATATTATAGAGAAGTTAATAAATTAATGCGAGGGGGGGGTAAACTTAGGATAAAGGGTTTTTTGGGTTTTTTGGGGTTTTTAGGGAAATTAACAAAGGGAAAATGATTTTTTGCATGGGGAAAAGGGTTTCACATTAGGGAAAAAGAGTTTTTGGGTAGGGGAATGAGTTTTAGGGGGTATTTTTCTAGGGGATTGTGTGAAACCAAGGGATAGGAGTGAAAATGAAGGGAAAGGGGTTTGCATAAGAAATGAAGGGGTAAAAGGGGTAATTAGTTAAGTATGTAGTGAGGGGTGAAATGGAATGGGGGAAGTTAACCAAATGAACTTACAAGCATCCTTTTTCTTTCATAACTGCTCCTGCACACTGAAACACATGATTAAACATGATAGATGAGCTTAGGCCTCAAATAGCTTGTATTTATGCAACCTTTCTTCTACTTACCCTAACATTTTTTCTTCACTTTATTGGATGCACTTAAGCTAGCAAACCATTTTCTTTCCTTTTTATTTTATGAAACAAACTATCTACTTCTAACCTTATATCTTCCAAGGGCTCAGATTCAACTGATGAGCTCCTTTTATTTCTCTACCTATCTACTAATCTGCCAAGATTAAACTGTTTGGCTAGATCCTTATTCTCTAACTATAAAGATGAAATTCAAAGCATGAAATAGTCAAGATTAAACAATTTGACTATCATGGGTTGTGGAATTTATTACAAGCTGCACATAACCATTATTTTAGGCAGTAAAGTAAAGAGTAGTGGCACTTGGACTTGCACACTTTCATGATCTGTTTTTGTTTGGGGTTCATATATTTTCTTTTTTCTTATTTTATCTTTTTTTATTTATTTTTGTCCTTTGATATGTCTTTTAGGACATACCCTCTTTACATTTTTTAATTTTAATATGGAAAAAATTTGCAGAAAGCAAAGGTATGTACAATATTACAAGACTTAACCTCAGCCAATTCAAAATTATGGATCCTATCACTATAGGACTCTAACAGGTTGGACAAATTCTCTAGAAGCCCAACGAAAATTGTGGGTTGAGTTACTAATCCTGGAAGCCAAGTTGGAACAAATGCTCTAGAGCCGAGGAAGGCTTGGGTGGAGAACAATTTGATGATGGTTTTTTGATGTCTAGATGTGAGGTGGTTTGATTTTTGGAAGCCCTAGATGGTTTTGATTGATGTGTTTTATGAGATCCCATATTCATGCTTGGAATATGGCATGAGGTGAATGACTGAAGAGAGATTTGGCTAAACCATTCTATGGTCGGGTGGAATGTGGTATTCCCATACCAGATTAGCTTTTGCATCATTAATATGAGGTTATTTCTACTTGTTATCTCATGCACACTATATTAGTTTATGGATTATATGGTTCTTGTTTCCTTGGTATTTATGTTGTTATTATGTTGGTTATGAATATGTATTATGAAAATGGCTATGTATAAATCCCATCATGTTTTTACTTGTATATGAATGAACAATGTATCTATGGCCTAATGGATGAGACTACATCTAAAGTAATAACAAAACAATGCCTCATAGCAAATCTCATATAAGTATCAAACCCTTATGTTTAGATATGTTATTTAAACCTGTAGATTTCATTCATGTCAAGTGTTTGATAGAATGTCAATCATGTTTGGGGATGTTCAAGCCTAGTCCTGGAGTTGGTATTTGATTTATTAGTCTTGTCATCCTGTCTTTAATGGATTCTGGAAATTACAGCAAGTTTTGGGCATTGGTCAGAATTCTAGGCTTTAAAAGTGCCTTAAATTCCCTGGACGTTGGCATAGCACTATGAAAAATTGTCCCTCGATGTTGGCTTGCAGGCTTGCGAGAGAGTCCAAATGTCCCTCGATGCTAGCATGCCCATAGCATGAGAGTGTCTAGATGTTAACTGGTACAAAAGCTCTGTGGAACCCAGGCGCTAGTTGGAAAAAAGTTTGGATTGGTTCCCAAGGGTCCTAATGTTGATATTGAATGTTTTTATGGTGTGTTTCTATCGATTCCACTTTATTAATGTGGCTTAGGAGGTCAAATCATATCATAGTGGCCTCTCATTGCATGTTTACCCTGACTGGTCGTTTGCTTGGGTAGATGTGGGAGGAGGGTGTTACAGTTGATATGAAGGAGCAAGGAAGTCAAGGAAACTAAAGCAAAGCAGCCCATATATTGTTGCAATGAATAAAAGGGCACTTGCACTGGTGTGATGCCACTTATAATGACACCTGAAATGGTAGAAACACTGAATATGGTGTTTCTTTAATAGGGAGGGGCCTATAAAATCCCTAGGCGGAGTATTGTAATTAATTATGTTTTTAATCCTTGTATGGGCATGTAAAGGTAAATGGGAAAATACTTGTAATAATTGTAATTATAATTAATACTAGTTGATGAAGAGGTGAATCCTTGATATGGACCATGAGAAGCCATTAGATGAGGGAAGAATAAAATAGGTTTTATGGAATTAATCCTTTCCATTAATTATTAGTTATGCCATAAGATCAATAAAAACTAAGATTATCAAACTTTTGCTAAGAAAATATCCGAATTGGAAAGGTTTGGAAATAGATTCTTTATTTATGGAAGTAGTTAGGCTCCACCCCAACTATATTATCCAAGATATGGGAAACTTATGACTTGAATAATTCTAGAGTCTAACCATAAGCTTCTAATTTATCTCAATGGACAACACTAGTAAAAAAATATACCAAGGAAGAAATTTGAGGCAAGGGAGAAGAAAATATAGAGAAGTGTGTGTAGGAAGCACTCATGCACATGAAGGAGAATGAAGGATTGAAGGAAGAAGAACTAGGCTTCCTTCAAGTGGGAGTGATAGAGGGTATAAGAATAGAGGAATAAGACCAACACTCATGGGGGTGCGAGACCTGCATAAAGACTAGATAGACAAGAAAGAGGGTTCATGAGTTTGAGTTGATGAAGGGGGATGGCCTTCATGACTCCACTCTAAATTACTCAGTAATATCTTCCCTCATGAATTAATGGTTTGGTTTAGGTGTGGTTAGTTGCAAGAAATATCTCAATGCATCTGAGTCTATGTGTTGTCTAGGTAAATCCTCTCTGAAAACAGAGACGATCCCTCTAGCCCAATGAGTGGGTCTAGCAACAAACAAAACAATCTACAAGATGCTTTCCTAAACTACAATCGAAATGAGAGAAGAGGAAGGAGACCTACCTCGTTCTGATGCTATCACACACACTGTTGAATATCTTGATCTCTTTCTCCTCAGGCTCAGTTCTTACTGCTCACATCATTTGAATACATACACAAGAGGCCAAAGTCACAACAAAGCATAAAAGTGGAACAAGAATAATTGAATGTAATCCACTTAATAGATCAAGGATCATTAATATAAATGAAGCATTGACACAAGCATTTATGGAAAGTGAACCAACAGTTGTATATATTAATGAATGAAAGAGGAAGCATACAACCTAGGCCTTGATGTTAGTAATCCCTCCTTAATTGAATGTCCAATTCCAAGCTCAAACTCTCCAAGCACTCCTTCTCCAAGCCAAAATGAATAACATGTAGTCAATATCTCAGCATAAGGGTGCAAATATTAGAGACCAACCATTTGGGAATGGAATAGGATGAATATATAGGCAGGGAGAGGGAGGTAGGATCTCACCAAAGATAGGGGAAGAACCTCATCTCAAGGAGGAATCTCATAGGGATAAGATCAAAGGAAAATATTGGGAGAATTTGACCACATACACAAAAAAAAACCTCCATCTCAGCATTCTGGAAGCCTCTAGATCACGAAGCTTCTTGTCCTATTTTGGAAAACTTACCTTTTAGGGATCATTGTGAGTATCTAGGTAAAAAATGTGTTGTTAGCAGAAGGATAGTATAGTGCAACCCGCCATCAGCACGAGTAGGTAGTGTCACAATCGTGTTGACCCTAAAATTAGGGTTTTGATATTACTTCTTCAACCAAGTCTCAAGGCATGTTTTCATTAGTTCTTCAGGGAAGATCCAGACTGCATATCAGGATGGGTACACTATATAATTTCCAAGTTTTGGGCACTCCGGGATATGACATAGGGAAGTGCAGGAGGTGTGAAAAAATACTGTGTAACAAATGACCCCTAAAGCATGAAGGAAAAAAAAGGAGTGATGGTTGAGATGATTTACGATATTTTGCAAGGATGACAACAAACACTGTCAAGAGACCTACAAATCCAGGACACATATACATATACATATTTGATATCTTTTCCATATATAGAAACACATGAATCCATGGCATGGACGCAACCATCCAGAAAAAATACCATGTGAAGAGGTCCATGGTATGGGTGCAACCATCTGAATGAAAAGGATCATCTAGAAGTCTAGGATCCACGGTATGGACACAGCCACCTGATATAGAAGGATCATCATCATCATAGGTATAAGGTCCCACGGTATGGGCGCATCCATCCGTATAGAGGAAACATGTATACAATCGCGAACAATACATAACTCCACATAGCCTAAGTTATATCAGACAAACTTGGTGTTGTGGGGAAAAATGCCTATGCAGGACGATCCTATCCACCTAAGGTGTGACAGTGCCTTAACAACAAACAGACACAGCTATTCTAGTATTCTTCCTTTATGAATTAAGAATGAAGAGAGATGGATGGACTAACCGGTGTCTTCCGTTTGTCCCTCGATCCGATTTCTCTTCTCTTTGAGAGTTCCCAGCTACTTGCCTTCTTGCTCGCCCAGCTTCAACAGGTTCCTGCAAGATCACAAGAAGAGAACACTACACAAAGACATAGATTCATATTCATAACTAGTTCAGGATTAGAAATAAACTAAACATACTAATGCAATCATACATCAAAGATACATCAGTATATAGGAGAAACCAAGATAGCTTTATTGATGAATATCAAGGTTCAGGAGGAGATACAACCAAGAGGGCTCCAATCCAGCATCTACCTCCCAGCGAATGAAATCCTTTCTTCACCTTCCTTCAAAGCATTAAGCACCCAATGATTCCAATCTCAAACCAACAGCAATTCTTTGCAATAACAAAATTCCAGCCTCCTGGATCTCATGGAGGAGAGATCCATATATAGATGTTTGGAGAGAGGATGAGTCAGCTTGAGATTTGACTAGTGTCCTCTCCCTCTGTCAGTTCTTGCTTCCACTTGGAGACTAAGAGCCTCTTACTCATCACTAGTCGAATTCATTGAGGCAAGTGTCATTGGAGAAGATTCTGGAAGCTTCCAGGGTCTTTCCACCTCGTTGAATGAACTTGCCATTTGTCATTTCCTGCTTAGCGCACCCTGGTAGTGCTTCTACCTGCGTTGCAGTGCACCTAGCCAGTGTAATCTCTGCATTTCAGCGCAGACAGCTAGTGGAGCCTCTGAATTGATCCTGAATTGACTTGTTTTTGAGCAGTTTCTGGTGGAGAACTTCTGTGAATTGCTGTGGTTTGTTAGCCTTGTTCTTCTAGGGGTAGGAACAACATGTTTAGGGACTTTGGATCCCTTTAGATTATGGACATTTCATGCTTATAGCTGTAAGGCACAAAAATGTCTATAACAGTTGCCCCCTAAAGTATGAGGCCGTTTATCAGGTGAAATGCTTTATTAGGAGGATCCGAAGTTCTTTCAATGCTGGGAGGAGACCTGTAATACAATACAATACAATACATTATTTTCATACTTTTTCACGATCTAGCTGAGGCGGGCATTCCCATGCTCAGCTTTATAAATTCATTTTCATGTACATATAACAGACAATCGTCTGATGACAGACTGATGATTCTGATAGAGCCATCATCCTTTTGGCAGGATGATTATCTGTGTTGTAAAGCTGTACATTTCTATGTCTTTATTTTCTGAATATATATCGCAGCCCGGATGGATGAAACTAGATCCGGGGTCTTCAATCTCGTCCGATCTTCACTCTAAGTACAAGTCGATCCATGTGAAAATTGTTCTGAAGTCGAACATGGAAAGACATCGCTTGATTACCATTCAATGATGTAAATTGTTAACAAGCGCGAGAGGAATCACCGATAATGAAGATGACCCTCAAGGTACTGCAGTACAATTCACGTGGTGTGAATAGAGGACTTGATGTCGAACACCACGCAAAATCTTTCGGTCGAAGGTCATTGATGTATACCTGTCGCTGGAAGTGAGAAACTTGCCATTGAGGCATGCAAGCTTCAAAGTACTGAAGGGGTTGTTCCTAGATCAACTTCTTGGATAATGAGCTGATGTTGACAAGAAGTGATCCGTCAAAGGAGGGCCTTAATGAATCCCACATCAATGACACGGAACGGAGCTAATGATTTTGATGGAGGTGAAAACGATTTGATGACATATGATTCAGGGTGGCGGTCATGAAAGAGTATAATGTATGGTAGTGGATGGGACACAGGTGACTTCTCTGAACGACTTCTCTTGAACATATGGCAACACTTATGCGATGGATCGGTAGCATTACCCCAAATATGGATGGTATGGCGAGACCATGGTGATGTGACCGGTGAATGAAACAACCCAACCCGACTGTGGTACGGAGGAAAAGTGTCATGTTCAAGAGCGACTTGCTACCATCAAAGTTTTCTTGAGTTTCTCCCAATTTTTCCCCAGTCATTGCTGACTAGTACCTCTTTATTTTTGTCAAGCTTGAGGAGGATAACATATGCTTGTTCTATAACTTGCCCTTCGGGCAAGCCCATCGCTATGTTTTAACGAGCCTAGCGATAGTGAAACTCGTTCTCGTCTAAAGACAAGTTTGTCGCTATTTAATGCTTTTAACGAGTCTAACGACAAAGATAACTCGGTCCTTTTCATTTTTAGAGAGTCTGAAAAGGTACGTAAAGTCAACTCCGAAAGTCCTTTTTCATCATCTAATCCCTTAAGTCCGAAAAATTATAAAACAATACAGAAGGGATGAGTTTTCGATAGTTTTAACGAGCCGAACAAAACAAGCACTCGATCTTTTTGTGCAATAATCCCTCAGGTCCAAAAAAGATTAAAATCTAGAGGAGGGATAGCACTTCCGGTCGCTTTAACGAGCTGGAAGGCCGAAACTCGGCAATCTTTTCATATTTTACGAGTCAGATGAAAAGAGCTTAAAGAAGACTCGTCTTTTGAGGAACGAGTGATAAAGCGGGTTAGCAGCTGATTCCAGGTACGGGTTGGAATTTTCCAATCACGGCAGTGTCACAAGGATGGCTAGTGAAATCACTCTTCGCAGCTGTTCCTCAAAATGGGTAAACAATCATATGGAGGTGAACGATCGGCCAATGGAAAAGTGGAGGTGACGGTGCAAACACGACCAAGGCTTTAATGGCTGATAATGTTACATTCACGGTGGTTATTTACCGGAAAATAGTTCATTTTTTAACGAGCTTAAATGCGGAAAAACACTGCTCAGTCTTATGTTTATTTTTTAACGAGCATGAACTATGTGCTAAAACTGCTCGGTGATAAGTTTGCATGCCCCCAGCATAATAATGCAAATCGAGGTGCATGCCCCCCAAGCTTCATTGCATTCAATTCGGTGGTTGGAATGAAGGTTTACCTTTGAGATTTGGAAAGGGGATTCGTTTCATTTTTTAATGAGGTTGACACAGTAAAAGAACTATCCTCATGACTCCTTGTTTCATTTTTTAACGAGGTTGACACGAGATAAGAACCGTCCTCGGAGTCCAAATCCATTAGATATAGAAGGTTTCATATTCCACTGTGGCCACTTCCGCCAGATTACTCGGAGGCGGTAGGGCAAAAATACCCATTAAGGCAGGGTCTTTTAGGAGACCTACTCCGATATTTTGGAGCGAATGATTGCTTGCATGGATCATTGGAATGCTTCTAGTAACTTGAGAACCATTGGGGAGGAATTTTTGTTGATCGACGATTGTAATCCCTCCTTGGAAAGGGAATGCAATCTTTCTAAAATAGGTCGACACAACAGCTGCCATGGCATATATCCATGGTCTTCCTAGTAGGATGTTGTAATCAAGATTTCCATCGATGACTTCAACATCAATTTCTACTGTTTTTCCCCCTAGTTCAACTTTCAAGTTATTTAGGATACCATATGGGGTATATGTCCTTCCGTCGAATGCTTTTAACGTCGTCGAAGATCGCGACAAGGTTGGAGATCCTAAAGTTTTCCAGCAACTCATCGACATAATACATGTAGATGCACCCTCATCAATAATTGTTCGATGAACAGTTTTGTTGAGGGTTTTCACTTGAATAAGGAAAGCTAGTTGAGCTGGTAACTGAGGGTCATATCCTTTATGATCAAAGGCCACAAGATTGGAGTCCATTGGGTCAATCCCACCTATTGCTGATAATAAAGCTTGCTCTTGGGAGAGGCAATTTTGCGGTACCTCAAGTGTCGACATAGCGGACGGCGATTGGGCCAGGTCCTCTATTATATTATAATTCTGTGCTATTTTTGCACGAGGATTAAATGTCGATTTGTGCACTACTCCCTTTGGCGACTTTATCATTTGTTTAGGAATGATGGGTGGCACAACTTTGGTCAAAGTTGTTGTCGAACTACTAGGTTGTTCATTAGCCTTGTTATTCGACACCTGTGGATTCCCGTAATCTTTATTCCTTGCCAAAGCATCATTTTGCTGCTTTGAGATAGACAACATAAGCACTTGGGATTAGGAAGCATTTTGATTAGCAACCAGTTTGGTTCCCGGGCTTGGAAACGGATCAATCAATACTGCATAGGCATTTTTCCCCCACAACACCAAGTTTTGCTTTTTCTTCTTGCCCCCTGGTTGCTTCAGTTGTTTGCCCTTGTCAGTCGACACGGCATTTACTTCCGAGGCAAGAAGTTCCTCATTTGCATTTTCACTGGAAATCTTACGGGCCTTTTTAGATGTAGCCTTTGTCGATTTCGTGTCTGTCGCACCAATCACGCCATCGATGGCATGAGAGTCATGGTTCGATTTAGGAGGAGGAGGAATTGAGAATTCCGGTCTAGGGGCGTCAGGTATTTTGTCGTAGAGCGTGCCAGACTGAGTATAGACCAAGTCCAGATACTGCGCACGAGCGATGACTTGCTGTTCCGTTACGACTCCCCCCTTTGCCACATCTTCCGTGATTGTAGGAAGTAAGGATTTGATAAACCATTCAGCTAATAGCTGATCGGGAACGTACGTTTTTACCATCCTACGACGACGTCGCCACTCATGTATATGATCAGATATGTGAGTGGCCGTTGTCTGTTTGAAGTTGGTTAGGAGTTTCGTTCCCGTTTCATACCTTATCGGTAATTGAAAATGGGTTAAGAAAGTCGTGGCTAAGGTACTGAAGTTGTCAAACGAAGCTCTAGGCAATTCAATATACCATTTTGCCGCTGGACCAGTTAACGTCCTCTGAAAAAGGCGAAGCCTAATCGAATCATTGTTTAGGGTGTTTGATGAACACCACAGATGAAATGTCATCACATGATTCGACGGATCTTCACCCGGATTTCCATTAAATTTAGGAATATCTGACGGAAGTTTATGCGGAATCGTTGGCCACCAATGGGCATAAGCAATTGGATCATTCGTCAGCCGGTTTAGATCTGGTAATTCTAGAGTTGCTACAAAGGGAAACTGTTGATTCAGGTTAGGCGAAGCATACCCAGGATAAGATGGAATCGCCTGAGCAGTGGGTCTTTGCATACCAGCATAATGTATTTGATGCTGGCAACTTTGACAAGGTTGATGGGCATAACCATTATAATATGGTTGTTGATAACCGCTTTGGAAATGCGATTGCCCATTACTTACAAAGACTTGTTGCTCAGGTCCTTGATATGATTGCTGGAATGGGGGTTGTTGAGTTTGAACCAGCTCTGGTTGTTGAACCATTTGTTGTTGACCAATACTGGATGATTGACCAAGATGAGGAGTCACAGTACTTGTTTGATCCTGAGTCGCTCCAGATAAGGAGGCACTAACCTGAGGTTGTGATTGAGTCGTTGAGACAAGAGGCTATTGTATCGCAACCTGAGGCTGTTGGGGTTGACATACAACAGGTAGCGCTTGTACTTGCGACGCAGTCACCATAGCAGGTATAGTGGGAATATTCGACACAGGGTGGACTGGTTGCATTGAATATACAACCCTTGGTTGCTGAGGCAGTATTGGTACCCAACTGC
Organism: Pinus tabuliformis; assembly: GCA_031772625.1. NCBI lineage: Eukaryota > Viridiplantae > Streptophyta > Pinopsida > Pinales > Pinaceae > Pinus > Pinus tabuliformis. The sequence continues at coordinate 337,145,884 of CM062811.1, forward strand.
TGGATGTAATTCCAGTTTGACCTGAACTTTGTTGTAAACTCCCATATGGTTGTTCTCCGGGAGGGAACAATGAAAAGGCATACTGCCCTCCATATGGTGGCAATCCAGTACTTAAAGGGTAGATTGGCCTTTGAAGACACATTGGATCAATTTGTTGAGTTTCAACATAAGAAATACCAGATGATAATCTGGCTGAAGAAATAGGAACTAACCATGTCGTCGAAACAGTCTCTGATTGGACTCCAGCTTGTTGTTGACAATTTGCCGGGACAGATGGTATACCAGCGAACATCGTTGGAGTAGCAGCAGGAGGCTCTGCCGCTGCTGCGTCGGATGACACAGTCCTGGATGTCGACGGTTGTTCAGACATATTTAGTCTATCCAAAAGATTTTCTAGCGATTCTACAAGAACTTACGATGAAAAGAGACTAACTTCGAAGATCAACGAGGGAATGGTGATGATTATTTTGTTTAAAATAAATTTTAACGACGCTTGGACACAACTTACTTTTTCAATTTTAAAGAGTCGAGAAAAAGCAAAAGATGACTCTAGTCTCCTTCGATGTTTTAACGAGCCCGAAGTGACAAATGCTCGGATGGACTTTTTCCGTTATAGAGTCTGAAAAAGGCCAAAAGGAACTGCTCTGGAGTTCTAGGTAGAGGGTGTGCCAAATTTTTCACAAAACCGCAGAATAATTTTTAAGGTACGGGCGGTCAATCTTCCTGAATGCTGTGTTCAGTGCATTGCGATCAGTAGGGCGGCTGACACGGCTTCCTAAGGATAAAGGTTTTATGCCTATAGGGGTCTCCCAAAATATACTCGACGGTACGTGGGAGAACAATCCGTACTGGAGCTATCGTCCCTCAGGAGGAATCACCCAACCATCAGCGAGATCGACAGTCACCAGGCTTTACGACGTCGGAACACGTCTCTAGCCTAGACCTCTATGTTGTGTGTTATGTTACAAAGCGTTGTTAAGTTCATTCAATTTATTTTAGGTTGATCTTTCTTAGAAGTTTTCCTTTTTGGATCACCACGAGATGTATGATACAATTCCTAAATGCAGTCTAAAGATGATAAGCAAGCTTTTATATCTTTTCAACAATGAAAATCCTAGCTACAAGGGGAAAAGGAAGATACAAACTTTTCTCAAAGAGCATAGAGCACACCGTAATGCACTTTTCCCTAAATCAAAGCATGCAAACTATCAAAATGCAAATGCACAAATGCATGTATTTGTTTTCACTTCCTTAATATTGATGCCTAAAAAGAAAGCTGTTGTAAAAATTTGAATTCGATTTCAAGTGAAAACATAAACAAGTTCCTTTTTCAAAATCAAAAAGACGATTACGACACTTTATGATTTACTTGTTTCGACACTAGAAATTCATAAATTCAAACCAAACGACAAAAGTAAAAGCTCAATCAACTGTGAATCAGCAAACAAACTCACTCCTAAGATCAAAACGACACTTATGACAGGTCTAGATCTAAGGGCGACAGTATGACTAGTTTACTTTTGTAATGGGAAACTGCAAATGATGTAACAAATACACAAAGAACAAATACATTTTCTTTATACAACTGAGGCGGAATTGAGGCAAAGAAAAGGGGTTTCAGATAGGTACACTGACTGATAACAGGCTGCAAAAAACAGAGATGAAACTGAGCAAAAGGAAGCAGGCAACCACAGCTACACAAGGAAAGGACTGATCAGCGCACCCTCATCACAGAGGATTTGACATTCAGCGCAGGTAGCCTTCACAGGACCTGCGTTGAAATGCAGAACCTCTTCACAGAGTCTGCGCTGAAGCAGAAACGAGAGTTGTTTCTGGGTTCTGGGTCACGGTTTGCAGTTAAATCAACAGTTTTTTGTCGGATCAAAGCTATCAATCAGGTACCATTAGGAGGATGATTTATAGGAGGACTAAGATCTATCACAAAGGGCTGTTAGAGAACTTGTGGATCAATTTTTTTAGATCATAAAAACAGGCCCAGTGAGTGGACTAGAGTGGCAGACCTCTACTTTGAATTTGAAAATGGCAAATGCATTTCGATTTGGCACTCCTGAGTTTATGAGAAGAACAACTATAGAAACACAAATAAACTAACAAGATACCCTCCCCAGCGGAGTCGCCAATTTGTTTTGGGGAAAAATGCCTATGCAGGATGATCCTATCCACCTAAGGTGTGACAGTGCCTTAGCAACAACAGACACAACTATTCTAGTATTCTTCCTTTATGAATTAATAATGAAGAGAGATGGATGGACTAACCAGTGTCTTCCGTTTGTCCCTCAATCCGGTTTCTCTTCTCTTTGAGAGTTCCCAGCTACTTGCCTTCTTACTCGCCCATCTTCAACAGGTTCCTGCAAGATCACAAGAAGAGAACACTACACAAAGACATAGATTCATATTCATAACTAGTTCAGGATTAGAAATAAACTAAACATACTAATGCAATCATACATCAAAGATACATCAGTATATAGGAGAAACCAAGATAGCTTTATTGATGAATAACAAGGTTCAGGAGGAGATACAACCAAGAGGGCTCCAATCCAGCATCTACCTCCCAGTGAATGAAATCCTTTCTTCACCTCCCTTCAAAGCATTAAGCACCCAATGGTTCCAATCTCAAACCAACAGCAATTCTTTGCAATAACAAAATTCCATCCTCCTGGATCTCATGGAGGAGAGATCCATATATAGATGTTTGGAGAGAGGATGAGTCAGCTTGAGATCTGACTAGTGTCCTCTCCCTCTGTCAGTTCTTGCTTCCACTTGGAGACTAAGAGCCTCTTACTCATCACTAGTCGAATTCATTGAGGCAAGTGTCATTGGAGAAGATTCTGGAAGCTTCCAGGGTCTTTCCACCTCGTTGAATGAACTTGCCATTTGTCATTTCCCGCTCAGCGCACCCTGGTAGTGCTTCTATCTGCGTTACAGTGCACCTAGCCAGTGTAATCTCTGCATTTCAGCGCAGATAGCTAGTGGAGCCTCTGAATTGATCCTGAATTGACTTGTTTTTGAGCAGTTTCTGGTGGAGAACTTCTGTGAATTGCTGTGGTTTGTTAGCCTTGTTCTTCTAGGGGTAGGAACAACATGTTTAGGGACTTTGGATCCCTTTAGATTATGGACATTTCATGCTTATAGCTGTAAGGCACAAAAATGTCTATAACACTTGGGACCAACCTAATCAAAGTATGAATTCTAACATGCGAATGAATGTGTCAAAGTCGAACATGCTAGAAAACCTCCTGATTACTAGCCAATGATGTGAACCCTTAACAAGCACAAGAGAAACCACCAACAATGATAATGGATCTCAAGGTACGACAGTACAATCTGTGAATGTGAAAATGAAGCTAAACTTGAACACTCATAGAATCATCTGATCGAAGGCCAATGATGAAAACCTGTCGTTGTATGCGAAGAAATTTTCATTAAGGCATGCAAGCTCAAAGGTATTGAAAGGGAGTTCCTAAGTCTTCTTCCTGAATAATGAGCTAAAGTCGACAGGAAGTGACCCATCAAAGGAGGGCCATAATTATTCCCTCATCATCGACACGAAAGAAGGAATAAAGTGGAATAATTGAGTATGATCCAAGACTGCAGCAAAAGTTTAGACAATGTATAGGTAGTAAAAATCAAATAGGACTTCTCTTGAACATCTCGACGACACGACTCCAAAGTGTGGCAACATCTGACTCAACATAGGACCAAGGGTTATGATGATGAAGTGGAATAGCCGGATGACAGGCAAAATGGATCACCCAAACCCAGAAGGACAAGTGACTGAGAGAGGATATCCCAAACCTGAGATGAGAAATAGATGAGTGTCATGTTCAAGAGCGACATGCTTCCTATGCAAGAGATGTTTCACTTTAATTTTTCCCCACTATTTCTAGTGAGTACCCCAATTATTTTTAATCACAAGCTTGAAGGGGATAGCATATGCTTGTCGTATAATTTCATTCTTCGAATGAATCCATCCTAGTAAGTTTTACAAGTCCTAGGAAGGAGAAACTCGGTCTCGTCATGATGACAAGTCTTTCATCGTTTAATTTTTATGAGTTCAACAAAAGAGTAACTCAGTATCTTTTTCATATTTAGAGAGTTTGAAAAAGAGACGAAAAAGAAAACTCCATCAGGTCCCTTTTCGTAATTTGTGTCTTGAACCTGAAAAGGTAGAGAACAATATTCAAGAGAACCTCTTGACCATGTTGAACAAGGTGTTCCTTTTTCATAAATACTCAATCCCAACCCGAAAAAGGGGTAAATGTATACTGAGACAACGTCAATTCATTTATTTTAACGAGTTCGAAAAGACAAGTACTTGGTGATATTTTCATTTTTCGAGAGTCAAAAAAGAGCTTAAAGATGACTCCAGCGGGGTTCCTTTTTCATTTATTTTCAATGAGTCCGAAAAAAAGATAAAATAGAAACTCATTTGAATTGGTCAAAATGATCACCGTTACCGCCAAAAGATCCTGTAACTGCAAAAATACAACCACACATCACCGATATCGAGAAAAATAATAAATATTGGAAAAATGTGTTTAAAAACTTATAAATAGACAAAAATTAAAAAACATTTTACCATCTCACTGTGAGTAATTGGGGGAGTGCATTTTACCCTATTTTCCTTGATTCTTTAGGCAAGCATTGTGGGAGATCTAGGGCACCATTTCATGAACTGCTAGTTGCATGTAATAGCTCTTTCATTTCTCTTGCTTTTGATTTCATTTTCATGCCATTTCATAGGATTTCAGCTGGTTAAGGGGAGGATTTGTATTTTTTCTATCAGGACCGATCATCGTGAGTCTGATCATCAGATCCATGTTGATCACCCCTTAACCCAAAAGGCCTGAAAATAATTCTAACAGTTGTGCTAGATGCAAAGTGAAAAATAAAATGAGAAATCCTCTCTCTTAATCATTTTTTCAAAATTTTGATCTGTGGAAAGGCTACTAAAGATGGTTTATGTTTTATTTGCAAGAGATTTCGACATATATGACCATCGAATGGAAAGAAAGAGGCCACAAGGTAGAAGACCACCAAGCTTCCCAAAGTGATGAATGTGTTAACACTTTGAGGGACTATGGATTATTGAAGTTCTTCCAAACCCCGAGACTCAGAGCTCAGAATGAGCTGCTAGAATATCTCATTAGTTTATGGGATGTTAATCGCGAGATCTTCATCATTGGAGATCAAGAACTGGAACTAGAAGTAGCTGAAATATACTTCATTAATGGATTTTCCAGAAGAGGGGAAAGGGTCCAACTTGTTGGAGCTCGTACTAGAGGAGAGAGTACCAATACCTTAATCAGAAGGCATTTCCCAGTGAAAAAACAATTGTTAGCGAGAAGGTGAAGATAGAAAGAATTAACAATTTTCCCTTGAGGATGATTCTACACAACATGGCCCATATAGCTGGGGCGCAGGTGTTGCATGAGGCAATGAAATCACAAGTCCGAAACGCAGTGGATGGCCTTGCTCCAACAATGTTTAATTGGTGATCCAAAATGGATCCTCAAACTCTCTAAGTCTTCAGAATTCTCTATAATTTATGCCAAAAATTAAAAATCTTGTGAAGATCAAGCTTATCAGAGGAATCCTCATGATAGTTGCTAACTACGATCAGCACGAATCAATGAGGGTCGTCGATCATGCGCGCAGAGCTGCAGACCATGGTAATGCGTGTTGTCACGAATTAGCAAAGTTAGTGATGGTTTGAGTCAACGGGGGAGGAATCTGATATGCATCGCTGATTGCATATCATAGGGAAAACCCCTCGAAGAAGGAGAGCCACATGTCCCTAGACCCAAAAAATCATGAAATGCAGTGTAAAGTGTTTCAGTTCCATCCGAGGTGGGATTCCATAGAAACCAGTAGGATATCGGAAGGGCTTCAAGCGATAAGTAGTTTAGACTGAGTCCCGCTCGATGCCACACAGTAAGTGACACGCGTCCGGCGGAAGAGAGAGAAAATCGCTCACATCAAACGGGTAAATGTCGAGCAAGTTATCCGCCCGATATGTGTGATGACTGTAGGATATGGAGGGTCCAGATCAACAGTGGAGATGAAACCTGATGGATGAGTAGATTTGACAAAGTTATAAAGCATATTGTGCGGGATTCTGAAGTCTGACGTGGACGATGAGTTGGCAGAGATTCGTGTTTTGCGGGCATTCTTGGAGTAAATGGAAATAATGGCCATTTCAAGCAATCAAGTGTTTCTGGTGAACCTGACAGGCTCATCCGTTAAAGGAATAAGTGGCCACCTCCCTATAAGGTGTTATGCAGTTACTGTAACCACCGAAAGAAGGGATTCGAATGGATAGAGGCAGAGAACCAAAAAGCAGAGAAGTGGAAATTAACATTCAAGAAGCAAATTGGATTTAAAGCCACAAACTGATAGAGAGGCAGAAAATCTAGAGCTGAACTGACCTGAAGAAGCAAAGGTAGCAAGTGAGCTAGGGTTAATACAAAGATAGAGGGAGTACTCCAGAGAGTCTGTGTACTCCAGAGAGACTTGGGGGATCCAAGTACAGTCCTATTGATTGTATCTGTTGTGTGAGACTCAAATTGAGCTCACTGTAATAGGCAGAGCCACCAGAGGTTGGAGATAGAGCCACAGAGCTAGAGAGATCTAATAGACTTCTAAAGAGCCACGAGGCTGCAGTGAAGTTGCAGCACATTAGGAGATCAAATGATCAAGCTGTGGCTGGTTGTCTGAGGTGTGTTAAAGATAGGAGAAGGAGTTCCAGAGACAAATGTAGAATTTTGAGGGATTCAAGGAAGCCAAAATCTTGAGAAGCTCAGAGCACTAACTGAAGGAGTCAAGTCCAAAGAAGCCTAGACCTGTCTGCAGAACAAGGACAGCTAGGGGTAAGATGGCATTCTAAGCCCATTGGTTCAGCTGTAAACCAATGGAGTTAAGTGTATCACTTGTAAAAGAATTGAAGCCATAATCCCAGAGAGCCTAATCGAGTTGATTATAGCTCAAGGAGACGTAGCCCAAGATATCAGAGTGAACGCCATATTATACTGTTGTCTTATTAGTTTGTTGAATTGCTGCTTTATTTACCATTATTTATGTTTCACATCAGCATAAGAAAATGAACATAAGCACTTAATAGTCAAAAACAAATACAAGCATACACCTATATTTTCAAGAATTTCTTAATTCCTCATTGGTTAATCATTAATATTTGGGAAAATTTAAAGCTTTGGAAGTGGGAGAGGTTCTTGTAAGTTAGACAAGAAGCCTAAGAGCACCATTTTCAGATTAGGTGGTATCAGAGCTTAAGATTGATTAAGCCCACCTTCAAAGAAGGTTGTCTCAGAATGCTTGATTGACAGGGCAAAGATTGCTTGTCTGAAAGGTGTTCAGACAGTCAAGGATTGATTGCCTCATTAATTGTATGCTTGGTTGCAGACTGACTATTGTTTGAGTTTGCAGAGGTGAAGGGAAAGCTATTGATAGTTCAGTCCAGGAAGGACAAGAAGGAAGAAGGGTTGAAGGCATTCTTCTCATCCCAAAGGATCTCAAGGCAATCCTTGAAGCACACGAGGTTTGTTGCAAAAGGTTGCTTAGATAAGCTCTTTATTTATCTTGTTGAAGTTTTTTATTCATTGGCATAATGACAACTTCTACAAGTGGGTCCTTAAATTCTACATTCTTCACAAGATTCCTTGATGAAGACATGAAGCAAGACTTGTCCACCATGATGGATATGGTGAGAGAAATGTATGAGGATGGTAGGAAAAGTAGCATACTTAGAGAGCAGTTGAATTCTGTGGAGGAAGAGAAGCAGTTGCTTTCTGACAAATTGTAGGAAATGGAGAGGCAACTTCATATTGCAAATATGAACCTGAAAAGGATGCATGAGTTGGAGTCACAACTATTTGTTTCCAAAGAAGCCTTGGCCAAGTATCAGCTTGAAGAAGAGGTAAACCATTCCTATTTGTCTTCAAATTATTCTAAGAATTCTTATATTGGTTATTTTGAAAAACATGCTAGAGGCATAGGTTCCAAGCTAATGTCCAAGATGGGATATGAAGAAAAAGGATTGGGCAAACATGCACAAGGTATTGTTGAGCCAATAATGCACAAGGAAAGGCCTAAGTATTTGGGTCTTGGCTATGGACAGTCTTATGAAGAGAGTTTCAAAGCTGCCATGAAGGCCATTGAAACGGTTCCAAAAATGAGTTTCATTGTAGGTCCTCTAACTTAGAAGTGTGAGGATTGTATTCAGGAGGAATGCAATAGCTTGAAACATCATTCGCATGATGCAAGTGTTCAAAAGCACACCCTTGAACCAAAGAGTTGTGGAAACTCTGGCAACCTTGAAGAAAGTGATGGTGTTCCAAAGGGATCCACTTCTTCATTTGCTTCACCTCCTCTTGAAGGCAATAAAGGTGAAAGAGGCAAGTATAAATCTAGTTCTAAACACATTCCTTTTGATTTAGTAAAGCATGGGAAAAGAATTGCATGTTCCTTTTGTGGTTTGGTTAACCATTATGTTTCTAGATGTTGGAAGAAAATGGCCGCATACAGGAAGCAGAAGAAGAAGAAGCAAGAAGCCAAAGGTCCATTGGACAAGGCAAATCATGCTATCAAGAGGATGCACATGCAGTGCACTTACTGCCATAAGTAAGGACATCTTGCAGCAAAGTGTTGGACTTTGAATCCAGCACTGCTTCCACCAAAGCTGAAGGAGAAGGTGGAAAAAGAAAATGGCAGGGATGGAAATAAAGATTCAATGATTGATGTGTTTCAGGATGATTCACGTACTGATGTTGATGTGTAAACAAAGGAGGGATATTTGAAATTGATTGGTAAGAAATGGTTAGAATTCTTATCCGATTGAGATTGCATGTATATTAATGCATCTACATTATATTTCATTTCAGCTTCGAAAGTACAATGTGATTAAGTGAAAGTTGAAGGATGAAATGCATGCATGAGCATGAGATGCATGGACATGGGGATGTTGATGATTTCTTTGTTTTGAACATGTATGTATAATTAACTTGCAGGGTTGATTGCTTTGACATGCATGTGATGCCATGATGACTTGAAAGAAGTTGACTTGGTCTCCAAAATGGAGATAATGATGATGAAAGTTTCAACTTTTGGAAAAGAGTCCTAAAGGTCTTTTTCCTACATGCTTGACTTGAAGAGTCATTTGTTGTAAAGGCATGTTTTATTGGCTTGTTATCTAGTCAATAATTTGTATGCAGATATAAGACATGGAGGTGTTCACAAGATGTGAAATTTGTTTCTTTATTGAAGCAGGAGTTACTCCATCCAATTGTTGTCTGTACACCTGTTGTTGTTAACAGTTGTTGGCAACCTTTCAAACAGGTACAAATGAAATTTTTCTGGAGTAGATGTACTTCACATTCGGTTGAGCCACCTGGGATCAAGGATCAAGGTAAAGAAGCTCAAACTACCTTCTATGACCATTTCAGCAGAAGTTCTACAGAAAGTCAAGAACGAAAACAGTTCTTCCTGAGACGACCAACCCATCCAAGAAGGGAAGTAGTCAAAGACTTTGGTTCAGAGGCACTATGCAAAGGCAAGTGTAGGGAGGCTGAAAGAAGAGGGTGTTGTTACTCTCATTTACTGCTCAGATCAGTATATCAGTCTTTTGGGGACCAAAATTTCTTTTAGTGGGAAGGCGTGATCCAAAATGGATCCTAAAACTCTCTAAGTCTTTGTGAACTCTCTATAATTTATGCCAAAAATTAAAAATCTTGTGAAGATCAAGCTTATTAGAGGAATCCTCATGACAGTTGCTAACTACGATTAGTGCATATCAAAGAGGGTCGTCAATCAAGCGCACAAAGCCGCGAACCATGGTAACGCACACTATCACGAATTAGCAAAGTCAGCGATGGTTTGAGTCAACGAGGGAGGAATCTGATATGCATCGCTAATCGCATATCACAGGGCAAACCCCTTGAAGAAGGAGAGCCACATGCGCCTGGACCCAAAAAATCATGAAATGCAGCGGAAAGTGTTTCGGTTCCATCCAAGGTGGGATTCCACAGAAACCGGTAGGATATCAGAAGGGCTTCGAGCAGTAAGCAGTTTAGACCAAGTCCCGCACGATGCTACACAATGAGTGGTACATGTTCGGTGGAAGAGAGAGAAAATCGCTCACATCGGACTGGTCAACGTCGAGAAAGTTATCCGCCCAATATGTGTGATGACCGTAGGATCTGGAGAGTCCAGATCAACGGTGGAGATGTGACCCGATGGATGACCAGATTTGACGAAGTTATAAAGCAGATTGTGCGGGATTCTGAAGTCCAGCGTGGATGATGAGTTGGCAGAGATTCGTGTTTCACGGGCATTCTTGGAGTAAACAGAAATAACAACCGTTTCAAATGATCGAGTGTTTCTAGTGAACCTGACACGCTCATCCGTTAAAGGAATAGGTGGCCACCTCCCTATAAGGCGTTATGCAGTTACTATAACCGCCGAAAGAAGGGACTCGAATGGACAGAGGCAGGGAACCAAAAAGCAGAGAAGCAAAAATGAATAGTCATGAAGCAGATTGGCTTTAAATCCACAGACTGATAGAGAGGCAGAAAAACTAGAGCCGAGCTAACCTAAAGAAGCAAAGGCAGCAAGTGAGCCAGGGTTAAGACAAAGACAGAGGGAGTACTCCAGAGAGTCTGTGTACTCCAGAGAGACTTGGGGGCTCCAAGTATAGTCCTATTGATTGTATCTATTGTGTGAGACTCAAATTGAGCTCACTATAATAGGCAGAGCAGTAGAGCTAGAGAGCTCTAATAAACTTCTAAAGAGCCATGAGGCTGCAGTGAAGTTGCAGCATAGCAGGAGATCAAATGATCGAGCTATGGTTGGTTGTCTGAGGTGTGTCGAAGACAGGAGAAGGAGCTCCAGAGACAAATTTAGAATTCTGAGGGAGTCTGGGAAGCCAGAAGCTCAAGAAGCTCAAAGCAATGACTGAAGGAGTCAAGTCCAGAGAAGCCTAGACCTGTCTGCAAAACAAGGATAGCCAGGGGTAAGATGGCATTCTAAGCCCATTGGTTTAACTGTAAACCAATGGAGTTAAGTGTAGCACTTGTAAAAGAATTGAAGCCATAATCCCAGACAACCTAATCGAGTTGATTAGAGCTCAAGGAGATGTAACCCAAGATATCAAGGTGAACTCCATATTATATTGTTGTCTTATGGGTTTTTTGAATTGCTGCCTTATTTACTATATTTGTGTTTCACATCAGCATAGGCAAATGAACATAAGAACTCAACAATAAAAAACAAATACAAGCATACACCTATATTTTCAAGCATTTCTTAATTCCACATTGGTTAATCATTAAGATTTGGGAAAATTTAAACCTTTGGAAGTGGGAGAGGTTCTTGTAAGTTAGACAAGAAGCCTAAATTTTTAGATCAATTGGTGTGAAGGACTATTGGTCAATGAAGATTCAGTTTACCAAAGGCAAGTTAGGATGCTTGAATTAGTTCGTGATTGGATCAATCCTAGTCACATTCTTTTTGGAGCATGTGCCCCTATTTCGATACCAGTGAGTGAGATCATGCCTCGAGGGGGAGGAGGTCAACATTTTCATTTCCCTCCACCGTTCTTTAGCTAGATATGCCAACAACCAATCGTAGTGGATGATGATGCCTATGATGGCATAGACTTCAGAGGAGACCTAGATCTTCCTCTACCACCTAGTACACAGTGGACCAATGCAAGTAAAACTTGTTTTTTGGAATTTTTCAAGTTTTATGATTTGTTTTAAGTGTATTTGAGAGTTTACTTATGATAATATTGCAGATGTGGGACCAGAAATACCTCCTGGCATGTCCCCAATAGAACAGCGAGTAGCACATTAGATAGAGGATGATGCTCCATACGAGGAAGGAGCAGATCCTATAGTAGAGATGGAGTTTAACTTGGAATTCATTACTCTAGGGATTCCAGAGTATGCCACTATAGATGACGTGTCACTATAGTACCAGAGGCATATAGTAGGAGTATCCGCGAGAATGCATTAGTTGTTAAGCCGAGTGATCAGAGTAGTCTCATGCTATCATGAGCATCATGTGGGTGAATAGCCTATTCCTAGTCGTGTTTATCTACATTGTTTTAGGCTTTTAAAGCCATATGTCTCAGAACACTATTTTTGAGATTTTGATATAACAAACTCTGACAGACTCGATATATATATGTGTGTGTGTGTGTGTGTTTCTATTGTCTACTTATGTGTTCAATATCATGATGATGTGTTTAGTTTTTACAAGTGATGCACATGTCTATCTAAAACATAATATTCTAATGCATCTGTTAATGTATTCAAATTCCGTGGAATGCATTGATATGTAATATAATCAAAGTTTCTTTCCAAAAATCAAACACGTAGATACATGTGAAAAAATTGTGGATTTATTACTAAATAATGACCATTTAATTGTAGCACAACAGGTTGTGAATCTAACTTAACAACCAAATTTCTAATTCTGAAAGCAACTGCTTCTGATAAAAGTTCAATAACTGCACTCTACTCGACAATATTATTAGTTGTTCATCCCAAGAAAATACCTTGTAAATTGATCAACTCGCCATTAGGGGCGAAGAGTGCCCAAGTTGCAGAGGATAAGTTTCTTGTGCTATGACAAGCACCATCAGCAAAACCAACATAATGGTTCGATCACATCTCTTGACCAAGTGGAACAAAAGGTAAGCAAGGAAACATGTCTGCAAAGCAAACAATCACACCAAAAATCAAAATGCACACTAATGAATTCACACCCTAATGTACAAAAGTAATTACACAAAACTCACGCATAATACTTTTTTAGATAAAGCTCATTGCAGGGTTGTGTTAACCCATTACCTTCTTAGTCAACCAACTCATAGGCATCTCTTTTCCAAATGCATTTAACAATGTATGGCCCATGTCACATAGGTTTGAATTTCCCAGCTCCCAACTTATTGTTGGCTTGGTCATACAACAAGACCAAGTCACCTTCAGCGAAAACTCGTGGAGAAACAATTTGATCATAATGAGCTTTAACTCATTTTTTCTGTTCTTTGATAACCATCACAACAATACAACGGGTTTCATCAAGCCTCTTGAGATAAAGTAAATGTTCCTCTTCTGGTGAGGTATCGGGGAGTAGCTCGATAGCTAGTTTTAACGAAGGAATCTCACACTCAATAGGGAGTGTCGCCTCTAAACCATATACCAACTGGAATGGAGTGAAACCAATGGTTGTCTTAGCTGAGGTTTGGTAAGCCCAAAGAGTCGAGAACAACATGAGATGCCAATCATTTTTATGCTTCCCAATGGTACATTGAAGCATAGTAATTAAGACTTTATTAATCGCTTCAACTTGGCCATTGGCCTATGGGTAGTAAGGAGTTGAGTTGTCATGGCGAAGACCCAACTGAGAAGTAAGCTCTGCCATCATGTATTGATGAAAATGTGATCCGTGATCAGTGACAGTGGCTTTAGGGACACCAAAACGGGCCATGACATGGTTAAAGAGGAACTGAGAAGCAGTTATAAAATCATCATTATATGTAAGCATCGCCTTGGCCCAATCAGTAAAATAGTCAATAATGACGATGATGTAGCCATGCCCCCTAGCCAAGCGATGGTTACAAGTCATGAAATTAATGCCCCATTTAGTGAATGGGCCAACGGTGACAACTGGGTGTAAGGGTGCTAGTGGGGCGTGCTATTTGTGGTTATAAATCTAACATTCATGGCACTTTTGAACTGCAAAAATGAAATATTTGAAGAAAGAAGGCCAGAAATAATCGGCACGAAGGATCTTCTGAGTAGTGATATAGCCTGACATATGACCACCACATGACCTATATTGGCAGTCATTTAGGACTCGTTCAACCACTTCAAGTGTTAGAAATATGTGAAGAATAGAATCAACACTGACTCGGTACAACGTATCAACAATAATCTGATAAGGTTGAGATTGATGCCAGATGCGGCGATGGTTAGATCAAGAAAACTCAGATCGGAAAGTTTGGGTCTGAAGATAAACAATAATATCTTTGTACCATGGGTCAAGAGTATTGATAAGAAGCAAGGTTTCATAAGGAATTTTCTCAGTAAAATCAATGGAGGTGTTTGCAGAAGGAAGTGTGCAGATCAATTTGGAAAAAACTAGTGACTTATTTGATTTGGCAACAGTAAACTCCAAATCAAACTGTTGCAGGATAATGATCCATTTATAGTCTTTTCCCCCAAGAAACTGACGGGTGATCTGAAATGACCATAAACTAAAAATTGATGTAGAATTGATTAATCATTAATGATTTGAATGTTAGTTGAAAGCACGCAAATCAAGGAAAACTACTTGATAAGAAAAATTTACGACAACTGATTAAACATAAAATTGATGCATAACAGAAGTGCAAACAATAAAAACACAGTGATACCAAACAAAAATATTGGTGACGGAATTCGTCCCTAATGGACTATGTCTCTGGGTCCGCTTTCAAGATGGACAACCGTTTTTATTAGCAATGAGAAGAAGGTGTTGATTATACAGAGAAAATACCATACCGAATGTGCACACAGGCACTTCTAATCACTATCATTAGATATCCCTCTGAACCAGCTTTCCAATGTTTCTTACAGTTTCCAAAACCAACCACAGATGCTCCCGTAACATTGAAAACAAAACCCGCCTATGTCCTTCAGAATCTGCATACAAAAGTAAAAAACCACTCCAATGTATTTCAGTGGACAAATCTACCTCTTATAGGCCTATGGATACATAAAAACCACCTTTAGCTACATTTGAGATGAATTTGGTTGATTTTTGATATGGTTTGGCTTCAGTCTTGTTGAAATTAGACACCTAGGGTTAGTTACATGGTCATGGAATTAATTCCAGCCATAAACTATTTTAAAAACCCATAAATAAACCATATTATAAATTCATATCCACTGGAGGTCAGCTAACTGAGCGGAGGCGGTTTGGTGGTTGCGTGTGACTAGGCGCGGTCTAACTGCAGGCTGCCACCTCTAGCGGTTCCACTGTTCAAACTCCGGCAGTTACGGTAGCAGTTTCGCTGACGGTTCCATATCTCCGTTCACATCGCTACGGTTACCGCTTTGGTCAACGAACTGGTAGCTTATGAAACCCTGACGGTCACTACTATCCCTTATCCACTCACATGCCGATTAGTTTCCGACGTGGTCAAGACTGGCGGTTAACCCCAAGCCAATTGGTTTGATAACCCCGACGGTCTATCAGGCTATGATCACATGACCCCACTACGGTTAGAGACTCCGCATGGTATAGCTCTCGTGGTTAAGACTGTTTATTTGATTTTGTAATGTCATAACATATGCCAAGAGTTAAATGGTTAGGGTTAGGACTTTAGGTGCTAGGTTTGAATGTTGATTTTAATACATAGCATTGTATTTTAGTTTTTCAACTTAGATTAGGGTTTGATGTAGAATTTGGTAGGTTAGGATTAAGGTTTTGATACATGGTTTAGGGCTTAGGTATAGATTAAGGTTTAGTAAATCAAATTTAGCAACCCTTGTACAATATTTCGTCACTAAGTGAAATTAGCAATATTTGTCACATGATGACGTACCAATGCATATCATCGACAAAAACCACAGTTTCGACAACAACCTGACAATGAACCATGTCGAACCTTTTCCATCAACAACACCCATGTCGAAACCAAAATCTTGCGAGGAAATGACACGACACATGTCATCGACCAATCCTAGTGGAACTATCAATGAACATAAGTCGACAGCTAGGTATAAACCCATATCAACTGAACGACATGAAAACCTATTACCTGAACAACCTGATCCATACCCAACACTGTCAAACTATCGAAGCTGAACTGAAGTGACAACGTCACTTGAACACTGATGATGACACTTGAACACCTGGGCAACTGAATCAACGGAATCCTCCTGGATCAATGGGTCAGAATATAAGTCATGGGGCTACATTCAAAAAATCAATGTGGTCTTCTGTAGAAGAATATAATGGCAAAATCATTGGACAACATGGACTGCTGCCAAGGCAAGCTTCTTGACATGAGCATATTGAGTTTCTATGTCAATAAGATTTCAACTCAAATAATAAACCACATGTTCATTGCCATCGTGATCGTCCTGGACTAGTACCATGGAAATGGTATTGTCAATCGTGACCAAGTACAAGAAATAATCGCAGTGGTAGTCAGGGGGATGAAATAAAGGAGCACTAATGAATGCTTGCTTTAGAGCATCGAAAGATTGTTGGGTGATTTCATCCCAAATGAGTGGGAACCCCTTCTTAAGTAAGCAAGTAAATCCCTTAGAAAGCTCAGGATAATTAGGGACAAAGAGATGAAGAAAATTATCCTTCCCTTGCAAACTCTGCAATTGGTGTAGTGATGAAGGAGGGGGTAGATTTACAATAGCCTCTACTTTCAGAGGATCTATTCAGATGCCTTCTTTGGACACAAAAAAACCCAGGAGCCGACCGGATTCCACACAGAAGACACATTTATGTGGATCAAGACGAATATTATAATGTCGACAATGTAGAAATATTTCTCGAAAGTGTTCTGGATGGTCACGACGCTTAGTAGAATGAGATGGTAAGTTGTCTAAATAAGGTTGAAAAATGTGTTTAATATCATGAAAGGCATATGACATCACTCTCTGGAAGGTAGCACCAACATTTTTGAGACCAAAAGGGAGCTTTTTATAAGAAAAAGTCCCCCATGGATAGATGAAAGCAGTTTTGTGATAATCAGTGGGTAATATGTTAATCTAGTTATAACTAGAAAAACCATTTATAAAAGAGAATATCTCACTCCCAGTGCACTCATCAATGATATGATCAATAAAGGGAGTGAGATAATTGTCTTTAGGGCACACATGATTAATATCATGGTAATCAACACAAACTTGAATTGTTCCCTGCCTTTCTATAACGGGTACGATATTAGAAAACCAACCTTTAGAAGTTTTTCAACTTCTCCCTTAATAACAACGGCCTTTCTGGGATGCATCAGATGAAACGGTTGACCAATGAGCTTCACATTAGGATACATGGTTATTTTTTGCACCACTATAACTAGATCAATACCAGGATTTTCCTCATACGACCAAGCGAAGACATCACGAAATTCTTTGAAAAGGTCAGTGTAAACCCTGATCTCTTCCAAAGAATAGGAAACCCTGATGTGAATGTTCTCGAAAATCCCAGGTTTAATGGAAATTTCGATTGGCATGGTTGCAATGATATTTCCCATATTACCTTCGAACAAAAATTCATGCACCAAAATAGGTGTTTGAAGTGGATGTGTCAGGTTATGAGAAACAAAATTCTCAAGACATGAAGGAATCTCAATTAAACTAGGAAGAAATGAGGAATCATGATGGGCATCATTCCAAGGAGATTCATCAAGAGACATAACCTCAACAATACTCTTATCGGTGGGAAATATCTCATTCAAATGATCTGAAGAATCCCAAGAACCAAGCCAAGGAGATTGTGAATATGTGTCCAGGTGCATACTAAGAATAGTATGACTTTCAAAAGAAGCTATTGAAGCCAAGACAATTTCTTGATCAATTTTTTTCTAAAGGACTTAGCGCATAGCATCACCGAAGAATCAACCTAATATGGAGTAGGGATGATCCAGGGATCATTTGAGGTAGAGATCATGTTGATCAAGGCGACATGTGGAGGTGGGAGAGAAAAAGTTCCCATTAAATAAGAATCTTTGAAAAGACCTACCCCCACACTATCATATAGAATATCGGTATTTCCCACATATGGGACATTTCCATTTGAAGAACCGGAACAGAAAAAGAATAACTGATCGATGGTGACAATTTTCCCTTCATGAGGAAAAAGGAGTACATGGAACAAAGAGGAAACCACACAAAACGTGGCATGAATCCAACTTTGTCCAAGTAGAAGGTTGTAATTCAGATTTCCATCTACGACCTCTACTTCTAACTCGACAGTTTTCCCTTCCAAGGTGTTGGGAAAACTTGTGAGAATACCATAAGGGCAAGAGCCTCTACCATCAAAGGCTTCTAAGATATTCAGGGATTGGTTGAGAGATGGAGAGTCAATGGCTTTCCAGCATGAAATAAGCATGATGCAGGTGGAAGCACCCTCATTAATGATAATCTGATGAATCATCTTTCCTTTTATAATGACTTGAATCAAAAATGCAATTTGATGAGGAAGACAAGGAACATGGTTTTACAGATCGAAAGTGATAAAATTGGAATTGGTAGGATCAATACCTCCTATAGTAGATAATAATGATTTCCATTGCATTGGACAAGTTTGGAGAACTTCCAAGGCAGACATTGCTAAAGGTGCTTGAGCCAGATCTTCAACAATACTGTAATGTTGCACAACTCTAGTGTTTGGATTATAAGATGACTTCCAAAGCACACCTTTAAGAGGTGGTTGGATGACATATTCATTATTAGGTCTCTCGATGAGAAGAGGACCAAAATTGGGTGGATTGGAAGTAAAAGGTGTTTCAGCGGCTTCCTTCTCTACTGTCTGATTTAGATGAGTTTGATAATTTTTTGACCTGGTGGCAACAGAAATAGGCACTGTACCACTCATGAAAACATGAGAACCTGAAGAGGCATAGGATTGGGGTTGTTCTATGAATTGCGTCTGTAGTGATGGAAATGGATCTTTTATTATAGTCAAGGTCCCTTTCAATAAGTGACTAACTTCCGCATGATGGGGACAATCCTTGGTGTAGTGATCTTCCTCACAAATGAGGCAAGGATACTTAGGCTTATGTTTGGAGGCATCATCAATAGATGGATAAGGAGGATCTTATTTCGGGGTATCAGATTTTTCTTTACCTTTACACTTTTTCTTACATTTTTAGACTTTATCTGCCATGGTAGATTGAATGAAATTAACCTCGGAGGTTTTACCAAGATTCGATGGGGTTTTCGAAAGAGGATTGGAACTAGTGTTCAAAACGGATTTCTTCTTGGAAGAAGCTCTGTTGGATGTTTGAGATATTGATATAATAATACCATCGATAGGTGGTATGTACGGAGACTTCGAAGATGCTAGATCCAAAGATGGCCTTGGAGCATCAGGCAAGATTTCATATAGTGTTCCAGATTGGGAATAAACCAAATCTAAATGTTGGGCATGGGAAATGGCTTGATCTCCGGTAACACAACCTCCCATTGCTATGTCTACAGCGATTTTTTTTATGAATTATTTGTTAAACCATTCAGTTGACAACTCATCAGGGATTTCAAACTTGATGAGGCGACACCAACGTCTCCATTCATGGATGTGATTGGAGATGTGGGTCGCATTATCTTGTTTCATAGATGTAAGTAAGTGCATACCAATTTCATAACAAACCGGTAATTGGAAGTGAGTGAGGAAGGCCATGGCCAAAGAATTGAAGTCTGAATAGGTACCTCGAGGCAACTCGATGTACCACTTCACGGAATCACCCGTCAAGGTTCGTTGAAAGAGGTGCAGATGAACAAAATCGTCAATGTAGGAATTGGAAGAACACCATAAGCGATATGTCATCACATGGGCCTAAGGTTCTTCTTTAGATTTTCCTTTGAACTTTGGGCAATTGTTAGGAATCTTAGTGGGAACTGGAGGCCAATAAGGCAAATGAAGTATCAGATCATTAGTAATCCTCGAGTTGTCTGGCAGTTCCAACATCACTAGAAATGGCAATTGTGGATTAAAAGGCATGTAAGGCCTATGATAAGGCCCAGTTTGTGGATTCCAACCTTGTTGGTAGGGGTTTTGCCCCCAAATTGGAGGAATTTGACCATAAGGCTCTTGATTTTTCCCCCACTAAGGTATACCCTGAGCATAAGGTGGATTATTTCCAAGGCAGGGTTGATATTGACCTGCCATAGGCCATTGATAACCATAAGGTGGATAAACATTGTGCACACCATGTGGATTCTAAGGTTGTTGTTGCAACTGTTGACCCTGGTAATAAAGTTGTTGACCATGTAGTTGCAGGGGTTGGCCTTATGGCTGCAAGGTTTGACCTTGTTGATATAAAGGTTGAGTTTTTTGTTGCAAGAGCTAAACTTGCTGCTGCAATGGTTGACCTTGCAGATACAATGGTTGATTTGGCTATTGGACAAACTCCATTTGTTGTTCTAAAGGCTATTGAAACTACTACAAAGGTTTCCCCTGTTGTTGCAAAGGTTTATGTTACTGCTGTAAAGGTTGTTGTACAATTCCTTGAGGAATTCCTTGTTGGTATTGATAAGTTCTAATTGGGATTTGACCATATGCATCGGCAATGGGATTTTGACGAGGTTTTATATGAGGACTTACTTGCAGAATATAAGGTGGATTTTGAAGTGCTTGTGAACCATACGGAACATAAGACTGTTAGAGGGGTATCTAAGCCAAATAAGGCTATTGATACATGATATTACTCGCTCCAGCTAGAATTGATGATTCATCGGGATTAGGAATACCACTAATAGGTTGACTCATCCCAACCATGCGAGGTTGTGATCCACTCACATAGGTTCCACTTGAAACAAGAGGGATATTTGGATTTTCCCCCAAGATGCGATTGAGATCGTGGCACATTTTTTCCACTTGATGGGGGAATTTAGGAACTTACAGACGTATAAATTGAAACTATCGGTTGCACTGGAATTGAAGGTTGCAACGAAGGTAACAGTTGTGTTAGAATAGTCAGTTGAATCGGAACTCCAGTAACGACAATTTTCACATGGATATGAGTGGTCACGTTAGGAATAAACGAACCAGAAGTGGGCATAGCATTCGATGACCAATTGGATTTTGGTATAATGAAAAAACATTGGGAGTTCCTAAAACTAGTTGAGCCAAGGCTGTATAACCATGTGGAAGCATAGGCCCACTGATTTTAAGAGGTGGTTGAGATGGAACTCTTCCTACATAAGGAAATCCTTATGAGGGAAAGTCGTATTCATAATCATTATCAACACTAAGAGTGTGAGTAGCAGAGACTTCCATAGGACCTCTTGCAGAGGTTGGAATCTCACCTTCTGAAGCCATTGGTGGAAACAGTTGGTGAGGATGAATCCAAGATGGACAAGTAGATAACTCGAAAGGAACACCAGGATGGTCGTATGGACTATAAGGTCGTTGAGGAGATATCACAAATTGATCAAAAAGAAAATTCAGAGGATATAAACAAACCTATGTCGACTCTCAGTAGTTTTTGGATCAGACGCCTGAGACAACGATGAGTCTCGAGACGGGGGATGAGAAGAAAGGGGTTGGATACTTGGGAAAATTCTAAGTTCAAAGCCTTTAGCTTCAAGTGACTATGAAATTTCAGGGCAAACTCCTTGTGATGACCCTTCAGTATCAAATGATGAAGGGGAACCGTGAGGTGAATGCAATGGTTCAACCACAATGAATTTCACTCAAGAGAAGAAGGGGAAGAGATGATTCGTTGAGGGCTTTAAAAATTAATATTTACAAGGAATTGCTCAATGTGAGGTCAAGAAGCAACTGCATGGGTTCGACATGTTATTGTTGGTAGTTATCTTTATGAATCAAAACAAAAAATAAATAAAAAAAGGTGATGCTAGGCAAGAGGTTTTACCAAGTATCTGTGAACCGTTATATACACCTTAGCCGAAACCAAGGACTTAACGTACAACGATCGATCTCCCCAAATGTTGTGTTTGGTGTATCACGTTTACAAGGTAGCTGAATTGGTTACCTGTGGCTAAAGGATAGAAACCTAGTGGGGTTTCCTAATATATACTCGATAGTACAGGGAGCACAATTCTATGTTAGCACTTTCTAATGCATAACCGTTTGGTGAGAGCATTCCCATATACTTGCCATACTGAAGTGCCTCCTATATAACCAAAAGTACTAGAGAACCTTTGATATACTTCCTTACTGGAACGGGATTTCAACCTCGGGATACAACGTAGGCAATTAACGACAGCTGCAATGTTTAAAGACATTGGAACATGTCTCTAGCCTAAGCATCTAGATATTTGTGTTAGGTTACAAATTCTCCTTTGGTTAATTGAGGTAAATTTTAAGTTTATCGTGAATTAGGTTTAAATTTTATGGCTCAATGATGTCACCTGAATTCTTATAATGCCACTAAATGAGAAAAATGAAATATTTTCATTCAATTAAGGCTAAACTAACGAGGGAAGAGAGACAACCAAATAAATTCATCAATCAAGCCAAATGCATCAAAACATATCTCCCTAAATTTTCGAATGCAATATGTAAAAATGAAAACTACTCTTTCACTTTCACTAACAAATGCAATGCCAAAATACAATCTTATGAGAAAAAAATCACTTTCTTTCACTAAGATGCACTAATCCTTTTGTTCTTTTTCTTTCACTTTGACTCAAAATTCAAACTAATGCATAAGCAAAGGGAAAACGGATTTCAAAACAACTAAAATGAAAATTCTATTCACTTTTGGTTTCGAATAAAAATCGTTTCAAAAATACTTAAATGAAGAAATACTTTCACTTTTCTTTTTGAAACAATGAAATCAAAAAAACATACACTTTTAGTTTCACCAAATCAAACAATTGTAATCCACGTTTAACAATGGAGCAAAAGTAATTTTCAAAGCAACAAAATGACTCAATACTAATGAAAACAAGTTTGTAAATATGAACCGAAAACAACTAGAAGATGGTATCCTGACCACAGTAAAACTCCTAAAAGGAGGCAATCAATTTTGACATAGACAAGCCAAGTGATGAGTGAAGGGTGACCTATACCTAAAAACCCTAGAAGACAATCTAGCTTCAATCACACATCAACATAAGCCAAGATATAATTGCAGCCACTAAAGGACAACAATCAAGACAAACACACTGTAATCACACTAGAAAACCACTCTCAGAGGTTAAAATCCATTGACAACAAGAAGAAACCCTAATTTTCTCTAGCCTTTGGGATCATCACGAATGTTAAAGGCAAAGGAGTGATGAAAGGTAGAGCAGCGCGACTGTTAATTCAAAATCAGCGCTGCCAGCACTTCTGTCAGACCAAAAAATGCGTTGGGCAAGAAAAGAAGGAAAAATAACAAAAATCGAAAATCATATCAGACTCAACACTCTCAAGCAAAAACCAGTGAATGTATAAACCTATAGTGATGCACATAAGCCAAGAAATCGACGATTGGTCAAACTCATCAGAGGATGAGATCAAAAGAATGGATGGAAAGGTTATAGCTTCCCCAATGGAGTCACCATTTTTTTGTCTAGGTAAATCCTCTTTGCGGACATAGACAATCCCTCTAGCCCAAAGAGTGGGTCTAGCAACAAATGAGACAACCTACAAGATTCTTTCCTAAATTACAATCAAAATGAGAGAAGAGGAAGGAGACCTACCTCATTTTGATGTTATCACACACTCCTTTTTTGAAGATCTTGATCTCTTTCTCTTCAGGCTCAGTCCTTAATACTTACAGTGTTTGAATACCTGCACAAGATGCCAAAGACACAACAAAGCATAAAAGTGCAACAAGCATAATCGAATATAATCCACTTAACAGATCAAGGAGTATTAAGATAAATGAAGTATTGACACAAGCATTTATGGAAAGTGAACCAACAGTTGTATATATTAATGAATAAAAGAGTAAGCATACAACTTAGGCCTTGATGTTAGTAATCCCTCCTTGAGTGAACGTCCAAGTCCAAGCTCAAGCTCTCCAAGCACTCCTTCTCCAAGCCAAAATGAATAGCATGTAGGCACTATCTTAGCATAAGGGTGCAAATAGTCAAACACCAACCATTTGGGAATGGGAGAGGAAGAATATATAGGCAGGGAGAGGGAGTTAGGATCTCACCAAAGATAGGGGAAGGCCCTCATCTCAAGGAGGAAGCTCATAGGGATAAGATCAAAGGATAATATTATGAGAATTTGACCACATCCACAACGAACAACCTCCAGCTCGTCGTTCTGGAAGCCTCTAGATCACGAAGCTTCTTGTCCTCTTTGGGAAAACTTGCCTTTTAGGGATCAACGCGAGTATCTAGGTAAAAATTGTGCTGCCAGTGCGAGGTGAGTATAGTGAAACCCACCATCAACATGAGTAGGCAGTGTCATAATCGCACTGACACTGAAATTAAGGTTTTGAGCTCACTTCTTCAGGGAAGGCTCAAGTCATGTTTTCATTAGTTCTTCAGGGAGGATCTAGACTGCATATCAGGATGGGTACACTGTATAATTGCCAAGTTTTGGGCACTCAACTAGTGATAATCGAGGAACATGGCTCACCCTTCATTAATTGAAGATAATCTTTTATTTTAATAAGACAAGTAACCTAGGGGACATCAAACTTATAACATAAGTTATATCGAATGAAATGGAAATCATGTTGATGGTCCAAGAGTCATTGTAATATTTCCTGTTGAATTGATATCATAACATATATATGTATTATTTTTTATGATATGAGAGAGAAAATATAGTCTTAATGGTTGTGGTGGATTTTTAATTCTCAAATGCTTTCTTATGTATTTTCATTTTCTCTTATTATGCGCCTACAAGAATAGGAGTAATAGATCTATAGTATTAGTTACTATTAAAATCTCTTGACTATTACAAGCCTTAATCAAGTAAGAGATATGGCTAAGGAGACATGATAAGTTAACCCCATCACTGAATTGGTCAACTAGAATTGTTGTTTGGTTGTAAAAGACTCTTAAGGGGTCTTAAATAGGATCTAGCCTACCTTAAATAAGTCAGAGAAGCTCTGAGCCTGCTATAGAGAGTAGAAGTTCCTTTAGTAATTTGGACTTAGATACAAGTGTAGAATTTTTATTGCAAAGTTGAGACTCAAAAGAAGGAATCTTCTCCAAACATATAAATAAAATTATTATAAATTTTTACAGAAGAATTGTTGAAGTGGTCGAAAGTTGTTAAGGGACTTGAGGTGTTGCAAGTAAGCTTGTGATGCCTTAAGTGATTGTGTTGGTCTTTATTATGCCATGTGAGGGGTTGAATAACCATACTTTGCCCCTAATTGGCTATTAATCATGAAAAAGGAAGGCTTGAAGTCCTCAAATGGCACAAACTATGAGAGTGGCCTTTTTCTGACTTATGGGAGGAAAGCCCTAGCTAGTGTTTGAAGAGTGAAGGACCTTGGAATTTACTTCGCAAGATGATAAAGTATTTTATATCATTAGAAGCCTGCTAGGAAGATCCATGCCCTATTAGATTCAATATCATACTTTTAAAACATGTTTGGAAGATCTATTGGAACTTGTAGAAATTTGGGGATGGCTCTTGGAATTTTAGGGATTGAAACCTTTGTGGATTTTGATACCATATGGAAAAAGTTTAGAAATTCAAGTATGTAATTCCTTAGTGCCCACCCTTGGACGCATGGACATCAATATATGTGTTTAATAGCTAATAGAATACTAGGGGATATTGCGTTATCAAGTCTTGAGTATTTGACACTTCACCAAAATACACATGCAAAATCATCGATGCAAATGTTATTGACTAGTATGTTGACAAACGAGAATCATCTTGTCATTTGTTGGTATATTAGGTTGTTGGCATCAAGATACTAGAGTCTCAATCTAGCCAGACATAAGTATCAGGAGGACCCCTGAAATATCTTGATACTGACAAACCTATAATTTTCTTACAACTGACATGCTACCTTACCATTGGTTACCATGTAGTTTGGGCCATAAAATCTGAGGTATCAAGATAGTGAGAGACATGAGTTGGGAGATGTGGGGGTGGTGGTCAAATTTCCTCCCTTGATACTAACAAAAGTTGATCCACATAAGCAATTGAGAAATTTATTCATCAAGTTATTGGAGTATGTGAAGTTGTTAAGAGTTAGATATTGGGAGATTTGAAGGCATATTTTGGACTACCTCCCTGATATCATTGGACCCAATACATGGCTAGAAGGGTACAATGTGGCACAATGGTATGGTTGACATGGTGTTGATGTAGAATTATGTGTCACATTCATGTGGTAGTTGAGGTTTCATTAATATGTAGCATGGGGAATAGTCCTTGATAATGTGGCATGCTAATGTGGAAATGACATGGCAGTTCACATGGCAAGGTGACATGTCATAAAGTGGATAAGAGTGAATAGTATGTGGAATCTAGGATGGAAGTATCATGGATGTCAAGCTATTAGATTTCAAGTATTGTGAGATATAAATAGTAGCTACTAGTGTGGAGCCTCGATAGTAATAGAACTTATAGGCCATCCATTTCTAGAGTTGAAAAATTTTAAGCGATAGAGTTTGATATTATGTGTGTCAAGAGGCTAGTGGTTGGATGTTGCGATTTTAGGAGAATTAGGACAGGGTATCATGATTTATACTCAATAATGACTAAAAAAAAAATCCATCAATTGTCAGAGATGAGTATCCATAAATTATGTATCAAGTGATCATGAGTTAATGATTGAGCTAATGGTTGAATATCAGGAAGTTGGGTAGTTGCTACTAGGCCTTCCTCCCGATACACACCATGCTTAATATGACTGATTATGTTGACATGGAAGAGTGATGTGGTCCCACAAAGGATTTGATTCAATACATTTTTGAAAAATGGATGTGGGTTTCTACATGTAATCATCTCCCTCTCACCCCGTTGAGCCTATCTTGGGCTGTGTTGGGTGTTACCTGTTTGTTTTTACCCAATGTTCAAGATTTGTTATGAAGATGGAGTTAGAAAAAAAATCAATTTTGCAATATTTTTAGAGCATAATTTTGATACCACCATTGCAATCAACTCATCAATATATTTTTGATGACATAAAATTTAACTCAATCCTGTTTTTGTATCAAAATTTATGACCATTTGAAGTTTTTCAATAAGGAGGGTCCATGTCATTCCATGGATCTTCACATAGCACCCACATGAGCCTTGACTGGCCCATGTTGCACTACTATGGTTGCTTACCTGTCCATGGGGTCACGTGCTCTGTTGCAAACTATGTTGGGGTATGAAATTTCCTCAACCAAAACAATCGATAACGCAGAACCCCCAACTTTGGTTTTAAATTTGGGGAAGAGGGGACCCTCAATTAATCTCAGTTGTTGATTGCACATGGGTAGGTTGCTACTAATCCCAACTATAGATCCCCCTACTCACTAAATGATGACCATGAGTGTGGCCCTCAATCAATCTTGTCCATCAATCTCTCAACCTGCTCTCCACTTATTTGCTTGAAATCCCAGTGGCCTAAAGTCCCACGAGCCTGGTAGGGTCCACCCCCAAGAAACATCATCTCGACCATGTCACCTCAACTGTGTCACACTAAGGCACATCATCTTGGCCATGTCATCCCAAGCCAGGCTATCTCGACATTGGGTTCTTATCCCTCCCTCTACTCTAACCTCTAGTATAAAATTTCAAGGTTCGATGTCCACGATAGAATGACTAATGGAAATGTCCAAGTACCCAAGGTTCCACATACATCCTCCTATGACATTTTTCCATCATCCCATAAGCATCAAACCTTCCTCACAAGGCTTAAATCAATTGGAAAATTTTGAGGTCTGACGATCGATACCCAATGATGAGGGAAACATTTTGATACCTAAGGATCCACATACCTCCTCTTTGCACTTTTGGCCATCAACCCATCAACATCGAACCTTCCTCATAATACTTACCTCATTTTGTAAATGTCAAGGTCCAAGGTCTAAGAACTAACGACTGAGGGAAAATTTCCTGTACTCAAGGTTCCACATACCTTCCCTTTATGAATTTGGCCATCTTCCCATTGGCATTGGACCTTCCTCGCAAGGCTTTCTCGCTTAATATCTTTAGTGGTTTAGTGGCCTGATGGTCGAGGAACACAATAAGTCAAGGAAAT
This sequence comes from Pinus tabuliformis, assembly GCA_031772625.1. NCBI lineage: Eukaryota > Viridiplantae > Streptophyta > Pinopsida > Pinales > Pinaceae > Pinus > Pinus tabuliformis. The sequence goes on from CM062811.1 coordinate 337,173,785, forward strand.
AACCTAGAAGTGATATAGAAAACACCAAAATTTAGTGGTTTATTGTATGAGGAAGAAAAAACAAAATTATTCGTATGAACAGAACAAGGAGGTCTAGCCCATAACATCAAAAGGCGTTGATCCTAAAATTTAAGTGAAAAGACCCCAAATACCAATTTTACATAGTTTTCAATGTTGTACATGGAGTACTACACCAATCGATCCAATTTTTCTAGCCTCTTGTACAAGATGTTTAAATTCATTCAAGAAGATGTGAACTACCCATTTGTAAACCATTCATATAGATGATGCTACACAACATAGTCCAGGCTACCAGAGTACACACAAACATGATTTGGTATATCATAGTATTGTACAAATTAGTATAGTTAATCCAATACAAATATAAGCATACAAGGAATCTTTCTATTTGTTAAATTCATATCATCTAAGATATCAAGGGATTTGTAAGCATAACAATGATCTTCATCATCTAGTCATTCATTAACATTCAAGAATACATAAGAGCTCATTCCACACACAAGTAGTTCATGAAACATCATAGGTTATAACTCAACATATTAGTGCATTTGAATTATTTGAGTATGTAAATATTCCTGACAACTTAATGAGGGACTTCAACCCTCCACCCAACCATAGGCCAACTACGTTGCAATTTTCTTGATTCTGACCACCTTCGAGTTAGATCCAAAGTATGAGGGAGTGCTTACTTAGGAAATATTCACACCAAGACTTGGTAGATACTCAATATATAGAGTCCATTATCCATGTGGTTTCTCAATTTCCCTTTAGTAGTAAGCACCACCATAAATAACTTACTCCTCTTAGGTTAATCACGGGGCTTCATCTATGGTCCATATGAGGTGTTTCTTAGTCCAGGAGGTCGAATCCAATGTACAAGTGATTTATCAATTCTATTTTCATAGCAAGCACCATAGGGGTATGCAGAACACTATCCAAGTAGTTAAAATCTCTCTTGAAAGTACCAAAACAATGCATATTTCCATATCAAGGTGTTTGAAAAATATACATCCAACATCACAATGATTTGGTCATCTGCTAAGACACTCAATGACTAACTAGGCTTGGACACCAATATTCCAGTGGCCTCAAACAGATCAATATAGGGAATAACACCCCAATTTTAGAGCATAGGGCTCAATCATAGTTCTAGCATTGCTCCATGCACTATGTGCTTAACATTCAAGGAATTCTATCCCTTTGGTCACATTCTTCTTGCTCCAACTTTCATTTTAGCTACTTCCCTTCATATTTTCTACTATGTTCTCTCTATTCTTCTGCTTTCACCTCCTTCTTCTTCTTCTTTTTTTTCCTTCCTTGCATATATTTGTGTACCTTAGAGAGTGTTTACCTCCTTCATCCATCTTTTTAAGGGAAAAGAAAACTATGGGGACTCTTACCCCCATCTAATCACATCTCTTGTTATCTATCAGGCGATAGTTTGATCATTTGTGCCACCTATACCATCTTCGAGGGTGAGGGTGTCATCCTCCATTTTTCCACTCTCCCACTTCTCCACTCTCCCTTCTCTACTCTCCCTTAGACTTATATTCATTTTTTCCTCCCTTCAGGCCAAAATTCCTTTTTTTATTTAATTATTTTCAATAAAATAATTTAATACTTTAATTGTTTATAAGATCTATCTCAGCTAGTCATGGCTTCCATGTTGGTTTTCATGGTTATCATCACACATACAAAATCATGGATAAAAAGGAAGGATTTTTACACCATGTGTCATCCATGTGGTACTGTACAGATGCTAATGTGGCATATGGAGTGGAAAAACCTTTAAGTGGGCATAAATGTTTTGCCTAAAGCTCAATTCATGATAAATTTATATTGTTGGAAATCCCTTGATGAAAAAAATATTATTGAAATATTAAAATTAGAGTTTTATGTGATTATAGAAAGAGGAATTTTTTGTAACCCGTCTCCATAATTTCACCTTTGAGGTTAGGTCTAGACACCCCAAATATCTAATGAGACATTAGGGGGAATGGGGACATTACACATACCTTTAACACCCAATTCCAAATCTTATCCATCCCAATACATTATCCTGATAATTTCCTAGAAAGGGTTACTAGAAATATCAAGAATTTTATCAACACCAATTCCCTCACCTGCAACCATAGCTCCCCCCCTGCCTTAATTTTTCACCACCTTCTTCTTTCACTTAATAAAACCTTCGTTTTAGATACTAGAGTACCCTCCTTATTGTATCCATAAATTGAGTAAACCATTAATAAAACCTTTCCTATCATGAGCCACACTAGAGTCACCATTTGAAAAAAACTTCATAAGGGTTTGCACCCTCTTTCAAAGTGTTGTCAAAACCAATCCTCAATGAAGCTAGTGAGGCTGGTGGAATAGTATCACCAACCATCTAAATGTTGTCAATTGGAATTAAGTGCCCCTACATCACATATGAAGTACCATTCAAATCTTGAAGGAATACAAGATCCAGCCCTTTGTTTAACACCTATGAAGAAACAACACCACCACCACATGGTTATTGAGACATTATCGCAGGTATATCAAAATAAGATGATATCTTAGTAGGATTCATAAAAAATGAATCTTCAAATTGGAGATCGTCCTAATAATATATTAAAAGATAATGTCAACCATATTAATGTATCGTGGATAAATAATCATAAATGATAACATAATAATTAAAGTGGAATAATAATAATAATATATAATATAATATAGCCCACTGGGTGTAGAATAGATGGTGACATGGTGTTTTGTTAAGGCACTCTATAGTATAAAGATCACTGGTTCAAAATACCATGAGAAAGAATCAGTCATGCTAAGGGATGTTGTGGCCTAAGTTGAGTGTGATCCCCAGGTGATTTTGATAGCTTATATTCCCCTAGGTCGTGGCTACTCAAGCCACAAGTTAGTCATGCAGTAATCTCATGACTCACATAAACTAGAAAAAAATATAATATAACGATTAATGTAACATATTGGACCATTATATTAGATCTCATCCATCTCGACACTTTTAGAGTGGAAAAAGTGGGGGAATCCTCTTAGAATACCAATTTTACCAATGGGACCTAGTTTGGTAAATTAGGGTCTAAAAGTCTGAGGCATCAAACAAAAAAGTTTGACAGTAATTTTTTTTTCACTTAAGCATGCACCTTCTTATGATTTTCTACATGCATATACCTTCCCAATGGAACAAGAATTATAGAAATATGGTGATATAATTGCAACTGATCAAGAAATTTAATCTAAATCAAGAGACACAATTCTACTCTACTATTATGCATAAATTAATTCACAATTTATAACAACATTCACAATCATGCATCAATCACATACAAAATTACACAGATTTATCTAGGGGAAACCAACTCGTAAAACCCCCTTAAGCCTAATTGCATTAATCAGATGAGTAGAGAATGTATTACAATTTTTTGCTTGCTCTGAGCTCAACTTGCAAGTGAATAACCCTTCTCTCTTCTCAATGAGAATCCCTAACCCAGAATTAGTTAATTTATGCCTCTGCTTGAGTCCCTATTTCCTTGTGAAATTCCTGAGGAATTAGGGCCCTATTTTTTAGGAATTTTCCTCCAATTGATTGCGCAATTCTCAAGGTTGGATCTTTGACTACATGCAACACCAGTACACTCAAGACTAGACTACAACTGATGTTACACTACCTGGGAATCTCCACCACATCTTGGGAACTTGAATTCTCTGCATTCACTAGCCATTTTTGGTTGATTTATCAATTAAATGGATGAACACTAACTTAGACTATTGTCCCACTGCACAACTAACCTCCACCTAGTTCTATCAACAATTAGAACTAGTTTAACTAAATAAAACTAGAAATAACTAAACTAAATTGCTATAAATTAGCAATCACACATGCATAATTGAACTCTAAGCCCTCTAACTTGAATTTACCAGCTAAATGAGTGACAAGAGCCATTTCACCTCAATTAACTACCTCCAAGTTGTCTGTTGATGTGGAAATTCAAATTTTCTCAATCTGACCAAGGCAAAGTCAAATTGCGATTTTCTTGCTACACTTCTCGACACTCCCTCTTAGCAAGAAAGGGATTTTCAACCACCCATATCTTGCACTTGTGGAATTTGAACTTCAATCTTGAAAAAGCCTTTGTTAATATGTCAACATCTTATTCCTCTATCAAAATGTATTGTAGCAACATTATCCTCCTCTGCACACACTCCTGTAAATGATGATACCAGATATCTATATGCTTGGATCGATTGTGAAATACTGTTAGAAAATTATATATTATGGAGCAATGGAACACATAAAATATTGCAGAAATATAAACACAGAAATCACATAAAACAAGAGAGACACAGATATATGTGGTTCACCCAGTTTGGGCTACGTCCACCCCGAACAGCCAGTCCTTCCTTTCTATTATCCAGCAAAATGAAGAGACACAACCTACAGCAGATCCGCTGTAATATCCTCTGTTTTCTCTCACAGTCTCACCTCTCTATTTCTCGCTCACAGAATACACATCTATTTCACCGCCTCAAATACAATACCCTCATACAAAGAGAGGGGTTGCGTTCTAGGGCAAAAAAACCCTAAACTAAACATAAGTTCTACTGTCAGATCATCCGCCTAATGAACGGCCCAGATTGACTAGAAAATACTATACTTTTACAAGGCAATTTTACATTTGTTTTTAGCTTCGGGGGCGCTGCCCCCGAGCTCCCGCCGGGGGACCGCTGGCCCCCGGACCCCCGTGGGGGGGACAAGTCCCCCTCACACCCCCCCGCGTGGAGGGGTGTACAATACTTCCTGGGGTATACATCCGGCTGAAACAAAGACCTCTGAACAATCATTCTCCACACACAACAATCTCCCACTTGGAGAATGATTGTAGCAACTCCACCGCTGCTTCATTTGCTAGACAATGACTCCTCTTTGGACCTAGCTGTTTCTCATCTTCATCGTCATCCTTGAAGACCAATTGAAATTGAGCATGTTCTCAGTTTCTCCCTCGTTACAACTTTTGTTAGCATATCTGCAGGATTCTGGCTAGTGTGTATCTTTTCCAGCTTCAACTCTCCATCTTCCAACACTGATCGTATGAAATGATACTTGAGCTGTATGTGTTTAGTCCTGGAATGAAATGCTGAGTTCTTTGCAAGATGAATGGCACTTTGGCTATCACTGTATAACGTGCCCATATCATGCTCCTTACCCAATTCGCCCATAAACCTTTGTAACCAAATCATTTCTTTACTAGCCTCTGTAGCAGCAACATACTCTGCTTCTGTTGTTGAAAGTGCAACAACACTTTGGATTTTTGAAACCCAACTGACAGCTATTCCACCAACAGTAAATACATATCCTGTAGTGCTTCTCCTGTTATCTTGTCACCTGCCATATCTGCATCAACATATCCCTATAGAGAAATGTTTGAACCACCAAAACATAATGCTTGATTTGTGGTACCTTTCAAATATCTGAGAATCCATTTCACTGCCATCCTGTGTTCCTTTCCTGGATTGTTCATGTACCTGCTTACAACTCCCACTGCATGTACAATATCAGGCCTTGTGCAGACCATTGCATACATTAAGCTTCCAACTGCTGATGCATATGGAACTTTAGACATATAATCCATGTCTTCTTGGGTCTTTGGGAACATTTCCTTGATAAGTTTGAAATGGCTAGCAAAAGGTGTACTAACTGGTTTTGCATTGTGCATGTTAAATCTTTTCAACACCTTTTGTATGTACTCATTCTGAGACAATGTTAATTTACGATTTTTCCTGTCTCTATTTATTCTCATACCAAGGATTTGTTTTGCAGCTCCCAAATCCTTCATTGCAAATGAATTTGCCAATTTTCTTTTGAGCACATTTATTTCCTGCATGTTAGATCCTGCAACAAGCATGTCATCTACATACAATAACAATATAATATAGCTGCCATCATTTTGATTTTTCAAATAAACACAATGATCAGAGTGACATCTAGTATAACCTTGTTCAAACATAAACTTGTCAAATTTTAGATACCACTGCCTTGGAGCCTGTTTTAAGCCATACAAGCTCTTCTTCAACCTGCACACTAGTTTCTCCTTCCCTTTCACTTCATATCCTTGTGGCTGCTACATATATATATCTCTTCCTCCAAATCCCCATGGATAAAGGTTGTCTTTACATCTAACTGCTCAAGATGCAAATCTTCAGCTGCTACTAGACTTAAAATAGTTCTGATTGAAGTCATTTTAACAACAGGAGAAAATATTTCATCAAAATCAATACCTTTCTTCTGTGCAAACCCCTTTACCACAAGTCTAGCTTTGTACCTCTGTTTTCCTCCATCTTCTTCCTTCAGCCTATAAACCCATTTATTCTGCAATGTTGTTTTACCTGTAGGCAACCTGACTAAGTCCCAAGTCTGGTTATGTGCTAAGGAGTCCATCTCTTCTTTCATGGCTTGCTCCCACTTCTTCCTGGTTTCTACCTGCACTGCTTCTTCATAACATTCGGGTTCACCAGAATCAGTCAACAATAAATAATATAATGAAGGAGAGTATCGTTTAGGGGGTCTACTTATCCTGGTAGATCTTCTAACACCACTTTCAGGTGTTTGGGGTGCCTGTTGCTATTGTGGTGGTTGTTGATTATTATTATTTTCAGGCACCTTCACTTTTTCAGTGATTTCGTCAAGAACTGCGTATTCCTTGTTTTCTTTTTCTTGCTTCTTTTCCTGCAACTAATTCTTATACAAGACCTTTTCATTGAATATTACATCTTTGCCCCTAATGATTTTGTGATTTTCATAATCATATAAGCGATAACCAAAATCATTAACACCATATCCAATAAAGGTACATTTCTTTGACTTTGCCTCAAGCTTTGTTCTATTTTCTTTATCAATATGGACAAAGGCCTCACAACCAAAAGGCTTTAAAAAAGAGTAGTTTACCTTTTTACCTGTCCATGCTTCCTCTGGAACACCACCATCCAAGGAACTTGAAGGCCCTCTGTTTATTAGATAAACAGCAGTATCTACAACATCTGCCCAAAACTGTAAAGGCAATCCTGCATGCAATCTCATGCACCTTGCACGCTCCATGATTGTTCTGTTCATCCTTTCTGACACACCATTTTCTTGTGGTGTTCTTGGAACTGTCTTCTCTCTACGAATTCCATGCTCTGAATAGTACCTATCAAACTCTTTGCTGCAATATTCACCTCCATTGTCTGATCTAAGACACTTCAATTTCTTTCCTGTCTCAATCTCAACCAAAGCTTTCCATTTCTTGAAAGTATCAAATACATCAGATTTATTCTTAATACAATAAATCCAAGTTTTTCTAGTTGCATCATCAATAAAAGTAACATAATAACGAGAGCCACCGAGAGATGATACTTGAGCAGGTCCCCATACATCTGTATGCACAAGCTCTAATTTTTCATTCTTCTTTTCTTTCCCAACTCTGAGAAATCTGACTCTCTTCTGTTTTCCATAAATGCAATTCTCACAGAAGTCCAAATCAACATTCTTCAAACCCGGCAACAAATTCCTTGAGTGAAGAATCTTCATCCCCTTTTCACTCATGTGTCCGAGCCTATGATGCCATAATGCTGCATCTGCTCCTTTGGAAGTTAAAGCATTAACAAAGTTAGAAATACCATTGCATAAATACAATGTACCAACCTTTTTGCCTTTTGCTATTACCAGGGCTCCTTTGGTGACCTTCCAAGCTTATCTGTGAAAGTTGTCACACAACCTTCACCGCCTAACTGCCCTATTGAAATCAGATTTTTCTTTAGATCTGGAACATGCCTTACCTCCTTTAGTAGCCATTGGTTTCCATTCTTCTGTTTTACAATAACCTAACCCATTCCAACAATTTTACAGGGTTTATCATCACCCAAACGAACTTGTCCAAAATCTCCTTGAACATAGTCATGAAACTATTTCTTATCAGGTGTGGCATGGAATGAGGCCCCTGAATCTACCACCCACGAATCAGTAATATTTTCAAAAGAAAGAATCAAAGCATCTTGTAACACCTCACCTGTCACATTTGCTTCATGATTGTTTTCTTGCTGTGAATCTCCTTCTTTTCCCTTCTGAGATCTACAGTCTTTCTTTAGGTGTCCTTTCTTTCCACATTTCTAGAACACTATCCCCGATCTGGACTTGGATCTGCCTTTCCTTGATTTACTGTGATATCCTGAGCTCTTTCCTCTTTCCATTTTTCTTCCTCTAAACTCTACACTCAAAGCATTTCCCGATGTCTCACCGGAGCTTTTCCGTCGCATTTCCTCGCTAAGGATAGCACTGACAACATCATCAAACTTTAAAGTACTAGATCCAGAAACGGAGTTACTAATGGCCATTACCAAACCATTCCAACTTTCTGGTAATGAGCACAAGAATAACAGAGCTCTAACTTCATCATCAAAGTTTACCCCTACAGAACTTAACTGACTTGTAACTGTATTAAAATCATTTAAATGGTTTGCAACAGATCCACCTTCCGACATATTCATATTAAATAACTGTTTCATAAGAAATACCTTGTTTGAGGCCGAGGGTTTTTCATATAGTTTCGACAACGTCTGCATCAAACCCTCTGTTGTGGTTTCCTTTGAAATGTTGAAGGCGACTGACGCAACAAGGCACAACCGTATTGTTCCGAGTGCCTTTCTATCGAGAAGGTTCCATTCTTCATCTTTCATACCCGTCGGCATCTTTGTTTTTCCTCCCAATGGTAGGTATAGATCTTTCTGATACAGATAATCTTCCATTTGCATCTTCCACAGCGAGAAGTTTTGGCCGTTAAATTTCTCAACCCTAAACTTACCATCTTCCGCCATTGCTCCCACTCGAACCAGGAACCCTTCTTTCCTGCGAGTTTATCAGCCAAATAGACCTTCGGCTCTGATACCAGTTGTTAGAAAATTATATATTATGGAGCAATGGAACACATAAAATGTTACAGAAATATAAACACAGAAAGCGCATAAAACAAGAGAGACACAGATATACGTGGTTCACCCAGTTTGGGCTACGTCCACCCCGAACAGCCAGTCCTTCCTTTCTATTATCCAGCAAAATGAAGAGACACAACCTACAGCAGATCCGCTGTAATATCCTCTGTTTTGTCTCACAGTCTCACCTCTCTATTTCTCGCTCACAGAATACACATCTATTTCACCGCCTCAAATACAATACCCTCATACAAAGAGAGGGGTTGCCTTCTAGGGAAAAAAAACCTAAACTAAACATAAGTTCTACCGTCATATCATCCGCCTAATGAACGGCCCAGATTGACTAGAAAATACTATACTTTTACAAGGCAATTTTACATTTGTTTTTAGCTTCGGGGGCGCTGCCCCCGAGCCCCCGCCGGGGGACCGCTGGCCCCGGAACCCCCAGATGGGGGGGATCGGCCCCCCGGGACCCCCGCGGGGAGGAAAAGTCCCCCCCCCCCCCGCGTGGAGGGGTGTACAATACTTCCTGGGGTATACATCCGGCTGAAACAAAGACCTTTGAACAATCATGCTCCACACACAACAAATACTAGATTCTCAAAGAGCTTAATGAAAATTTGATTATCACAATAGATCATAGTGGGATCCATCTCCTGACCAAAAATCCCCACAAGTATCGTTCTCATCTAGATCGCCTTACATGCTTCTTGACTTGTAACCATGTATTCATCTTTTGCTGACATGAGAACCACAAACCTCTGCTTCCTGCTATACCAGGAAATTGTATTTGTTGCGGACCTAACACTAAAAATTACACCTGGTGTACTCTTTCTGTCGGATAGACTCCCTACCCAATTTGCATATGTGAAGCCACATAACTTCACTCCCTTTCTCCTTTTGTACCATAATCCATACTGGGTAGTGGCTCTGAGGTATCGTAAAACATGCTTAGTTGCCTTCCAATACAATTTGGTTGGCCTAACCATAGCTTGGCTCAACTGGTTGACTACATAGCACATATTTGGTCGTGTTCACAAGATACATCAATCAACCCACTTTCTGCCAGTAAATGGTAGCATCAACCTCTTCACCTGAAGTGGCATTCTCCTTCCTCCATTTGGTCACTAGAGGTGTTTCCATGGGCTTACAACTCTCCATATGAAATATATGCAATATCTTGGTGGCATATTTTCCTTGAGACACAAACAATTCCCCATTTCCTTTCCATACTTCCATCCTGAGGAAGTAATGCATGAGAGCAATGTCTTGGATCTCAAATTCCCTTACAAGGTCCTCCTTGCAAGAGCTACTCAGCTTCTCATCACTTGTCAATATTAAATCATCAACATATAAAACAAATATAAGTAATTTACCTTCTACCAAAATATGATAGAGGTTCACATCTGCTTCACTTTTAGTGAAGTCCAATCCAGTGAAATAATTGTTGATCTGGGTGTACCAAGCTCAGGGTTCATTTTTGAGACCGTACAATTCTCACCTGAGTCTCAAACATGAGACTCCCGATCAAATGTCTCAAAACCTTATGGTTTCTCGATGTACACCCCCCCTTAATAATACCATTGATAAATGTTGTTTTTACATCCCTCTGGTGGATCTTCAACCCCATCTACGCAACCAGTGCAAGAATTGATCTAATGGATGAATACCTTGCTACACGAGAAAATTTTTCCTCTTAGTCAATTCCCTCAACTTGAGAGAATCCTTTGGCCACAAATCTAGACTTATACTTCTCTATGATTTCGTCTGCTGCATTATTAACCTTGAAGATCCATCTCAAACCCACAAATGATTTATCTATTGGTCTTGGGACCACTTCCCAAACACTATTCTTCATGATGGATTCATATTCTTCCACCATTACATCAGCCCAAACTAGTTTCTCAACTGCATTCTTAAATGAGGATGGATATTTTTCTACAAGCTCAGTCATTAGAGACATGTAGCCAACGTACCTCTCAAGTGACCTCCTTTGTTTGTGAAAATTTGAAGGAGCTCCTACATTCTCCCTCGCATCTTGCATCAACCTATAAGCTTCCTTTGTTCTTTTTCTATCTTCTCTTGATGGTTCTGTTTGAGTGGATGTTTCCACTTTTCCTCCTCTATGATCCTCAATTTGTGGCTTCTCCACAACTTCCTAAGGCTCCTCCTTTGGAGCTAAAATATCCTCTTATGGTGGGATTTTCATCTCCCTTTCAAGGGAGCATCTCATTGCTTTCTCCTCATCAAACTTTACATCCCTTTGCACAAGTTTCATTCTGAGGGAGGGTTAGTACACTCGGTAATTGTGTGGAGTTTCATTGTAACCCACAAAAAATCCCAACTATGTTGTTGGCTCAAGTTTCTTCCTTGAATTTTTGGAGACATAGTAGTAGACAAAGGCTCCAAAATTCTGAAATGAGACACATCCGGATTTCTTCCTGAGAAAGCCTCTTCCGGTAAAATCATACCAAGAATCTGATGAGGACTGCAGTTCTACAAGTAGACTATTGTGTTACATGCCTCTACCCACAAATGCAGGGGCATCCCTTGGTCATGTAGCACAGCTCTCGTAGCTCCCACAATGCTCTGGTTATTTCTCTTAGCTACCCCATTCTGCTATGGGTTGTGGAGTGTTGTGAGCTTTCTTCAAATTCATTCTTTCACATAGAAATCCTTCAAGTCATTCAAAAAATACTCACCTCCGTTGTAGCTCTTGAGAGCCTTCAACTTCTTATCACTCTCTTTATCAACTAGTGCCTCAAATTATAGAAACTTTGAGAATGTCTCATCCTTCTTCTGCATGAATAAGATCCAACAATTTCTCGACAAATCATTAATAAAAATAACATAGTATTTATGTTTAGCAGTGGAGGTTATTGAGAAGGGTCCACAAAAATTAGAGTGGGCTCTCTCCAAAACTACATTTTCTTTGTTGTATCAATCATGGAATGTGGATTTTACATACTTCCCCAACGTACAACCCTTGCAGACATCCTACTGCTCAAGTGATATTTAGAGAGGCCAGTGGTTATTGTTGCATAATTTTTAAGGCGTCGTGATGAAAATGGCCCAATCTCCTCTGCCAGAGCTCACCAACATCCTGACTCTGTACTTTCTCTACCTTACTGGTTAATGCAGCACAATCTTCCACATCAATTTTATACAGGTTCTTCACACAAACCCTCATCTGCTTCACCTTTCCATCAGCTATGTGCTTAAGAAATGCTTTACCTTTGCCGAATATTACATCATAGCCGTGGTCTTCCAAAACTGCTATAGAGATGAGGTTCTTCTTTAGGCCTAGAACAAACATGAAATATTTGAGGCGAAGAGGGGATATTGACTCCCTCTTAAAGTTTATCACACCAATCATGATAATATTGTACCTTTTGTCCTCCCCAAGCTCAATATGCATCTGGGGATCTTTCTCCTCCAGGTCACTGAAAAAATATCTACACATTGTCATGTGGAACGAGGCACCTAAGTCCAAGTATCACACACTCCCCATCACAGTGCTATCCATGCATGTGATAAGGGTGAAGTCTAGCTCAAACTGTGAAGCCAATGGTTCACCTGCTGCTCCTCCTGAGTTTTTCTTGTTAGAATTTTTATGTGGACACTTTGTAGCATAATGCCCAAATTCATGACAATTGAAACATTTTATTTTTGACAAGTCTTTCTTCTTTCCCCCTTGGCTAGATTTTGGTTTGGTATGAGATTTCTTCCCTTTTCCCTTTCCAACCAATGCAAAATTTTCTTCGTCCTCTCCCTTGGGTGAACTTCCATCTCTGGTATTTCACCTTATCTCTTCTAGTACCAAATCAAACCATAAGCATTCCCAATTTGGTAATTTCTCCCTCCCGTTCACTGAGTCCTGGTAGCTATGCAAATTTTTGGGAAGGCTTAGAAGATTTAGGCTCACCAGGTCATCTTCTACAACATTCACACCAAATCCTCCAATCTCATCCCAAACTTGTGTAAATCTAGTAAGACACCGCGGAATAATATCATTCTTATGAATCTTAATGTTTCAAAGTTTGTCTTTGAGGGATATTTTTCTATGGTCAATGTTATTCTTGAATATCTTAGTCAGTGCCTTCCACATTGTGAAAGGAGTTTCTTTCCCATGGAGATTTGAGACAATGTGGTCTCTCACTCTCTCCAAGATTATTCTCCTCGCCTTGGCTAAATCTTTCTTCCATTGTGCTAGGTCATGGGCACCAATTGATCCTAGTTTTGGAATGTTTGTCTTGAAATAATCTAGCAATCCATTGTCATTAAGCACTGCCTCTATGCGATCCTTCCTTCTAGGCAATGAAATTTGAGTTGCCTTCTAAGGAATACTCTAATCTCAGTCTGTTGAAGGTCATTCTCCCAACTTTGAACAAATCAAGCTACAGTGAAGCTGCAAATTCGAACCTCCTAACGAACAACTTTAAAATTCTTGTTCTAATGTGAATCTTGCTTTGATACCATGTAGAAATATGGTGATAGAATTGCAACTACTCAAGAAATTTAATCTAAATAAAGAGACACAATTCTACTCTATTTTTCTACGAAAATTAATTCACAATTTAGAACAACATTCACAAACATGCATCAATCACATACACAAGTACATGGATTTATCTAGGGAAACCAATTGGTAAAAACCCATTAAGTCTTCTTGTATTAATCATATGAATAGAGAATGTATTACAATTTCTTGCTCGCTTTGAGATCAACCTGAAAGTGAATAACCTTTTTCTCTACTTAATGAGAAGCTCTAACCTAGACTTTGTAAATTTTTTTCCTCTGCTTGAACCCCTATTTCCTTGTGAAATTACTATGGAATGAAGCCCCTATTTTTTATGAATTTTCCTCCAATTGATTGTGCAATTCCCAAGGCTAGATCTTTGATGGCATGAAACACATGTACACTCAATACTAGTCTACAACTAATGTTACACTGCCTCAGAATCTCCACCACATATGGGGAACTCAAATTCTCTACATGCACTAGATATTTTTGGTTGATTGATCATTTAACTTGATGATCACTGAGTTAGACTACTGTCTCACTACACAATTGACCTCCAACTAGTTCTATCAATAGTTAGAACTAGTTTAACTGAATACAACTGGAAATCACTGAACTTGATTGCTAAAAATTAGCAATCACACGTGCATAACTAAACTCCAAGCCCTATAACTTGAATTTATTGAGCTAAGTAAGTAATAAAATCCATGTCACCTCAATTAAATACCTCAAAGTTGTCTACTTATGTAAAAATTAATTTTTTTTCAATTTGACCAAGGCAAATTCAAATTGAGACTTTCCTGCTACACTTCTCAACAAAAATTGCCTCAAATAGAGTCTATATGCAAAATTTATGCCACTAGGAAGTTGACTTTCCTGTTTTGACCACCATAATTTGAGAGGATGCCACATCCACCCCATTTTTAGAAAAGTGGCTATCCCCATGATTATGATGAAGAATACTCTACAAGAGTCAATATTATAACTCTAGTTAATGTTTTAGGGAGTCAAACTTAACCATTAGTGGGCCATTGGGCTATGTTATAATTAGACCACTAGGTGTAAAATGGGTTCCATTCTATTCAAGGGAATTTTTGTTCCATAGATGAGAAGAGTAGTCAGAGATTCGATAGGAAGAGAGAAAACAAAGATGATTATTTCACCATAGTATCCCACGAGTCACATGCCTCATCTATTTATACCTACATCCATTTTATATTCAGAGAAAGAGAACATATCGACCTCACCTTGCAGCTAGGTTTTCTCGTAAAATGGTTTCCCAACTATCTATGTTAGTTTGTGGTTTGTGATTTTTATTTCATTGTTCTTTATTTTCTACATAATTATAATTTTCATGTATATGCAATAAAAAATAATTATAGATCTATAAATCTAAGAAGAAATAAACTATCATAGTGTAGATTTCATATTTTAAGTATAATTTTATCATATTTGTTGTGATGAATTATTTGGTGGAATATCCAAAACAATTTATGAATTTTATTTGTATCAGAGTAAGTTTGTTGGGGTATATTTTTGGGATTTGTAGGGGATCTATATCAGTTCAGTTGAAAGTCAGAAAACCCTATTCATGGGTGACGAATATGTGAATAACCCTCATGATCCTACAAAGTAGAGGTTTGAATGACTAAAATCACAATTTGTAGATATAAATTGTAATGTGAGCCTCCTCGTGGTGGCCTTAACCAATAATCTTGAGTTATTCAAAGAAGATGGGGGTTCTAACCCAAAGGTATGATAAGAGGGGAGATCAGGAGACCAAGAAGAAACAAAGAAGGAGATGAAGAAAGAACCCAAAAAGGATCAACCCAGTTCAAGTGTTGAAAACCATTCATGTTACCTATTCAATATGGAAGAAAAGGTTGAAATCAAGCTGCATCAAGGTGAGATTGATGCTTTGAAGATAAGTCAATGGTTGCAATGATTATAAGTTTATTTTAGTATTCATCATATAGAAGAAGAACAATTTTTATTTTTTTTGTTGCTTAGCTGAAATTAGAGATCCATGCCATGAATTGGTGGAAAAGCCACAGAAATACCTTAAGGTTGGAGGGATATCCTCTAGTGACCAAGTGAGATGATTTCAAAACCTTCATAAATTCACAATTTTACCCTATCAGGTATGTAGAAGACTAGTGGATATTACGGCAATACTTTAGGAAAAAGAAAGGGTAGAGTATATAGGAGCACATTAAAGAGTTAAAAAAGATGGCCAAAATGTTTATTATCTCCCCAAGGAACCCAAATGTACTCCTCAAGTATTTGGGGGGTCTACATGGCCATTTGTGAAAGCAAGTGTGTTGTTTAAAAATTATATTGGTGGATAAGGATTGTGTACAAGAAATATAGCTTGAGAACATAGGCCTGAAAGGAGAAGTGTTGGAAGTTACATCCAGAGATTAACCCAAAGAATAAAAATAAATATAATAAGAAGAATAATATCATGACCAATTATTCAAGAAACCAGGTTGAAAGCATCTCAGTCGTGGATGAAAATATCATCTATACATCAGTGCAAAAGGAGGTTAATTTGAGTTTCCTTCAACAACATGAAGATAATGAAAAGACCTAACTCTTCCAGATAAAGATATAGGTCAAGAAGACAAATATTGATGCTTTGTTCAACTCAAGATCTGATCTGAATTTAAACAGGAATGCAACAAATTACAGATATAACCATAAATACAGAGATGCAATAGAAATAACACTATCTCTCATTAATATCAAATAATGAAATATTCTTACAAATAGAATGGAAATGAGACTAGCTCGGCAATGGTAGCTTATCTTTGAGAAGAGATGTGGCATCTACATGCCTCTGAACTGCATTACAATGAGGCTCAAGGGCCTTTTTATTATTGAAAAAAAAAGAGAAAACCCTAAACAGCCAAAAACCTAACCCAAGGAGATGTAACACCAAGAGTTTATGGGCCTCGTTGGGGTTAGTTGGGCAACCAACTTCCCAGGGTTGTAGCTTGGTCATTTTGATGCATATGATACCTCGTTATAAATATCTCTCCGAGGACTATAACTAAAAACACGATATCAATGAGATCGCAAAAGTAATATTTCCAAAAAAAAACATCGTTTAGGGTCTCAAAATGGCTTCGGAAGTTCAGGATCTGAAAAACTGCCAAAAATAGTAAACTGTGCTATAATTAAGGAAACTGAAAAAATGAAAGAAACAATAGTGGGGGTCCACATGGAATAGGTGAGTGGCCACCAATATCTCAAACATGGATGAAAATATCATATATACATCAGTGTAGAACGAGGTTAATTTGAGTCGCCTTCAACAACATGAAGAGAATGAAAAGAACAGACTCTTCCAAATAAATATACAGGTTAAGGATACAAAGATTGATACTTTTTTCAACTCAAGATCATAGGAGAATCCCATTACAACAAATTGGGATTGAAATTTTGTGATCATCTAGGTCCATATTCATTGTGATCACATTTGATGCAGGTGCTAGAGACATTAAATAAGCACTAAATATTGGAAAATATCAAGAAGAGTGAGTTTTCACAATAGTATTTGGTATATATGAGGTATACGATAGGTGGAGGAGAGCTTAAAATAGATCTTTCCAATATGGAGGCCATCATGAAGTGGTTATTGCTTATCAATGTTTTTGAGATCAAGAGTTTCGTTGGGGCAACATAGTACCTTAAAAAATTCATAGCCTTATTTTTAGCAGTAGCAAAAAAATTTAACACCATAACAAAAAATGACAAGAGTTTCCAGTGGTGAAAGGGTTAACAAAGGGCCTTTGAGGATTTAAAGAAGAAGTATCAGTGAAGCACTGGTTCTAGTATCACCAAAATCACAAAAATCCTTTGAATATGAGACATATGAGGTGCAAGCGGATATGTTATGGGAACCATCTTGATGTAGGGATGAAGCTATATGCTACATTTATTAAGTATTTCATGGGGTGGTTCTACTACCCTACCTCTGACAAGGAGCTCTATGCTCTAGTGCAAGTTGTGAAGAAGTGGAAACAATATTTGATGGGGAAGGAAACAATAATCCACACATATCACTAGCCACTATAGTACCTATAGGACCAAAGTAAGCTACAACAAACAAGGCATTAAAAGTGGATTGGGTTTCTACAACAATTTGGTTTAGTGATCAAGTATAAGAAGGGAAGAAAAAACAACAAAAACAAGTTAGTCAACATACTTTGAAGACCACCCACATTAAAGATCACAAATTTGGGAACTTTGATGCACATGGATCCATTCACCCATGATGCATATAGAGAAGCATATTTAGAGGGTGAGGACTTCAAGGGGGGTGTTTCATCAATTACAAATCCAAATTGATGTGCATTATGGTAACAACATAGTTGACTACCATATTTAGGATGGGTTACTCTACAAGTTGGATAAGTTATGTGTTCCTGAATGTGAGTGATTGTAGCTTATTAGAAAGGCTCACACATCCAAGGTTGCAGCGCACTTTGGTGTAGGGGATATAGTGGCCAAACTGCATAGGTATGTGTATTGGCCAAGATGCAAGAAAATGTAGCTAGGTTCCTAAGAGGATGCATGCTTTGTTGTACCAACAAGCCTAGTAACAAGAAACAAGGTATATATGATTCCTTACCTATACCTATTCATTGTTGGGGAAGAATTTCCATGGAGTTTTTGGGTGGTTACTAACAATAAAGAAGGGACATGACTACATGTTTATGGTAGATGATATTTTCAATAAGATGTGTGTTATGATGCCCTGTAAAAATACCATCAGTGGGAAACAAGTAATGGGATTTTTTTTTGGACATGGCTAGGTGCAATTTGGGATACCAAGGAGAATTATTTTAGACAAGGACACATGATTTCTTAGTTCATTTTTTACTACATTGTGGGAGACGATGGACATGAAGTTAAATAGCTATACAACACTCCATCTATATATAAATATGCAGATAGAAGTAGTCAATAGGAATTTGGTCAAAATTTCGAGGGGTTACAATCATAAGCATTTGAAGGCTTGGAATGAAAATATGGTATATGTACAATACTCTTACAACAGAGTAATCCACACTTCTACTGGCATGTCCCAATTTGAAACTTGCTTAGATATTTGTCATCGTCGCCTTTGGATATATTGCATATGGGAAATAAGGAGGAATGAGGGAGGATCTTCTAGGGGATTCCTTCAGGGAAATGCTTTTATTGAGAAGATCAAGTGGATCAACCTTGATGCGGATGTATGAATGGAACATAATGAAATACAAATTTATAACAAAAAACATAGAGATGCCATAAAATTTGAATTCCATCAATGAATGGAATCTGCTAAAACTTTAAATAATACAAAATGAAACAAACTCACTTGAATGGTGGTAGCTTAGAGAAGATATGTGATGGTTATGTGCATTCACTAGAGGACATTACAATGAGGCTGAAAGACCCTTTTTAATATAGATCAACAATGAGGAAACCTAAAAATCTAAAAACCTAACCCTAAGAGATAAAACACCAAAAGGTTTGTCACCCCAATGGTATTAGTTAGTATGTCAACTTCTAGAGGTTGTAAATTTTGCATACAATATTTGTTTGGCTCACTTAGTAACCTATTTGAAAGATCTAGCAGAGTAGTACAGATTCTAACTAAGCCTAGGAAAATCGTATGGTTACTACTTGGGCCACTACCACATCAAGGAAACAATGTTTAGGGCCTCAAAATGATCCAAAAAACTATAGAAAAACTGCCAAGCTGGAGCATTGTACTTTAAGTCGATCAAATAGTTGGGTGGTCACTGATCTCCACCTGGACCACATATTCATGTATAGGAGACACTTTAGAAGTCATAAGAAAAATAAAAGGCCATGCATGATCAATATGGAATAAATAAGTCCTTCAAGGTGGGAGACATAGCATGGTTACAATTGAACAAGGACCAACGACAAGGTTCTAGTAATAAAATCAAGGCTTTGCGATATGGTCCCTTTGAGATACTGGAAAAGGTGGGTGAAAATGCCTATAACCCCAATCTATCCCCACACATGCACATTTAATCAAATGGTGAATGCAAAGAATATGAAATTATATGAGCCTTCCATGTTATATCATGAAGAGGAATAGGTTTTACCTTCTATAGAATATTTGGCACTAGATGCTCAAGCGAAGTTGAAAATAGATACAATTTCCCAAAAGAGGCCTAGAAATATCAAACAAGGGAAGCATGAATTTTAGTAGATTGGGTTGAAAAGGAAACTTCTAGGAAAATCTAAATGGTACACCCGAGAGAAGGTGGAGGAAAAATTTCCTCACCTCATTCAATAGAATCTTTTGGGGACCAAAAGCCTCCCAAAATAGAGAGGTGTGATATGGATCGGATCATTATATTGTTTCAAATTCATCTTGATTCTTTCATAGTGGAAAAGGTGGAGGAATTAACTCATAGGACCATTTTTACCTACAGGACCTTGTTTGGAAAATTAGGGTATAAAAATTTTGGGAGTTGTTTAATGCATCAAACATAACTTTTTAGGGGGTAAAACTTTGTTGCTTAAATTCTAAATCTTTGTATGGTATTCTACATGTGGAGACCTTTCCAATAGTGTAAGAATTGCCTCAACTAGAGTTTATATGCAAAAGTTATGCCACTCGGAAATCAACCTTCCTATTTTGACCACCATAATTCGAGGGGACGCCACGTTAGCCCATTATTCATAGAAAGGTGTTAGCCAGATGATGATGACGAAGAAGACTCTAGAAGAGCCCATATCATAACTCTAGTTAAGAGTTGAGGGACTCAAACTTAGCCACTAGTAGGCTATCAAGTTGTGTTATAACCAGACCGCTAAGAGGAAAAGGGGTTCCATTTTATTTAAGGGTATTTTTGTTCCATAGATGAGCATTGTAGCTGAAGATTGGACAAGGAGAGAGAAAATAGAGAGGGTTATTGCACTATAGTAGCCCATGGGCCACAAGCCTCACTTCTTTATCCATCTCCTCATGATAGGAGTAGAGTAGGTTCAAAAAAGGATCTTGGAGGGTCCCGGGGTTAGGCTAGGAGGGTCTTTCAACACCTCCTTTTCTCATCAAAAGTGATTTCCATTTGCTCACCGTTGGCTCGGTGAGGAAATATAATCTTTCTTTAAACAAAAAAAGGGTTCTATCATAATCCCAAGGTAGAGTTGCAAGTGTCAAAGACTGAAAAGCGAGAATTCAAACAATTCAAAGTTCAACTTGTATGCCCCCAAATCCAATTTAATGAGATTCTTAATTCAAATCCTTTCACATCGGAAGCACCTTATAAAGCTCTTTGACCTTATATCTATTTTTTATTCAGAGAAACAGAGTAAAATGACCTCACTTTCCAACTGGGTTTTTTTGCTGAAAGTGTTTCCCAAGTTATATTGTATTAATTTGTGGTTTGTCATTTGTATTTTGTTGTTCCCTTACATTATTATAATTTACATGTACATGCAATAAATAATAATTTACAAATCCAAAATATAAGGAGAAATAAACCCTCATAATACATATTTCAGATTTTAAATATAATTTTATCAAATTTGGGGTGATGAACTTTCCAATAAAATATCAATGAAAATTTACAAAAACAACCATAAATAAAGGCATAGTATAACTTATAGATGAAAGAGTCTTTTTCATGGTAATTCACCAAAATAATACAATTTCAAGATTTTTTATTGTTTAAAATATATTTTTGACTGCATAAATGGATTCAACACCATGAAAACCCCTAGGGCACTGGAATTATGCATATTAAACAATTTAAACTCAAATTTTTAAAAATCTTTGTCAAATTTTGATAAAAATTAACGAAAAAAAATATTGTGAAAAAATCATTTAATCTATAAATTAGACTACACCATAGATAAATAATTATAAATTATAATATAATAATAAACAACCAAATCTATTTATAAAATAATCTATCTAAATTATAGCGAATTAATAAATAAATAATTATAAATTATAATATAATAATTAAAATAAATATCAATTTATAAAATAATCTATTTAATTTATGCGGAATTCATAAATAAATGATTATAAATTATAATATAATAATTAAAATAGAAATCAATTATAAAATAATCTATTTAATTTATGCGAAATCTATTAATCTTACGTAACAGAGATTTATAGATATAAAAAAATTTGAAGAACATGGAAAAGCTTATTTTGTGACATCATTTTCGCCATTATTGATGAATACTATTGCTCCTTTTTCGCTTAAATAGTTAACTACCTCTTCATTACCGATTTATTAATGGAAAGTTTGCATGCATTTCAAAAGATGAGATCATCGATAATCAAACATAAAAGCAATCGATAATTAAACATAAAAAACAATCCACTTGTATGTTTTAAAAAACAAAAAACAATTTTGTCGGTGGCCACAATTTTTTTAGTACTGGAAACATGGTCCCTATTATGATGTATATTCAATTTTATATTTGAATTTTAATCAATAATCAAAATAAAAGGACAAACGTTACTTCAAACAATCCATTCAAATGCATTAAATTAATACAATATATTTTTTAATAAGTTTAAAATAACCTAATAATTAAAAAATATTGAGTTTATGATATTTATATGGTTTTTTTTATAATTTAGAGAAAATAATAATTAAAAAATATTTAGTTGATGATATTTATATGATTTTTTTTTTAATTTAGGGAGGAAATGTTTGGTAAGTGGTTGAAGATTGATGGATATTGAGATTGTTTTCATTGGTTAGTAAAGACTTTTATATCATCAAAAAAAATTGGGCATATTCTTGTCTTATTGGATTCAATCTCATATTTTTAGAGCAAGTTTGAAAGTTCTATCAAAATTTTTGGAAATTTAGAGATGGATTGTTGGAATTTTGGAGATTGACTCTTTTATGGATTTTGATATTATATGGAAAAGGTTCAGAAATTTGGGGATGGGAGTCCTTAGCCTCTACCCTTGGTCACATGGCCACCAAGAAAAAATGGCTATCAAGCTATCAAGCCCTAGGTATCTCGAAGTTCACCAAAATACACATGCATAAACCCCAAGATGGATATTCTTGTTTAGTCTGTTGACAAACGAGAATCATCCCATCATTTGTTGGTATATCAGGATGTTGGCATCAAGATACTAGAGTGTCAGTCTAGTCAAAGCTAAGTATTGGGAGTTTAGATCGATAGGACCCCTAAAATATCTTGATATTGACAGACCCAATAATTGTCCATCAATTGACGTGTTGCCTTGCCATTAGTTACTATGTAGTTTGGGCCATAAGAGTTGGAGTATCAAGTCGACAAGAGACAAGAATCAAGAGATGTAGGGATGATGGTTGTATTTCCTCCCCTAGTATCGATAGAAGCCAAAACATATCAATGGTTTAGAAATTTCTTCTTCAAGTGCCTAGGGTGTGTTAGGTTTTTGGAATTTGGCTATCAAGAGATTCTAAGGTATGCTTTGTGCTACCTCCCCAATATTGTGGATTTGATACAAGGCTGATAGTGTATGACATGGCACGATGGCACCATTGATGTGTTTTTGACATAGAATGACAAGGCACATCCACGTGGTAGATGACATGTCATTATGATATGGCATGAGGCATAGTCCTTGATGACATGGTATGTTGATGTGGAAATTACATGGCAATTCATGTGGTAAGGTGACATATCATGATGTGGATTAGAGTGCGCAACAAGTGGTAGCCAGGATGGTAGTGGCATGGATGTTAGGCTATTGAATGTTGGGTATTCAGAAATCTGTGGAGTTACTACTAGCATGGGACCCTAATCGTAATAGAAATGATAGATCATCCACTACCAAAGTTGGAGAATGTTAAGCAACAAAGTTTTGTCTCATTGTGTCAGGAGGTCAATGGTTGGATGTCAGAAATTTAGGAGAATTAGGACGGGGCATCGACTTTACCCTAGTAATGATATAACTCCAAACCCTGTTAGTTGTTGAAAATGGGCATTTGTCAATTACCGTTGAGTATTGAATGATCATGAGTTGATGATTGAGAGATTGGTGGTCGAGTATCAGGAGGTCAGGTAGTGACTATCGAGATTTCCTCTTGATACATTCCAAGCCCGATATGATCGATGATGTTGACATGGAAAATTTACATGGTCCCTAAGAGGGCATAGTCTAGTGTAGTATTGACACTGGACTAAGTTGCCACATGTCAGTGACGTGGTAATATACAGATGTTGATGTGGCACATGGAGTGGACAAATCTTTAAGTGGGCATAACTTTGTGCCTTGACTAACAAAAGACAATGGCAATATCAGTATCAAGTTTTGAGGTGGTTATAGAAAGAGGAAATTATGCTAACCCCATCTCCATAAATCTTGAAAGTTGTGCCACACACCCCGTAGCCTTAATTAGGCATTAGGGGGGTTGTGTAGAGTACACATATGTCTAACACCCAATTCCAAAGCTTATCTGTCCTAATACATTGTCCCAAGAATTTTATGACAAGGGTTTTGCTAAAAAGATCAAGAATTTTATCAACACCAATCTCCTCACCTACAACCACAAAACCCCCCTCTTCCCGCCCCCTACCCCAACTTTTCACCACCTTATTCTTTCACCTAGTCAAACCGCGATATTGGGTACTAGAGTACCTTCCTTATTGTAGTCCTAAATTGAGGAAACCACCGATGAAACCTTCCCTATCATGAACCACACTAGAGTCACAAAAATTTTCACAAGGATTTCCACTCTCTTTCGAAGTGTTATCAAAACCAATACAAACTAAAATTGATGAGGCCAAGAACTAGTACCACCAACTGTATCATTGATATCAATCAGAATTAAATGCTCTACCCTTACCTTCCACCACATGTGAAATACCATTTAGATCTCGAAGTAAACCAAAATCCAGCCCTCAAACACCACTACCACCACACGGCGGATCTACCTCTAAAATATTGTCATGAGGTCTACCAAAATAAAACGACACCTTTATAATATGTACAAAAATTGAATCTTCAAATCCAACCTGGTCTAAAACTTCATCCATCTTAATGCACCGTTGATAAATAATTATAAATTATGATATAATAATTAAACCAAAAAAATTCGTAATTTTATTATTACGAAAGTATCTGTCATAAAATAATCCATCCATATGGAGCCTCTGGTTAAATGTTTGATCAGCCATGACGTTAGTGATATATATTTTAAGTTGCACTGAAATACTTTATAACCCAATACGTGAATGCGTCAGAAGTCTGTCGAGCATTCAGCAGCATGAGTACACCATGAATCTGTCAACCATTCAGGCGCCATGACGCTAGTCATATCAAATAGAACTTACATTGCAATTCTTTATAATCCCCCAAGTCGATACACAATAAATCTATCCAGCGTTCAACCTGCTTTTCGAAATCGGTGGAGCTCAATCGCTTTCATTGTAGAGAAAGAACAGGAACCATCATGGAAGGTGGAAAACATAACGCAGAAGAAAGTCAATCAAACCCGCAGGAGCAGAAGATCCCATTGATGACACCTTACCAGTTGGGTTCCTTCAGCTTGTCTCATAGGTATCAATCATCAATCTTCTGATGACCCTTTTCTCATTTCCTCTGTTAGATTTTCTTATTTTATTGTAAGTTTCAGTTTGTTAATGCTGCAAGGGGTTTGGCAGGGTGGTTTTGGCACCGTTGACCAGACAGAGATCCTACGGTTACATACCCCAACCACATGCAATTTTATACTATTCCCAGAGAACCAGCCCTGGAGGTCTTCTCATTACAGAAGCTACTGGCGTCTCCGACTCTGCCCAAGGGTAGGCTAACATTTTCTCTCTCAGATACCCACATCAGTAGTTAGAGTAACTCAAGTGCTTGTTGCGAGTTTTTATGATTAACACTATATAGTTTAATGGTTAAGAGTCAAAAAAAAAAAAAAATAATAATGGATCTTTTCCTACCTTCAACAAAAAAAATCTCATATATCAAATTTGTCCAGTTAGCCATTACTTTAAAAAAATTGAATTGTCATATAAAAATCATAATAAAATGTGCAACTGACAGGTATCCGGATACGCCTGGAATTTGGACGGAGGAGCAGGTCGAGGCGTGGAAGCCCATTGTCAATGCTGTCCACGAGAAAGGAGGCGTTTTCTTCTGTCAGATTTGGCACGTTGGAAGGGTTTCTCATGTGGGTAAGTATCTATGCTTTGCATTGGTTATCCATTAATTCCTTTCATGTACCCACTTGACAGATATGTGTGGATTGGGTTCTGTTGATTTGCTTCTAAAGAATGATTTCCACTATAATGTCACTGGTTGTTGGCTTCATTTGGCCATGGCATCTCATAATGAAAAATGGGTAGTGACAACTCTTAGTTTCTTGACCTAATAAATTTGCATTAGGTCAGTTTTTTTAAACAATTGTAGTCAGTTTCTTAAATTAAGATGGCTGATTGGATCTATGAAATGCAGATTATCAACCCAATGGCCAGTCTCCCCTTTCATCATCAGATCGAAAAGTATCAGGACAGGTTCAACTACCCAACGGCAAGGATTATGCAGATTTTTCCACTCCTCGAGCTCTAAAAGCTGAGGAGATTCCACCTATTGTTAATGATTTCCGTCTTGCTGCCAGAAATGCTATCAAAGCAGGTGATTGGCACAAATAATTCATAAGCCACAGGAAGATCTCAAGTTTTTTTCTTAACAGATCCCATGGCTTTTCTTAGCCAAAGAATTAACTCTGGCTTTTTTTCTGTTATTCATATCAATCACATTGAATTTAACGGATTCAATTCACATTACATCAAAATAGTTTTTTTCCAGGGAATTGCTCCCTTCTTCCATTCATAGTTTTGGTGGTTTTCTGGCAGGTTTTGATGGTGTTGAGATTCATGGTGCTCATGGATATATTCTTGAGCAATTTATGAAAGATGGTGTAAATAACAGGACCGATCAATATGGTGGGTCACTGGAGAACCGGTGCAGGTTTCCTCTGGAAGTTGTTGAAGCAGTGGCAGATGAAATTGGAGCAGAGCGAGTGGGAATACGCCTCTCTCCATTTACACAATATCTAGATTCCAATGACTCCGATCCTGAGGCGTTGGGGCTTTACATGGCTGAGGCTTTAAATAAATACAACATCCTGTATGCCCACTATGTAGAGCCCAGACTGGTAACGTCATTTGACTCTGTTGCAACAAACAAGAGTCTACTCCCAATGAAGAAGGCATTCAAGGGAAACTTCTTAGTTGCAGGAGGTTATAACAGAGAAGATGGAAATGCAGCAATTGCGAATGGCAAGGCTAATCTTGTAGTTTATGGTCGACTTTTCCTGGCCAACCCAGATTTGCCTAGAAGATTTGAGTTAAATGCACCTCTCAACAAATACAACAGAGACACTTTCTACACTCCTGATCCTGTGGTTGGTTACACAGATTATCCATTTCTATAGCTTCACTCCTCCAGAACTCTGTGTTGCTATTATTATGTTAGGCTTTTATTCTAGGTGCCCAAAGAGATAGGTTGTTGCGTATGGAAGCCATCTTTAACATGTAAGTCTATCATGTCTCATGATAGATAGGTGGTTGATAGGGAAGTCATCTTTAACATGTAAGTCTCATGTAAGTCTCATGATAGATAGGTTGTTGGGTAGGGAAGTCATCTTTCATATATAAATGTAAGTCTCATGATATATAGGTTGTTGGGTAGGGAATTCATCTTTGATATATAAATTTCATGTTTACATGTGAAGAATAATTATAACAAAAGCTTATTAAATAGTTTTGTTTATTAAAAAAAATATTCATATTTAATATTTTTAAGAGGTAGAAAGAATTATGTAAAGAAGTTTTTTTCCCGTAGAAAAAGTCGCAATTTCTATTAATCATAAGAAATTACATTTTGTAGATGCTATGCATATGCATACCGAGGCTGTTTGCCTCTCAGTGAAAATCAAAATAGACTTGTCATTGTTCCAAGCCACTAGAAAAACCAGATATTCTAGATTGTATTCTCTCCTCTCATCAAACTGTTGTCCACGCAGGGAGTTTGGAGAGGTATAAGATCAAAAAAAGATAAACAGCATAGAGTTTTCATTGTTCAGACATCATTGTGCAGCTGTAGCTTGCTGCCCAAAATTTTACAAAAAATAATAATAGTTTTGTTTTTATCACCATAGTCCATAACAGTCTTTTAACCAGAAAGAAATAAAAGCATATAAACAAAATAACAGTAAGATTATGCATGTTGGGACCCCTTTCAAATGTGAGCATCCCTTTGTGCCTGTTCAACAAAGGGTCTGTGATAGTGCTGAAAGAAGGTACCATCCCGATCTTCTTGTATTAACCAGGTCTCTTCTTGCCTCTGCACTGCTTGTTTGGATAGGTAGTCCGCCCGAGTGTTGCGCTCCCTGTATATATGTCGACAGTCAAAATGTTCAAAAGCATCTGTTAGTCTGAGTGCCTCATCCAGGATGTGTCTCAAAGAGAAAGCAGTGCAATTTGATTTTCTTGTTAGCCAATTCTAAACAATCATTGAGTCACCAAACAGTTGTAATTTTGTGCATCCTTTCTCTAGTGCAAAGGATATGAGAAATTTTGCAGTGGAGAGTTCCGCATAATTGTTTGTGCCTCTTCCCAGTGGAATTTGTAGCGAGAATGAATGGTTCTCACGCAAGAAAAGAATGCCTCCCCCCCCACAGCCATCCTCTTGGGCTGAGCCATCAAAGTATGCCCAGGGGAAAGATTTGTCAATGAGTTCAGGGGTGATGGATCGAGGGAGGGCCGGAGGAGGATCATCAGGAATGAGAGCGAGGTCTGCTAATATGTGGGCAATGGTGATCGGCCAGTGTGGGATTTTTTGGTCGAAAATTGCTCTATTTCTTGCGATCCAGATTGACCAACACATGAGGAGAGGTATGTTCCTGTCTTTTCCTGAGTGCTGTAACTGCCAGTTACCCCAAGCCTCAGCGATAGTCTGGCCTTGCCACAGGTGAAGGGAGGGGGAACGAGAAGAGAGGAGTGACCATAATTCAAGAATCACCGGACAGGTGAGAAATAAGTGTTCCGTATCTTCCTCGTTACTTCTGCAGAGATGGCACCAGAAGGGGCCATAGAAGGACCTTTTGATCAGATTTGCCCCAGTAGGAATCTTGTTGGAGAGTATAGCCCACATGAGTAGCCGAGTTCTGGGGGCGGCTTTTAGATGCCAGATTGATTTCCACCATGGCTGTGAGATGTCTGGCTAGTGATGTTGCATTAGCTGCAAATAACCTTCTTTTGGGGAGTATGTTCCTGATTTTGCATGGGCCCAGACAATCTCATCTTCTCCCTCCGATATTCTGATGTGAGCTTGTGAGAGAGCCTCAGTGTAAGAATTCCATTCTTGTCTCCATTGATCCGGAATGTGGAGATCGCGGGAAGACCTCCAAGCTTGATGGAGGAAACCAGAATTTCCATGGTCAGCAATGTGGGCAATGTGCGTGACTCCTTGATCCCTTAGATGTGTTAGGAGCCGCTCTGATAGTCTTTGCATGTTTCCACAGCCAATCCAGGGGTCGACACCAATGCGAACAGAGTTTCCCTGCTTAATTCTCCAAGTCAAGCCCTCCCTGATTAGAGGAAGAGAGTTTAGGACAACTTTCCAGATGATGGAGTGATTACCACTTCCCCTATGTTCCCTGCGGATCCAACTGAAGACACTTTCAGGTGCAATATATTTTTGTTGGAAATAATACTGAGAGGGGGGGGGGGGTGAATCAGTATTGTCAGATCAGATAAAAGTTTTCAATTTCATACTCAGAAACATATACGCGACTTCAGTTAAGTGAACCCGCATGTACACGCTACTGTGTCTAATGCAACTAGCGTATACCCAGAGATCTTATAATTCAGTTAGCTTAATCTTCAGTAAATGCATCAGAACATTATTAAGCAATTTAACAGTAAACAGGTGCAGTATAACAGAACAGAACATCACACAAGAGCCACACACATGAACACCATGATATAAGGTGGAAACCCAATGTGGGTGAAAACCACCTGCTGCAATTCGTCTCTTTCTTCTTTAATGAGAAACTTCTTTTACAATGTACTGGTGCAGTCCTTTACCAGTATGCAGGCTACAACCTGCAGAGGGCTACAACCCTCTCTCGTTTTCCAACTACTTCTGGAAGGGAGCTACAACCCCCTCAGCTCTTGTACTAGCTGATCCATTTACTAGTACGTAGGTGCTGACCCTACAACCTTCAGGGACCACGTTTCATCAATTTTTAGACTGGATCCAAGAGTACAAAATAAACATTACTGCAATACAATCATCAACTTAAACTTGCATCATAATTCATTAAACAACCCAATACTGAATCATGGAAACCCTGTCATCAAGTACACAGAACCAAAACCAGAGCCCAGAACTCTGCAACAACCACCAGAATCAGCAGCAACCTGAAATATCAAATCTTATTATGTATACGCTACTTCACTGTACCAAAACCGCGTGTATACGCGCTTTCACCAAAGGCAACCCGCGTGCAGATCTAGAAATAGATTCTTATGCCTTCGCTGTCAGATCCGACCCTTGCCAAACGTCCCGAACCGATAACTAGCAATACCAGATCCTCTCACTGCGTCAGACACACAATGCATATCACTTTGCCTAATGATCTTCTCCTTATATAGCCTTAGGCCTTGTTCAATACCAAGAGCCAAAACCATAGTAACACAATACCATCAACCTCAAATCTAGGGATCGACACGCCCGTCGAGACACCATGGTCCGAAACCATAGGCACAACTTCCAAGGACTAACCGCCATGGACCAAAGGTACTTTTTCACATACACGCCCTTTTACTGAAGCCAACCTGCGTGTACACGCGACTTGGGCTTAACGAACCTGCGTGTATGAACTTTCTTGGCCTGCTGTACTAAGATCTGTCCTCTGATTAAGATGCCATCACCTGTACCAACCTCTGAGCACCTGTACCAACCTCTGAGTGAGTTGCCATCAAGGACAACACTTGAATCATAATGCCAACAATCTCCCCCTTTGGACTTGATGGCAACCACCACACCAAGTCACTCTCCCCCTTTGACATCAAGGGCAAAGGGCGGACCAAGATGTTCTCTTCTTTGGTATACCTCCTGCTGTCCATACTGCTGTCCATACTCCCCCTGAGTACATGCTGAAGTTTCTGATTTGGCTCCCCCTTTGTTTATGCCAAAGTGTACCAATCTATCCACGCTCCCCCTGAGCAGATGCAGGTTCTAAGACCAGCCATTCAGATCTGTATCATAAGCATCAGCCTGCACTACCATTCCTTTGATCAAACAACATGTTGTATCATCAACTTCTAACCATAATGCCAACAATGAATTATTTGAAGAATATGCTCCCCCTGAGTGTGAGCCAACCATGTCTGAACCATTTCCTGAGTCTGTTCTGCTCCCCCTGAGCCTGAGCCAACCATGACTGAACCTGGGTCTGTTCTGCTGCCCTTTCTCCATATACGCGACTTTGCAGCCTGTAACTTGCGTATATACGCGACTTGTCTTCATTATATCAGCGTATGCAGGATGGAATACTGAATTTCATCACTTTCAGATTCCCCTGTGTCTGTTATGTCAGCTGACTGAGTTATGCCACACCTTTCTGTCTCTGTCTTCTTTAATTCCTGCAACTGTGATGATGTATGGTCCTCTTGTCTTGAATTTTGAAATCTGCTCCTGCATTCCCTTGCTTTATGCCCATAGTTGTTGCATGTATAACACCTTATATTTTTCATGTTCCTTCTATCACAATCAATTGCTTTGTGTCCATATGCATTGCAGGCAAAGCAATACCCTCTGAAATACCTGGGATGCGATGATCTTTCTTGAACCATTCTACTTCTACATCTGGCTGCAACATGTCCAAGATTATGACATACATAACATTCAACATTATTCAGTGGAGGAAATAATCGTCTATCACGTCCATAGTTAGGAATAAATGATCTTCTTTGAGGAATTTCTTTCCTTGGTAGTTCCTTGAGCATTTCAGATTTCTCATTAGAGTTTCTTGCCTCACCTTGTGAACTAGATTCACCTTCAACATATTCATGAAAACCAAGACCAGTCTTGATAGCAGGAGATCTTTGACTATTAAGAATATCATCCAAGACTTTAGAACTATCTTGAAATCGTAAAAGCTTATCCTTTTCTTCTAGTTTACCTTTCAAGATATTTACCTCAACTTGATGTTGTTCTTCCTTTTTCAGATACTGCTTCCTTAGGTCTTCTTCAACTTTTCTCCCTTCTTCCACTTGTCGCTTTAGTTTGATCACTTCATGTTCTTGATCTTCAAGATCTTCCTTTAGAGAGAGGATCTTTGATTCAAGCCTTTGAATAGTTATGCTTTGATCCTTTACTACATCCTGCAATTTCTCTCTTACCCTGGTTTCTGTCTCCAATTGTTCTTTTAATTTGGCAACTTCTTCAGTTTCTGCATTCTTCTCTTCATGTGCCATGAGACTTTTAATATCTTCGCTATTATTGGATGGAGCATTCTTCTTCTTATGTGCCATGAGACTTCTAATATCTTCACTATCATTGAATGAACTTTTAATATGGGTATAATAGCTTCTACCATCTTCTTCAGATATCTTTCCTTTGTTATGAGGACATCTAGCAGCATAGTGACCAACTCTACCACATAGAAAACATTTGAAAGGTAGCTTACCTTTGAACCGTCCAGTTCCCCGTTCAAGATTCTTGACAAAATTTACCTCATCTTCTTCCTTTGACACTTCGAATGCGGCCTCTGGTGGTACCTCTTGTCGCATTTCAAAAGCAGTTAAGATCCCGTGAAGCTGTGACATGGTGATTTTCTGCACATTCTCCTTTTCTTCTATGGCAGATACTTTAGAATCAAATTTAGTAGACAGAGATCTCAAAACCTTTTCAACTAAGACAACTTCCTCAAATTCTTCACCCAGATCCCTCATACAATTCACAATCTCATCCATACGCAGGAAATAATTAGCTACGCTTTCATTACTACGCATCTTAAGAGTTTCATACCTGATTCTGAGAGTTTGAAGCTTTGCTCTTTTTACCTGATCATCTCCTTCGTAGCTTGTAACGATTTTGTCCCATATTTCCTTAGCTGATTTGAAATGCATGATCTTCATAAATTCTGATTGAGTCAAAGTACTCAATAGGACAGTAACTGCTTTGGCATTGAGCTCATATTGCTTTTTCTCTGCTGGATCTGTAGGAGTTGCTGATGGGAATTTGTATCCTCCTTCTACGATTCCCCAAACTTATGTTCCAAGTGATTGTAGATATGCAATGGTTCTTATCTTCCAGTGAGTAAAATTGTTCCCGTCAAAGACTGGTGGCCTGATGTGTGCCTCTCTTTCTTGATTAGCCATACTGATGGATCTTTTCCTTCAAGCGATCAAGCTTCCTCTGAAGGACCTGCTCTGATACCAATTGTTGGAAATAATACTGAGAGGGGGGGGGGGTGAATCAGTATTGTCAGATCAGATAAAACTTTTCAATTTCATACTCAGAAACATATACGCGACTTCAGTTAAGTGAACCTACGTGTACACGCTACTGTGTCTAATGCAACTAGCGTATACCCAGAGATCTTATAATTCAGTTAGCTTAATCTTCAGTAAATGCATCAGAACATTATTAAGCAATTTAACAGTAAACAGGTGCAGTATAACAGAACAGAACATCACACAAGAGCCACACACATGAACACCATGATATAAGGTGGAAACCCAATGTGGGTGAAAACCACCTGCTGCAATTCGTCTCTTTCTTCTTTAATGAGAAACTTCTTTTACAATGTACTGGTGCAGTCCTTTACTAGTACGCAGGCTACAACCTGCAGAGGGCTACAACCCTCTCTCGTTTTCCAACTACTTCTGGAAGGGAGCTACAACCCCCTCAGCTCTTGTACTAGCTGATCCATTTACTAGTACGTAGGTGCTGACCCTACAACCTTCAGGGACCACATTTCATCAATTTTCAGACTGGATCCAAGAGTACAAAATAAACATTACTGCAATACAATCATCAACTTAAACTTGCATCATAATTCATTAAACAACCCAATACTGAATCATGGAAACCCTGTCATCAAGTACACAGAACCAAAACCAGAGCCCAGAACTCTGCAACAACCACCAGAATCAGCAGCAACCTGAAATATCAAATCTTATTATGTATACGCTACTTCACTGTACCAAAACCGCGTGTATACGCGCTTTCACCAAAGGCAATCCGCGTGCAGATATAGAAATAGATTCTTATGCCTTCGCTGTCAGATCTGACCCTTGCCAAACGTCCCGAACCGATAACTAGCAATACCAGATCCTCTCACTGCGTCAGACACACAATGCATATCACTTTGCCTAATGATCTTCTCCTTATATAGCCTTAGGCCTTGTTCAATACCAAGAGCCAAAACCATAGTAACACAATACCATCAACCTCAAATCTAGGGATCGACACGCCCGTCGAGACACCATGGTCCGAAACCATAGGCACAACTTCCAAGGACTAACCGCCATGGACCAAAGGTACTTTTTCACATACACACCCTTTTACTGAAGCCAACCTGCGTGTACACGCGACTTGGGCTTAACGAACCTGCGTGTATGAACTTTCTTGGCCTGCTGTACTAAGATCTGTCCTCTGATTAAGATGCCATCACCTGTACCAACCTTTGAGCACCTGTACCAACCTCTGAGTGAGTTGCCATCAAGGACAACACTTGAATCATAATGCCAACAATTTTTCCAAGACAACTTTTTGCCAGAGGCTATTGGACGTGAGGAGTTGCCATCCCATTTTTGCAGCGAGAGCATTTGCAAAAAAAATCTAATCTCTTAATTCCCCATCCTCCCCATTTTTTCGGTTTAGCTATGGATTCCCATTTAACCCAGGCAAAGAGATTTCCTTGATTTGATCCCTTCCATAAGAATCTGCAGCAAATTTTTTGAAGCCTAGATAGTATCCCCCTAGGTATCCACGCCAAAGACATCCAGTACACCAGCGTTGCTTCCAGCACAGCTTTAATTAGAATGAGTCTGCCTGCCCTAGTAAGGTATCTGTTATACCAGACATTGATTCTTTTCTCCACCTTAGAGATTAACCAAATCCAATCTGCTATTCTGTAACCTCCATGTTTGATCCGGAATCCCAGGTATTTTAGCCCTTCCTCCATTGGGTGAATATGGAAAGGAAAGCGATTCCTGGTATAGATGACTTCTTGTGGAGAACAACTGATCGCTGAAAGGGTAGATTTTTGAACATTTATTACCATCCCTGTAGCTTTCTGAAAGAGATCGAAAACCTGATGTAATGCCGATGAATCAGCCATACCTCCATTTAAGAAAATTAGCACATCATCCACAAACAGGAGATGTGTGAGGAAACAGTTGTCTGTGATTTTGATTCCTTTTATACGACCTCTTCTGTGTTCTGCTGCAATCAATCTACTTAGACCTTCCATGATGAGTAAAAAAAGTAGGGGAGATAGGGGGTAGCCTTGTCTGAGTCCTCTTTCAGCAGTGAAAAAAGGGGTGGGGGAACCATTTAGGAGGACACTGAAAGATACATCAGAGATGCAGCACATGATTCTTTTGATGAATAGGTAAGGGAAACCCAGGTGAGTGAGGAGCATTCTGATGTAAAGAAGATTTACCCTATCAAAGGCTTTTGAGAGGTCCACCTTGAGGATCATACCCTTTAGGTTTTTGCTCTTCATAGAGTGGAGGAGTTCTTGTGCAGTGCCAATTGCTTCATGGATCTGGCGCTTGTGGAGAAAGGCAAATTGTTCAGAGGATATGTTGGCCGAAAGGATGGGTTTAAGCCTATTCGCTAGAATTTTGGCCAGGATCTTATAGAGACAATTACAGAGCGAGATAGGCCTGAAGTCATTAAAAGATACTGGCTTATCAGATTTTGGGATGAGTGCAATGAAAGTGGCTTTGATGCTAGAGGGGATAGATCCATTGTGGCAGCAGTGGTTAATGGCCTTGAGGATGTCATTTCCAATAAGCTCAAAAAAGGCTGAGAAAAATTCAATAGTCCAGCCATCAGGACCCGGGCTTTTGTCCTTTTGGAAACCTTTGATAGTGGCTTCCAATTCCGCCAGAGAGATATCTTTAGTCAGCTCCTCCGCCTCATCCTCATCCACAAATCTTGGGAAAAGTTCTGCAACCCTCATTATTTCCAAGAGATTTGCTTGTCCTGGAGCTTTGTATATATTCTTAAAATGTGAGGATGCAAGATGTGCAAGTTCCCCTTGACTGCTGACTTGATGTCCTTGTTCATCTTTCAGTTCCCAAATAGTGTTGATCGCCTTTCGCCCATTTGCAAAACGGTGAAATTTTTTTGAATTTTCATCCCCCTCCTTGAGCCATATGGCTCTGCTCCTGAGTCGCCAAGAGTCCTCCCTATCTCTGAGTATCTGAGATCTCCTTTTGATTAGGTCCTCAAATAAAATTTTCTGTTCAGGAGATATATAGGTTCCATCTGAATTTTCTTCAAGGGCCTCAATTGCTTGTTCCGCCTGGGAGAGAATCTGATCATCCTGTTTCCTCTTTGTTTTCGCCCATTCTCTAGATTTTCCTTTGATTTCTGTGAGGTTTCTAACCAAACCATTTGCTGGGTCCGTATTCTCAGAGATTGGGTGAGCATTCCAGTAATCCGTTATCAACTTTAAGTATGATGGATCCCGGAGCCAAGTTGCATTGAATTTATATGGGGCATTTTGAGCTCGTTGTCTTGCTTCTATTTCCAGGAAAATGGGCCTATGGTCCGAGATCCCTCCACTTCCCACCCATTGACGAGCTCGAGGGAAAAGGGAGCAGAGCCCTTCTTTCATGATGAAACGATCCAGCCTTCTCGCTAGGCTTTGATCCCCTGATCTGTTGTTCTTCCAAGTGTATTGGAGCTTAGCTGAAGGGAGATCAATCCAATGGTGATCTTCAAGTAGCTGCCCAAAGTAATCAGAGAGGGGATCAATTTGAGCTAGATGTCCCCAGGATTCGGAGAACCCTATAGAGAAATTTAAATCTCCACCCAGAATGATGTTCTCCGCTTGAAGGATTGGGGAACCAAGGAGCTTTTGCCAGAAATGCTCTCTGTTTACACAGGGGCCATAGACATTTAATACTGTGAGATTTTCCTCCAAGTCTCTCGAGTATATCTCTGCCCCCAGAAAACCCCCTCCACCCCAGATGTTTTTTAGCATAAGAGATTTGTTCTTGAAGCCTATAGCTATGCCTCCTGATCGGCCTGAGACATCAATGGCCGAGAAAGTCCACCCAGGCAGCCATGAACCCAGAATGGAGGATGCCGAGTCTGCTTTGCATAAAGTTTCTTGTAGGAAGATAATGTCCACAGGGTTTGAGAGTAAGAGTCGCTTCAGTGCCATTTTTTTGTCCGGGCTGGCCAACCCTCTGCAGTTGAAGGACAAAATAATCATGGAGGGGGATGGGGGAGGGTATCTTGCGCTCTAAGGGCCCTGGGAAGAGTTTTTTGTTTGCCAAGGAGTATGTCTTCCTCCGTTTGTTTCTGAGCAATCGATTTTGAGGAGGGTCGACCGCGCCCCTGCTTAGGCGAAAAGAGATGGGGATCCACCGGCATCCCAACGGAGTCCGAGATTTTCAGTTTTGTGGACGATCGGGTAGGGTATCTCGGAGACGAGTTTACAGAGGGGGACGGCGAGGGAAAGGAAGGGAGGGGGAAAGAGGGGGAGGAGGATAAAGAAGGATGGCCTGTATGTCCGGGGATGGGGCAGGTAACATACAGTGAGCCGACAGGGAGGAGGGATGAACAGGGTACCTTTACCAGGTCCTGTGCCGATGGGGATGAGGGGGGAGGGAGCCTGATGGGGGGGGGGATGCCTGCCGAAGATAAACTCAATGATGCAAAATGAGAAATAGAGGCAGACGAAAAAGTGGACATACCCGAGGAGAAGACCGCTCCCTTTGCTGCCTTTGAACGCGTCAGCGGAGGGGATGGAGGCCTGGGCGCTTTAGATGTCTGCTTCCTGCGGCGGGGGGCTTGGGGCGCTTCCACCGTATCCGAGTTGATGATGTTATCTGCTCTGGGTGCCTCGGAAACCGGAGGATCAGGCATTCCTTCAGAGGAGGGTAGCTCCTGGCCCGGAGCAGTCTGCTGAGACTTTTGAAGGAGGGGGCAGTCCCTGAATAGGTGTCCCACCTGGTGACACCTTCTGCATCTATAGGGTATACCTTCATAGTCCAACTTCTGCTTCCTAGAAGTAGCTTTCCATTGAATAGTGATATGTTCAGGCACGCCCCCCCTGGTATCCATGTGAACAAGTATCCTTGCGAATGCCAAAGAGCCTGATGCAATATAGGACTTATCTGTTTCCATGAAGGTGCCAAGGGCATTCCCGATTCTTTTGAAAATATCTTCCGACCAGTACTGCGGAGGTAAGCCCGGGAGCCGGACCCAAACTGGTCCAATGCCTAAAAGCTCCGTCTCCGGGTCGAAAAGGGGCGTCCACCGTTTGAGGAGGACCGGGGCTTTCTCAAAATGCCAGAACGAGGAAAGAACCCAGCTCGTGTGGTCCGCTCTTGCAAATCGGAGTGCAAACCATCCTCGCACAAAAGTCTGGACCGATGGCATCTCCGCAAGATATGGTCCCCAAATCTCAGTCGCCCACTGTTTTAATTTTGCAGCCGAAGCATGTCTGCCTCTAATCCGACCCACCAGGACACAGTCTGCTAGATCCATGACGTCGCCCCACTGAATATCTTCTTCCAGCTGAAGGAAAACGTCCTCCGCAGTAGATTTGAAACAACGCTGCTTCTTGGCAGGGCGGGAGGACATACGGCCCAGATTTGTAGTGTCCTGAGAACCCACGGGGGGAGGGAAGGAGGGAGGGGGAGGGGGGATGGACCCAAGAGAGGGGAAAGCTTCTGGGAGGGGAGGGACCGCGTGATAACTACCAGAGGGGGTAGAGGGACCCGAGGGAGGGTTTGAGATAGAGATGGGAGGGTTTACTGACGAGAGGGAGGGGAGCTCCAGAGAGGTAATCGGGGGAGGGGGGTGGGAGGGATTGACCGGAGCCTGTGGGGAAGCAGAAACCGGGGAAGATTGTAGACAATCCGCCAGAAACCCTAGTGAAGCAGGAGAGGGGACCGCAAATGAGTTCCAGGAGGAGGGTTCGCCAGGGTAAAGGGAGGTGGGGAGTGAAGGGTCGATGGTGGGCGACAGATGCTCCAGACTAGCAGATAAGTGCTCACTGTGTAAACCCCCTGAGGAGGCAAACGTGGAGTGCCAGATGGAGCTTTCCGCCAGCGGGGACTCCGAATAATCTACCTCCTCCGAATCCATGGTGACAGCTGCAGTTCCTTCCTCGGAAAACAGGTAACCGCCTGAGAGGGACAGCCTCGAAACCAGGTAACCGCAGGACGTCGGCACCGACAGCGGAGTAACCGTTTGGGATGATACTGTTGGAGGTCTAGCTGCAGGTCACGATCTTCGGCAGCTGTGAAAACGACGCCTGCGAGCTGT
The DNA here is from genome assembly GCA_031772625.1 of Pinus tabuliformis. NCBI lineage: Eukaryota > Viridiplantae > Streptophyta > Pinopsida > Pinales > Pinaceae > Pinus > Pinus tabuliformis. The sequence goes on from CM062811.1 coordinate 337,212,844, forward strand.
CGGCAAGCGGAGCGGGGACTTCGAACCAAAACAGGGAGCGCAGTAAACCCTGGGGGGAGTAAAAAACCTAGGTGAAATGGGCGTGAACGCGGAGTGCAGCAGGGTAAAAAAGAAAAAGGTGAATCACGGGGCGCTGGGGACCCGAGAGCAGTCGCGCGAGCCAATAGCAAGAAAGGTGGAGGTACAGGGGTACAGGTGGGGGTTTACAGGGCCGTGGACCGGCCTGCAAACCCCATCAGAAGGGTTCATGGCCATTCATGCAGAGCAAACCCTAGTCCAACACAACCCCGTTCCTTGTAAAAAGTCATTATGTAAAGAAGTATAATGTAATGATATGTTTTATGAAGTATAATGTAATTAATGTTTTGAGTTATTTGGAGGTTGCCTCATTAAAAAGCAAGTGAACATTACTCTCATTAATAAATGTATTACATTTTGTGGTATTCTAATTTTTTTATTATTTGTTGTTGTTGTAATTTTTATTTTTATTTTTTAAATTAAGTTAGATTTTATTATTTAATAAAAAAGAATGGTAGGCCCAAACAAAGATGCATGTTAAGCATAAAGCCCCATGTAAAGCAATAGATAGTGAGTTATATTTATATTGTTATCTTAGCGTGGTTCGTTAGACCTTTTAATTCTACTTGTGTCCTTTGTTTTCTATATATACATTAAGAAGATGTAGTTTTAAGATCATCATATTTTGCCTTATACATAGGATTAATTGTAGAAGGAGGTTTTCTCCTCAAAGTAGACTATTCATTAAATTTCTATTATTTCCAAGTGTTTGGATCATAACAACTGGTATAGAGCTATAATCATAGGGTTTTATTTCTTCAATCAACACCTTGACATTTTTACTATATATTTTTTTTTAAGGGGGGTAGGGGGGTTGGGGGGGCAAATTTTTTATAACAAAATTTTGAGTAGACTAAGGCAAAATACCAAGCATTAGGTGGTCAAAATTTCAAGTTTGGTTTATTATATTTTCAGAGATATAGCCTATCGAAGATAGGACTTGTGACTAATCCTAAAATCAGTTTTAAAATAGTCATCTTAAAATTTTCACTATAAGCCTTTCTTCTGGGAAGTTCTACACATAAAATCTTTCACAAACCAAGGAAAAATATCATAGTATAGCTTATCAACATTCCATGTTTTGGTTCACTATACTTTTAGAGATATAGCCTATGGAAGGTAAAGTTTTTGACTATTTATAAAATCAATTTTGAAAGAGTCATCTTGAACTTTTTTCTATAACCATTTTTAGTGAAGTTTTAGACATAAATTTTCATAATATTGAGATGTCATAGTGAGTTAGATGTGCCGAAGTTTGGAACATTGACTCATTATGCTTTAAGTTAGGGCTTTTGACTAGTTATGTTTTACTTGTTTAAAGAGTTTTTTCTGGGGTTAGCAAGATCATTTTAATATTTTTTATAGATGTGTTTCAGTGTCTTTAAATAACACAATGATATATTGTTTAGTGGCTAAAATTATGACCGTGGAAAATAAAACGTGAACTACACATGGTTTTACCGAGTTGGAAACACTTGTAACCCCTATTTGCACCTATTTGAGTAGTAACACATTAGATAGTATTGCATATGGAATTTCATTTCCATGTACCTTTGGATATATGAAGTCCCCTAAATATACTTAAAACTAGCTTTAGCTAAGCTAATCGACCCTCTTGTTGTTATAATACATTCAAAATAACACTTAGGGTGATCACTTTCTAGTACTTGGGTAGTTAAGTAGTATAGCTAACGACATGACTAAGCCTCCTTAGTCAATGACCCGAGATAATGGGCCAAGTACTATTATTGGATCCCATATATATATATATATATATATATATATAAGACAACTATAACATTTGACACTCCCTTGTCATCGGTACTCAATAGCCTTTTCTTATGGGCTCATGCACAAAGGTCAAGCACCCAATTAGTGTCCAAAGTAAGTAGCATAACTTTTGATTGGAAGATCTATTTTTAATGATTCAAAAATTGTAATGAAGAGGAAAAAGAGGAGTATCATCATTTTTTCACATGGCTCCAAAGTGCGCTTCAAAATTTACTTCACCAACTAAACATCCAAAAATCCGAATCATGATTCAAGAAAAAAGATAAAAATTAAAAATTAAAAAAATAAAAAATAAAAAATCACCAAATTGAAGAAACTAGAAAGAAGATGGATGAAAGTATGAAAAAGAGGACAAGTGAAAATAAAGAATATATAGAAAAAATATGGATGAATATAATAAACAGATGGAAAATAAGATGGAATAATTGCAAAATTCCATGTGGAAAACTCTAGATGAAAAAATCCCTAAAGGAAATATCAAGGTGCAAGGAAATCATGAAAATGTAGAGGAAATAAAGATTGACTCTCGAAATCATGATTATTCACCACTTCCATATCCACATTATTGATGTTTCAATGTGCAACCAAAGAACTACTTAATTCCCAAAATTAATATGAGTAATTTTATTGGAAAAGATCCTATAACTTAGCAAATTCAATATGGAACAATTCTTTGATCTACATGAAGTATCAAACATACAAAAGATAACTATTGCATTTCAAAATGGTCAAATTTGTCTAGTATAAATGGCTTACTTAAATAAAAAGGGATTTTATTATCTCTTGGTCCATTTTTATAGAAGAATTGATAGCACATTATATTGGGAGCAATATATTCTTTATCCAATTGATAAATCTTTGACAAAGAGATCTATTTATATCACACATTCAACAATTCCAAAAACTAACTCTAAAGGTAAAGAACATTTCAAAGGATAATTTATTAGATCTCCTTACGTGCACTTTAAAGGAGAGCATCCAACATAAGGTACATCTTTTGGAACCTAAAGCTCTAGAACATGCCTTTAGTTTGTCAAGGAAGGTTGAAAATAAAAATATGGTTACTAGAAGAGTGGTCACTAACAACTATAGGTAGCACCATGTCCCCTCTACTAACCTCACTCAACCAACAAGTTTGACACCTCAACAAATGGATGAGTGAAGAGTAAAGATATCTTATTTCAATTGTGACAACAAGTATAGTAAGGGGCATAAATTTGGTGAGATGAAATTATTCTTCATATATTATGAAGAGGAAGAAGATCAAGAACTGAAACCATCACAAAATCTAGAGCTAGAAGATACTACTCCAATGATGTCTTGTTATGCATTGATCAAAATCAATACTCCACAAACACTCAAGATAGAAAGATATATTGAAAACAAAAAGGTAATAATTGTAGTGTCCTTGACCCCCACCTGGACAACACTAATAACCCATAACTACATAATTATATTTAATTTAATTTAATTTAATTTGTGGAAACATGTAACTCATAATTTTGTCTTCATTTGTACCTTATGGCTAGAAAATAAATCTAACATGAAATGCAGTTCTACATGTCGTGCACACATTATGCATCACATGCATTATAATTTAGAAAACCTAGTGGAAAAATAAATATATGTTAAAAACCATTAAGCCTACACCCATAAGCTAGGGTTTTAAAATAAATAAATATAGACTGAGCACAACACATAAATATACAACCATACATAAGAATGGGGTTACTTATCTAAGAAATAAGAGCTGACTAGCTACGGGTTGTTCATGTTCCACCCAACCATAGACGCGGTCGTTCATAAGCTCAACCACCAGGTCACCCCCAATTTGGGACAACAACACCAAATGCAACAACTATAAATTGATAAAAAAACTTGACTAATGTCCAAGGTGCCAATCCAACAACCATGCTACTCTAGGGCTCTAGGAACCCTCCTGGATAATTACCAAGGTGCCAACCCAACATACATGCTCCTCCAGGGCTCTAGGTATTCTCCAAGCCAACAACCCGACATCGAGTTCCCACCAAAACTCCATGGCCCTAGGCCATAATAGGGCCAACAAACCATTAAAGTACCAAGCTCCCCAACTAGCATAGGGGCTCACATCATAACAGGATGCACCCATACGACACGATTAAATTAATAGCCACACCCATGCCAGTCCAGAGTCCAACGCTAGGTCTCATTGGCCATAAGTGAGTCTCAGAGTCCACTCAAGGACTTACTAACTAATTAGTAACCCCCTAAAGGATTAATTGAATGAATAATCCCTTGTCAAACACAAACTACACTTATTTATATATGCATGGCACTAACTTTCCATGTGGCACCCTTAGAACCCACATGGGCCCCAGGCGCACTTTTCACTAAAAATACCCAACTATTGCCTTTTTCCATGGAGTTGCATCCCCCATACTCTTTCCATGGAGTGCGCACCTCATCCATCCTTAATTTTTTAATATATGAGTATATCTACAATTATAATATTTACATCATGGCTCCTCTGGACACTTAGCCAAAAATCGACATATCAACATCTATGCAACTACATAGGTATGGAGGCCACATAATGTATCATTTGCCTCACCAGCCTAATAAAAGAAAGTACATATATTTACATATGTTTACATGATCAAAATATGTGTGGGTATTACATTCCTCTCCCCTTAATTTATGCACTATCCTTAGTGCATCATATATGCGAATAAACAAACATATAAAATACATTCATAAAAAAGGTGAGAGTATTATGCCCTCGTGACTTCTTCTTGTTCCCAATTCATATCGTTAGGACCGAGTATGGTCCATTATACCTTTACCATGCCTATGGATCGATTCTAGAGCACCTTGACCTTGTTGTCCAAAATCCACACTAGTTGAACTTGGAAATCCACGTCGGGTTCCACCATAATCATTTTCAATCAACAACGTGAGTAGTGCTAGGTGAATATTTCTTAAGCAATGAAACATGAAAAACATCATGACTATGCAGAGATGTAAGCAATGTAAGCCTATATGCAACAAGGTCAATCCTTTCCAAGATCTCAAATGGCCCACAATATCTTGCTGCCAACTTGGCATAATTTCCCAATTTTAACAAGATATTTTCGCTTTTACTTCCAAAAATACATGATCCCCGACTCTAATTCCTGACTTATCCTATTCTTATTAATTTTTTTCCTATCTTGGTTAACTTTTAAATTTTGCTTGATTTTAACCATTTGATCTTCCATGTCCTTGAACAATTTAGGACCCATCGTAATCCTATCCACTGGGTTACTCCAACTCACAAAAGTATTACATTTTTTGTCATACAAAGCCTCAAACGTGCTCATTTTTAATGATGTCTGGCACCTATTATTATATGAAAATTCCATGAAATGGAGGTATTCCTCTCGCTTGGATGGTTTATCCATCGCATACATTCATGACATATCCTCAATTATTTGATTTACCCACTTCGTTTGTCCATCTGACTTGGGATGATATGTTGTACTAAAATTTAATTTGGTACCCAATCCTTTAATAGCCCAATCCAAAAATTAGATGTGAATTTTGGATCTCTATGTGAAATTATTTCCTTAGGAAACCTGTGAAGCCTGGCAATTTCCCACATATAAATATCTGCAATATTTGTTGCTTTATGCACCGATTTTACTGAAATAAATTGAGTAGACTTTGTAAGCTTGTCCACAACCACCATTATAGAATCATGCCCTCTTGTCGTTATGGGAAAACTAGTAATAAAATCCATTGATACCACCTCGCATTTCCACTCTAGAATTGGAATTGGATGAAGCAAACTAGATGGGTGTTTATTCTTGGCTTTCACCCGCTGGAATTCCATACACCTGACTATATAATTATCCACCTCCCTTTTCAAACCCAGCTAGTAAAATTTATTCTTAATTGTTGTCAATGACTTTTGGTACCTAGGGTGACCAACATATGACACCCTTGTGTTTGCTGTAAAACTATTTCTTATAACGCTAGTACATCCAACACATAAATTATACCTTTATATAAAGGAATATTTTCCGAGATCCGTTTGTAATATTTTTATTTCTGTCGTGCTGCATCTTACTGCAAATTATTTTTAATCTACATATATTGCTGGTCTAAATTAACAACTTATAGATTTTTTCCCTTTAAATTTGTTTCGTAGCTACTAATCGTTGCGGCATGCATAACATGTACTCTCCGACTGAGTGCTTCGTCCACCCAATTTTCTTTTCCCTTGATATATTTAATTTTGAAATTGTATTCTGCCAACAGTTCCGGCCACTTGATTTGTCGTGCATCTAAATTTCATTGTTCAAATAAATGCCACAACCCATAGTGATTGGTATGAAATTCAAATCTCTTGCCATGAGATAATGCCATCAAATTTTAAGTGCATGAATAATAGCTAAAAGCTCCAGATCATGGGCAGCATAATTCTTCTCATGTTCTTTTAATTTTCTAAACTCGTAGCAGATTACTTGCTCATTTTGCATGAACACACCACTCACTCTTTCTTTGCAAGGATTTGTGCATACCAAAAAATCCTCATTCGGATATGCAATTTTTAATACTAGGGCTCTGGTCAGTAAATATTTCAAATGTTGAAAAGTTGCTTCACACTCAGGTGTCCAATTAAATTTTACACCTTTTTTCTACAATGACGTAATTGGATATGCTTTTTTGGGAAACCCTTCAATGATACTTTTGTAATACCCAACTAGGCCCATAAAATACCTAGCTTCCATAACATTTTTTGGAGTTGGTCATTCTATGATAACCTTAATTCTCTTCAGGTCTACAACTATTCCATCCTATGAAATAAATAATGGACTTGTCTGTGGTAAAATGAACATTTGCACAATTTAGCATACAACTGATGCTCTCTGAGTACCTATAAAACTAATTTCAAATGTTGTTGATGCTCCTATTCAGATTTAGAATATATTAAAATGTCACCTAGAAAAATAATGAGGAATTTATCTAAATATTCTTGGAAAACTCCACTCATTAAACACATAAAAACTTGTGGTGCACCATATAATCCAAAAGATACAACAACGAATTCGTAATGTCAGTAACAAGTTTGGAATGTTGTTTTTCTGATATTTTCTTCTTAAATCCATAGTTTGTGATACCCAAATCTTAAATCAATTTTAGAAAATATTTTTCCCCATGTAGTTGATCGAAGAGATCATCAATTCTCAAGAACAGGTATTTATTTTAGTGGCAACTTTATTTAATTGTTAGAAATCAATCCCCAACTACAGTGTACCATCTTTCATTTTAACAAAAAGAATCGAAGCATCCCGTGGTGATACATTGGGGTGTATATATCCCCTCCTTAATAATTCTTCCAACGACACCTATAATTATTTAATATCTAGAGTACTCATTCTATACAGTGCCTTAGATACCAAAACTGCTTCTGGCACCAGATCAATAGAAAAACCAATCTCCCTCCTTAGAGGTAATCCGAGTATTTCTACAAATACAACAACAAGTTCTTGAAGCACTGGGTAGTTTTCTATATTAAATTGTTACTCCATATTTCATTCCTCCAAATGGGCTACAAATATCTAGAATCTTTTCTTATAATCCATTTTTAATTGCATGGTTGATATCTCTCTAATGGATATCAGTCTAGGAATTCCTTAGATCTGCTTCTGTTGACCTTCATCATCAGTACAATTAAAAGATTTGTTGTAGCAATCGAGTATTTTGTGGTTCTTTTCTAGCCAATCCATGCCAATGAAATAATCATATGTACCTAATGAAATTACATTCAAGTCAGACGTTGTTCTTGGTCCATTCATCTCAATTAGACGTTCTCTAATTAATTTTGTAACCTTTCTCTTCGTTCTTGTAGCTAGTCATACTAACCATGGTTTGGAATGTGTAATTTTCTTCAAATTAAATTTTCCAACTAGATTCACATTAATATAACTGTGGCAGGATCCAAAATCAATTAAAAAAATAATGAAATGATTTTTAAGCTTACCTTCAACCTATAACATGTGATCTTGATGCTTCACTTGTCGATTATCCAATACTGCATAAATTATGGGAATGCTTCTTCCCACATCATCCACAGTGGTTGTCTCTTACATGATGTGCATAGTCCTCACCTTCTCTACCTCGTGAGGGCAATCTATGAATTGGTGATCTCCTTTACAACCCCAACATTTAATAGGTGGAAGTTGAAGCCTCTTACATGAAGAATCACTCCCTTCTAGTTGGTTAGAAGCTTGGGTTGTCTGTTGGCCTGCTTGAAAATTATTCTTAAATGGAAATGGTTTGAAACCCTTCTTTCTTGTTGCTTGAAATTCTTCTTTTTACTAACCAAAGCTCCATGAAAAATGAATCTATTTTTGTCTTGCTCGTATAGTTGTTAAACCTTGCTCATTGTTCCCTCCAGGGTCTTAGGTTCGTCATATTTCAACTTATCAACATACAAATATGGAAGTCCACTGATGTATCTTTGTACTTTAACCTTTTCATCTTTAATAGATTTAACATACCTTAGTATCTCTATGAATTTATAACCATACTCCTCCATGGTCATATTTCCTAGCTGAAGCTCAAACAATTCCTGCATTTTCCTCATAATTGCATTCAGATAAATACTTTGTCTGGAAATAATCTTTGAGTTTCCTCTAGGAAAATTGTCTTTCATCCAAATGTTTTATTTCTTTAAGCTTCTCCCACCAAAGATTGGTGATGCCCTTATAGATTTGAAGAATAGTTGTATAGCTAGAGATATTTTCTCATCTCAAGCAGCCAAGTTTCTTCTTCTTCCCCTCTCTTGTTCTCTCCATTAAAGGTGGGTGACTTAATTTTTCTGAACTCCCCTTGCAAATTTTCCATGTCTAATTTTCTTTTTGACTTCTTAATTGGTGAAACACTAGGGTTATTGTTGGACTTAGATGTAGAATAGGCCCTCTTATTGGTCCTATTTGTTATGTGGCGGTTCTAATGAGCTTCACTCTTGGATTGAATCGAACTTCTAGTGCCCTCCTCCCTAACCCTAGCATTGTTCTCATGTGTTAATCTAGACTTAGTCTACTAGCCCAATTCTCTCTGAATTTTGTTTAGACTTTGCAAAATTTGGTTATTAATTTATTTTTACTCTTTCATCATCTTTTTATTATCATCTTTGTAGTGGAGCACTTCCAATTTGAGACTCTTTACAGTTTATTCCAAATATTCACCCTCTGGTTGGTCCACTCCACGAGAATTAGACTCAAATTCAACATTACTCAAGCTTATACTCATGGACTTAATTGCTTCCTCATCACTTGATCAAATGCTCAGAATTATGCTCAAAAATCAAAGTGTCAGAATCTTTTCAAACTCAGCTTCAGATTGAAGAGCTCATCATTTTGAATCCAACGGTGTGAACGACACTCAAATTCGAGTTCATATGCAGAAGTTAGAGCAAGTCAAAGTTCAAGTTTGACTTGCCTACATGATAGGATTGGGATGATGTGGCAAGTTCTTTAGAAAATGAGGAGGCGTCAAGTGGCAGCCCGCCATTGACCCTACATATCGCAAATTTCAAGTCGCAAGGTGGAAAAGGTATTTCAAATCGGCCCCCGACAGGTTCAGGATTATGATGCGATAAGGCAATTGCAAATCACAATCGCAATCGGGGGAGAACAGGTCAGAATCGGCCCCTGGCAAGTACCAAGTTGCGATGTGATAAATCACATATCACAATCACAACTTGTAGGAAGAATAAGACCTGCTTTAAAACTGCCATCGGTTCTTTGCCGAATTGTGAAATGCGATAAGACCTCGGACGCGAGGTGTTTGTGAATAATAGTTTAATATACCAGTGGATCTGCGATATTGCAATTGCAGCATTCCACCGGGTAAACAAGACCTTCCGCCCATCAAAAATTTCAAATTGCGATTTGCAATACAACTGACAGGATATGGCTCGTGGTGCGGTGAATTTCTTGCTCGGTTAACGGATTTTGGAGCGGAAATGTAGTTTTCTGCTAGTTTTGGAGCATTTTTTGGAACAAATAGTGGGAGAATTGGGAGAAATCATAACTTCTTCAGTTCTTATCCAAATTTGATGCAAAAATAGTCAATTCTAGCAATTTTGGGTATTATGAACTCATTGAGACAGGTTTCAGAGGCAGATGTTCTTTGTTGTTATATTGTTGTTGTTTAGCATATGTTTTTATGTTAAACTATTTATAACATTTACATAAGAAAATCTCATGGGAATCTGTTAATTATGCAAAAATTTTGAATCCTTAAGCACTTGAAAAAGGAAATGATAAGAATCTTGGGTTTATTTTTGAATGGGGAATTAGCACAACATTACTAATCTTCTCCAATACAGATCATCATTGTAAGGCCCTTGGGCATCTTCTGGACTTTCGTTTGCCTTTTTTCTGGCTCCACTACATGCGTTGACCAGTGTGAAGTTTGCCTTCTAGTGGGGAGGCAAACAGAAAAAAGCATTTAATGCTTTGAAATGAAAGATCAGTTCAACCCCATTTTTAGCATTTCCGGATTTGAAACAACCATTTGAAATACAAATAGATGCAAGTGACTACACCATGGGATCATTTCTTTTACAGCATGGTAATCCCATTTCATTTCATTTTGAAATTTTTAATGGTGCTATTATTAATTATCCTACGTATGATAAAGAGCTTTATCCATTGGTGCAAAGTGTGAAGAAATGAAAGCATTAGTTGATGGGAAAAGAAACCATTATTCACACCGATCATCAACCTTTGCAATATCTACAATTGCAAACCAATTGCAGCAGTCAAGGCACTTTCGTTGGATGGGATTTTTACAACAACTCCACTTGGTAATTAGGTATAAGAAAGGCATTTATAACAGAGTCACTAATATGCTTTCTAGACTGGTTGTAAATGTAGCCATTTTACTCAAGAATAATTCTGCTTTTCCTAAAATTTATGTTGGATAATATGCACAGGACGTTGACTTTCAAGAGGTGTATTTAAACTTGAGTCAAGGCCACCAAGTTGAGGAATTATACTACCATGTACATGATAATCTGTTGTATCATTTTAGAAAACTTTGTGTTCCACAGGGAGAGAGAGTAAATGTCACAAGGGAAGAACACACTTCTCTTATTGCTAGACATTTCAGTGTAAGTAAAACAATGGAAAATCTTCAAAGGTATTTTTATTGGCCTCGTATGCTTGAAAGTGTGTCACGTTTTATAAGAGGTTGTTCATTGTGTGCAGTCAGTAAGCCTAGTAATAGGAAACTAGGATTGTACACACCACTTCCAGTGCCTTCAAGACAACGAGAAAGTGTTTCTATGGATTTTGTAGGAGGTCTTCCTTTATCAAGGAAAGGTCATGATTATTTGTATGTAGTTGTGGACAGGTTCAGCAAGATGTGCATGTTAATGCCTTTTAAAAAGAAAATTATAGTTGAACAAACAACTCAAATTTTATTTCAAAATGTATGGGTTCATTTTGGATTTCCTACTTCTAATGTAAGTGATCGTGATTCTTGATTTGTTGGGAATTTTTGGTCAAGTTTATGGAACTTGATGGACACCAAATTGCATAAAAGTACACCCTTTCATCCGCAAACAGATGGTCAAACTAAAGTGGTTAATAGGCAGCCATTCATTTGATAAGACGATATTGCAACAAACATCCTAAGTTGTGGGATGAACAGTTGCATTATATTCAACATGCTTACAACTAAGAAAAAAACTCAACTCTAACTTTTCCTTTTGAGGCATGTCTTGGTTATTTTCCTAAACCGCCTTTGGACTTCATCTTTGAGAAAGATGTAGCTGTAGATGGACATAGTGACATAGACAGAGCAAAGAAATTCAATGAGCAAATTCAGTTGATTCACCAAACAGTTCAATAACAACTAGAAAAGAGTCAAGGAAAGTATAAAACAAGGCATGATAAGCATCATGTGGATCATCAATTTCAAGTAGGTGATGAAGTTTGGCTATACATTAGCAAGGCAAGGCTTCAAAGTGAAGGTAAAAAGCTGAAACCAATTCATTATGGTCCATTTAAAATTTTGGAAAAGATTGGTAATAATGCTTTCAAGCTTGATTTGCCTTCATATATGCAAATCTATTCCTTTGTTAATGTTGAAAATCTGAGATTATATGAACCTCCTTTGATTGAAGATCAAGGAGAGAATGTTCCAATTCCATCTATTGAATATTTTTCTCCATAATATCTTGATGTGCTTTAGCAAGACACTATAGTTGGCAGAAGACAAGGAAAACTAAAAGAGGAAATATTGATTATCTTTGGATGGGTCTCAAAGGTACACATCCATCAAAGGCCAAATGAATTGAAGTGGGGAAGGTGAGGGAATAGTATCCTCATTTGTTCAATAATGGAAAGTGATCCTTTTGGGGTCCAAAAGGCTTCTAGTGGGGAGGAGTGATCAGGTGCTCAAAATTATGCTAAAACATCAAAGTCAGAATCTTGTCAAAGTCGGCTTCAGATTGAAGAGCTCGTCATTCTGAATCCAATGATGTGACCATCGCTCAAATCCAAGTTTGTATGCAGAAGTTAGAGCAAGTCAAAGTTAAAGTTTGACTTGCCTACATGGCAGGATTGGGATGATGTGGCAAGGTCTTCAACGAATGAGGAGGCACCAAGTGGAAGCCCACCATTGGCCCCACATATCGTAAATTGTAAGTTGCAAGAAATGAAACCTATTACAAATCAGCCGTGACAGGTTCAGGATTGTGATGCGATAAGGCAATCGCAAATCGTAATCGCAATCGGTGAAGGGGAGAACATGTCAGAATCAGCCCCCGACAAGTACGAGGTTGTGATGCGATAAATCACAAATTGCAATCATAACTCGCAGGAAGAACAAGTCCCGCTTTAAAACTTCCGTCGTTTCTATGCCGAATTATGATTTCTGATAAGACACTGGACACGAGGTGTTTGTGAATCACAATTTAATATATCGGCGGGTCCGCGATATCGCAATAGTAGCATTCCACCTGGTAAACAAGATCTCCCACCCGTCAAAACTTGTTGATTGTGATTTGTGATACAACCGACCAGATATGGCCCGCAGTGCGGTGAATTTCTCACTCAGTTAGTAGATTTTGGAGCGAAAATATAGTTTTCTATCGGTTTTGGAGCATTTTGTGGAACGAATAGTTGGAGAACTGGGAGAAGTCATAACTTCTTTAGTTATTATCCAAATTTGATGCAAAAATAGTCAATTCTAGCATTTTTGGGTATTCTGAACTCCTTGAGATAGGTTTCAAAGGCATCTGAGCATTTTAAACGCATTTTTGATATAATTTTAGCGAGACAGAATAGTAGTAATCCCTTCCAGCTTATTCGTTTACGCTCAGCTCTATGCCTGCTTATTTCTTTTTCAAAGAATGGAGACTTCAATAAAGGTATCTTTCTTATGATACTGGTGGTATATATGTTCATAAGGATTGGAGAGGTAGGGCTCCCTTGGGGAATTCCTTTTTCTTTTCCTCCATAATTAGTGCCCTTCTTGTCCACTATATCCGCCTTTAGAAAGAAAGATCTCCCTCCAATGAGCTCAGAGGGGGATGTGAATAGCCTGAAGCTGTTCATTGAATTCCTTCTGCTGCTGTGCCTTCAACTGTTTTGTCTCTTCCGGCTACCTCCATAGTATAGATGCTTGAATGTGAGAGGCCCGAGCCATTGGAAGCTAGACCAAGGAGACGTAGCCCAGGAGGGGTGAACTCCTTTATCATGTGCTTGTTGTGTGTTATATTTTGATGTTATTTGTTGTTATATTGCTGTTGTTCAACATATGTTTTTATGTTAAACTGTTTATAACATTTACATAAGAAACTCTCATGGGAATATGTTAATTATGAAAAAGTTTTGAATCTTTAAGCACTTGAAAAAGAAAATGATAAGCATCTTGGGTTTATTTCTGAATGGGGAATTAGCACAACATTACTAATATACTCCAATATAGATCATCACTGTAAGGCCCTTGGGCATCTTCTGGACTCTCGTTTGCCATTAGGATATTTTTTCCTTTCTAAAATTACACCGGTAGCTTTCCCTATGAGTTTCACCCAAACTTCTCACTAAATTCGAAAATATGGGTTTACCAGGTCATTTGCCTCATCAAAAGATTTATATTGATTATCTATTTTTTTATTACAATACCCGAGATGAAAATTATGCTCTTGGAAAATATGCAACCTATTTAATGGTTCTTGCCCCTTATGCTATACCTTTTTTTTTAATTTTCTAGAATTTTTGGTCTCAACCAAAATTTTTGGGTGGATAGTTGTCTTCTGTAACACCCTCCTCCCACATCTATCCAAGTAACCAGCCAACTGAGGTAAATATGTGACAAGAGGCTATTATGATCATATTTAACCTCTTATGTGACCTTAAGGAAATGGAATCAACGAAAACACAACATACAAACCTTCCACATCAGCTACAGGACCCATGAGAACCCTCCCAACACTTTAGGTAGCTAGCCCCTTGGTCCCAATAAAGTTTTAGGCCTCTTGACCTCTAGACGCTCTCATACTATAGGCCTACCAATGTCCAGGAGGCTCTGGATGCCCTCATGCTATAGGCATGCCAACATCCAGGGACTATTTTTTCCAGTGTTGTGCCAACGTCCTTGGGTTTTGAGCCACGTTTTCAAGCCTAAAGCCCAAGTCACTACCTAGAATTGATTGAGATCTCCATAACTATAAAATAACAGGAAAAAATGATGCAAAAACAAATATTTGAACAAGCCCTTAATCGAACCCCTACTAGCCATGATAGGTATTTCGTCAAACATATCACAAATATGTAATCTACAGGTGTAAATAGCAGATTTAAGCATAGGGATATCATACTTATCCAAGAATCGCTAAGAACCATTGTTCCCTCATATCATTTGTTGTGTTATCATCTATTAGGTCATAGATACATTTCCCATTCATTTACAAGTAAAAACATGATGAGAACCATACATAACCACTTTCATAAAACACATATATAACTAGCATAATAGAAGCAACAATACCAATGAAATCACAACCATATGATCCACATATAAATTAGTATAATACTCATAGAAATACAAGGAGAAATAACTTCTCGTTAATGATGCAAAATCCAAACCCGGGATGGGACTACCACGTTCCACCCGACCATAGCATCATTGAGCCAAATATCTCTTCAGGCATTCATCCCCGTGCCATATTCCAAGCATGAATGTGGAACTCAAACCAAAAGAACCAACCAGGGCATCCTGAGGCTAAACCACCTCACCCTCATCAATAGAAACCAAGATTTACCGTAATCCATCCTGGATCACTAGGCCAACCCAATAAATATGTCATAATAGGCTTTACCATGATATCCACCAAATCACTAGGCCAAAACAAGCATGGATGCCCTCTGATTTCTCCACCTATAATGTGAGTAATTTTCCTGTCTCCTAGCCTCTCAGGATTTATCACAATCCAAACCCGGATCACTGGGCCCTAAACCAAGACCCATTCTTCAGGCTTTACCACATAACCCAAACCCGAGATTTATACCCAACGGAGAGAAACCCACCTCTTGGATTTATCTTATATCCTATGATTCACCGGCAAGGATTCCTAGGCCCGTTGAGGCAACATAATCCTGGCTTTATCACAACCCACATTCTGACTTAGGGGTCACTAGGCTAGTGGATTTACTGTGATCCATAGTATGGTTCAGGTACCATTAGGCCATGTGCTCTATCATTCAAGGATCCACCTCACTCAGCTTCAAATCCATCTGACAATCCAACTCAACCCAAACATGAGAACCCCATCACACCATGGCTTTTTGGAAATGGAAAGGCTAGGCTAAAAACAATATTACACCTGGAAAAACCCATGCCATAACAACAAAAGAACCACATGCAATACCATGCATACAAAATATAGCAAGGAAAATACACATGTAAATCGATAGCTACAAAGAATCTTGTTGTAGCTGCTTGATCCTACCTTTCCTTGCTTGATATTTGCTTCCTCTTGCCTTCTTTTCCTTTCTTGATCCAATGCCAAAATTCTCCAAGAAAACTCTAAGTGTCCAAGAGTGAGAGCGAGAGAGAGAGAGAGAGAGAGAGAGACAATAATGGGAGAGCTCTAAAACTGAATTGACAAAAGGTTACCAACTGATCCTTAGAAGCCTTTTTATTAATGAGGCCTCTATTTTCTTTATTTTCTATTATTTTCCTTCATTTTCCTCCTCACATGCAACCTATGACCTTTCACCTCCCTTTCTCCTAATTTCCTTTATTTCCATAAATAAATGTGTCAACAATGCCATTTTTCCTTTCCAAATCCTTAGCCATTTCCTTTTCCAATTTCCTTAGCCATAATAAACTAATGAACACCCAAAATAGGATGTTTTTGCCCAACATTCAGCTTGGAATAAGTGTCCCATCAATCGTGGTTATTATTTTTGCCTTTATTAACTTTTATTACATGGAATTTTCACCGGGGATGTTACAGAACCATCCCACTTGGGGGACATCGTCCTTGGTGTTTAACCACACCTATACCTTAGCAAAACCGTTGAAAAGAAAACATATTTCCCATGGAGCTTAATAACATAGCTCGATGTAGTATTTACAGTGATCACCCTGCTAAAAAGAAAACCAACGTGAAAACATAACAAACATAACATCATAATGACATGACATCCATACCACTTATTGGAGCTTTATAACATATCTCATGGCGGTATTTACATCCATATACATATGTACATATACCAAAACATCACCAATCATGTACCAAAACATATACCAAAGCACCATACCAAAATTGCTTTGCCTCATCCCGCAAACAATGAAGGATACATAGCCCGCATATGATCCACCATCTCCCATGTAGCTTCATCGGGCCCAAAGTATTTCAACTACAATTTAACTTGTTTGATTGCTCAGTTTTGGAGCATGAGCACTTTTTTCTGCAATATACATTGAGGATCCAGCTAGTATTTTCCATCTAGTTCCACCTACAATACAGACCAATCAATCACATGATCAACATCTTTAACATACTTCGAAATGACACATGGAAAACATCATGGACTTTCACTGTCGGAGGTAGTGAAATTCAATAGGCTACTGACCCAATCCTCTCAACAATATTGAAAGTTCCACAAAATCGTGGTGCTAGCTTGGCACGTGATCCAATCCGTAAGGAGCTCTTCTTCGGTTTGATGCACAAGTACACTTGTTCACCAACCCTAGAACTCCTTGAACAACCTGTTCCGATTTGCATAACTCTTCTACCTATCCTTTTCTGCCTTTAGATTCTTCTTGATTACCTACATTTGTTGTTCCATGTCTGCCAACATGTCTGGTCCAATCAACACCCCGTTAATTGGATCACTCCAACTGATAGAAGTCTTGCAACTCCACCCATAAAATGCCTCAAACATGCTTGTCTTCAAAGATTCCTGACACCCATTGTTGTAAAAGAACTCTACCAGTGGAAGATATTCTTCCGAAATTCATTGTTGATGCATCACATACATCCTCAACATGTCCTCCAATATCCTACTGACCCTCTCTATCTGTCCATCTTTCTGCGGATGATAAGTTGTACTAAAGTCCAACTCTATGCCCAAACCTACAAATAACTCTTTCCAAAACTTGGAAGTTAACTTTACATCCCCGTTTGACACAATATTCTTCGGAACACCATGCAATATGACCACATCACTAGTTGAGAATGTAGACTTCACTAGAATGAAGTGCACAACCTTTTTCAACCTATCCACAACAACCATGATGGAATCATGTTGTCTCACTGTCCTTGGCAACCATGTGATGAAGTCCATGGAAATGACTTCCCATTTCTACTCTGGAATCAAAACCGTCTATAGCAGTCCACCTAGATGTTTACAATCTGCCTTCACACATTAACAATCAAAACACCTAGCCACAAACTTTGCCACATCCCTCTTCATATTCGGCCAATAATAAAATTTCTTCACTGCAGTCAATGTCTTATGATAACCTGGGTGACATGAATATGGTTTTGCATGAAACTCCCTCAAGGTCAGCTTCTTGAGCTCACTTTTGTCTGGAACATATATCGCGTCTCTGAATCTAACCAATCTTCCTGTTGTAAGACATTATTCCACATCATGTGCACCTACACCTGTATTGTCACATGTACCTATACCTATACTACCACCTATACTTGTACCTGTACTACCACATGTACCTATACCTATACTATCACTTGTACCTGTACCAATACTCTGCTACAACCTGTGCACAATCTCCATATACCTGACATCCTGCTGACTTGCCTTCAAGATCCTATCCTATAAGTCTATCCCATAGGAGCTCATAGCTACTAAGTGATTTACCTGTACCTGCCTACTAAGAGAATCTGCAAACCTGTTCTCCTTTCCTTTGATGTACTTGATCTCGAAGTCAAACTCACTGATCGTGGCCAACCATCTAGCTTGCCTGGCATTTAGATTTGGTTGGTCAAACAAATACCTCAACCCAATGTGATCACTCATTAGTACAAACCTCCTGCCAAGAAGATAGTGCCTCCACATCTTCAATGCATGTATGATCGTTGCTAACTCCAAATCATGTGTTGGGTAGTTCTGCTCATTCTTGTTTAGTTTCTGCAATGCATAGCATACCACCTATCCATCCTGCATAAGGACTCCGCCAAGACCTCTCTTGCAAACATCTATGCACACTACAAAATCTTTGTCTGGATGTGCAATCTATAACATTGGTGCATGTGTCAACAATTACTTAAGCTGCTCAAAACTAGCCTCACACTCCTATGTCCATTCAAACTTCTTACCTTTCCTCTGCAATGATATAATAGGATAAACAATATGTGATAAGTTCCCGATGAACCTCCTGTAATAGCCTGCCAATCCCATGAAATATCTCACCTCATCCACATTCCTGGTAGCTACCCACTCCATGATGGCCCTTATCTTTTCTGGATCTACTGCAATTCCCTTCTTGGAGACAACATGTCCCAAATAATGTTCCTTGGTCTAAAAGAAACTACACTTGTTGAGCTTAGCGTACAACTAATGTTCTCTCAATAACCTCAACACTGCTACTCAATGCTCGACATGCTATTCCTCATTTTTAGAATATATCAATATGTCATCAATGAACACAATAACAAACTTATCCATATACAGACACAACACACTATTCATTAAGCTCATAAATGTAGTTGTAGCATTAGTCAAACCAAATGTAAATACAACAAACTCATAATGCCCATACCTGGTTCAGAAAGTTGTTTTGTAAATGTCCTCCTCTTTGATGTGTACCTCATGATATTCAAATCTTATATCAATCTTCGAAAACATTGTTTCTCCCTTCAACTAATCGAACAAGTCATCAATCCTCAGCGATGGATACATTTTCTTAATAGTCACTTTGTTCAACTTCCTGTAGTCAATGCATAATCTAAGAGTTCCATATTTCTTCTTCACTAATAATACCGGTGCACCACAAGGTGATACACTTGGTCTAATGTATCATTTGTCCAACATTTCCTTTAACTGCAACTTCAACTGAACACACTCTAGAGTACTCATCCTGTAAGGTGCCTTGACACTGGAGCTGCCCCTAGCACTAACTTAATAGAAAATTCTACCTCCCTATGAAACTATTGTAGAACTAGGTACCTGCTCAAAACATCTGCATCCTCAACTTCCTTACCCTTTTCACTAAAAATGTGCACTGCAAATAGCATACACTCTTTCCCGCAACTACGCTTTTCCTGCATAGTTGTCACCATCCTAATTGATGTGGCTTTATTATTTCCCTATAAGACTCCTGGTTCCCCATTGTCATCCACACTCTCAATTGATTTTTCATAACAATCCACCTTGGTTCTATGAAGATACAACCAATCCATGCCCAAAAACATACTTTATCATCCCAACAGTAATACATTCAAATGTGTTGTGGTAGGCATATCATTCAAATAAAAATGCACAAGCTCTTACCCAATGATGAACTCACTTCTTTGTACTTGTAGCCTGCTGCACTAACCAAGATTCTGCACGCAATTCCTTACTCAAACCACACTTATCCACCAAGTCAGGACTAACGTAGCTATAATTAGATCCAGGGTCAATCAAAATAGAAATAACTTAATCACAAAGCTTACACCCATCTCAATTATATATGTCTGATGGTCTGCCTGTTTGTTATCCAATGCTACAAAAATACAAGGAACACTCTGACTAACATCCCCAACAATATGTGCCTCCTACACACTATATATTTGAGGCCTACCACCTCGATTCTATGGAAAATCTCTTTTAAGGTGCTCCTTACCGCATGTCCAACGCTCCAACCGACCAGTACCCTTGCCTCTATTCTGCTACTACTGTTGTGACCCACGTCGATGTCTAGCTGCATTAAACCTCTTCTTGGGTACCACATTTTCTTTCTCATCTATGTCCTTGTCTAGCTGCATTAATCCTCTTTTGTGGTGCCACATTTTCTTTCTCATCTACATTCTAAGGTCTTGTTATTTGCAGCTGCCATTTACCTTTACCTTTGTCTTTCCCTTTCCATCCTTGCTGAGATTCATTCTTACGCTTTGAATTTTCATAGAAACTCTTCAATTCCCAATAACTTCCTCAAGTGACCGAGGCTCATCACACTCAATCCGATCTCTAAATGCTAATGGCAATCCACTAGCATCATTGAACTTTAGCCTTCTCATCTTTGAGATACGATATATACCTCAATAGCTCCAGAAATTTGGTCATGTACTCTTCATTAGTCATTGATCCCATCTTTAGATCATAGAATTCTTTGGCTTTACTTGTTGGGTTGTGTTATATTCTTTCCACGACTAACCCACATAGTGAACCGGGGGGTTAGAGGGGGGGCGGAGCCCCCCCTTCGTTGCGCCGATTGTGCAGCGGGGAGGCGGCAGCCCCCTCTGTCCAGGGGGTTTGAGGGGGGCGGGTAGCCCCCCTCTACGGGGTCCGGGGCAGCGCCCTGCGAATTTTTTTTTTTGGACCCTATATTAGGTTGGGTGAACCTACCTATGGTTTTTCGGTCCATGGTTTTGGACGCGATGGTTTTCGGTCCATGGTATTGGATGCTTCGGCATGTATAAATATGTATTGTAACATTGAAAGGAATATAATGAAAAATCAAGCTGGTAGTCCCGGTTTTGGGATCCAGGGGAAAATCTCTATGTATATGTGTTTTATGTGTTATGCTCTCGCATTGTTTATTTTTCTGTGATTTAGAATTCATATGCAGGTAATTTCTGTATGGGGTTAAAACCTACATTTGGTATCAGAGCTGTTTTGGCTTCAAGGGGACGCCTTTGTTGCTGAGGGGTTTCGCTCGGGCCTGTGGTAGACCTTGTTCAGTGGGAGATCTGCGAGATCGATTCTGGTGGTGAAAGAAGATGGCGAGCAGCGGAAAGATAGAGATTGAGAAGTTTAATGGTCAGAGTTTTGAGTTGTGGAAACTCAAGATGGAGGATCTGTTGGTGGATAAAGATCAGTGGATCGCGGTAGATCCGGGTACTAAACCAACGGGAGTGATCGATGAAGAATGGAAGAAGTTGGATCGGAAGGCAAAGAGCACAATACGATTGTGTGTCTCAGATTCAGTATTGCTGAATGTATCAGGGGAAGCTACGGCGAAGGCTTTATGGGACAAGTTAGGGACTTTGTACCAATCTAAGTCTCTGGTGAATAAACTGTTCCTGCAGAAAAAGATGTATAACCTGAGGATGAAATATGGAGACTCGGTGACAGAGCATCTGAATGCGTTTAATACTGTGGTAAGTCAGTTATCATCTGTTGATATTAAAATTTCAGATGAAGATAAGTGCATCATTTTGTTGTGTTCTCTACCAGATTCGTGGGATAGTCTGGTTATTGCAATAGGTAGCAATGCAACTGCTTTGCAGTTTGATGAAATAGTCTCAGCCTTGCTGACGGAGGAGATGAGATGGAAAAATATGGAGAGCCAAAATGGTGATGCCTTGTCTGTACGAGGACGGTCCCAGAATAGAAACAAAAATAAGTCATCGAGTGGGAGATCTAAATCTAGAGGGAGATCTAAATCTCCAGGAAAACCTGTAAAGGTGGTGTGCTGGAAATGCGGAAAGGAAGGGCACTTCAAAAGGGACTATAAATCTAAAGCTCCTGATAAAGGAAAGGGATCTGATGATGCTCCTTATGCAGAGGCGAAAACCACCTCAGATGAAGGTGGGGATGTGTACTTGGCTTCTTCAAGTACACATGTAGATCATGAGGCATGGTTGATTGACTCAGGTGCATCCTTTCACTTCACTCCCCATAGAGAGTGGTTCTACGAGTATGAGAAATACGATGGTGGTGATGTCTTCTTAGGAGATGATAGGAAGGCTAGAATCATTGGTCGTGGAAAATTAAAGTTGAAATTGCAAGGTGGAAGGGTTAGAACACTTCTGGGTGTTCTGCATATTCCTGCATTGGCCAGAAATCTGATTTCTGTAAGCAAGTTGGATGATGCAGGTGTAAAAACAGTGTTCGAGAAGGATACCTGCAAGATGGTTCGGGGAGCACTGGTATTGATGCGGGGAGTTCGAATTGGAACTCTGTACAAGCTGCAAGGTAGCACTGTTGTTGATGGGTGCAACAGTTCTGTGGTTCCTGAAAGTGGAGCTGAAAATCTAGTGGTCTCTGGAGAGAATACCATGCTGTGGCATCAAAGGCTTGGACATATTGGAGAGAAGGGCCTTTGAATACTTCATGGTAAAGGTATGGTAGAAGGTATGAGTAATAGCTCTCTGGATTTTGATTTCTGTGAAAATTGTGTATATGGGAAGTAGAATTGGGTGAGTTTCCCCTCTGGTGCTAAGAGGGCGAAACAGATATTAGAGTTTGTGCACAGTGATGTGTTTGGACCTGTGAAGGTTCCATCACTGAGTAAGTCTATGTACTATGTATCATTTATAGATGATTTCTCAAGGAATACATGGATATATTTCCTTAAGAAGAAATCTGAAGTCTTTGACAGGTTTAAAGGATATAAGGCTCTAGTGGAAAATCAGACAGAGAAGAAGATAAAGGTACCGAGGACAGATAATGGTGGAGAGTTTTGCAGCAAGGAATTTGAAGAATTCTGTAAGAAGTGTGGTATAGCACAGCAGAAGACTACTCCATATACACCTCAGCAAAATGGAGTCGCAGAAAGAATGAACAAGACATTGATGGAAAGGGCAAGAAGCATGCTCAGTGGTGCCGGGTTAGGACAGGAATTCTGGGCAGAGGTGGTGGATACTGCATGTTACTTGGTCAACAGGTCACCTTCATCAGCCTTGGAGGATAAGACTCCACAAGAAGTATGGACTGGTAAGAAACCCTCTCTTTCACATCTGAGGGTATTTGGATGTGATGCATATGTACATGTTCCAAAGGAGAAACGAACCAAGTTGAATAGTAAATCTGAAAAGTGCATCTTTATTGGGTATAAGGATGGTTTAAAGGGTTATAAGCTTTGGAACCTAGTCACATGGAAGGTTGTGTACAGCCGAGATGTGGTGTTCAGAGAGGTAAAAGATGTTATTAAACATGAAGTCCAACCAAAGGAACCTGAGAAGATAGAGTTTGAGCTAAAGGAGGAAGAATCAGTCTCTGCAGCAGAGGAGGAATCAGAAGATGAAGAGCCACAAACTCCGGCTCTGAGAAGATCAGTTCAAGAAAGAAGGCAGCCAGAAAGGTATAGTCCTTCTGCTTTCTGTTCAAATTTTTCTTTTTCTATTACTGATGATGATCCCAGAACTGTGAAGGAAGCAGTAGATTCAGAGGATGGAAAACTCTGGAAAGAGGCCATGGTTTATGAAATGGCATCTTTGCACAAAAATGAGGCTTGGGATCTGGTGGAGTTGTCGGCTGGAAGGAAACCCATTGGCAGCAAATGGGTGTTCAAAAAGAAGACAAATGCAGAAGGGAAGGTGGAGAAATACAAAGCTCGGTTGGTAGCAAAAGGTTATTCCCAGGTGTTGGGAATTGATTTTGGTGATATTTTTTCTCTTGTTGCCAAGGTAACTTCTATTAGGTTACTTTTATCTGTTGCTGCTGCTTTTGATTTTGAGGTAGAGCAGATGGATGTGAAGACAACATTTCTTCATGGGGATTTGGAAGAGGAAATCTACATGAAGCAACCTAAAGGCTTTGCGGTGAAGGGTAAGAAAGAACTGGTATGCAAGTTAAAGAAGTATCTGTATGGGTTAAAACAGTCACCAAGGATGTGGTATCAAGAATTTGATACATTTATACGGGGACTTGGCTTCACCAGAAGCAAAGCAGATCACTGTGTGTATTTTAAATTAATTGGTGACTGTGTTATTTATCTGGTCTTGTATGTGGACAATATGTTGCTAGTTGGAAATGACAAAGAAATTATCCAGGATTTGAAGACCCAATTGTCCTCCAAATTCGACATGAAAGATCTTGGTGCTGAAAACTATATTTTGGGCATGGAAATTAAAAGAGATCGGGCAAAGAGGAAGCTCTGGTTAAACCAGAGGAAGTATGTTGAGATAATATTGCAGAGGTTTAATATGCAGGATAGTAAACCGGTGAAGGTTCCTATTTATGTAGGTGTGAGGTTATCTGTTGAACAGTGTCCCAAGACACAAGAAGAGGAAGAGGACATGTCCCGTGTTCCATATGCGAGTGCAGTCGGTACCCTTATGTATGCAATGGTCTGTACTAGACCAGACATTGCACATGCAATGGGAGTATTGAGCAGATTTATGTCAAAACCAGGGAAGGAGCATTGGACAGTAGTGAAGCGGGTTTTCAGGTATTTGCGTGGCACTAGTTATTATGGTTTGTGCTACCAAGGAAGACCAGGATTGGATAGAGTGTTGGATATTTGTGGCTTTGTTGATGCAGACTGCGCTGGAGATCAGGATCGGAGAAGGTCTACAAGTGGGTATGTGTTTAACCTATTCGGAGGTGCAGTCAGTTGGATGAGTAAGAAACAATCTGTAGTGGCACTATCAACTACAGAGGCAGAATACATGGCAGCCACTCATGCAAGCAAGGAAGCAGTTTGGTTGCAGAGATTGTGTTCAAGTATGGGGTTAGTACATAGAGCTATAAGAATAGACTGTGACAACCAAAGTGCAATTTTCTTGGCAAAGAACCCTGCTTATCATTCAAAGACAAAGCACATTGATGTTCAATATCACTTTGTGAGGGATATGATAGAAGACAGAAAGGTGTTGCCGGTAAAGGTGGACACTTTGAAGAATACTGCAGATGCATTGACAAAATTTGTGAGCTCTGAGAAGTTCTCTTGGTGTAGAGAAACAATGGGCATTTTAGGGCTGGAAAAATGACTAAGCTCTCCTGTGGCCCCCTGTGGAAAGAAAACAACAAGTGGGAGATTGTTGGGTTGTGTTATATTCTTTCCACGACTAACCCACGTAGTGAACTGGGGGGTTAGAGGGGGGGGTGAAGCCCCCCCTTCATTGCACCGATTACGTAGTGGGGGGGCAGCAGCCCCCCCTGTCTGGGGGGTTTGAGGGGGGCGGGTAGCCCCCCTCTACGGGGTCCGGGGCAGCGCCCCGGGAAAATTTTTTTTTGGACCCTATATTAGGTTGGGCGAAGCTACCTATGGTTTTTCGGTCCATGGTTTTGGACGCGATGGTTTTCAGTCCATGGTATTGGATGCTTCAGCATGTATAAATATGTATTGTAACATTAAAAGGAATATAATGAAAAATCAAGCTGGTAGTCCCGGTTTTTGGATCCAGGGGAAAATCTTTGTGTATATGTGTTTTGTGTGTTATGCTCTCGCATTGTTTATTTTTCTGTGATTTAGAATTCGTATCCAACTTTCCTATTTATTGTTGAGATACAATGGAAAACCCTAAACATCCAAACACCTAACCCTAGGAGATGAAATGCCAAACTGTGGGCCCCGTTTGGGTAAATTGGTACATCAACTTCCCAGGGTGGTAACTTTGGCATACGATCTCCGTTTGACGTGCACAATACCTTGTTAGAAAGATCTATCCGAGGACTACAACTTTTGAGTGATTAGCGTTGGTCTACAACCCTTGTTAGTTCTATTTTTCTCAAAAAAACATCCTTTAGGGCCTCAAAATGACTCCGGAAGTTCAGGACCCGAAAAACTGCCAAAAATAGTAAATTGTGCTAAAATTAAGGAAACTGAAAAACTAAAAGAGACAGTTGTGGGGGTCCAAGTGGGATAAGTGGGTTGCCACCAACATCCACTTGGATCATTCCTCCCCCCTTAGGAAGCAATGGTCCCCATTGCGTTGAATTCCTCCATGAGATGAGGAAACTTCTGCTGAACTTGGTCCCTAGTGAGCTGTTATGCAACCTTTGATGTGTCCAGTAATGGTGGGAAGCATGGTCGAGGGCGGTCGACATTGAAAAATTGGTGAAATTGAAGGAATGGAGGAATGATGTGCTCCAAAGCATCGTTTCCCATAGCCTCGGTACTGGTGTAAGGACCATATTGGAGTGGTCTAAGCTTCTGATGGGCTCGTGTAAGGCGTTCTTTCTACAAATGCAACCAAACTTTGTCGCCCACTTGAAACTTATATGGCACCCAATGTTGATCATGTTTTTTGCTTGTAATTGGCATTTTTGAGAATGCAACGACGATATATCAACCCGTTGGGTAGAGGTGCTCTAGGAGTCAGATTGAATGAATGCTTGACCTGACAGTGCTATGGTACCCCTGTGAGTGAGGAGAAGATGTTCCTGTCTTCTTTCATGACCATATCCCTCTACTTCTGCTAATGCGTGGAGGAACCCTTCACGAAGGTCATGGATGTGGCGAAGATCTTCCCTTTACTTTGGGAGCAAACAAGACAGAAAATGAATTTCCTAGTCTAGGAGATGAGCTTGTTGCATTTCTTAGCAGTGATCAAAGAGGTGCTGGTAGGTGGGGCTACCTTTGGTATCCTGTATAATGAATTACCCAAAGAAATAATAACAGTGCGAGGCCTTGACTCATACACAACATGTCGCCTCCATAAGTATGGTTGGCCTAATAGTACATCACAAACATCAAGAGGTGCAACATCACACAATACCTTATCTGTGAAGGGCTTGATGCTATAGGGAAGGCAGAACTACTGACAGACTCGGAGATCTCGTCCTTGGTGAAGCTACCCGATACTGTACGGTTGCGGGTGTGGTATGGTTGGTAGTCCCAGCTGCTTCAAGACCTCTGCTGAAATGAGGTTCTTTCGGCTACCATTGTCGACAATGAATTGCAGCGACGAACCCTTCACCCACATTTGTGAGTGGAAAAGACGCTCCCCCTCCTCTGGTTCTTTGGGATCATTCTTCTGGATCTTGGCAGTGGAAACAGTGGCATTGGGTTTCACATCAATGATTTTCTTCCCTTTGTGAGTGGGGCTCTTATGGAACTCACACTACTTTCCTGTGTCCTTCTTTGACTTCGCGGTGTTGTTCTTTTCTTGCAGCGTCAACGAGTTGTCTTGGGTCACCCCACCTTAGCTTTGTCCTTGTTCTTAGGATTCGCAGATCCAAAGTCTCGCTTCTTTTGTTTAAAATTCTGCTCGATCTTGGCAGCGTATCAATATGTTGTGCCGAGTGAGGAGATGTTCAGGAACTCCATCTCATCCCGGATGTATCTATG
Source organism: Pinus tabuliformis (assembly GCA_031772625.1). Lineage (NCBI taxonomy): Eukaryota > Viridiplantae > Streptophyta > Pinopsida > Pinales > Pinaceae > Pinus > Pinus tabuliformis. Next base: position 337,240,396 of record CM062811.1, read on the forward strand.
TAAGCAGCCATGTTACTTGAGTACCAAATGCAGCTCAGAATCCTTGATACCTACATTTTTGCGAAGGGTATGAAAAATATTTGTGAACTCTATCACATCTTGGTCCCTTCCTTGCCACGGCGTGGTCCACTTTATGTATTTATCCTCATAGATTTTGATAGGGTAGTACTACTCCTTGATGACATCTCAAAATGAATTCCAAGTGGGTACGGCTGAAAATAGTGAGCCCATACATTCATCCTTCTGCTTGCAATAGGTTTCCCACCAGTCCTTGACGTGGGGGGCTGCTTTGAGAAGAGCGAAAGTAATCTTTTCCCGGCTGGAAAAATCATGAACAGAAAAATACCCTTCTAGCATATTTGACCATTTATCGACAACATCTGCATCTATCTAACCCTCAAATATGGGGATTTCAGATTTAACTTGTACCTTAAAGGGTGTGGCGTTTCCAGAGTAGCTGCTGGAAGTAGATGTGTTGCCCATGGGTAACCGCTGAAGGATCTGGGCAAATTTTTCCATCATCGCATTCCTTTGTTGCTCGAGGGCTTCTTTGAGCAAGATTTTGATAGGATCTCCTGCCCCCTTCATCTTTCTTTTCATCCGCCATGGGAAGCCGTCAAGATTTGCGAGGATGGTCTTGCAAAGGTTAGACCAATTCAAGCCCTAACTCCTTATATCCTGACCTCATTGGGGACATGCAAAGAAAAACAGAGAAAGAGCAGACCACTCTGATACCACTGATCCATATTTAAATAGGAATGCAACAAATTACAAAGATAACCATAAATACAGAGATGCAGCAAAAATAATACTTCATTTAATTAATGTAAAATTTTGAAATATGCTTACAAACAGAAATGGAAATCAACCAGCTAGGGCAATGGTAGCTTATCTCTGAGAAGAGATATGGTGGCTACATGCCTCTGAACTGTGTTACAATGAGGCTTGAAGGCCTATTTATTGTTGAGAAATAATGGAAAAATCTAAACATCAAAAAACCTAACCCTAGGAGATGAAACGCCAAACTGTGGGCCCCGTTTAGGTAAATTGGTACACCAACTTTCCGAGGTCGTAATTTTGGCATACGATCTTCGTTTGACATGCACAATACCTTGTTAGAAATATTTATCCGAGGACTACAACTTTTGAGTGAGAAACATCAATTTATAATCAATGTTGCTCCTGGGTTTCCCAAAAAAAGTCGTTTAGGGCCTCAAAACGGCTTCGGAAGTTCAAGACCCGAAAAAATGCCAAAAATAGTAAATTGTGCTACAATTAAGGAAACTGAAAAAATGAAAGAGACATTTGTGGGTGTCCAAGTGGGACAAGTGGGTGGCCACCAACATCCACCTAGATCTCCAAATCATAATAAACCAACATATCTTAACATAGCTCGGGGAGGATGTCTCATCTGCAAGATCATCAAATCAACTTGATACATGTATAACATAATCATAACAACATATAGACATATACAAATAAGTGCATCAACACATAAGCATCATTCTAGCTAGATTCCAGTCGTCAATGCATGACCATATCAATTACACATACCATGAACTCATGCATGAAAATAACCATTACGCCACTGTACACATGGCCACATGGAAACATAAACATGCATAAGAATGTGTAATCAATCACACACATGCAACCGAAACGCATGCATGACCAACACACACTGCACATCCAATCCTAGGGGTGAACCATGCTCTGATACCACTCTGTAACAACCTCCTCCCACATCTACCCAAGTAATCGGCCAACCGGGGTAAACATGCAACGAGAGGCTACTATGATCGTATTCAACCTCTAATGTGACCTTAAGGAAATGGAATCAATAGAAACAAAACATACAAACCTTCCACATCAGCGACAAGACCCCAGATAACAATCCCAACACTTGAGGCAATAGCCCCTGGGTCCCACTAAAGTTTTAAGCCTCTTGACCTATGGATGCTCTCATACTATAGGTCTATCAGCTTCTAGGAGGCTTTGGATGATTGTTGGGCCTTCAAAATGACATCCTCTTTTACCCTCATGTCCACCATTTACCATATTCCATAACTCTTTACCATATTTTGTACTTCCATAACATTACATTAATAACCATTTTCATGATCATATGAGTTTATCATTATTATTTTCCAAGTCATTCATTTTAAGTATTTTAAGAAAATTTATGATTAAATATTAGCAAATTAACATGTTTTCATATATATCTAAAAGTGGTATGAGTTTTATGATATTGTAGGCCTCTTTGAAGATTCTAGAAGGGTCCTATTTGGCTACTCAACTAAAATTCGAATTTCAATTCCAACTCATGAAAATTTGTGGAATAATTGTAGAAGATTTGAATCATTGACTAAGCACATTAAAAGGAGAAAAATCATGGATATCTTGATAGTGTCTCTTAAAAATGTGTGAGAATATCTGTATCTCGTAATTTTAGGTAATTGGTAGTAACCACAAGAGATAATTGTGGATCCTTATTTATTGATTAGTTATCTTAAGTTTTTGTATAAATAGGAATGCATCTTTCATACAAAGGGTTCCATATTTCAGAGTTCCATCCAAGATGTAATTTGTAAAGTGAGGATAGAGAAGAAGAGAGTTGAATTGTTGTAATATCTTTGGAGCTTTTCTCCAACTTCATTTTATGGAATACATATTGCTTCTTTGATCTCCAAGTTTTGATAATCGTTCGGTGTGCTTGCTGAGGAGTGGAGGGCCCCCATCAACCACAGTTTGCACACCTTTTTCATTTGTTGTATATATTGGTAACGTTGTGTAATTATGCTATTTCAATTATTTTCATTTTAAGCAAGTGTGATTTTCAATTCAGCAAGAGTGATTTTCATTTTAAGCAAGTGTGGTTTCATTGCAAGCAATTGTGGTTTCATTTATGCAAGTTTAGTTTAGTTTCTTTCATGTTGTTTTGTTAAGATTGATTTAATTTCTTTATATTTGGATTGGATTGGATTGGATTGATTTAATTTCCTTTGTAATTAGTTTCAAGTTTCTTGCATTAGATTAATCTATTCTCAGATTTCACCTATTACATATAGTACATGTATACCTCATTAGTGCACGAACCCCGAGTTGACAATTTAATGATAGGGATTTAACTCACAATTAAATCACCCAACATTTTGGCGTCGTTTCTGGGGAGGTATACACTGAGTATTTTGAAAGTTTAGACAACTCATGATAGTTTCATTCATTCTTAGATGCATGGTTAAAAGCATATTAAAATAATTTATGATGCATATTCAATAATTTTTCAATACTTTGTATTAATCTGTGTGCAAGACAGGGATTATCAACCAGTTGGAGAAATTCAAAGACAATTAAGAATTTGAGGAATGTCATTCGAAGAACATTGTCAAATCCTAGCAATAGCTAGGATATCGAGCTCTTAGGAAGAGTATATTTTAATTGCATTCAAAAGCTTGCCTATCTCCCCACCTCCACAAGAAGATCTTCAAGTCTCTTTTGATTCCTCTTATCAATTTTTTGAAGAGACTAAAGAATCATGGAATGCTTTTGATGGGGAGAAACCACTAGAATCTAAGATTGAGGAATGCATAATAAAGGAAGATATTCAATGTGATTTAAACTAGGAAAGGAATTAGGAATGTCATAGCTTTATTGAAAGATGGTTCCAATCAAGGATCAAGTCACATCGCTCTTTCATTCTTCCTTACTTCTTGATTACATTATCAAAACAACTGGTCTTTCATGCTTTGATGTACTTTAATGCATATTTTTCAAACCTAAGCATGAATATATTTTTACTCCTATTACGCACATGGTTACACTGGAAATATGCATACACTTGAACAAATTTTTCTATTTCTAGTAGAGTAGGATAGAATCAATAAATAAAACTAAGTTTGGTGATGTTTTTAATTTTTTTTTTTAAAGTTAGATTTCATTTTATTTGTGATTTTATTTTTGATGGTGCAGTAAGAGCCACCTCACTCACTCATCATTTTGCATGATGATCTAGAAAGAGAGGAGAACAAACAGAGTTTTGAGAGATAAATTCAAAGTTTGAGATCAAATATTTTTGCTTTTTTTTTTCAAATTTTAGAATAAAGAGTTAACAAAATTCCTAAGTATGCTCTCTTGCGCCTTGCATGACTTGGAAAATCAGAAAGGAAAATTGAATAAAGTTAGCTTTGAAATTTTGCAATAAAACTCATACATCTAAAAATTCGATAGGAGATCTAAATTCATTATTCATTCTAAAAATATTCAAAATTTAATCTCCAAATTTCAATTGGGTCTATTTCAAAATTTGCTAAAATATTTTTTTCCCAAAAATAAAATAAAATTGTAGAAATTAAACTGAAGATGTCTCACAAACCAAGAACTGGGTTTTCTTAATTTTTTTTACAGGGAGTGCATAATATTCTAATGAACAATCCCTGAAAATTTCAGCCCAATCCGCTTCACGATTTTCGAGAAAATGAAGCTCATCACCTACAACCATTTCGCTTATATATCGTGATCCATAAATTGGATCGATCTTATTTTCGGTGTGAAGAAGAATTAGGACCATATGAACCTTCATAAAAAATTTCAGCCCAATCCGATCTATATTTTGTGCGAAAATAATTTCTAAAATTTACAACAATTTTGATTATATCTCAAAATCCGTGCATTTGATGGTGTTGATTTTCGGTGTGAATAAATATTAGAATAGTAGGAACATGTCCAAAAAAAATCATCCCGATCCAAAGGATAGTTTGTGAGAAAATGACCCATGAATTTTGCTATAACACACCTTGTAGCAACCTGCAAAAAAAAAATAATATGAGTTGTAGCTTCAATGTTTTCCTAATTTTTATAGAATAAATTGGTTGTGAGATTCATTCATTTTTGCAATAGGATGTGTTCAAAAGAAAAATAATATTTTGGTGGCATGAAATTAATTGATAAGTGCACTTAGACACTTGATTTTCTCCTAAAAATCTTGAATTTTGTTCTGTTGGCATTTGTCAAATTGTTGTCTCATTAGTCATGTTTATAGAATGATTAATATTTTTAACTTTAATTGATGCTTTTATGGCTTTATTTCAGAAATTTTAATTGTGGTTTATTATCAAGTCTTTGAATTTGTAAAAGAGAGGTCATGAGTTCAAATCCAATAAAAGCCAAAAGCTATTAACTTTCTACAATTTTGACAATCCTTAACTAGGAAACAATTTTGCTACCATATGGCGACATTGGATTGGTCCACATGGATGCATATTATTGGTCAAATTTACACAGCCATTGCCCTATTTTCCACCATGTCACTTTGAACAATCAACCCACGTGGCACTCGCTGGTGTTGCCATGTGGCACCCATGCACAATTTTTTTCTTGTTTCATAAAAACTTCAAACAGTCATAACTCTTTCACACGACATCAGTTTTCGATGATTCAAACATCGTTAGAAATATATCAACGAGATCTACGTGATGAGAGTGTTTTTATCAACATTTGGAATAGTAAAAATATTGAAGAAGTTACCAACAAAACACCAACACATAGTCCAAGGTACTGCTTTCCAAACAAGTAAAAGTCCATTTAATTTTTCTTCCTTGAATTTCTTTTATTAGCACTATTTCTGATTTTTTTGTGTATATATCCGATGAAGAGAGACTAATCATTTCTCTCTCTATAGTCTTACATTTTATTGCAGAAAAGTGCTAAGTGTTTTTAGGTTCTAGGACGATGAAAGAATGTCAATATATGCATTAGTGCCTTTTAAAGACCAAGTTTCTTTCAAAAGAGCATGTTCATTCCATGTCAAATCAGATCCATTACACCATTGCTACTGAATAAGGCCTCTCAGATACCAATTTTATCATTTCTACTCATTCTAAGCTTACAATCGATCCATAAATTTTCATCTCCCTACTGCCAAACCATGATGTCAAAACTCCTTTTCCCTTTGCAATCTGCATACTTTCCTGCCTCATTTTCACTCATCCTTAACCCAAAAATAAATTCATTCAACTCCCTTACTAATCAGATATTGATCCAGGACTTTAATGATAGCTCAAATTTCAAATTGTTTGAAAGAGTGTTGATCCTAAACAACCATATAGATCTCATCTTCCTGATTCTGGTGCCATGAATAGTTCAAAAAACTGACACCGTATGAAGAAGTTATCGCAATTTGAAAAAGTCCAGTAAACTGCAATTTCCAAGAATAAATTGATTTTTGGGAAATATTAAAAATATATATATTCCAAAGAATATTCCTTAGAATATTCCTTGGGATATTCCTTTTGGTTGACCAATCAGGAGCTGACACGTGGCAAGCTTGGAGGCCGCCATGTGGCCCTGGAATGGTATTGTAAAATTATGTTGGGGGTCCGACAGAATCGAACCCATGACCTCTAGCAAGACAGGACCACGCGCTACCACCTCCACTAACGATTGTTTCTTAACCTATAACATTTGCGGTGTATATTTATTTTATAGACATTTGAGGTTTGGGGGTTAGGACCGCTAGCGATCTTACGCGCCAGCAGTCCCCAAAAACCATCACATGCTTATATGTAACTGCTGATTGAAACAAACCACGCGGTTTGCGGGATGACCGCCAACCTTAACGGCCTTATCCCTAACCGCCAGGAGTATACCTGTCACATGCACGCCCAAAGCCGACAGTTACAGTCACCTCCAATAGTTAGTTTGGCGAAGCGGAGAAATTTAGGGGATATGCCAATTTTAACTACAGTTAAGTGCCAGTTTGCCAAAATTAGTGGAGTATCTCTAGGGAAAATTACCTAAAGGCACTCCAGAAGTAGTTTTCAACCTAAGAGAGTGAAACAAGAGGCTAGCTAGGCTAATTGAAGCCTTCTGAAACCAATGGAATAGTTGAAAGGAGCTGAAGAAACCATCTTCAAGGAGATTTTCATCCAGGGAGATTTTGGAGCTCAAGGCCACCATGGGTTGGAGGCAGTTGCAGGAGCTACCAGTATTTGTTCTCAAGGAACCAATAGTCATTCATGACTGTTATGAGCCTTATGAATCTGTTGCAAGGGTTTACAAAAGCATCTGAAGACTTCTAAAGGCCGAGTTGCTATAGGGAAGTTTCAGGCAGCCTAGTGCCAACCGTGGAGGAAGGCCTAGATTGGGGATACAGTGCTCATTTTGAGCAAATGAACAGTGTATTGTTGATGTATGATATGTGCTAGAGATAGTAGAAGAGGTTTCAGAGACAGTTGAAGAATTATGAAGGAGTTAGTGCCATCAAGAAGCTCAGGGAAGCTCAGTGCACCGATTGAAGGAATCAAGTCTAAGGGATCTTAGATCTGTTTGCAGAATGATGACAACCATGACAGGGATATAGATGGTTTTCTAAGCCCATTGGTTCAGTTCAGTAACCTTTGGAGTTGAGTGTGGAACTTGTAAAAGAAACTTTGCCATAATCCCAAAGAGCCAAGTCAAGATGACAAAAGCTCAAGGAGACGTAGCCCATGATATTCATGTGAACTTCTAGATTAAATTTGCTGTTATGTGTTGATGTTTATTTGTTGCATTATATGGCTGTTATGTGTGTTTAATATCAGCAGAAACAAATCAACTTAAAGCACTTAAATAGTTAAAAATAAACAAAGACATACACTTGTTTCAAGTACTTAATTCCGCAATTGTCAACATAAGCTAGATCATATAATTGTTAAGATTTGGAGTGGGAGGTTCTTGTAAGTATAACAAGATGTTAAACCCTCATTTCAGATCACTTACAAATCCGAGTCACCCCATTTTCCTATTCCTTTGTGTTTAATATCAGTAGAAACAAATCAACTTAAAGCACTTAAATAGTTAAAAATAAACAAATACATACACCTGTTTCAAGTATTTAATTCCACAAATGTCAACATAAGCTAGATCATATAATTGTTGAGCTTTGGAGTGGGAGGTTCTTGTAAGTATAACAAGATGTTAAATCCTCATTTCAGATCACTTACAAATCCGAGTCACCCCATTTTCCTATTCCTTTCTGTCAAATAAAACTTGCTTCATAATGCAAATCTTTCATCTATGGTCCTTCAAATTATTATTTTATACTCGCGTTAGATGATGGAGGATTCATTAAGGCCTCCCTTCTAATAAGCCTTGACCCATTGACTCTGACACATCATTTGGGATCAAGACTATAGATCTTTTAAGTACCTTGAGACTTACATGCTTTAATGGCAATTTCTCTTACCAATAAACAGTGGAAATACATCAATGCCCCCTGTTTGTCAGATCTTCTAGGTGACTTGACTATGACACATATATTTGTACCCAATAAGATGTACTTAGGAATATTGACACTCATTGACATCAATGGTGAGTATTCTCGTGTTGGTTAATGACATTAATTAATGACCAATAATCCAACAGTTTATTTTTTATGTTCGACATCAACACATCTATTCACATAGATAAGAATTATGCCATTGAGTGGGAATGAATGAAGACTATATGATTTCAGCAGCTTGTAGCAAGAATCAATTCAAAATTCAGCAGTCATAACATTGTCCTAGAAATAAAGATTCCAATTTCATATCAGATTCATCATCTATTCATACAACCAAGAGAAAGAAAAATCAGATCATATTTTTTTAATTCACTTCCATGATCCAACAGTAGCAACCACACTCTTCTATAAATATAATTTTTCCACTTTTCAGGTAGGTGAAGGTATGTTATTTTCTAATCTTTAATCATGTAATTCCTTAAATGTTGAAATTGTGATTTTGGAAAATCCCTCACCACATTTATATTCCCTTTCTCATTTTCCAAAAACTGAAAACACCTTTAGTTGGGGGGAAGGGATCTTAATTCATATTCACATTTCATTTGACATGTCACATTTCATTTCATCCTAACCAACATATTTTTCTTAATCAACTATTATTGCATTTTGATTCCAAAAGTTTATATGTTTTGCAATAATCAATTGATAAGCACATTAAATGGCTGACAACCACTATGGGGCCTTACAAAGGAATTCTCAATGTTTTCAAGTATTTTGATGCAACAAAAATAAAAAAATTATTGTTACACAAGAACCAATACTCATAAATTTTTGGTTGTCACACAAGAACCAACCATAAAAAATATGTTGCAATCAAATGTCTTTCAAAGTACACTTTGCAAAGAAAATAAAGTTATTAAATGATATGATTATGCAAAGTTAAAAGAGAATCAATACAAAGCCAACGTTCATATGGAAGAAAAACATTTCAAGAAGATCAACTTATGATTAAGGGAATCAATGCAAATTTGCATGAGGACATGCAACATCTTCAGTTGGGAGGAAATGTTGGGCCTCCAAAATGACATCCTCTTTTACCCTCATTTCCATCATTTTACCATATTCCATAACTCTTTACCATATTTTGTACCTCCATAACCCTACATTAATAACCATTTTCATGATCATACGGGTTTATCATTATTATTTTCCAAGTCATTTATTTTAAGTATTTTAAGAGAATTTATGATTAAATATCATAAAATTAACATGTTTTCATATATATCTAAAAGTAGTATGAGCTTTATGATATTGTAGGCATCTTTGAAGATTCTAGAAGGGTGTTATTTGGCTACTCAACCACAAATTCGAATTTCAATTCCAACTCATGAAGATTTGTGGAATAGTTGTAGAAGATTTGGGTCATTGACTAAGCACATTCAAAAGAGAAGAACCATGGATGTTTTGATATTTGTCTCCTAAAGATGTGTGAGAATATTTGTATCTCATATTTTTAGGTAACTGGTTGTAACCATAAGAGATATTTGTGGATCCATATTTATTGATTAGTTATCTTAATTTTTTGTATAAATAGGAGTGCATCCTTCATATAAAGTGTTCCATATTTCATAGTTCCATCTAAGATGTAATTTGTAAAGTGAGGATAGAGAATAAGAGAGTTGAATTGTTGTAATATCTTTGGAGCATTTCTCCAACTTCATTTTATGGAATACACATTATTGCTTTAATCTCCAAGTTTTGATAATTGTTCACTGTGCTTGCTGAGGAGTGGAGGGCCCCCATCAACCATAGTTTGCACACCTTTTTCATTTGTTGTACATATTGATAACATTGTGTAATTATGCTATTTCATTTATTTTCATTTTAAGAAAATGTGATTTTCAATTCAACAAGTGTGATTTTCATTTTAAGCAAGTGTGATTTTCAATTCGGTAAGTGTGATTTTCATTTAAGGCAAATGGTTTCATTTCAAGAAAATGTGGTTTCATTTATGCAAGTTTAGTTTAGTTTCTTTCATGTTATTTTGATTCATGCTGTTTTGTTAAGATTGATTCAATTTCTTTATGTTTGGATTGGATTGATTTAATTTGTTTTGTAATTAGTTTCAAGTTTCTTGCATTAGATTAATCTATTATGAGAAATAATCACCTAGTACATATAGTACACATATACCTCATCAGTTCACGAACCCCAGGTTGACAATTTAATGACATGGATTTAACTCACAATTAAATCACCCAACAACGTTCTCATGCTATAGGCATGACAGTGTCTAGGGACTATTTTGTCCAGTGTTGTGTTAGTGTCCTTGGGTTTTAAGCCACTTTTTCAGGCCAAGAGCCGAGGTCGCTACCCAGAATTGAATGACATCCCCAAAACAATAAAATAATAGGGAAACAATGATACAAAAGCAAATAGTTGAATAAGTCCTTAACCAGACCCCTGCTAGACATGACAGGCATTTCATTAAACATATCACAAATATGTAATCTATAGGTGTAAATAACATATTTAAGTGTAGGGATCTCATACTTATCTGAGAATCATTGTTGGTTTGTGTTATATTCTTTCCACGACTAGCGGGGGGGTCACAGGGAGGAGGCAACCCCCCTGTCAGGGTGTATGTGTTATAGCTCTGATTCCACTTGTTATAGCTCTGATACCACTTGTTATAGCTCTGATTCCACTTGTTATAGCTCTGATACCACTTGTTATAGCTCTGATACCACTTGTTATAGATCTAACCCAGAAATACTATAGATCTGATATGAAAATATAAGATAATGCAAATAAACCCATAAATAATATGAAATGATTCTTTATTGATCAAACCCTTAAGGTAGGGCAACACCATACATTCGCTCCTTAAGGAAGGAGAGCACTCCACAAGCCATATGCCTGTTCATACAATAATCCTTGACAATCTCCATGTGGAGTCTCTAGCCTCTATATAGGCCTCATATATATAGTACCATGGGTCATTACCATGGTTCCCTCATACCATCAAACTAATACCATGGGCCCATTACCTTATTACTAACTACTTGTGGTCCCTTACATGATATGGGTTAACCACCTTATTTATTACTATGGCCCATCCCATTATTACATTATTACCTCGGGTACCTCCCTTGGTACCCCATATTATCCCCCCTAGGTATATAACACTCCACCCCCCTTAGCATGTTTCATCCCCGAAACATGGGAAGAACACAAATAATAAGATCTACTCAAAAGAGTAGTCCACTGGTACCATGCACGTGCATCTAGCCATCCAAGAGAGAGGTGAACCCGCGGTCTCGCTGGTGCCTCGCTTGCTTGAGATGGACGTTGACCGTGGTAGCTCTTCTAATTGCAGATCTGGATTCTTTGTGAAAAAATAGCCGATTTCAAAAAAAAAATCGGTTGAATCGGAGTCCGGATGAAGAAGATATTGCTGATCTAAAAATCAGTGGGGTTGCAGACAATTTTTCAGGGCAGCGAGTTTGCGGCGCAGATCTAGACGTCCTGGTGCAAGATCTGCAAAATATAATTGTAGATATGAATTCTATGTGAAAAATAGCCAATTTCAAAAAAAAATCGGTCGAATCGAAGTCCGGATGAGGGAGATATAGCTGATTTAAAATCAGCTCTTTTTGCAGAAATTTTGGTGACGGCGGGAGAGTTGCAGCACAAATTTGAAATTCCAGTGCCTGGATCAAGATTTCTATCACATGGGTAGATGCAAAATGATTGTTCCATTTCTGAAAACAGGTCATAATAGAGATTCTGAGCAATATTGACTAAACTGTGACAACTTCAAATTTTTGCCAAGTTTTTTCAAAACCCTCTTGATGGCGGGTCTAGGTTTTATAGGAAAAGATAATGGTCCTACTATTGAAGAATACATAAAACAACAGGAATCATTATGGAAAAACAATTGGAAATGGTGGGTAGTGGAGCTATTTAGAGAGGAGGCAGCCACATGGTGGGGATTACTTAACAAAACAAAGTGTTACAACCTGCCCGATGAAGAATTTGAAAAATTACTTTTAGACATGTGGTCTCATGCCAGAAAACAAGATAAGGAGAAACATGTGGGGCTATTTCATACTGGTATATCCTTATTGCAGGTTCATGGATTGATTCAGAAGGAGAAGATCATTGTTTCTATAAATCCTAGTTGCAAGCATAATTTCATCAATGTTAATTTGGCAAAAAAATTGCAAATTCCAACAAAACACATTGAAAACACACAAGTGGATAATGAGGATGTTCTAGTGTATAAGGATTTGAAGATTTCTATGGATAAGTATGTATTGCATGGTGATTTTATACTTCAGAGATGGATGATATGGATGTTGTTTTGGGATATCCTTGGATGTAATCTGCGGGTACTATCAATATTAATATGCAGAAGAAATTTCTGAAGCTCTGGTATAAAAAGAAGAAAATTACATTACAGGATATTTCCATCAATAAACAGGTAGAGTACATGGAGGCTGAAGCAGAAGATGTTCCAGGGACTGACATATCAGATGATGAGCCTTTGATGATTGATAATCAAACACAAACAGAGGCTGAAGCAGAAAAGGTTACAGGTACATCAGATGAGGGCTCAGTGGTTGAAATCATATTGGAAAAGAAGACACCACAACAGGCACCACAGCAGGGTGAATTAAAGAAAAATACACCGTGGGTTAAAACTTCAACATATCATCACCCACATCACCCCGCAAGAAAACAACCAACAAGATGGCAACCAATTAGCCACAAGGACAACAACCCCCGTATGATGGATAGCGAGGAGCGAAGATCCACCTACTACACATCAACACAGAAGAGATGCCATGGTCAAGCGAGCGAGGCACCAGTGAGATCAAGGGTTCACCTTTCTCTTGGATGGCTAGATGCACATGCATGGTACCAGTGGACTACTCTTTTGAGTAGATCTTATTATTTGTGTTCTTCCCATGTTTCAGGGACAAAACACGCTAAGGGGGGTGGAATGTTATATACCTAGGGGGGATAATATGGGGTACCAAGGGAGGTACCCAAGGTAATAATGTAATAATGGGATGGGCCATAGTAATAAATAAGGTGGTTAACCCATATCATGTAAGGGACCACAAGTAGTTAGTAATAAGGTAATGGGCCCGTGGTATTAGTTTGATGATATGAGGGAACCATGGTATTGTATGTATGAGGCCTATATAGAGGCTAGAGACTCCACATGGAGAGTGTCAAGGAATATTGTATGAACAGGCATATGGCTTGTGGAGTGTTCTCCTTCCTTAAGGAGTGAATGTATGGTGTTGCCCTACCTTAAGGGTTTGATATCAATAAAGTGAATCATTTCATATTATTTCTGGGTTTATTTGCATTATCATATATTTTTGGATCAGACCTATAACAGTATGCAGGGGTCTCCCCTGCACGAGATCCAGGGGGTAGCGCCCTGGGAACATTTTTTTTTTCAGACCCTATATTACCTATAGTTTTGTGCATGGATTTCGCATATGGTTTTGGGTGCAATGGTTTTCGGTCCATGGTATTATGTAGATCCGGTTAAGGGAACTATGATTATGTTCTAATCCAGGGTTAATGGATTAGGGTTTATGGATGCTTCGACATGTATATATATGTATTGTAACATTGAAAGAAACATAATGAAAAATCAATCTGGTAGTCCCGGTTTTGGGATCCAAGGGAAAATCTTTGTGTATATTTGTTTTATGTGTTATGCTCTTGCCTTTGTTTATTTTCTGTTATTACAATTTGTATGCAGGTAATTTTTGTATGGGGTTAATACCTACAATCGCTAAAAACCATTGTTCCCTCATATCATTTATTATGTTATCATCTAAAAGGTCATATATACATTATATATTCATTTACAAGTAAAAACATAATGAGAGCTATACATAACCACTGTCATAAAACACATATATAGCTAGCATAATAGCAGTAGAAATACCAGTGAAATCACAACCATATGATCCACATCTAAATCAGTATAATACTCATAGAAACGCAAGGAGAAATAAACTCTCATTAATGATGCAAAATCCAAACTTGGGATGGGACTACCACATTCCACCGGACCATAGAATGGCTGAGACAAATCTCTATTCATCCATTCACTCCCATGCCATATTCCAAGCATGAATGTGGGACTCAACCAAAAGAACCAACTAGGGCATCCCACGCTAAACCACCTCACCCTCATCAATATAAACCAGCCTTTACCGTAATCCATCCCTAATCACTAGGCCAACACAATAAACATGTCATAATAGGCTTTACTACGGTCTCCACCTGATCACTAGGCCAAAACAAGCATGGATGCCATCTGATTTCTCCACCTACATGGTGAGGAAGTTTCCTGTCTCCTAGTCTCTTAGGCTTTACCATAATCCAAACCTGAATCCCTAGGCCCTAAACCGAGACCCAATCTCCAGGTTTTACCGCATATCCCAAACCCGTTATTACTAGGTCCGACGGAGAGAAACCCACCTCTTGGATTTACCGTATATCATGTCATTTATCGGTAAGGATTCCAAGGCTCACCGAGGCAACACAACCCTGGCTTTACCGCAACCCATAGTTTGACTCAATGGTCACTTGGCCAGTGGCTTTACTGTGATCCACAGTCTGATTCAGGGACCACTAGACCATGTGTTCTATTTTTCAGAGATCCACCTCACTCAGCTTTGAATCCATCCGAGAATCCAATTCAACCCAAACATGAGAACCCCATCACACCATGGTTGTTTGGAAATGGCAAGGCTAGGATGGAAATATTGTTACACCTAGAAAAACCCATGCCATAAAAACAAAAGAACCACAAGCAATACCATGCATGCAAAATCTAGGAAGGAAAATACACATGCAAATCGATACCTACAAAGAATCGTGTTGTAGCTGCTTGATCATGCCTTTCCCTGCTTGATCTTTGTTCCTCTTTCCTTCTTTGCCTTTATTGATCCAATGCCAAAATTCTCTAAGAAAACTCTAAGTGTAGTGCGAGAGAGAGAGAATGATGAGAGAGCTCCAAAACCAAACTTACAAAAGGTTACCAACTAATCCTCAGAAGCCTTTTTATTAATGAGACCTCTATTTTCTTCATTTTCCTTCATTTTCCTCCTCACATGAAACCTATGACCTTTCACCTCCCTTTTCTCCTAATTTCCATTATTTTCATAAATAAATGTGTCAAAATTTCCATTTTTTCTTTCCAAAGCCTTAGGCATTGTCTTTTCCAATTTCCTTAGCCATAATAAACTGATGAACACCTACACTAGGATGTTTTTGCCCAACATTTAGCTTGGAATAAGTGTCCCATCAACCATGGTTATTATTTTTTCCTAATTTTTATTACATGGAATTTTCACCAGGGTTGTTACATCTTCTACCTGGAATTATATTTCTAACGATTGGTCATATACTGAATTTCGATTTATGGGGTTGTAAACTAGAGCCTTCAGAAGTTCAACTAATTTCCCAAATATTTTATGCCTTAAACTTGATTTTCACCCTGCTCTTAACAAGTCTGTCCTATCTATTAAATAACTGAACTTGTAGCATACAAGCTCCTTTTTTCATCCTACTAGTGATTCTCTATTATTAATTTCCCTCCTCGAGCTTCCTCCAACTTCTCATTGGAAGAAAATTGATTTTTTTGGCCTTTTTCTTACACATGGCCAACATGTTAGTTCTTGTTCTGACCAAGCCTTCAAGTGTCCACATTTAAATGTTTCTCCACTTTAATCTATATCAAGGCTTTATTTATATATTTTTAATTCTACCTCATATATATATATATATATATATATATATATATATATATATATATATATCATAGAAATATAAATTATTTTTCCCTGATATTCAAAGAGACCCATAAATTTATTCATTGAAAGAGGAACAAAGTTACATTATGTATATGTTGAAAATATTCAGGTATTAACACCTCACAACAAATAAGGTTGAAAGGCCAAGCAAGAAGTAGGCACCGATGCCCGCCAAGAACCCCAAATAAGACAACAAAAAAATAGATAAAACCCTAAAGGGTGCATAACAAAAACCAAAAAATCCCAACAAAAATGTTGGCCATTTAACTAGCCATAATTTGGGCATAAGCCACCTAGTAAGCTCTATCAAACCAACTGAGAGCAGGGCACCAAAAAAAAAATGAAAAGTCGCCCATTCGGAAAAACCCCATGAAACCCAAGCAAGAAAAGGCATGAGAGCATGGGGGTACATCTTGGAAGACGCACAAAACAAGGCTAGCGGTAGAGGCCACTCATGTCCACCCCCTCAACTCCCCATACACAGAACTACCAACATAGACACAAAACCCATATCAAAACCACACCAAAGAGAAAGGATGCATGTTGGACGACGACCACCTAGTGGCACCAACAATCAAAGGTATCGATAGCACCAAGGAAGCATCGACGAACCAGGTTACAATCGCAGAGAGGAAGAAGGGGCTGCAACACTGAGGTTCCAGCAGTTGAACTCCCTCATACTCAAAACCCTAAGAAAAACCAGGTAGCAGAGGATCAATATAAATTTAAATTTTTAACATGATATAAATTTTAATATAATGTAATATATATATATATATATATAATGTAAATTAAAATTATTTTAATAAAATGACCCTACCTGCAACATTTTTATACAAAAAAGAATCACACCAATTAAATTAAGTATATAACATATATGGTTTCTTAAAAAAACGTGGGCCCTTTCACTACCCCTCCATGCATACCCCACGTCCCATTAATCCCCACTTCGCTTAAAATATAGTGGGACACACATCACAACAACACTTTTAATTAATTAATAAACCTGACCCCACAACCAACATGTAATTCGATTGACTACGAAGGTCAACAGATCAACGGTGGGGTTACATTCAAAATTGGACTTGCGAGGAGTTTAATGTGAGATTACTTTCCTGGAAGGATCTAATGGTGAAGATCACACCCATCCAATGATTGTGATTAGTTTTGGGTCTTAAAGATTATGGTTCTGCCGCCCTCGTTCAAGTTCCATCTATGTTGGCCCTTCGTGGCTCATTTTCTTGGCGTTAACATTACCGCTGACCTTCGTGTCACCTGCTTTCGAATTCCAGACTTGTGGTTTCAAGGTTGTCCCCATGGCGATATCACGACCCGACACCTCCTTTCAATATCACAACCTCAAATTAGCAGGGGGATTATGCGGCTGTATTTATAATTTTTCTTTTTAACAAACACATGCAATATATGAATACGACATACCATACATAAAAACCTTTGATATGATTATACCTTGACGTTTATTAAAATGTGTCCATGCTGGTTTAAAACCTTGCAATTTGTATTGGTGCTCTGCCAACCACATTTAATAAGCTTGTGTCAACTTGTTTACCTTATATGTAACTTTGGATACATCATGTAATTCAGATCTTTCCATTATATTTCTACCCTGCATCGCCACACATCGTTCATTCATTGATTTAATATAACAATATGTATTCAAATTTCATTGGCAGGGACAGCGGGGGCGACATATCACAGTATGAAACCATTAGAATCTAAACATGATGGATCATAATACACATGACTCAACTCATATAATTGATTGGAATGTTGTACAGGTGGAACTAGAGGGAGAGTTCATGGCAAAACTATTACATATTCTAGAGTGGGGGCTAGGCACACACTAGAATAGAGACATAGCTCAAGTAAAATTTCAATGGAAATATTCATCCTAGAAGAAGCGACTTGGGAGTTGGAGGATGCTTTTAAAAAATGATATGCATCTCTGTTTTAACAAGCTGGAATGAATTCCAAAGTTTATGAGCAGACACCGGGACAATGTCAAATTCAAGCAGGGGAGGATGTGATACCAACTGACTTAAATATGTTATTGTGAATTGTAAATATTATTAAGTATGATTGTGTCTTGATTTTAGAAGACTTATTTGAAAATATTTTATCAGTATACTAAACTCATAAAAGGTGAATGTAAGTTTTGTATTTATATTGCTGTCAATAAAATAAATATTTGGAAATTGATGTTTTAATTACACCTGGTTGAAAAAGTTATGTCTGCAAGTTAAATTATTGCTATTGATTACCACTAATTAAGTTCTAGGCATTTAATATAAATGATTAAATCATAAATAATTATGGGAGTAATTTATCATTAACTTCCCAAAAAAACAGGGAGTTGTCTTGGAAAGTGGGGAAGTGGAGCTCATAAATGAGCTAGTAACTACCTACTACCTATTACGTGAGGTAGAGGTAGTTACCAACTACCAACAAATGGTAGAGAGGGTAATCCACTTTGATCATCTTGCTAGGAAAAAGATGAGCACATAAAGCTAATCTGGTGCAAAGGGAAAGAAAATGACAAAGTGAGGAAGAAAGATAACTTGTAGACAAAAAAGTGCTCGGGGGGATACTATTAAAAAGCATTACAAGCTGTGAGGAGGCGATGAATTATTGCAACAATTTCCAAGCTTAAACATTTCAAATCACTGTTCTAAATTTTCCTATCTAAGCATTCTCTTATGAATTGTGATAGTTAATTATACATGCATTTAATACTCTGTGTGTGTCTATATATATATCTTAGTAATAATAGTTAAATTCTTAGTGTAGTTGGTTGCATAAGGAATATTTGTAAAAGACACAAAAAGTAATTTTATGTAGAGCAAAGTTTGTTGTATAGAAATTAAGAACATAGTACAAGTCTCTACATATATGTTGGGTAGAATGTAGATATTTTCTTTGAGTTTAACATGATCCATATAAGTTTATAAAAGACTAGCTTGTTGAGAGGAGCCTAGAACATGTGTAACTATGTGTGTGTGTGTGTGTTGAATGTAAATATAAGTGAAAGTTATTCAAAACTTGAAACAATTAAAAGATATAAGTGAAAGAAATATTGTTACGAGACATTGATATTAGATTATTAGGAACCTATCAAAAATGAAATATACAATTAGAAATTATTACAAGAATTAAGGAATTTTAAATAACATAGCCAAAGTTTAAAAAATTAAACAATCAAAATTTAAACAAGGAAATACAAGAGGAATATAACTATAAGGAAATTTGAGTTGTATATACATATAGTAAGATATTCGAGCTAGGGTTAAATGTAATTACTAGTCTAAAGGTTAAATCATAGTTATAAGGTTGTTCTCCATTTTTGCAATACATTAAAAACCTATTTAAAAAGAACTCAAAGGGATTGACATCCAAATAATAATGTATTGAACCCAAGTACAAACCCTACACACAAATGTATACATAATGTTAAAATTTGATGAGAATGATTATACCGTAGGTCAAAAGGAAAACAAATTGCAACCAAGTGCAAAAGGTAATATAGAATAAGACAGAAATTTTAACTAGAATTAGAAACCCTGGATGTCGAAGAATAAATATGGTTTTCATTAGCAGAAGCTATAATCATTTGACCTAAATTATCAATACCTTGGAACCATATACAAACAAGAAAAACTAAATGCACAATTTGTGGAAGTGGAACAAATCTTAGAGCTAGTAGAGCTCCGCCTATGCAACTCGATAAACGAATGAATGCCTTGCGGAAATGACGGGCCGGAGTACTCATTGAAACTCGATAATAACCCTAATCAATCAATATTGTATATCTGGAAATATTGTATATTGTTTGATAATAACCGTTGATGCTATAGGTTTGAGTTTCATCGTCGTATGAAAACAACATACCAACACATGGAGGAAAATGCATGTGTTCAAAGTTTGTGAATAATCTAGTGTTATATATATATATATACTACATTGCGCCAGAGATTAAGGTTCACACCATATATTATTAACCCTTGAACCATACAATACCAAAAAATAACTCCAAAAACGAGAAATAAACATGTTAAGGTGTGTAGGCATTCTATAAAGGTAATATCTTTGAGTATGAATGAGCATTAAAACCATAACGATCATAACCATATTATGATGTATAGGAAGGAAAGGTGTATTTATGTTGGTACAAGAGAATATAACAAACCTTTTTAAAAAAGAACCAAAGGTGGAAGTTAGTCCAAGTTAAGTTGTGTAACTAGGAAATTTAATTCTGGTTATTTTAAATTGTACCAAAAATATAATCATACATTTTATTCAAACTAAACCTTTTTGTTATGGAAGAGACATTTTTGAATAGAGAATCACGATTAACTTATGTAGGATAAGGGAAAGAAGTATAGAGAGATAACCCTTATGTCAAGTCAAGAATTATAATTCATTATCTCAACCAGAGAGAAACAATGTCTTTATGTAACTGAATTGAGTGAATGTAAAGGTTTAACTATATAACCTTGAATTTGAATATGCAAAAGAAAAACAAAATTTTAATTATGAGTTACTTAAAGAAATGAGTAATGTACTAGAAATGTACTAAAAAGAAAAATCCCCAAATTTTATAATTGCACAATAAGTGATATGAGTCTTTTACACACTGAATATTTATACATATAGAAAAAAAAAATGTTTTGTGGGGTTCATTACATTTTCCTTGAGGGTGAAACATTCCCTTAGATTTTCTCTTGATTTAGCTTGGAATAATTTTAGGAATGCATGGAATCTTTAACAACCTTCTTGACCTTGCTTATTTTTCTTGGATGATGGATTGACTTTTCTCCAATGGTAAAAAATTGCCAATGATTATATTAGTTGTTGAAGAGAAGCTTTAAATTAATTTGGCTTGATAATGCTTGAATTAGACCTTGGGGGCTTTCTTCTTCATTTATTCCTTCAATGTATTGCTTGGAAATGCTTCTTTAACTTTCTTGGAGGACTCAACCTCCCTTTCTTCATTGAAATACTAACGACTATGATTACTTGAATCCATTTGACACTTCTTGAAGTAATTTTGAGTTGAAAATTGGATGACTAGCCCTTAGGGACTTCAATTTACACCATACGACTTCAACTTCCAACTTTGTCTTGATATTTTCCTTTTACTCCATCCAACATCCCAAAAGAGGATGATGCCATGCCCCACATGTAGTACAAATGCTTAAAAAGACTTGATTTGATGTCACTTTGCTCGAGTGTTGAGATGGTTTGGCTTGGGGATGATACTTAATTTAACTTTTCTCTTTTCCCACCTCATAATTAGTCTCCAAACATGGTTGCTTGCAATGCCCCCTGGAAAGCCATCTTGCCCAAAAGTGGGTCCACTGCTGTAATTAGAGATCTTGTGAGGGAATTTTGAATACTTCAAAAGATAAGTGGTTCATAATGGCATATAGAATCAAATGGAAACCATATTTACCTCAAAAGGCATAGCATGATGTCTTGGGAGATGAAAATGCAATGGGAAGTATGAGACTATCAAGATGCACGACCAGGGACAAAATGGGAGTGAAAAATACATAAGACACATGGCATATGTGGGCTAGATAGGTGCACTTGGATTAGAAGGGATAATGTCAAAGAAAATTACATATGGTGATCACCATTCATTGACTCAAGTGCTCCCTTAAACCATGAGCCTTAGTAATTTCCACTCCATGATACCCGCGCATAATCCTAGGGTATAAGAATTCCCATCAAGGTAGGAGTTACCACCTACCAGGGAGAAGTCAACAATGACACAAAGGTAGACATATCATGAGACAAACTATACCAGGATTAGCCATAGATTTCCACACCAATGTTGTTTTGGAGAATTTAGCATCTACGGATAAATACTGATTCCCTAGATAAGTAGTTGTATCTAGAAAAATAGTTTAAAGTGTTTTAGACTTTTCCTATAAGCAATAGATAAGATGAGAAGATAGAATACCTACCTGTAGTTCCGTTTTCCTCTCGTCTCCCTTGTATCGATTCCGTCGCTCCTTCCCGTACTTAATTCGCTTGAGAAGTACCTTGTAAACACAACAGAAGACAAAAACCAATCAAAGCATATGATCTATTGAATATAAGTGAAAGGAATCAGATACAATACACACACATAAGCATTGTGAAACAAAACAAACATATGGGAAAAAGGTTCAAACACTTTATTAGATAGAAGAAGGAATTAAAACCGTTGGTGTCTGATTCAAAGCCATTCCTCTAGCTTGGATCCCATGCACATCACATCAAAAACATGACAAGATTGTAGCATTACAATACTTGCTTCAAAGCCAAATCTCATAACAACATTATCTCCTTGCAATTCAACATAATCCAACCCCTGATCACTTAGATGAGTGGTCAATTTATAGGAATATGAGGAGTTTTTTTCATTAATGGTGGCATTGAATGGCCTTCCATACTTAGAATTAGTTCCATGGAGGAAGGGATGAGAGGATAGGATGTACCTTAACTCATCCCTCATCCATTTTCGAGGTCATAGGAGTTGATAAGTGAGGGAAAATTCTAGATGACTCCAAAAGATAAGAATATTCCCCAAACCCTATGTGAATTTCACTCATTCTCACCCAGCGTAGGTGAAAGGAAGCCTAAGTGCTCTGCAGAGCACCCTGGCAGTTGACTTAATTGCTCTGTAGCGCACCTTGATAGTGGCTTACTTGCGTTGGTCCCTCTAGAGGTTATTTCTGGATGTCTTCAAGTCTTGAAACTGTCAAGGAAGGAGGCATTCAAAGGGGTGACTTGTTTAGGGCATGAAGCAACTAAAATTAGGGTTTGATGAGCCCTAAAAAACTAATTTGGATGTTGGGATTTAATGTGGGCAAATGGATCTGTAACAGCTGCCCCCTAAAGCATGAGGTCAGAAAAATGCCAATGTCGAATGAAATGTTTTATGATGTGATGAGGAGGTATCAAAGTGGAAGGTGACCTGAATCAATTACAATACATATATCATGATATTTGATTTTACATGAATTGCTGAGGGAAGGCATACCCATGCTTAGCTACAGTCATCTAAGATATAGACCCATGATTGGAATGACCATCAATGTAAAGCCATTATACATATGATTTAGCACTCCTGAAATCGCAGCCCGGATGGATGAGACTAGATCTGGGGTCTTCAATCTCATTCAACTGTTCGCTCAAGTACGAGTTTAACCATGTGAATATCTGATCTGAAGTCGAACATGGGAAGACACCATCTGATTACCAGCCAATGATGTAAGCTATTAACAGATGCGAGAGAAATCACCGCTAATGATAATGATCCTAAAGGTACTGCAGTACATTTTGCATGGTGTGAATGGATGATTTGATATCGAACACCATACAAAATCTTTCAGTTGAAGGCCATTGTTGTATGCCTATCACTAGAAGTGAGAAACTTGCCATTGATGTATGTAAGCCTCAAGGTATTGAATGGGTGTTTCTAAGTCAACTTCTTGGATAATGTGTTGATGTCGATAAGAAGTGACTCATCGCAAGAGGGCGTTGATGTATCCCACATCAACGACATGAAATGAGTGTAGTGATTTTAGAGATGGAATTTGACTGATGACACAAGGTTCAGGAATGGTGGTCATGAAAATGAAGGTTTATGGTATTGCAACAGATGAATTTTGACTGAATGACTTCTCTTGAACATGTTGGCGACACTAAAGTGAATTGGTAGCATTGACCCAAAACAAAGTGATGGATGGTATGATAAACCAATGGTATGACAACCATCAAGCTAATAACCCAACCCAAATAGTCATGGTGATGGAGTGAAAGTGTCATGTTCAAGAGCAACCTACTACCATAAAGTGGTTTCCCCTTTTCCCATTTTCCCTAGTCATTGCTGACCAATACCTTCTTTATTTTTATCAAGCTTGAGGAGGATAACACATGCTTGTTGTATAATTTCACCATTCGGGCGAATCCATTGCTATTTGATGTTTTAACGAGTCTAGCGAAGGTGAAACTCAGTCTTGTCTAGATGGACAAGTTTGTTGCTATTTGATGTTTTAATGAGTTTAACAACAAATATAACTCGGTCCTTTTCATGTTTAGAGAGTTTGAAAAGGGACAAAAAGAAAACTCCACAAGTTATTTTTCGTAAATTAATCTCTCAAGATTGAA
This sequence comes from Pinus tabuliformis, assembly GCA_031772625.1. Taxonomy (NCBI): domain Eukaryota; kingdom Viridiplantae; phylum Streptophyta; class Pinopsida; order Pinales; family Pinaceae; genus Pinus; species Pinus tabuliformis. The sequence goes on from CM062811.1 coordinate 337,264,684, forward strand.
AAAGCGTAAAATAATACAAGAGAGATATCATTTCCAATCCGTTAATGAGCTGGAAAGGACAAGTGCTCGAAAATCTTTTCATATTTAGAGAGTCTGAAAAGATCTTAAAGAGGACTCCAAGGGGGTTCCTTTTTCATTTTTAACAGAGCTAGAAAAAGAGATAAAAGTGTGCTCTGTGGTCAAAGGTACAACTTACAATCGAGCACGTTGAATTCTGTAAATCAGTTGCAAAACCTGCTCAAGACATCACCAAATGGATTAAAAATATCTATTTCATAGGCAAAAAATAGGTAAGTACTAATGTTTACTCGATTAATGAACATGAAATAAACATAAAACAAGTTTTTACCATGAAATTTTTACCATTTGGAACTTACCATTCAGTTTTGTGCTCTTAGCTTAGTTTTTACCTCGATTTTCACCAGTTGATTGCGAGAGATTCTGCGAACCATTTCTCGAGCCGTCTGGACCATGTAGGAACTAAACCTCTCTACTTTCTTTTCAAGTCATTCTTTTGTCATTTCATTCAAATTTTAGGGTTTTTTGGGGCCCCTAGGGTTTCATTTTTTTTTTCCCTGGGATCAGTGTCGAGCTATAAAAAGGGTCTCTTTCACCTCTAATTACCTCACATTAGTTTGTCAATCCAGGAACGTTTTGTTATTTCAAAGAGTGTCTCAGTCTGAGGCTATCATTTGCCAGAGTAATGCTAGTAGTACAATGCTTAAAAATACAAGAGTAAACGGATGCTTGTTTACAACAAACTACTTCAAAAGATTAAACCACACATTCAGAAAACTAAGCAATTTATCAGTCAAGGGTTCAGTGGCAGTAAATCATCCCTTTGTAAAGTGACGGAACTAAAAGAAATCAGAGAACAGATTGTGGATCTGGGAGCCAGAAAGTAAATGTCAATGCTCACTACAGCCTTAGATCGCTCTTCACACCAAAATAACAATTGACAGGAAATGGAACGGCATATAAGAAATGGAACAGCAAAATAGAACAACAAACCTAAAATGGGACAGCAAACAAGAAACTGTAACAACAATTAAGTCTAACAAGCAATAACACCTTAGTCTACAAGATCGAATACAATAGTCGTGTCCTACAGGAATCAAATGGCAATCTTTCACTTTTAAGGACGAATTGAACAACACACAAGAATGGAACAGCACTGATTAATGATGGATTATAGAACAACGCTTGAAAACCACACATACATACACATGACACACCTTAATAGTAATCTGATCTAGTTATCAATCTCAGTTAGAAAGAGTACGAATGCATTTCAAAATGGAACAACAATGTCTATAAACTCAACAATCACAAAGACATAATCGCTAAGATGAATTCCGTAATATCAATGAATAAGTGCACAACACAGAGGCTCTGTAATTGAAAAACAACAATATTCTGTAAAGACCGACAGTATTATATCAACACTCAAAAGAATAGTGATACGCAGAAGAGTTAATGCAATAGTTCTATCTTTAGAAACCTCAGTAAATTAAACATAACAGAGCATGTGATGTAAACTAACAAAACACATCAGTTTACCAAATAACGCTGATAAGAAAACCACGCATAAACAAAACGTAATGGTATAGGAGCAAGTGTCCTCCAGGGCCAGGCCCTTAGCCTCCAGGGGTACACCGCTTGAAGTTATTCTAGACTCAGAGATGAAATAGCAACCGAGTTTGTATTAATGCATAAGACGGAATTACAGTAGATCAGCTCTCAACGAGACTCGATGATCAAAGTTTCAATCTTAAGAGAAATTACATAAAACATAAGGACTCGACAGACCCCCCGAGCTAACAGTGCTGCCCCTTTTATAATGGTGAAGGCGGAGATGTCTAGGTGCAAAAAATAGTTAAAGCAGTGATCCCTCAGGATCAAGGGATCCTAAGGGATTCGCCGAACCGTTAGTCCTTAGTTATCTCTTTTCTTTATTGCGCCGAGCCGATATCTCCTCTTCCTTTCCAGGGTTAATTCGCTTTGATTTGTTTTGCCTTGTTTGCATACGGTTCCCCGTCAAAGGGACAACGGTTAACTCGTCCTTGTCCTCTCCTTTGGAACGGTAACTTTTCGTTTTTCCTTCTTCCTGCATAAGAAAATGACAATTATCATTGTTTTCATTTTGCACATTAATCTTACAAGTTTTATTACAATCCTTTATCATTTTCCTAGTTCATTATGCAAAAGGTTTGTAAGTTCTAATGAAAAGATGCTAAAATAATTACCAAAAACATACCTTCTTTAGTACTCCACACACCCCCCTGCTTACCCTTTTTCATGCCCTCATGAAAACATTGTAGTTGACATGTAAGGCAGTGAGAGAGTAGGCTGGAGATGGAATCTCATGTGGAAGTCTACAGCCATGATGAATAACTAGGTGTTCAAAGAAATGGCCCGTCTGACCCTCAGGCATCTCATACAGGGCTTGGTACCTAGGTGTAGGGTGCCAAATAATTGGACTCTGGAACCTATATCCTAACTAGGATGGCCCTGCCCTAAAAATGACTTCGCCATAGAGGTGCAAGCGGTTGGCAGCTAACTTAAAATTTTCATACTTAAACGGCTCCCTGAGTTGGATATTCGGATTAGAGATCTGATATCGAAATTTAGCCGCATCAATGGCAAGGTCTTTAATAATGAAAAAGTATTCTATTCCTTGTTGATTGATTGTTGTGTGAATGGGTCCTAATGCTTCAATTACACCTGGAGGCTTCATGAGGTTCCTATGTTCTCTCCACAACTGTACTGGATCCCTAGGCTCAACTCTTACCCACAAATCTAATCCGTTTTCTTGCCTTTGGAAAGCATTATAGGTTTTAAGCCATTTAATTTGATTAACCCCAAGTGAAATAAATGTCTGTAATTGGATATCCCCAACAAAAGGGCCAGGGTTCAGCTCGGTATCCTGATCTAATACAAGGTTATGTAAATAAAACTCACACAGTAGTCTTTGAACTTTTACCCCGTAGTTCTTACAGCAGTTTATAAAATCATCGATGGTATTAATTTGTATGGGAGCACCTGCTTTAACAGCCTTTATTTTCAATTGCAAATATCATTCCATTAAAAACAAGGCATAATTCTTAGCAGGGGCTCTACATGCTAGGACGTCATTGTATAAATAACATAAGGTATCCATCTACTTGATAACTACATCTAACCTACAAGTTACCTTCGCGACTTTTTCTTCTTCCCTTCGCCACCCTTCAAAGGCCTGGCTTTCGGATAGATTGACGTTCCTAAGCTATTGCTGTAGCTCTTCATACCTTTCTCGAGGGACCGTTTGCTCTATGAGCTTTTCTGTTGCTTTCTGAGCTTGCGTCAAACCCTCCCGTAGGGTTATCATTCTCGGATCTCTTTCCCATGCAGCAGTGGAGACCGTGAGTTTTACCTGAATTTTCTGATTGCATTGTCTTGCGTTCATGGCCCTTATCACTCCCGAGGGTGGTGCCTCTGTCTGAATTTCCTTATCACAGGTCAATATATCATCTGTTTGTATCTCAACGTGGGTAACAGTCAAATGCTATTCCTTTTGAATTTGAACAGCAGTATGCTTCTCAACAACATTTGGAATAGCAGCCCACTTTTCGATAGGGTTTTGAACAGCAGGGTGGACTCTGGTCCTCCGATCGTTTGTCTTGAGGGGTTTTGTTGGAGTTATTGCATGTTTCCTTCCCTAAGTCCTTTTTACCCTTTTCCTTGCTTTCAAAATCTTGATCTGCTGTCGAAGCTGAACTATCACATTCAGTAGTCTTTGCTATTCTTTCCGTAATTTCTTAATTTCCTCAATTTCCTTAGAAGGAACAACAGACTGTTCGCTGCGGCCTGGACTATGAACTGGATTAATTTCCTGATTTTCTCTCTGGGGTGCTTCTTTGTTGCTCTACTCTGGCTGCTCCGGGGCAAGAACCTTAGCTGGTTCTGTTATTTCTTGGGTGACTTCCTTTTCTTCCCCCGTTCTTCCGGAGTTTCTTCTGGTGTCGTCTGGCTAGGAACAGATTGTTCCTGTTCTTATCTCCTGTCATGTTTTCATCATGAACAGGCTGAATCTCCTCTTCTACTTCCTCTGCATGTGATTCTTCAGGTCAATTTCCCTCCTGAGCAGAGTGTTCTTCAGCATGGAGGTCTGATGGGCTGGAAGATTGGCCATATTCGCCCATATTGGCCAAAACTTTAGCCAATTTATCTTTTCTCAATGGATCCTGCACTGGGCTGCCTTCCTGCTGTTCCGTTTCCTCCTCCTGCTCAGATTTCTCGGTTTCTTCCTCCATTTCTCCTTCCTCGTTTTCCTGCATTACTTTCTCATTGTCTTCTCCTTCTAATCGTGGGGGTTGCTCATCCCCTGTATCTTCTATCTCTACTGGTTGGCTGGTATTTCCTTGGGGCTTCTCCAACCTCCCTCGTAGCCATGCTAGTCGGACCGATTTCCTTCGTTTTTCTGGACGCTCAGGTGTACTAGTGGCATGTTTACGTTTTGGGGATGGTATGGTCAATCCTCCATCTATCATGGCAATTAGCTCTTCCCAGCTGCTCTGCTGCTGGGTAAGTCTATGGATGACTATTAACCGTATCAACCCATGATGAATAACAATTGATTATACATGCTGTGTATTTTTCATGCTCTGTGCAACATCATGTAGTAATGAATTCAATAATGCAGGTAAATTTACAGAGCATTTTTTCTTTAACATAGCTAAAAGTTTAAAGTGTTGTGGTCTTACCACATCTTTTCTTCCTTCACAGGTGACATAGCTTTGAATGGTCTTTGCCAATTCCGCCCACGGTTCTCCTAATGCTACTGGCAAAACCCCCTTTCCTCTAATTGTCAGGCTCTGGCCTTCCTCCTGGAAGGCTTTTATAATCTTCTGCAATCTCTCCTTCTTTAGCATCCATACAGGTCCAGTGGTTGGCAGTCCTAAGACCTCTGCAATTATGTCATCGGTGATAGCTATGTGTCTCCCCCTCACTGTGGAGTGATCCTCTTGCAAGTTCTGCAAGAATTCAACTGCTACAATCTCGTTGGATTCCTGTAAGCGATTGAGATAAGTTAGCCACTCGGCTCTTGCCAAGATTTCCCATGCAGCATCAGAGACTGTTAGCACCTGTGGTTCTCTCTGAATCGATCTTCCTCCCATGTTTATGGTTTTGCTGTAAATCTCAGAATTTTGACAATGGAATGACCGCTGTTCACGCTGTTAAAACACAGAGAGGCTGACAGACGCAAGACTCGCTCAAAATCTAATGCTACAGAGTATACAGTGGAAATGGATTAGGAACAGCAAGTCATGCAAAAAATAAAAAAATAGTATACCATTGAGCCGTGCTATTCCCAAGTACGTAGTTTCCCAAATAGCGGTCTGACACGTTATCCAAGGAATGATGAGGTTAACATCCCCCCCCGCAATGTGATAGGCCGTCCCGACCGTCAAATAAAGGAGTGGCATGCCATTCTGTTCTAAAGCAGAGTCATAAAGGAACAGCGTATGGCCATATGCCATGTTTATAAAAGTAGCAGATTTTCGAAATCGAGGTGTCAAGTTGGATCGCTTAATACGTAAGAGACTATTGTGATATGATGTGAGGCTGGGAGGATAGGACATTTTCCGTACATACCGAGTCTCATGCGGTCATTGTCAATTGTTCTGTCATGATTGGTGATAATAGATTTACATGCATTGTATGGTTCGGAAAATAATATACATTCGTCTTATGTGATTGATTACTAAGGTATAAGAAACAGAAGGGTGCTAATAACTACCTATTGGTGTAAATAATGTGACTTCAATACCATTAACAGTGCTCTGCTACCGATAGGTGTCCATAACCTTGGCAGAGTTGTTTATTTCACCCATGGAACCATGATCCTTTGTGTATGCTTGGGAAGTGTTGTGTGATGTCAAAATGTAGGCCATTATGCTGGCTTGGTGACCAGTTAGCCATAATTCCATTCACGGGGAAGGAGCGAAAGGTGGGCAGGCCGGCTCGTGATGAGACCTCCTGTTTCAAGGGTTCTTTATTTGATATACCTTTTGTACCATATCCCTGGTGTGGTGGCCATAGTGGGAATGCCACTTCACTTTCTTCCTCATGATCATGGTAGGCTGGCTCTTGATGAGACCCCTTATCCTGCATTTGACATATTTACATAAACAAGTCAGTTTGCTCTTTTTTCTTTCTTTTTCATAAAGTACTTTCCCATTTATACACAAAGGGTGGTTCAACACTCATTAAGAGTAGGAATGGTGGAAGAAGTCTTAACATCTCAATAGGAAGATATAAACCCTTTGCTCCTATTCCTGAATAATAATCAAAGAGGATTTAAAAGGAACCAACATGATAAAGATAACCTATCAGAGTAGAGTTAGTGAAACAATGACAGCAAAAGATAATGGGTAAGTGTGTCCTTCCCTCTGTCCTTTTATCAATTCAGAGCAATTTCTTATAAAAATAACGATTTTATAATTCACCTGATTTCAGTATGTTGTGATTTGTATCCATTGCATAAGTGCATAGTTGTGTTCCACAAGACTTGAAAGAACAGGAACAGTAAGCATCCTTAATTTAAAACAACAAGGGGGCAAGCATAAGTAAAAGGAATACGAGGATGTTGTTGTTTCAAAGAGGAAGAGCAAAAGAATACAAGTGGTGTTCCTTTTAGAAAAAGGAACAACAAAGATCAAAAATGTTGTTCCTTTGGAAAAGGAACAATAGAAAACACAAATGTCGTTCCTTTGGAAAAGGAACAACAAAAATCGGAAACGTTGTTCCTTTGGAAAAGGAACAACAAAAATCGAAAACGATGTTCCTTTGGAAAAGGAACAGCAAAGCACACAAATGTCGTTCCTTTGGAAGAGGAACAACAAAAATCAAAAACATTGTTCCTTTGGAAAAGGAACAACAAAGCACACAAATGCCATTCCTTTGGAAAAGGAACAACAAAAATTGAAAATGTTGTTCCTTTGGAAAAGGAATAGAAAAACACACAAATGTCGTTCCTTTGGAAAAGGAACAACAAAAATTGAAAATGCTGTTCCTTTGGAAAAGGAACAGCAGAACGCAGAAATGTCGTTCCTTTTGGAAAAGTAACAACAAAAATTTGAAAATGTTGTTCCTTTGGAAAAGGAATAGCAAGACACCCAAATGCCGTTCCTTTGGAAAAGGAACAACAAAAATCGAAAATGTTGTTCCTTTGGAAAAGAGACAACAGGACGCAGAAATGTCGTTCCTTTGGAAAAGGAACAAAAAAATTGAAAATGTTGTTCCTTTGGAAAAGGAACAACAAGACACCCAGATTTCGTTCCTTTGGAAAAGGAACACCAAAAAGCAAAAATGACGTTCCTTTGGAAAAGGAACAACAGAAAGCAAAAGTGTTGTTACTTTGGAAAATGAACAGTAGAAAGCAAAGGTGTTGTTCCTTTGGAAAAGGAACATCAGAAAGCAAAAATAAATAAAAAGAACAAAATTAAAGCAAAATGACAGCTGATCCAAAAGGTGTTGTTCTTTTGAAAAAGGAACAGCAGAATGAAAATGTTGTCCCTTTGAGAAAAGGAACAGCAAAAATAATAACATTGCTGCTGCTTCAAAAAGTAACGACAAAGCATTTGATTCAAAAATTTGTACAAAAGAAAAACAAAAGAAATTATGTACATATTGTGAAAAAAAAAGATAAATTACTTAATGAATCACAGGTGAGGAAGACTTCTCTCCCTCCCCCAAAATTTCCATATCAGAGTCTTGGCGTAGCTGCTGGCAAAAGGACTCCCGAGTGAGTGGTTTGCGATAAAGGCGAACTTGGTGGCCATTTGCCTTGAAGGCATATCCAGAACCGTCAATAGTGATTAGAGTAAGAGTACCATTGTCATGTACCTTCTGGATTTTGTATGGTCCCAACCAACGAGTCTGGAGTCTCCTAGGAAAGTCTTGAAACTTGGAATCGTACAAAAGTGCCCAGTCTCCTTCGTGGAAGACTTTATTTTTAATGAGAGCATCATGCCATTTAGCTCGCTGCTGTTGGATAAGTGCAGTGTTTTGGAGTGCAGAGAGCCTGATTTCATCGAGCTCATTGATCTGTTGTAATCAATCAATATGTGCCTCGGTTAAATCTAAGCCAACTTCTTGTGTTGTTCGTAGTGTTTGGATTTCGAATTCTATGGGAAAAATGGGTTGTTTGCCAAACACTAATTGGTAAGGTGAGTAACCAGTGGTACTTCTCATGTTTTTCTGTAAGCCCACAGTGCCTCTGGTAGTCTGGCAGCCCAATCACGTCTATGTGACACAATTGTTTTTGTTAGGATTGCTTCTATTATTTTATTGCTGCTTTCTACCTGACCATTTTCCTGTCGGTGGTATGGAGTAGTGATTTTATGCTAGACATGATAGTTTTTGAGTGTTGCAGCTATTTTGTTCCCAGCAAACTATGGTCCACCATCTGTAATTATATCTCTTGGAAGGCCATAACGCACAAATATATGGAACAAGAACTGTATGACATAATCTTCTGTAGCTCTCGGCAACGCCTCTGCCTCAACCCATTTGGTGACATATTCTATTGCCACTAGAATGTATGTTTTCTGGTTTGAGGGTGGGTTAATTGGTCCGACGAAATCAAGGGCCCATCGTTTGAATGGTTCAATGACTAACTATGGGTTCAAGGGCATCTCATCTGACTGACTAGGGCGTCCTTCTCTCTGGCAATTGTCACAAGCTTGGACGAATTTCTTTACATCTTTGAAAATTGTAGGCCAATAATACCCTGTTTGCAGCACCTTATGTCCAGTTCTGCGATCGGCGAAATGTTCGCCACACGGTCCGTCATGGAAGGCTTTTAAAATGTCAAAGATTTCATCCTCTCGAACGCATCTTCTGATATGCATATCTGCCCCTGTGTGGAACAGGTAGCCTCCAACCCACGAGAATCGAGCACTCCTCTGAACAATCTATTTCCGCTCATTAGGGGTTAGATGTTTCGGTAGTTTACCTACTGCTAGGTAATTGGCAACATCAGCATACCAGGGTGTTTGAACAGCCACAACAAATAGATGCTCATTCGAAAATTGATCTTCAACTGCTGCTGCATCGATTGGCTTTGGCATTCTTGAGAGAAAATCGGCTACAAGATTTTCTTTTCCAGGTCGATCCTTGATTGTAATATCAAATTCCTGCAATAAAATCAGCCATCTAGTTATTCTGCCATTTGTGATAGGCTTGTTTGCTAAATATTTGATGGCAAAATGATCTGTATACAAGATAACAAGATATCCAGTAATGTAATGTCTAAACTTATTGACAGCATGTATTACAGCTAGAAATTCTTTCTTAGTAACAATGTAATTCAATTCAGCAGGGGATAAATTTTTGCTAATATAATAAATTGCATATGGTTTTTTATCCTCTTCCTGCCCAAGGATTGCTCCAATGGCTGTATCTGAGGCATCAGATGATATCTGAAATGGCAAATCCCAGTTTGGTCCTCGAAGGACTGGGGCTGTGGACACAAGCTTATTCAGATCCTGGAAAGCATGTTCACATTTTTCTGTCCAAAGAAAATCAACGTTACCAGTTAGTGCATATAGAGGTGCATCAATATGTGAAAAATGTTCTATAAACCTCCTATAATAACCAGAAAATCCAAGAAAACTGCGTACCTTCGTTTGAGTGGTAGGAGTGGGAATAAGCAAAATTATTTGGATTTTGGCTGGGTCTACCTGAATGCCAGCTGCTGAAATATAGTGTCCTAGAATAAGTCCTTTTGTCATCATCATATAGCATTTTTCATGGCTTAAACAAAACCTGGTAGCAATGCAGCATTGTAGGACCTTTTCCAGTGTATCCAATGCTGGATCGAAATCGTCTCCATACGGTGTAAAGTCATCCATGTATACTTCAAGTCCTTCATTTATTGAGTCTGAAAAAATGCTGAGGATAGCCCTTTGGAATGTGGCAGGAGCATTGCATAAGCCAAAAGGTAGAACTCTATAGGAAAATGTTCCCCAAGGACAAGTAAAAGTGGTTTTGTCTTGGTCTTTTGGGGAAATCTGAATCTGATTGTATCCACTGAAGCCATCTAGGAAAGAAAAGAATTTCTTTCCTGCCAAAGTGTCTAATACTTTGTCGATGAATGGGAGAGGGAAGTGGTCTTTTTGTGTTGCTTTATTTTGTTCTCTGTAGTCCACACAAATTCTCCATTTCCCATTCTTTTTTGGTACCACCACAAGCGGAGAGACCCATTTACTATCAAAGATAGGATAAATGAAATTGACATCTAAAATTTGTTGAAGTTCAGCTTTTACCACATCCTTTAGATGAGGATTAAGTCTCCTCTGAGGCTGGCGAATAGGTCTCGCATCTTTTTCTATGTAATTGTGGTGTGTACATAATTGAGGGTCAATTCCTTTCATATCAGGATAGTCCCATGCAAATGCTTCTTTATATTTCTTTAAGGTTTTTCCCGGTTTGATTTCCACAATTTTACTATTTTCAACAGAGGTAACAGGTATCGTTTGATCATGTGTATCTTTAAGAGGATCTTCTTCTAATTCATTATCGAATGCTGCCTCTATCATGTGACACTGTGTGCGGGATCTGAATTCAGTTTGACTAATAAATTTATTAATGGCATCGTCCTCTGTCTGATCTTTAAAATCAAGTGCCTCTTGTATAGTTAATGGAGATCTAATGCTGTCAGTAAGGTATGATATAGGGTGCTTATTAGTTTTTATCATTGTGACACTTGGTTGTGCTGGAAGGTATAAGGCTAAGTTCTTGATATTCACTCCCCTCGTTATGGTCATATTGCCTTGTCAACAGCCAATATAGGCATCGACAGTTGCAAGCCAAGGTCTTCCTAAAATCAATGGGTGTCCATCAAGTCGGCTTTTGGGATTTATTATCAGAAAATCGGTCAGTTATTCCCAGGAGTCAACAGATACCATGACATCATGTAGTGTGGCCTCTGGCCTAACCACAGATCGATCAACCAGTTCTAGCAAAGTAGAAGTGGGTTCTATAGATGTAATGCCTAGCTTCTGGCAAGTAGTAGTTGTTAAGATGTTGATTGCAGCTCCTAGATCAACTAAGGCAGTAGGGAAGGTTTGACCATAAATTTGTACGGTGACTATTGGATTTCCTGGGTCTTCGTATTTAGTGGGTGTTTCTTTTCCTGATAATAAGTCAGATATAGTGCTAAATACTTGGACTCTTGGATGATTTGCCATATTCCTCCTTGATTTATTTACACACAATTCTTTGATAGTCTTTGCATATATCGGGATGTCTTGAATGGCTTGGAGGAATGGAATTTTTATGTATAAATTTTGTAATTCTCCCAGAATGTCAAAATCAGGATATTGTGTGGGTCGAGGTATGATTAATCGTTCTGGGAACGGGGGAGAGGATGTGGTTGTTTGGTTATGATTTTGTTGTTTGTTCACATCCTCTTCTTGTGACAAATGTTCTCTGGGTAACTGATTTTCAACATGGGCTATCTTATCTCCCTCAGTTTCAATAATACGCCCAGATCTTGGCTGAAGATCATTACACTCATTCAGCTCAGCTCCTATTTCTGATGTTTCTACTATTTGGACAGATTGGACCGGTCTATTATTTGGATTGGGGTTGGGTTGGGTTGGGAGTTGCAGTCTCAGATTAGACTAGGGATTTTGTTGTAAGGCTGGCAATGTAGTTTGAGGGAGCGACATCGTTCCTACTGGCTGATGCATCTGTCTTTGCCAGTTTGTCTGCCAGGCTGAACTTTGTGAAGTAGGGGGAGTCCATTGTGGTGGGTATGCGTTACTTTGTCAATATGGTAGGGTATAGGGAAGATTCAGCCAACCAGATTGGCTTGCTTGATTCAGCCACGGGGTTGATGAAGGAAACGACTGTGGTGACCAGTTTGGAAACGGGGGTTGGGATTGACTTTGCCACATATTATATTGTTGAGCATTATACTGTGGAGACTGAAAAGAAGAGGTCGGGTCCGAAAACATACCATATTGTCACGGCTACCACTAACGATGCTGGTTGAGAAAATATACCAATTCTGGCTCTTCTTCTGCTTCCTTATATACTGCTTTTAATCCGGGAAGTGAGGGACAGCTTTACGTAAGGTGATCTTTTGTGCAGATGGCGCATGTTCGGACTGCATCTAGTGGACAGTCCTTATGGCTATGTTTCTTCCTGCATCAGGGAAAAAAGATTGCCAAATTTTGTTCTGCCTCCATTTGCTTCTGCTTGGCCTGCATAACATCAAGTTGTGTAGTTAGCGTCCCTAGTATATCAGTTTTAAAATTTTCCAATAGATTTCCAATTTCTGCACGCATTACTCTTTCTGTTGAAATTTTATTATCTCTTACAAACCAATCATGTTCTTCCGGTTTTAATCTTGTGCTGCCTCTCGAGCTCCTGATACATAAGTCAACAATGTCAGCAAAATTTTCCTGATAAATATCTCCTTTTCCCATAATTTTTAATGTTTCAATCCATTGTTCCTTCATGCCCCTAATTAATGCTATTTTTAACACATTATCAGGTAAAGGTAGTGATGCATAAGGAGATCTTTGAAGATTATACTGAAAATGTTCCACATACTCTAATGTTTCATTTGGTCTAGCTACCATATGGAATATTTCGTCCTTCAGTTCTCTAGACATGCAATAGTCCTGATATTTTTTTAGAAAAGATTCTTTCATTTGATCCCAGTTATTTATAGCCCTGCCACCTAATCCCATAAACCATATTAAGGCAACCCCTTTAAATGTAGAGAGAAATAATTTTAGTTTTTGGGGGTCGGTGGTGTAATCATATCCCCCACACAGCACATCGAACTCAAATAGAAATGCATCCAGATCTTCTGATGTAAGATAGTGGAATGTAGGGATATGTTGAAGAGGGATTGCTTTCATGGGCGCATTTGCTGCAGTATCCACTATGGGGTATTGTAATGTAGAGGTTTGGGTGCTTGGCTGGTTTTGAGCCATTTGGTCGAATATATGCCAATAACCTTCTGGGATATCTAGGAGGGTATTCCTAGGTTGAGAAGGAATGGCTTTAACAGGAATGGTTATAATAGCACTTCCTCTGTCTAGGATAATGAGAGTGCCTAATGTTTGAAGAGATTGAGTTTCTTCAACAATGATTTTTGCAGCACTTCCCTTGTCTGGGCTATTTAATGGTTGAGTTGTCCCAAGAGGAGACATTGGTTCCTCAGTTTCCCCTGTCTCTCCTCCTCCTTCACAAAGATTGTTGAAATTCCCTTCTTGCAATAGTTTTGGAGTAGAATGTTCAATTTCTTGAAAGTCCTGCTCTTCAGTTTGACTATGCACCTCAGCAAAGGCTACAGATGGTGATCCTGTGGCTTTAAGGGAACTAGTAGGCTGTCTAGAAATAACTTTTCTGGGTCCTACTGAAGGCTGAGATTCTGCTTTCTTGAAGATTTCGTCTATGAAGGTTGATCGGCCAAGGGTCACCAGCCCCTTAGCTTTTTCTGGCTTGGGTAGAGGTTTGGAATTCTTTTCTGGCTTTTTCTGCTTAGTCATGCACACAAATCAACTACTAGATTCTACCCAAACAAAACAGCAGCAAATCTGTAGGAAAGCGGGTAGAGGAGCAGGGTTGTTACATGCTCCACACATAGGTTCTTACCTTCCGTTTTTAAAACCCAATTCTTCCCTAGCAGGTTCTCACACTACTCTGAAAAAAGAACAAATGGCTACACTCTTTCCCCGACAACGACGCCAAAATGTCGAGCTATAAAAAGGGTCTCTTTCACCTCTAATTACCTCACATTAGTTTGTCAATCCAGGAATGTTTTGTTATTTCAAAGAGTGTCTCAGTCTGAGGCTATCATTTGCCAGAGTAATGCTAGTAGTATAGTGCTTAAAAATACAAGAGTAAACGGATGCTTGTTTACAACAAACTACTTCAAAAGATTAAACCACACATTCAGAAAACTAAGCAATTTATCAGTCAAGGGTTCAGTAGCAGTAACTCATCCCTTTGTAAACTGACGGAACTAAAAGAAATCAGAGAACAGATCGTGGATCTAGGAGCCAGACAGTAAATGTCAATGCTCACTATAGCTTTAGATCGCTCTTCACACCAAAATAATAATTGATAGGAAATGGAATGGTAGATAAGAAATGGAACAACAAAATAGAACAACAAACTTGAAATGGGACAGCAAACAAGAAACTGTAACAACAATTAAGTCTAACAAGCAGTAACACCTTAGTCTACAAGATCGAATACAATAGTCATGTCCTACAGGAATCAAATGGCAATCTTTCACTTTTAAGGACGAATTGAACAACACACAAGAATGGAACAACACTGATTAATGATGGATTATAGAACAACGCTTGAAAACCACACATACATACACACGGCACACCTTAATAGTAATCTAATCCAGTTATCAATCTCAGTTAGAAAGAGTACGACTGCATTTCAAAATGGAACAGCAATGTCTATAAACTCAACAATCACAAAGACATAATCGCTAAGATGAATTCCGTAATATCAATGAATAAGTGCACAACACAAAGGCTCTGTAATTGAACAACAACAATATTCTGTAAAGACCGACAATATTATATCAACACTTAAAAGAACAGTGATACGTTGCAGAGTTAATGCAATAGTTCTGTCTTTAGAAACCTCAGTAAATTAAACATAACAGAGCATGTGATGTAAACTAACAAAACACATCAGATTACCAAATAATGCTGATAAGCAAACCACGGTATAGGAGCGAGTGTCCTCCAGGGCCAGGCCCTTAGCCTCCAGGGGTACACCGCTTGAAGTTATTCCAGACTTAGAGATGAAATAGCAACCGAGTTTGTATTAATGCATAAGACGGAATTACAGTAGATCAGCTCTCAACGAGACTCGATGATCAAAGTTTCAATCTTAAGAGAAATTACATAAAACATAAGGACTCGACAGAACCCCCGAGCTAACAGTGCTGCCCCTTTTATAATGGTGAAGGCGGAGATGTCTAGGTGCAAAAAATAGTTAAAGCAAGGATCCCTCAAGATCAAGGGATCCTGAGGGATTTGCCAAACCGTTAGTCCTTAGTTATCTCTTTTCTTTCTTGCGCCGAGCCGATATCTCCACTTCCTTTCCAGGGCTAATTCACTTTGATTTGTTTTGCCTTGTTTGAATACGGTTCCCTGTCAAAGGGATAGCGGTTAACCCATCCTTGTCCTCTCCTTTGGAACGGCGGCTTTTCATTTTTCCTTCTTCCTGCATAAGAAAATGACAATTATCAGTGTTTTCATTTTGCACATTAATCTTACAAGTTTTATTACAATCGCTTATCATTTTCCTAGTTCATGATGTAAAAGGTTTGTAAGTTCTAATGAAAAGATGCTGAAATAATTACCAAAAACATGCCTTCTTTAGTACTCCACAATCAGCGCAGGCTTTCACATCGAAAACTGCACTGAAGAGCACCCAGATAGAAGACTAGATGCTCTGAAGAGCACTGTCTCTGTGCCTTGACTGTGCTGGGTGAGCTTCCCAAGTTTGTTTTATCTGTTTTCTACAAAATTTATCTTGTTTTTTGCATGGAAAGGATCCTAATTTAGCTTATGATTGTGTTTCAGGCTTTCATCGGATGAGAATTTCGATTACATGGTGAGAAAGAGAGCATGAAGAACAAGACATGGTTACCCTAAACAACTCAGGTATAGTTGTGGCCCTCAGAAATTGTGGGTTACTCAAATACTTTAAGTTGTCCGGAATGAGGCAACAAATAGAACTATTGCAATTCCTTGTTTGTGCATGGGATCCAACAAATCAAACTTTTCACATTAGGGACAAAATTGTCCTTATTACCATTGAGGATATTTACTTTCTTACCTGACTGTCGAGGTGAGGTGCCCCAATCTCACTCTCTGGATTTTCCTGTGGAGGTGAATCGGTGAGAGATTATATCAGACAGTTTTGTTGGCCAGGTACATAACCTAGTAAGGATGGGAAAATAAATATCAGGGATGTAGGTGATTTTCCTTTAAGAACAATCCTCTTCACAATCGCAAAGTTGGCTGGCAGGGTGACACTACATCTGGCGAATAGATCTTATATGCAGTATGCATTGGAGTGTCTAGAACCATAAGTTTTCAATTGATGCGAGGTTGTGCTTTCTTTGCTAAAAGAACAATTGAATAAGGTAAAAAGGGGTAAGACGAAGAATTTCTGTTATGGTTTGATCTTAATTGATTTTTCCTTAGAGAGAATCCCATTGATGCAACCACAACATGTATCACTAGGTGTGGCTGGTCCTAGAGATCCACGTATGTAGAGGTGGGTTGACTTGATGGCTCGACATGCGGATCAATCAAAAATCATTTTCTCCCCTGCATTTTTCAGCTAGCTTGAGCGACAACATCTTGTTATCGAGAAGCATCCATACTCAGGGATGGATTTCTGTGGAGATCCAACTTTGATTCTACCAGTTGGAGTGCAATGGGGTGTTATGGGTAAGTTGTTTGACCAAAGTGTTTTTTGATTTTTTCAAGTTTCTACATGTTTTTTGTGCTTTTCAATGTTTCCAAGAATAAACTAAAATTACTCTTATGCATACAGATGTGGGTACTATTCGACCTATGGGACACCAACAGGTTGCAAGTAGGCCTACACAAAGAAACATCAGGAGAGCAGTTCTCCATGACTTGGATTTGGCCGAAACCTTAGTAGAGTTGCAGGATCACATAGAGGGATTAACCCTTGGTATTCTAGTTATCCGGATTGAGGAGTTACCTATGAGGCTGCAACACCACACTATTGGTGTTCCTAACCATTGGGCAAGGCTTTTACGCATGATAGCACAGGCTTTGACCTATTACCATGAGCACCACTAGATTTACTTAAGATGTTTTATATGCATTTTTGAGTTTTTTGGGTCAGATGACCAAATGTGTCTTGGGCACGAATTTTGTAAAAACTTTTAAAACACCTATCTATTTTACTTTTAGAGTTTTCTATGGTTATATGCAATCCTATTCAACTGATGATGTGAATTGAAAATACTACTTTTACATGTGTTGCAAATGTCTATTTAACACATAATTCGCTAGAGAATTAGTTAATGTGTTAAGATTTCTGGAAATATGTTGATATTTAATGTATTCAAAATGTCTTTCCAAAATACAAACTTTAAGGAACATACGAAAAATTGTTGGATTTCGGACAGTATAAATGTTTGTTGATTGTAGTACAACGAGTTTCCAGTCCAGCCTAATGATGATTCGGCAAATGCCAAGTGAAATGGTATCATAGAGTAGTTTGATTAGCGTGCTATACTCAATGATATTGTTTATCGATCGACCAATACAAATCCATTGGAAACTCACTAACTCGCCACTTGGAGCGAAAATAGCCCATGCTGCAAAAGACAAATTTTGCGTACTATGACTAGCACCATCATCGTAACCAACAAAATATTCCGAAGACTCTGACATCTGCAAAAAATGCAAAGAAGATTACTAACAAAATAAAAATATCTAAAAGATACACACACAGACACGCAATGAAAGCATATATACAGTGAGTTTTACTACACTTAATCAAGCATAGCAACGTTTGAGGTATAGCCTGTTTAGGGGCTGCGACAATGGAATCCCATCATAATCTACCAACTCGTAGGCTCCTTTTTCCAGAACACACTTGACAACATAAGGACCCATCCACATTGGTTCGAATTTCCTTGCTCCAAGTTTATCAGCTTCCTGATCGTAAAGCAAGACCAAGTCTCCTTCTGAGAAGATACGAGACTTGACATTTCTATCATATTGCGCCTTAACACGTTTCTTATGCGCTTCATTAGCCAATGCGGCATCACAATGGGTTTCATCCAAATGGATTAATTCCAAGAAACACACTTCTTCTTCAGAAGTGTCAGGTAACAGGTCAATCGCGAGTTTGATCGATGAAATTTCAAATTGTATCGGTAATATTGCTTCCAAACCATACACCAACTGAAAGGGTGTGAATCCAGATGCGTTTCTCACTGAAGTTCGATATGCCGACAAGGCAGAGTACATGATTAAGTGCTAGTTTCTCTTATGAACCCTTATCATTCTTTGCAACATCTGCTTCAGGACTTTGTTGATGGCCTCAACTTTTCCATTCGCCTATGGGTAATACAGGGTAGAACTATCATGTGACAGTCCTAACTTAGTAGTCAATTCAACCATCATATGATTGCGAAAATGCGACCCATGATCTGTAACTATGGCTTGTGGTACACCAAATTAGGCAACCACATGGTTAAAAAAGAAAAGAGCAGTTGTTTTGCCACTGTTGTTCAATGTTGGCATCGCCTCGGCCCATTTGGTAAAATAGTCAACGGCGACTATAATATACCCATGCCCCCCGACTGAGGTGGGGTTACATGTCATAAAATCAATGCCCCATTTGGCGAATGGGCCAACAACAATGAATGGATGCAATGGTGTAGGTGGTAATTTGTTTTTTTGGTCATATATCTTGCATGCATGACAACTTCTAACAACAATAATACAATCTTTAAATATAGTTGGCTAGAAGTAACCAGCACGGAGAATTCTCTGTGTGGTTGCATATCCTAATAAGCATCCACAGGCACCTAAATGGAAATCATTCAATGCTTTCTCGGCTTCCTCATGCGTGAGGCACCTCCGTAAAACCGTATCGATACCACGACGGTAAAGTGTGTCACCAATGATCAGATAATCTTTGGCTTGGTAATGAATACGTCGTTGTTGCGAGCGAGAGGTATCTTTTCGGAAATTTTGGGTCTGGAGATAGATATATATATCTCCATACCATGCGTCAGATGAAGAAATTAGAAACAGAGACTCATCCAATATTGATGGTTCAGATGTTGAATCAATGGAGGTCAAGGGGAGGTCACATAGTAACTCAGCGAAAACCAACGATTTCTTTGATTTGGACTTGATGAATTCCAAATAAAGCTCCTGTAAAATAACTATCCATTTCAAGTATTTTCCCCCCAGCAATTGACATTAAAAAATGTATGTCAGATTTTAAGCTTCTGTGGTTGTTTCTTGGAGTACCGTGATCCGGATTATCCACAGTATCATGTTCATTCTGTCGACGTTTCAAACCCCAAAGTGGGTCCATCATCAGGACTAATCTTTACAATATGATTGATAGTTCTTTGAGAGAAGAATCATGTGACCAGAGTATAAATAAACCTAAATCTTGATAAATTTTATAAAGAAGCCGACCCTCATATATATCACTGCATATTATAATAATTTTAGTTTAATTAATTAATTTTATAAAGAAGCCGACCCTCATATATACTTATGAATATTATAATAATTTTAGTTTGATTAATTTAATTTTTATTTATTTTAATTGTTTTACTTAATTAATTTTGATATGTAGATTAATAATCCTTTTAATTCTCTTGATTATAGGTTAATTTTATTGTCCTTTCTATTAATTTTCTTATTTTTATTTGTATTTTTGTTTTATTTAACCTAAGAATCTAAAATGACAATTTTTTTTCCGTAACAGGATGTAATGGCGAAATCTTTGAATAGCTTGCACAGCTGCCAAAGCTAGTTTCTTGACATAAGAGTAGTTACTTTATGTATTGTTGAGATTATGGCTAAAGTAATAAATCAGATGTTCAATCCCATTGTCTTCCTGGACTAAAACCATGCCAATGTTTGTATCTGCAGCGGCAAGATACAGGTAATAGTCATTTTGATAATTTGGAGAGTACATTAATGAAGCGCTAATCAAGGTATCTTTAATATCATCAAAGGAAGCTTGTGCAACCTCATCCCAATGAAAGGGTATCTCATTTTTAAAAAGATGTGTAAGACCTTTAGCCATCTCAGTGTAATTAGGAATGAACCTCCTCAGAAAGTTTGCTTTCCCTTGGAGTCTCTGTAACTGTAAAAGATTTGAAGGTGGAGGCAAATCCAAAATTGCCTGAACCTTTAATGGATCGAGTCGAATCCACACTCTAGACACTAAAAATCTAAGCAATCGACCAGAACCAATGCAAAACACACATTTCTGCAGATTGAGTCGTATCTTGTAGTGTCTACACCATAAAAATATTGCTCTCAAATGTTGTGGGTGATCAGTCCGCTTTCGTGAATGAGTAGGTAAATTGTCAATGTAAGGTTGAACAATGTGCTTGATGTCATGGAAGGGATAATTCATTGCCCTCTGAAAAGTGGCCCCAACATTCTTCAAATCGAATGGGAGCTTCCTATAGGCGAATGTGCCCCATGGACAAATAACATTTGTTTTCGATTAGTCCTGTGGGCATATATTGATTTGATTGTAACTGAGAAAACCATCCATAAATGAAAGTATTTCACACCCGACACATTCATCAATGATTTGGTTGATAAAAGGAGTAGGATAATTGTCTCTTAGACATGCCTGATTTACATCCCTATAATCGACGCACACTTGTACTGTTCCTTGTTTCTTCATGACAGGAACAATGTTGGAAACCCAGTCAGTAAGAGGAATAGGGTAAATAAAACTAGCCCGCAAAAGTTTTTCAATTTCTACTTTAATTGCAACATCTTTCTTTGGATGAACAGGTCGAAGCCGCTGTCAAACTGCCTTGACATCAGGGTACATTTTGATTTCATGTTCAACAATACTAGAGTCAATGCCTGGCATCACCTCGTAAGACCATGCAAAGATACCTCTAAATTCACGAAAGAGAGTACGGTAATTATCGAGTTCTGATGGAGAACAAGATTTTCTAACATGAATATTCTCTACAATATTAGGCTTAGTTGAAATATTAATAGAAATCATTTCTTCAATATTTCATAGGTTTCACTCAGATTCTATTGTGTCTATGAAAACTGAATTTGATAGGAAATCAATGACTGACAGGTGGTTTAGTTCATTTTAATAATCTTCGACGTCATTTGAATATGGGGACGATGATGATAATATTCCCATGGTTCTTCTCCTATCATCATTGATTGGATGATTCCTTCATCCGTAGAATGTATACATGAAAAAGGATCTGAAGAAGTACCATATTCTAACAAATGGTCTACCCATACAATTGTTGAGTGTGGATTTGGGTTTGCCACACAATCTCGAAAAATTGATTGCTATGATGATTCAATGGGGCTTAATGGCATTACCTCAACATTTCTATCAAATTCAACCTTGTTGGTAATTCTCCTTAAATTAGATGAGGTGGAGGAAAACATATGACAAGTCTCTACTCTTGCTACTTCCACCAAATCAGATGGTGACGGTAGGGTAAAAGTACCCATTAGGGAAGGATCTTTAAAGAGACCTACTCCAACACTTTGAAGTGACAACAGGGGTCCGTGTACCAATGGAATGCTTCCCGTAGCCTGTGAACTATTGGAAAAGAAGGCTAGTTAATCAATGACTATGATTCCACCCTTAAAAGGGAATGCAATTGTACGAAAGTACGTGGAAACCATAGCAGCCATAGCATATACCCATGGCCTTCCTAGTAAAATGTTGTAATTGGGGGGTCCATCAACTACCTCAACTTCAACAGTAACTATTTTGGCCCCTAGTTCAATTTGCAGGTTACTCAAAATCCCACAAGGAGTATATGTTCTTCCGTCAAAAGCTTTCAATGTGGTTGGTGATCGTGACTACAACGGTGCACCAAGTGTTTTCCAGTAGCTCATTGACATAATGCAAGTAGATGCCCCTCATCAATAATAGTTTCGTTAACATTCTTATTGAGAGATTTTACTTGTATTAGGAAAGATAAATGCGCCGGTAACTGTGGTGTATATCCCGCACGGTTAAAAACCACAAGATTAGAATCTGTAGGATCTATTCCGCCAATTGCTAACAGTAAAGCCTGCTTCTGGGAGGGACAGTTTTGCAACACCTCGAGTGTTGACATAGCAGAAGGTGATTGAGCAAGAACTTCCACTATGTTATAATTCTGAGCTACTCGAGCCCAAGGGTTAAATGTTGATTTGTGCACAACTCTCTTTGGTGGTTTTATTGTCAATTCTGGTACAATAGGTGGAATATTTTCAGATGAAGTTGAAGTCGAAGAATTAGGTTGATCAGTGGCCTGATTATTCAACGATGATGGTGGATTTCCATAATATTTGTTTCTCATTGACACCAAAACTTTGTTTTGTGGCTTTGTGATGGATAACATGAGTACTTGGGATGTGGAAGCATGATTTGTTGCAACCAAATGTGTCTCCGGTGTTTGGAAACAGATCAGTCAACACTGCCAATGTGTTTGAAGTCTTTAAAAGTTTAGAGACCTTGGAGCAGTGTGGAAAATCTCTCGTAAAATTCTCATCATTATAGATTAGACATGGATAATGAGGTTTCCTTACTGAAGCAGAGGAATCAGATGATTTCTTTAGAGGGGAATTATCCTGTTTCTTTTTGTTTTTCCCCTTTTTCTTGCTTCCTGGTTGCTTTGGATTTTTTCCTTTGTCAGATGACACAGCATTAATTTCGGAAGCAAGAGTATTTTTTGATGCATTGGTAGTTTGATTGGTAACGACAAGGGTTTGACCATATGGTCTTCCCACCATTTGCATGCTCGAAGAACCTATCACACCATTGTCGACATGAGTGTCCTTACTCGATTGTGGAGGAGGAGGAACAATGAAAGTTGGTCGGGGTGCATTGGGAATTTTATCATAAAGCGTGTCGGATTGTGTGTAAATCAAATCCAAGTATTGGGCACGAGCAATTACTTGCTCTTCTGTGACAACTCCACCTTTTTCCACATCCTCGGTGATTGATGGCAACAAGGATTTTATGAACCACTCAGCTAAAAGCTGATCGGGAACATATGTCTTAACCATTCGACGATGACGCCACCACTCATGAATATGATCTGATATATGGGTAGCAGTAGTCTGTTTAAATTTGGTTAGGAGTTCCATTCCAGTCTCGTATTTGATGGGTAACTAGAAGTGGGTCAAAAATGTAGTGGCTAAAGTGGTGAAATTGTCGAAAGAAGCTCTTGGTAACTCAATGTACCATTTAGCAGTCGAACCAGTAAGTGTTCCTTTGGAAAGACGAAGTCTAACTAAATCATCATTTAAGGAGTTTGATGAGCACCAAAAATTAAAGGTCATGACATGATTTGATGGGTCTTCTCTAGGATTTCCGTTAAATTTCGGAATGTCAGATGGTAACTTATGTGGAATTATCGGCCACTGAGGTGCATATAAGATTGGATCATTAGTGGGCCGATTTAAATCTGGTAATTCTAAAGTTGCTACAAATGGGAATTGTCGATTCAAGTCAAGTTGAGCATACCAAGGATATGATGTAATTGCATGAGCAATAGGTCTTTGCATACCGACATAGGGTATTTGCATTTGGTAACCTTGTTATGGTTGTTGTTGAACAAAACCAACATAAGGTGGTTGTTGATAACCAGGTTGAATTTGTGGTTGTCCATAACCTACAAAGCCTTGTTGACCAAGACCTTGGTAAGCTTGATATTGACCAAACCCAGGTTGAGCCTATTGAGCAAGTCCAAATTGGGGTTGGAATTGTTGGAATTGGGGTTGTTGAAATTGTGGCTGCTACGGTTGTTGAATCAACTGTTGTTGTTGTTGGTACAATTGTTGTTGATTTAACAGTTGTTGTTGCCCAACAATGAAAGGTTGGCTAGGTTGTGAATAAACTATACAGTGTAAGCTTGGGTCAATCCAGATAAGGGTACACTAACCTGAGGTTGCTTCTGAACCCCGAAAACAAGTGGTTGTTGTACAACAACTTGAGGAATTTGAACTTCTTGACTTGAAACTTGTGGTTGCAAGGTGGAAGGATCAGTTTGTACCGGTTGAGAAACAATAGTTTGAACTTGTGATTGTGGTACAATAGTAACAACAGGTGTAGTAGAAATAGATGACACAGTTTGCATTGGTTGTGTTGGATACACAAGCCTTGGTTGAATTGGCATTGTTGGTTTCCATTGACAAACTCTAATTCCAGATTGACCTGAATACTGCAAGATATGACCATATGATGGTCCTCTAGAATAAGGAGGATACGGTGAATAAGCATATTGCTCTCCATATGGTGGCAATCTAGTATTTAATGCATACATAGGTCTTTTTTGACTAGATTGCCTAGCTTGATATTGATATGCAGGATCAAACTATTGAGTTCCCACTATAGAAGAACTAGGTAAAATTCCGGTTGAGGACATGGGTGATGACCATGGTGTAGAAGCAACTCCTGAGTGGGTTCCAGCTAAAGATTGGTAACCAATTGGGACGGATGGTTCACCATATAGGTGTGACTCAGGGGTGGTAGAAAACATCGAGGAGGTTGTAACATAAGATTCTACCGCAGGTGCATCAGATGATACAGTCTGAGATGTTTATGGTTGTTCAGCCATAGTTAACTGACCCAAAAGTTGTCCTAAAGAATCGACGGGTACTTGAAAATAAGCAGGATCAAACGGAGCAGTAAAAAGTGGAGTATGAGGGTAAAGATAAAGCCCAGTTCCAAAGTGGAAAGGGGTTCCAAGTGTAGAATATTCTTCCAATTCTTCCTCTATATCAATTAGACCTAGTGGAAGAACTTCACTGTCAGGTCCGTAAAATATTTCTGGTGTTGATAAAGTTGAAGTTTCAGTAGTTACTGATGTCTGAGGGGTAACCGGTTGATCGTCCTCCAGTAAAGTAACAACTTCTGAATGTTCAATTTCAAAGTCCAGATGTTCAGGTAAATGAACAACAGTTTTAGAAAGAGGTTCCTAAACAACTTCAGGTTTAGATGTAACTTCTATTTGAACTGGGATAGGTTCTGGATTAACTTTTGGTTGAAATGATTCAAGTTCAGAAGTAATTTCTTGTTGAGTAACTTCAAGTTGAGGATCAAATTGTTGTTGAACAATATCGGTTACTGTTTCACTAGGATCAGTGCTAATGTCCTCAAGTAATTGTGAAACTTCTTCTTCAGAAATGGATATACCAGAAAATGGTTGGAGTAACTGGAATCTCAGTACTTACTGAAATAGATGATTCAGGTAATTTAGATGAAGAACTAGGAGTTCTTGATTTACTAGACTCAGTTAAGCGAGACTTCTTTGTCTGAATAGGTGTCGCTTCGGGTGGCAAAGGCGGTTTTCTCGCTATTCTCAGAGAACAACATGGTAAGGGTTGATGTTCCTCCACGATTTTTGATTAATTTTATTATCAAAAAAAAAAGGGGGTATACTATGCAAAAGGTTTACCAAGCAATTGTGAACTGTAGAATACCTCTTGGTGAACCAAGAAGTATGGGCAGGCAATCTCCTTGAATGCTGTGTTCGGTGTATCACAGTTTACAAGGCGGTCGACTTGGTTACTTAAGGATGGATAACAACCTAGAGTTGTCCTCCCATATATACCCGAAGGTACGTGGAGGCCCAGTTCGTATAAGTTTTGTCTAATGCAAAACCGCACAGTGAGAGAATTCCCATATACTTCACGTACTGTAACACCGCCCTATATACCTGAAAGTACGTGGATGAGCTACAATATACTCATGTATGTGGAATGAGGTATCAGACTCGAGATGTATTGCATAAAAGTTAGCGATAGCTACTTTGTTTTACGACGCTAGAACATGTCTCTAGCCTAGAACCACTAAATGTTCTCGTTAATGACAATGCTCCATTAGGTAAATTGATGTTAATTTTAGGTTGATCTTGCTTAGGAATTTTCCTTTCAAGTTCACCACATGATGTATTATGAAATTCCTAGGAATGCAACGATCATGATAAGCATTCTTTCCATTCAATTAAACAATGAAAATCCTAGCTACTTAGGGATAGAGCAATCAAATTTCTTTCGATCAAAGAGCAAAGAGCACAATCTAAATGCAATTTCCCTACACTACTCCTATGAACACACACAAACTTTTTCAATGCAAAATTCATGTATTTATTTTAGATTTCCTTAATGTGAATATGAACAAAAGGAAATATGCACATACAATCAATCAATCTTTCATAAGAACAAAGACTTTTACGACAGTTCTAATTCGAAGGAAGAGAAGACTTTACAACACTTTCTTTCGAATGAAGATTAATCAATTATATCCTAAATTTGACTATTGATCAATAATGACAAAGAAAACATTAAGAAAAATTAATCAATCCAATCAAAGTTGGGCTAGACCAGGAGATAGAGACTCATTTTCTGAGACATAACATTCATTGATCAATCAACAAACAATCAAACAGAGAAAAGTTGGAAAAAAATCTTTACAAAGGTGGGAAACTAAGCCTAGGAGGATTAGTGCAACCCAGAGTGGGAGACTGTGTGCTTTAGAGCATTGTCCCTAAGCCAGGGGTTCTCTACATCGCACTGTGTCCCTCACAAGCCTATGCTGGTGACAGTAAGCCACTTCAAGAGGCAATTTGACATAGTTTTGACCAAGTTTTCAATGCAAACAACTGAATTACAATATATGAACACAAATAAGGTCTACAAGGATGTCTTAGGAGGTGGATAAGCTACTAGGAAAGAGGATTCTTCCCCAGTGGAGTCGCCAATTTGTTTTGGAGAATTTAGCATCTATGGATAAATACTAATTCTCTAGATAAGTAGCTGTATCTAGAACAACAGTTTAAAGTGTTTTAGACTTTTCCTATAAGTAATAGATAAGATGAGAAGATAGAAGACCTACCTATAGTTCCACTTTCCTCTCATCTCCCTTGTATTGATTTCATCGCTCCTTCCCGTACTTAATCTGCTTGAGAAGTACCCTGTAATCACAACAGAAGACAAAAACTGATCAAAGCATACGATCTATTGAATATAAGTGAAAGGAATAAGATACAATACACACACATAAGCATTGTTAAACAATACAAACATATGGGGAAAAGGTTCAAACACTTTATTAGATAGAAGAAGGAATTACGACCATTGGTGTCTGATTCAAAGCCATTCCTCGAGCTTGGATCCCATCCACATCACATCAAAAACATGACAAACTTGTAGCATTACAATACTTGCTTCAAAGCCAAATCTCATAACAGCATTATCACCTTGCAATTCAACATAATCCAGCCCCTGATCACTTAGATGAGTTGCCAATTTTTAGGAAGATGAAGGAGGTTTTGTCATTAATGGTGGCATTGAATGGCCTTCCATACTTAGAATTAGTTCCATGGAGGAAGGGATGAGAAGATAGGATGCACCTTAACTCATTCCTCATCCATTTGCGAGCTCATACGAGTTGATAAGGGAGGTAAACTTCTAGATGTCTCCAAAAGATAAGAATATTCCCCAAACCCTATATGAATTTCGCTCATTCTCACCCAACGCATGTGAAAGGAAGCCTAAGTGCTCTACAGAGCACCCTGGCAGTGGACTTAACTGCTCTGCAACACACCTTCATAAGGGCTTACCTACACTAGTCCCTCTAAAGGCTATTTTTGGATGTCTTCAAGTCATGAAATTGTCTGGGAAGGAGGCATTCAAAGGGGTGACTTGTTTAGGGCATGAAGCAATTGAAATTAGGATTTGATGAGCCCTAAAACATTGATCTAGATGTTGGGATTTGATGTGCCCAAATGGATCTGTAACAAATGTGGATCTAAGAGTCACTTTCACAAGTAACACACACCCACATGGATTTACAAGGCTGGAAGGCACATCCTTTGGGCTTATATGGCATGGCCAAAAATTTCTTGGGTACCCCTATTGAAAGAGGGGTATCAAGATCCCTAAAATATCACAATACTGATAGACCCAATAATATTTCATTAATTTACCTACTACATTGCCATCGATTATCATGTTTTTTGGTCCATCACAGTTGAAATAGTAAGCTTATGAGAGATAAGAATTGAGAGATGTGCGCATCATGGTTAGACTTCCACTCCCAGTACTAATGTAACTTGAACCATGTAAATAGCTGGGAAATTTCTTTGTCAAGTTATTGGAGTTTGTCAAGATGTCGAGAGTGGGATATCTAGAGATTCAAAGGTAGCTTTCAAGCTACCTCATTGATATTATTTTTCCCCATACAGGGAAACAAAGGTATGCCATGGCACACTGGGTAAGATTTGCTAAGAATTCCAAGCTATGAAAAGGAATTAAAAAGGGAGAACCATTTATTTATTCCTATTGATATTTTGTTGAGAATAAAAAATGTTTGGACATGGAGTTATAAAGACCTAAGAATGCTTGAATGATTGATACCTAAAAGGTAATGGTATTGGTACAACCTATGATTGAAAAATCTTGTATGCACCCCCGAGCTATTACAAGAAGTAATTTGGGTTCTTAATCTTGTTAAATATTTAATGAAATTTTTTTGCTTGTGTTTAATATGCTAGAATTTGGGATGAACTTGGAAATTCTACCCTTGCTGGATTGGATGGAAAATTACATCAAGAAGGCAGGCTTGAGTAACTAGAAATAAATCAAGGAAGGCTTGCTTGGACTAATGTCAACATCTAGACTTTTAAGTCCCTAAGCTATGTAAAACATTGAAAAGGGGGAGTTTCTCCCTTGAAATGATCATTTTGTTGATTGTTGTTCCTTTTTTTTGGGAAAAAGTTTGAATTTGGAGTAGTTTAAGCTTCAACATGCCTGATTTAATGTTGTTATATGAATGCACAATTGGATTTGTATTGAGTGCATCTAAATAGATTAATTTGGTTGCTAAATAGAAGTATTGAGGCACATGTTTGAGACTAATTTGACTAATAGTTGAGGTGTGCATGATATTGTGCATTTAGAGAAGATGCAAAATATTCTTAGGAATTGATAATAAAAAGGACCATGTGTTTGAAGTGTGATTTACGGCAAGGAAGTATCTTCAGCTATTGGTAGAATCATGAGAAAAATAATAAGGAAATGTAAGGCTATAGAAGGAGCCAGTTATATACCCTTGAGAAAATTATCAATTAAGTACACATGGTAATGAGAGCCATGTAAATATGGAAATTAACCATGCTACAACTATGGATAAGTTGAAAATATTGGGTAAGAATTCATTTAGGTTAAGTTTTTATTGCTTATGAAATAATTTCAATTGAATTCATGCATAGCATGAATTCCAAATATGGGTATGGTTAAGAAAAATAACTGCTAACACATAAGATTTGATAGGGATCTTAGAAATATATATGAGTGGTCATCATGAACAATAGTTAGATAGGTGAGTAGTACACTCATAAATAAAAAATAATAATGGTGGATTATGTAAGGAAATGTGGCCTATGAATTTGTGAATCTCATGGGAAAGAAATCTAATAGACATATCAGGTTGTGGGCATGACTCTTAGAATATGACAACAAAAAACCTATCATGTCACAACAACTTTAGTGGATTTGTTATTTTAACCTTATTGGTTAAAGATCTCAATAAAAAACCTTCAACCTGGGTCAAGGGCAATAAAGAAGTTTTGAAATGTTGGTTTGATTAAGGAATGTAAGACAATGAGAGAAAGAGAAGTGCCAAGAGATTTATATATCAATGAAGGGCTCCCTAGTAGGCCCTACATGGCCATGTTTTACTGTCTTAGTAGGCCTTGTTGAAGGGACCTATTAGACCTATGTAAGTCATCATACATAACAGATTAAGTAAAGGTGAGTAAAAAATGATAAATGTATGAGGTAAAATGAATGATTTCTTGGAGTGAATACAACCACACTAACCACATCTATTATGTATAAATACATATCAAGATTGAATACAAATTTGGTTGGAATTATTTTTTGAAACTACATTCTTCTTGTATAATGTGTGTGTGCTTACTCTTGTTTCATAGTGTAACATGTTATTTTCTATGTGTTGAAGCTGAGCACTCAACACTTTAGCATTGTTTCCTTCTTCATTTGGTTTGGTGACAACAACATAAAATGAAGGTGGTGGAACGATTTTGCAAGAGGAAGAAAAAACGAAGATTATTAATCTACAAGTTGAATATTTTTTCAAGGAGACACTTGACGAAAGTGGATAATGAACATAAAATATTGATTGTATATGCTCGTGGATGTTTCTCTACCGAAGATATGTCTACGCAAGCAACCAAAATTAATGAAATAAACAAGTAAGAACTTGCTTCTATAATTAATTATAAAAATGTTTGTGCAAGAATTCTTAAAGAAAGTTGGTTGGAGAAATTTTTGCCTTGATTGGAAGAAAAGGAATGTGAATATTGAAAAACATTCTTGACAAGGTATGATTATTTGTATTAATCAATAAACAAAGATCACAAGCCAAACATATTTATGCTATCATGATGACAAGCAAAGGAAATCTAATCGATCTCCAAAATAACATGACAGATTATTTGTGGATTTTCTATTACTAAGTGGTTGTGAAAGAAATTCTATGAGGAAAGAATATGTAAATTTGATGATTTCCAAACTTAGTTTAAATATTTGATGTGAGCCTCGATGGTCTAAACTTGAAATAAATGAGTACTGGCCATTGAGTAGTTCCAACTGGTTGCCTTGATGAATATGAAGAAATTAAAATAGACCAAGGGAGAAATTGACTAAAGGAAAATATGACCAGACATGCCAACATAGGTAAAGATGTGATATATAGTATTGATGACATTGATTGCTAGTCAAGATAATCCAAATTTAAATTGACCAATGCATGGAAGACCTATTGAGTGACGAGAATCCCACATTATCTTACCACCACCTAGTGACTTGAAGATTTCCATAATGACGAGTAAAATGTTGGAGAAGATGTTATGGCCAAAAGGAGTGAAAATGGCAGAAATTCTTGTAAAATGTTTGGTAATGTCTTGCTATGTCAAAAATTTTGATGCACTGAAAGGACACCCAAAAATTTGTAATTTTGTTGGTTTTTCTATTATATTTTAGAAAACACAAGCCAAAATCATACAATTATGCTATAGAAGTGTCTTTACATGAAATAGTATTTTAAATATGGTAGATATTTGGCTACTATAGCAAGCAACTATAGTGAATAATTTTTAGCTGATTGTAGTTGCCCAATTATAAAACATGACATGTTCCTCATCATCAGTGAAACAAAAGAACTGCCCCTATTCATTATGATGAAAAATATTCATTCAAAAAGATTGATGAAGAATTTTGTGTGAGCTATTATGCTGATTTGATTGACTCAAAAAATGAAGCTGAGTTGACTATGAACAATGGGTAGAGTGTCGACTAAGTCGATGGAACGAACTCTGACTTCAAATTGTTGGTCGAATTTGATTGACTAGCGAAGCCAATTAAATGTGATGAAATTATGTTGATTGCATATTTCAGGAATATATTGGTATTTGATGGTCAAAAAAGGGATCAAACAGTTGACCTCTCTCCTGACCATCAGATTTCGAGATATTCTAAGAATCTGTGATCAACATAAATATACCTAATAAAATGAAGAAATGGATCGAATTTGACCATAAAATGAAGAAATCAACCAAGTATTTTATTGACTTATTAAAAATGAGCATGCCTTTTATAATCATATGGAAGACATTCATGGTGAGAAAAAAGTTATGTAATAGAGGATTCCCTACCTTTCGTTTGCGAGAATCAGGGGGCTACAAAAGAATTCACTGAGACAGACAATGATGATGAGGATAGGATAACACAATTTATCACTACACATTTCCTCATATGAATACAGGGAAATTAGTGGAATGGAAATATACATAAGAATTATTATACCATCATCGGGAGGTATTGGCACTCTTGGTAAAGCCCAGAGAGAAAATAATGGAGAGAGGCAACAACGGTGGAAATGAAACTTTTTCCAAGTCAGTTTTGAGTTGGGTGAGCAGGCATCTCAACTCCAATGCAACCATGTCTACCATCCCCATTGGGTTTAAATGTGGTTGAGCATGGGGATGTAGCTCAACTATTAAATGTTGGAGAGATTGATACAGTCAATTGTAGCAAGTGTACCTCAATTGATCTAAAAATTTGCAATTGACAAAATAAGGAATGATGAGAGTACCTAATATTATATTTCAACCTTCTCATATGATTCTCGATGTGTACATAATGTTGTAAAGTTGGTCGATGTTAAGTGCAATGCACTGGTCGATGTCGAGTGCAATATGTTGGTTGAGGTTGAACATATTGATCAAGGTAAAGTGAGATGCGCTAGTCAAGGTTGAATGTGGTGTTTGATGTTAGTCATCAAGGTGCGTTATTTGAAAAAATGTGCATGTTTTCAATTAAATTTCGAGGTACATTTAATTTAATTGATGAGGTGAAGAATCAAATGGAAAATTTGACTAAACCAATCCATGGAATTATTTTTTGACTCGTTGGTAGACATATGACTTGTGGAGGTGACATAACAATAACATATGCATCATTTTCTTAAGTCTATAGATTATCTTTATAAATAAATATAGGGATATTGGGGCAATGGCCTTCTTCTAACTTTTGGGAGGAAAGGACTCACAAGTGGAAAAAAGTGAAGCACCTTCAAATTACTTTTAGAAGATGGAAAAGACTTTTGTATCACCAAAAACCTTATGGCTAAATTTTTACCTTGTTGGATTCAATCTCATACTTTTAGAACAAGTTTGGAAGCTCTATTAGGACTTTTTGAAATTTGAGGATGCACTCCTAAAATTTTAGGGATTGACATCTTTATGGATTTTGATATAGTATGGAAATAGTTTGGAACTTTGGGGATGGGAGTACTTAGCCTCCACCCATGGTCACATAGCCATCAAAAGCCATGATGAAGAGCCAGGTGGAAGAAGATGTTATTGAGCTATCGAGCCATGGGTATCAAATACTTCATCAAAATACACACACAGGAACCCTATATGGACATTCCTGACCAATTTGTTGATAGACAAGAATTTTCTGATCATTTATTAGTATATTGGGTTGTCACTGTCGGGATACCAAAGTGTCAGGCTAGAAAGATCTAAGTATTAGGAGTTTTGAATGATAATTATCCATCAATTGACATTTTTGTTTTTGTTGGTTACTATCTAGTTTGGACCATCAAAGTTGTATCGGTCTAGTGAGAGATGGGAGTTAGGAAATGCAGAGGTGGTGGTTAGATTTACTCCCTTGGAAATGATGGAAGTTGATCCATTTAAATGGTTAGGAAATTTCTTTGTCAGGTTATAAGAGTGTGTTTAGCTATTGGGATTCGACTATCAAGAGATTCAAAGGAATATTTTTGGCTACCTTCCCATATGCTGGACCATATACATGGTTGGAAGGATATGACATGGCACGATTGTTTGCTTGATTTGGTGATGACATAGAATGATGTGGAAAATCCACATGGTAGATGATGTGTCAATGTGATGTGGCATGAGTCATAGTCCTTAATGACATTGCATACTAATGTGGAAATGACATGGTGGTTCATATGGTAGGGTGACATGGCACAACTTGGATTAGAGTGCACAATAGGTAGCATCTAAGATGGTGGTGGAATGGATATTAGATATTAGGAGATATATGGAGTCACTACTAGTGTGGAGATATGATAGTAACATAACTCGATATATCTTACATTTTTAGAGTAGGATAACATTAAGAAACATAGTTTCATCTTGGTGTCTCTAGAGGTTAGTGGTCAAACGTTAAGCTCTTAGGAGAATCCTAATGAGCTATTCTAATTTCCCCCCAGTAATAAAAAAAACTAAATCTCGTCAACTACCAAAGATGGGTATCCATTAGCTACCACTGAGTATTGGGTGATGAAAATGACGAGATTGGTGGTCTGGTATTAGGAGGTAGGGTAACTGATCCGGATTTAAACAGGAATGAAATAAAATATAGAGATAGCCATAAAGACAGATATGCAGCGGAAATAATACTTCATTTCATTACTGTAAAATACTGAAATATGCTTACAAAAAGAAATAGAAATAACCCAGCTAGGGCGATGGTAGCTTATCTTTGAGGAGAGATGTGTCGGCTACGTGCCTCTGAACTGTCTTACAATGAGGCTCGAAGGCCTATTTATTGTTGAGAAACAATGGAAAACCCTTAACATTCCAAAACCTAACCCTAGAAGATGAAACGCCAAACTATGGACCCCGTTTGGGTAAATTGGTACATCAACTTCCCGGGGTCGTAACTTTGGCATACGATCTCCGTTTTACGCACATGATAGCCCGTTGGAAAGATCTCTCTGAGGACTACAATGTAAAAGACGGAGCTAGATTTCCCAAAAAACGTCGTTTAGGGCCTCAAAACGGCTTCGGAAGTTTAGGACCCGAAAAACTGCTAAAAATAGTAAATTGCGCTATAATTAAGGAAACTGAAAATGTTGAGAGGAACAATGGTGGGGGTCCAGGTGGACTTGGCAGGTGGCCACCAATATCCACCTGGATCATTCCTCCTCCCTTAGGAAGCAATGGTCCCCATTGCGTTGAGTTCCTCCATGAGATGGGGAAACTTTTGCTGAACTTGGTCCCTGGTGAGCCACTTGCCATTGTGAAGGAGTTGGCCTGCTTTGATAACTCGATACAGTTGAATATTTTGTTGGCGAGTATTCTTGATCTATGTGTCCATGATTCGATCAGTTGCATCCTGTTCCATGCAATCTGGATTTAATTCTGTGGGTGTGAGCTGTTCTGCAATGTCAGATGTATCTAGCAATGGTGGAAAGTATGGCCGCAGGTGGTCCACATTGAACACTGGGTGCAGGCCAAGGAATGGGGGAATGCTAAGTTCAAATGCATTGTCTCCCACAGCCCTAGTAATGGTGTAGGGACCATATCGGAGTGGTCTCAGTTTCCGATAGGCTCCAGTAAGGCGTTCCTTTTGCAAATGCAACCAGACTTTGTCACCCACCTGAAACTTGTGTGGCACCCGATGTTGATCATGTCGCTGCTTGTACTTGGCATTTGATTTCTCCAGAATGTCATGGACCTGCTGGCGAATATGTTGGATGTGTTCAATGAAGCTGGTTGCCTTGTTTGTTTCAGACTGGACATGAGTTGAATCTGTGTGAGTAGCTGCAAGTGGCATGGCCACATCAATGGGGCATAGTGGCTGGAATCCCAAGCCCACCTTAAAAGGGCTATGGCCAGTCGAGCTATGAAGAACTCGGTTGTAGCTGTGCTGAACATAGGGGAGGCTCTCATCCCATGTGCGTGGATGCTTTGAGTTGTACATGCGCAGAATGTGTACAATCATCCTATTGACAACCTCTGTCTGGCCATCAGTTTGAGGATGGAAAGCTATGGATTTAGTGAGTTTGGTGTCTAGCATTGACCAGAGGCTGGACCAAAATGTACTGAGGAACCGACTGTCCCGATCTGAGATGATAGACTGTGGGATCCCAAAGTGCACCCACACTCGTTTGAAGAAGAGTTTAGCAGTGGCTTCTGCTGTGATATTCTTCTTGCAGGCTGCCATAATGGCCATCTTCGAGAACCTGTCGACGACCACAAAAACACAGTCATTTCCATGCTTAGTGGAAGGAAGGCCTGACATGTAATCCATGGAGATGGATTCCCAAGGTCGACTAGGGGTAGGCAGCGGGTTATAGAGGCCTTGCTTCTTAATGGTCGGTTTGGCAATGGCACAAGGAGTACATGATCTGATATACTTTCCGACATCTTGTCAAAGATTCGGCCAATATAAATACGTTTGCAGTACTGCCACCGTTTTCTCGACCCCGAAATGCCCAACAGTTCGACTATAGTGTGCTTCCCAAATCATCTTGGCACGCTCGCTTGAAGGAACACAAAGGTGACCCAGGTGGCATAACAGGGCATCCTGGAGGTGAAAATCTGGAACACGCCGACCCTCCAAGAGTGTCTGGTATGTGTGGCCAAATTCTGGGTCGCTTTTGTAGAGAAGTGGCCAATCAGAAGTCTTGTGCCCACAAGAGTTGAGCACAGTGGTTAACGCCATGATCGGTGGTCGACTGAGGCAATCTGCAACATTATTGGTGCTACCCTTCTTATATTTGATATTCAAATGGAACTGCTGCAGGTATGTAGACCACTTCTGATGGCGATCATTTTGCAATTTCCCTTGGGTCTGTATGAACTGGAGGGGTCGATGGTCTGTGTGGATGATCGTTTCCTTCCCCAAAATGTAATGCTTCCATTGTCTGCAGCCTTGCACAATGGAATACATCTCTTTATCATAAGTGGGATACTTCTGGACTGTGTCTGAAAGTGTTTCACTGTGATATGCCACTGGATGCCCATGTTGAGTAAGGACTGCCCCAATAGCATAGTCAGAGGCATCTGTCTCGACCTCAAATGGTTGTTGTAAATCTGGTATTGCAAGCACTTGTGCCATGCAGAGGCGATCTTTCAACTCTATGAATGCCTTCTGTTGAGATTTAGACCAAAAGAACTTTGCTTTCGCTCCTCCCTTGGTGACTTGACTCAAGGGCCAAGTGATATGAGAGAACCCCAACACGAATCTGCGGTAGAAGTTGGCAAGACCTAGAAAGCTGCGGAGCTCTGTCAGAGTGGTTGGAGATGGCCAATCTCGAATGACTTGGATCTTGGCTGGATCCACATGCACCCCCTGTTCATCAATAATGTATCCTAGATACTGAACCTGAGTCATGCCAAAAGTGTATTTCTCCAAATTGGCACATAGCTTGTGTTGCCGCAGTGTTTGGAGAACCTATCAGATGTGGTGGAGGTGCTCTTCCCAACTCTGGCTGAAGATCAGAATGTCATCCAAGTATACCACTACAAATGAGTTGGTGAATGGCCGCAAGATGTCATCCATTAGCCTCATGAAGGTTGCAGGAGAATTCGTCAATCCAAAAGGCATAACCAACCATTCGAAAAGGCCCTCCTTGGCTTTGAAGGCAGTCTTCCACACATCAGATGGTTTGATTGGTACCTGGTGATATACTGACTTTAGATCGATCTTGCTAAAATATTTTTCCCCCTTTAGTTGGTCCAAGAGGTCATCAATCCATGGGATCGGGTACCTATTATGGACAGTGATCTTGTTCAGCGCCCGATAGTCAATACAGAGTCTCCAAGTCCCATCCTTCTTCTGTACCAACACGATTGGGCTCCCACAAGGCGATGAACTCGGACGGATGTGACCTTTCTGCAGCAGCTCCTGAATCTGCCTCTTGATTTCATCGTTCTCCAGAACGGAGCGCCGATAAATTGGTCCATTGGGTAGCGGCGCACCTGGGGTCAGATCGATGGAGTGCTTGACCTGACAGTGCAGAGGGACCCCTGCGGGGGAGGTGAAGATGTCCTCGTATTCCTCCACGACCTTGTCCATCTGTAGTTGTCGTGCAGAAGGGCCCTGCCTGGAGGCTGTGGCCACCGTCTTCTTCTTTCCTTGAGGGCGTATCATCAGGAAAACAAATTTCCCAGTTTTGGAAATGAGCTTACTGCATTGTTTTGCAGTAATCAAAGAGATGGCGGTAGATGGTGCTACCTTTGGTATCCTGTACAACTTGTTTCCCAATGTAATAATAACAGCACGGGGCCTTGATTCATACACAGCATGTCGCTTCCACAAGTATGGTTGCCCTAATAATACATCACAAACTTCAAGGGGAGCAATGTCACACAATACCTCATCCGTGAAGGGCTTGATGTTGTATGGAAGGCGACACTGCTGGCTCACACGAAGATCCCGTCCTTGGTGAAGCCACCCGATGGTGTATGGTTGTGGATGTGTTGTGGTTGGTAAGCCCAACCGCTTCACGACCTCTGCCGAAATGAGGTTCTTTTGGCTCCCGCTATCGACAATGAACTGTAGTGGGGAGCCCTTTACCCACATCTGGGAGTGGAAGAGACGCTCCTCCTCCTCTGGATCTTCGGGTTCATTTTTCTGGACCTTGGTGGTAGCAACAGTGGCGTTGGGATCTGCATCAATGATCTGCTTCCCTTTGTCATTCCCCTTGTCGGGTTCTGACTCAGAGTCGAAACATGCATCTGATTCTGAAACCTTTAGCTCAGCCACCAGCGACTGCTTGGCCCGACACTCACTTGTGTTGTGAGTAGAGCTCTTATGGAACTCACACCATTTTCCCATGTCCTTTTTCGGCTTCGCAGCACTGTTCTTTGCTTGCAGCTTTGGCGGGTTGTCTTGGGCTGCCCCGCCTTGGCTTTGTCCTTTGTTCTGTGGTTTAGGGGCACCTTTCCCTTGCTTCTGATTCGCAGATCCAAAGTCTCGCTTCCTTTGTTTAAACTTCTGCTCGATCTTGACGGCATATCGATATGCTGTGCCAAGCGAGGAGATGTTCAGGAATTCTATTTCTTCCTGGATGTACTTATGCAGGCAGCCGCGATATTTGAGTATCAAATGCTGCTCCGTATCCTTGATTCCCAACTTTGTGCGAAGGGTATGGAAAATATTGGTGAACTCTGGCACGTCTTGGTCCCTTCCCTGCCGCAGCGTGGTCCACTTTATGTATTCATCCTCATAGCTTCCGACAGGGTAGTACTGCTCCTTGATGGCATCTCGGAATGAATTCCAGGTGGGTGCGGCTGAAAATAGTGAGCCGGTATTTTCATCCTTCTGTTCGCAGTAGGTTTCCCACCAGTCTTTGACGTGGGGGGCTGCTTTGAGAAGAGCAAAAACAATCTTTTCCCGACTCGAAAATTCATGAAAAGAAAAATAACCCTCTAGCAGATTTAATCATTTATCTACGGCATCCACATCTATCTGACCCTCGAATATGGGGATTTCAAAATTAACTTGTACCTTAAAGGGCGTGGCATTTCCAGAGTAGCTGCTGGAAGCCGATGCATCGCCTCTAGGTAGCCGCTGAAGGATTTGGGCAAAACTATCCATCATCGCGTTCCGTTGTCGCTCGAGGGCTTCTTCGAGCAAGATTTTGATAGGATCTCCTGCCCCCTCGTCTTTCTTCTCATCCGCCATGGGAGGTCGTCAGGATTTGCGAGGCTGGTCTCGCAAAGGTTCGACCAATTCAAGCCCTAACTTATTATATCCCGACCTCGTTGGGGACATGCAAAGAAAAACAGAGAAAAAACAGACCGCTCTGATACCACTGATACGGATTTAAACACGAACGCAATAAAATATAGAGATAACCATAAAGACAGATATGCAGCGGAAATAATACTTCATTTCATTACTGTAAAATACTGAAATATGCTTACAAATAGAAATAGAAATAACCCAGCTAGGGCGATGGTAGCTTATCTCTGAGGAGAGATGTGTCGGCTACGTGCCTTTGAACTGTCTTACAATGAGGCTCGAAGGCCTATTTATTGTTGAGAAACAATGGAAAACCCTTAACATTCCAAAACCTAACCCTAGAAGATGAAACGCCAAACTATGGGCCCCGTTTGGGTAAATTGGTACATCAACTTCCCGGGGTCGTAACTTTGGCATACGATCTCCGTTTTACGCGCATGATAGCCCGTTGGAAAGATCTCTTTGAGGACTACAACAGAAAAGACGTTTTTTTATCTAAAAAATCGCGGAGCTAGATTTCCCAAAAAACGTCGTTTAGGGCCTCAAAACGGCTCCGGAAGTTTAGGACTCGAAAAACTGCTAAAAATAGTAAACTGCGCTATAATTAAGGAAACTGAAAATGTTGAGAGGAACAATGGTGGAGGTCCAGGTGGACTTGGTAGGTGGCCACCAATGTCCACCTGGATCAGTAACCATTATCATGATTTCCTTTTGATAAAGATTAGGCTCGATATGAAAGTCAACTTCAACGTGGTATAATGATGTTGTCTAGTATAGGACATGGTATAGTGTAGTGTTGGGACACGAATGTGGGATGTTATGTGTCATCCATGTTGTATTTTACAGATTCTAATGTGGAACATGGAGTGGTCAAACATTTAAGCGAGCATAAATTTGTTCTTTGATCTCAATTCAAGATGAAATTTATATCATTGGAAAGATGATGAAAAATAGAATATGATGGTGATTTCAGTATCAATTTTTAAGTTGGATGTAGAAAGAATAATTTTTTCTAACTGCATGTCCATAATCAACCTTTGAGGTCAAGTTTGGACACCGACCCACAACCCTAATAAGGAATTAGGGGGGCTAGGTACATTATAGATGATATCAGACTTAAAGGTTCAACATTTGGGTTGAATGGATCAATAAAGATGATCTAGATTTATGAAGGAATGAAATGAAATATATACTTAAACAGAACATAGAGATACACCAAAAGAACAAAACTTCAATTAATTAATAACATGGACTGAAAACTATTTACATGCATAAATTAACAAACTAGCGCGGGAGATGGTATCTTATCTTTGAAAAGAAATGTGAAAACTACATGCCCTATGAACTATGTTACAATGAGACTTAAAGGCATTTTTATCATAAAAAATAAGTGTGAAATCAAAGAAGATTGCAATCATAAGAAATTTGTGATGGCTAAGGTTAATCATGAACATGCAACTAGGAATAGGTTCATTATATGGCTGGATAAGTCAATGAGGATGTTGCAAAGAGTTTTGTGGGGACAAGGCTATGGAAAAAAATGCTTTGATCAAGAGGTTGGTAAGAGAAATGAAAGAATCCTTCATGAAATACTAGTTGAGCATGTAGCATCCAATTGTTTCTAACATCCATACATGTATGTTTTTGATATGCTAGAAGTATTGAAAAGGAATTAGGTAATAATTCCCCTCTTTGAAATCTAATAATAGAAATGATATGAACACATGAATCATGGATGATAAGTAAATTAAGAACTATCATTGACTATGCTTTGGGTGACAGTGATCGTCACCGATAATTCCACGATACTTGGAATAAATTAATTCTTGTTGTTTGGTGTCATAGGAAACCGGATGTGATGTTATTCCTATTAGACATACCATTGAATGGTCATAAGTTCTCATAGGGTAGGTAACATGATGGATGGGAAAAGTATAGGTAGTCCAAAAGCATTTTAATGTTAATGATGAATGCATGGTTGAATACACACATGGAATGGATAAGTAAACAACTGAAATGATAGAGTTTGTACGAACTCATGAAACTGATATTATCTCAAGGGATATAAAACATTGCAACCAAGGAGAGTTTCATGTTGATGTGGTCACAAGAAAAGGGACTAAAGGAGGGATCCAATTCAGAAAACAAAGGCACAAAACAATAACATAACAGCTAAGTATTTTGAAATTGTCAAATTAGACTTGAATCTACAGATTTAAAATCTAATTGCATAGGATTGATATGTTGGAAACTAATAAGGTTTGTGAAGTGTTTGTGTTACGTATAATGAAGGGGAAGGGATTGGTAGGCTATTACAAGAAGTAATTTGCGATCTTAACCCTATTGAATATTTTGAGAAACATTTAAAGCAGATTAGTTTCATATGTTTAATATGTTGGAATTTTGGAAAATCCCACCCTTATTGAATTGAATACAGAATTGCATCAAGAAGATAGATTCAAGCAACTAGAACTCAACCAAGGAAGGCTTACTGGGATTGATATGAACAACTAGACCATGGAGTCCTTAAGTTGTGTAAAACATTGAGAAAGGGGAGTTGCTCCATTTATATGATATTTATTTTTATCGTTATGCCTTTCATTTGGAAAAGGATGAATTGTGAATTACCTTAATCTTCAACATGCTGAATGTATTGTTATTATATAAATATACAATTGGAATATTAAAAATAAAAATTTAGTGCATGAAAATAAGATTAAATTGGTTGCTAAATAGAAGTGTTGAAGCACATGTTGGATACTAATTTGACTAACAACTAAGCTGTGCATGATATTGTGCATCCCAAAAAGATGCATACTATTCTCAAGAATTGATAATAAAAATGACAACTTGTTTGAAGTGAGATCTAAGGCAAGGAAGTACCTTTAGCCATTGAAATAGTCTTGAGGAAAATGACACAAGATGCAAGGGTGGAGAAGGATCCAAATGGATACCCTTGAAGAACTAATTAGCTAAGTATGCATGGTAATGACAACCATGTAATATGGAAACCTGTTATAGGCATATTTGGGCACTGCAACCCAAATCACATATGTCCATAAAACAAGGGCTTCTAAACCCCTAAAAGTGTTGTTTCATACCCTAAAGGAACAAGGTCAGCTGATTACATCATCTCCCAGAAGTTCTCCATGAAAAACTACTCAAAACTGGTCAAAACAGGACCATATAGACTTCTCCATGCATAGGGTGCGATGCATCTCACCTATTACACATGGAGGGTGTGATGCATACTAGAAAGCCCTTCTGTAGGGTATGATGAGCGAGAGCAGATAAATGGAAAAGGCAGTGTGCTAGGTGGAAACCCAGAGAATCTTCTAGAAACTGCTCATATGACACTTGCCTCTCTGAATTCGCCCAGGGATGAGTAAGAGATCTGAAATCTCCAAATGGAACCAAGAACTATCAGTGAAATGACACTAATAAAAATCCCAGAAGCTGACTCACTCTCCTGTAAACATCTATATATGGATCCCTCATCCAAGAGATCCAAAAGGTTGGAATTTTGTAATTTGCAAGGAAGTGTTGTTGGTTTCTCTTTGAAGACATTGTTGGGTGATCTTGCTTTGTATGAGGTGAAGAGGGCTTTCATGCTGGGAGGATGGCACTGGGTCAGACAAATGGGTTGTAATCCTCTCTTCTACTACTTCTATCAATAAAGCTATTTGAGTTTTCCTCCATATTCTTGTATATCTCTGAATCTTGTACTGATATATGCATTTGTATGGTTAATATACATCCGATCCTATATTGTTTATGGTTATAGATCTCTATGCTTTGATGGTATTATGCTGCTTTGACTCTACAGGTGTTCTTTGAAGTAGGACAAATAAGGAAGGAGTGGAAAATTTCTGTCAAAGGAGGGAGGAAACAAGCAAGGAGCCAAGCGAAATACTAAGGTTGGTACTCTCGTTTTCTCCCTCATCTATCTCTCATAAAGGAAAACATAAGTAACTTTAATCTGTTTGTTTCTAAGATAGCTACCTGTCTTAGTGGGACTAGCAGCTTTGAATAGACACTAGTTTTCCTGATAACAAAATGGCGACTCCATGGGGGAACGAATAGTTTGATTGCTTGTCTCTATTTGTTTGATTCATAAACTACAGACGAAGCCTGAAGTTAAGCCAACTAGCCTTCGAACTACATTTGCTATGCAAGTGCAAAGTATATCAACGCTGCTTCAGTCAATCTCCAGGTTTGTTTATGAACTGAACATCTGACTTGCAAACATCCTAAGTGCCCTGGTGGTAGCTCAAATAACCTCATTAGATCAGCCCCTATACTTTGTGTTTACTGACAATCATTAGCTCAGCTTAAATCCCTGAACTTAGTTGCAAACTGTGAGAAAAAACCAAGCTCAGTCTCGTCCCTGGACCATCACACTGTCTCTTCTTGGCAGTATGGATGCATCGCACCTCTCGTGTGTTGTAGGTGAGATGTATCCCTATTTCCCTGTGTTACAGGTGCGATGATCAGATGAGACTGTTTTTGCCTCCAAATTTTGGTTTTTTCTTCATTGTCTTCAGCTTTATTCACTAGTTTTGCTATCTGTGATCAATATATCTCTGTTGAAACCATCTTCCTTTGCATTATACAGCTTCCATAAGAAGGAATTGTTAATGTTTTTAATGTATTTTTTCATCATTTACAGTTATCCTTTGCAAATAGTAGCTTAATCGAACTGTCGTCTTTTGATTTGAAAGTGTCACAATTCTCGTTTTCAGTCAAGAAAAAGAGTATTACAAAGCATTTCTCTTTTAGACAGTCAATTACACTTTTGCCATTGTATTTGATTTGAATCATTAGTATTTCAAGTGTTGAAAGCAATTTTGAATTCGAAATCGCAAAGTGTCATCTTGGCTTTACTTTCGTTTTTTTTGAAAAGAAAATTGTTAGTACTGTCACTTTGAAAGAAAAAATAGTTCAGATCTGTACTTAGCATTCTTTTTGTCAATCATATATTAAGAAAGCGAAAAACAATACATGCATGTGCATTTGCATTAAGACTGCATGCTGAAGGTTATTTAGGAAAAGTGCATCTAGTGTGTGCTCTCTACTCTATGTTGAAAGAATTTCATTTCTCTTTCCTTAGTAGCTAGGATTTTCATTGCAAAAAGAAAGTAAATGGCTATT
This sequence comes from Pinus tabuliformis, assembly GCA_031772625.1. NCBI lineage: Eukaryota > Viridiplantae > Streptophyta > Pinopsida > Pinales > Pinaceae > Pinus > Pinus tabuliformis. The sequence goes on from CM062811.1 coordinate 337,308,717, forward strand.
TATCATCTTAGATTGCACATTTATGAATTGTATATCTACATCATGTGGTGAACCTTAAAGGAAAACTTATTAAGAAAGATCAACTGTAAAATAAACTTCAATGAACATAAAAACTCTTTGGAACCTAACGCACAACATCTAGAAGTCTAGGCTAGAGACATATTCCGGTGTCGTAAAGCCTGGTAACTATCGCTTTCATCATAGGTTGGGTGATTCCTCCTCTTTGAGACAACAAGTGCCAGTACGGACTTGTGCTCCCACGTACCATCAAGTATATATTGGGAGACCACAATAGGCTACATCCTTTATCCTTAGGAAGCCGTGTCTGCTACCCTATCGATCACAATGCACTAAACACAACATTCAGGAAGATTGACTGCCATACCGTAAAAAGTATTCTACAATTTTGTGATTGGTTTGGTAATCCATCTATCTAGATTTCCAGAGTAGTCATTTTCGTTCATTTTCAGACTCCTTAAAAGAAAAGGTCCATCTGAGCCCTTGTCACTTCAGGCTCATTAAAAATTGAAGGCGACTAGAGTCATCTTTAGATTTTTCTTGACTATTAAAAATTGAAAAAGCAAGTTGTGTCAAAGCATCATAAAAATCATTTAATTCGGAATAATATTTTCCCTTTTTTATTTTGAGTTGATCAAGTAATCCGCAATTGTGGAAGAAAGTCAATCAAAACCCCGTCGTTCACAGAGACTAACGAGTCAACCGTATTTGACTCCGGAAACGAAACCATTCCGGGCCAAGAAATCTCATTTAACTAGGTCAAAGTCTCCTGGTTTGTTTGAACCTTGTGTTTCAACATCCTTAGAAACTCTAGTTACTCCAACTATTTCTGGTATCCCTGCCTCTACAGAAGAAGTTCCACAATTACAAGAGGACACTAGAACTGATCCTATTGTAACGATAAACACATCTATTCCTGAACCAACTCCATCTAGGACTGATTCGGAAGGTGTTAACCCTCCAACATTTGTCACTGCAGAGTGTGCACCTTCTTCGACACCAGAAATATTTTACAGATCTAACGGTCTGCCTCTTCCACCTGGATTGATTGCAATAAAAGAGATTATGGAGGATATTCCAACCAGTACCCCATTACATTTTGGAACTGGGATGCACCTATATCCTTCTAATTCAGAAGATAGTCAACCTTCATCGCAAGTTCCTGTAGAATCACTAGGAAGTCTTTTGGATAGACTTAATATGTCTGAACAACCATCAACATCTAGGATTGTGTCATCCGATACAGCAATAGTAGAACTTCGTGCCACTTCTCCGAAAATGTTCGTTGGTGTACCATCTGTCCCAACTAGCTCTCAACCGCTAGATGGAGTCCACCCAGAGGCTGTTTCGATAGTATGGTCTGTTCCCGTTTGTTTGTTCGAAATAATATTTAGAATTTCTTATGTTAAGTCTCAGCAAATTGATCCTCCACAACAGTATCAATTTGGGCAGTCAAGTCTACAAGGACCAATTTTTCCTTTGAACACTAGATTGTCACCATATGGGGGGTAGTATGCCTTTTCATTGTTCCCTCCCGGAGAAAAACCATATGAGAGTTCACAACAAAATTTGGGTCAAGCTAGAATTGCATCCAGTGGTTGGGTGCCAATACTACCTCAACAACCAAGAGTTGTATATTCAATGCAACCAAATCTACCCGTGTCGAATATTCCCACTACACCATCTATTGTAATGGTGTTGCAAGTACAAGCGCTGCCTGTTGTATGTCAACCTCAAGTCTCTCAGGTCGTAATACAACAACCTCTTGTCTCAACGACTCAACAACAATCGCCAATTAGTGGCTCCTTAACTGAAGCGACTCAAGCTCAAACGGGTACTATCACCCCTCATCTTGGTCAAACATCCAGTATTGGACAATAGAAAATGGCTTCACAACCATGGCTGGTGCAATATCAACAACCGCAATTCCAGCAAGATTACCGAGGACTTGAGCAACAAAGCTTTGCGGGTCATGGGAAACCATATATTCAAAACGGCCACCATCAATCATATCATAATGGTTATGCCCATCAACCTTATCAAAGTTATCAACATCAAATACATTATGCTGGTATGCAAAGACCCACTGCTCAGGCGATCCCATCTTATCCTGGGTACGCTTTGCCAAACCTGAATCAATAGTTACCTTTTGTCGCAACATTGGAATTACCAGATCTGAATTGGCTAACAAATGGTCCAATTGCTTACGCCCCTTGGTGGCTGACAAATCCTCATAAACTTCTGTCAGATATTCCTAAATTCAATGGAAATCTGGGTGAAGATCCATCGAATCATGTGATTACCTTTCATCTGTGGTGTTCGTCCAACACTCTCAATGATGATTCAATTAGGCTTTGCCTCTTTCAGTGAACATTAACTGGTCCGGCAGCAAAATGGTACATCGAATTGCCTAGAGATTCATTCGATAACTTCAGTGTCCTTGCCACGACCTTTTTAACCCATTTTCAATTACCCATAAGGTACGAAACAGGAACGGATCTTCTTACCAATTTTAAGAAAACGTCAGCCACTCATATATTAGATCATATTCATGAGTGGCGATGTCGTCGCCGAATGGTAAAAACATATGTTCCTGATCAGCTGCTAGCTGAATGGTTTATTAAGTCATTGTTACCTTCTATTACAGAAGATGTGGCTAAAGGGGGGGTTGTCACTGAAGAGCAAGTCATTGCTCGTGCACAATATCTAGACTTGATTTATACTCAGTCTGGCACACTCTACGACAAAATCCCTGATGCTCCTAGACTAGAGTTTTTTGTTCCTCCTCCTCCTAAATCAAATAAATACTCTCATGCCAGCGATGGCGTGATAGGCACAACCAGTGTGAAAACCACGAAGGCTGCATCTAAAAAGGCCCGTACAATTTCCGTTTAAAATGCAAATGACAAACTTCTTGCCTCAGAAGTTAATGCCATGTCGACTGACAAAGGCAAAGAACCAAAGCAGTCAGGGGGCAAGAAGAAAGGGAAAAGCAAAAAGAAGAAACAGGATGATTCATCTCCTGAAAAATCTTCTGCAAACCCTTATGGGCAAAAGAAACCTAATCAGCCATGCCTCATATGCGATGAGGACCATTGGATGAGAGATTGTCCATATAAAGCTGAAGTTAAGAAAATCTTTAAGAATTCAAGAACTTCAGCAGTATTGACTGACACATTTCCAAACCCAGAAGCCAATCTGGTTGCTAGGAACAATGCTTCCACATACCAAGTGCTTATGTTGTCCATTTCAAAACAGCAAAATGATGCTTTGATATCGACGAGGAACAAAGATTACGAGAATCCACAGTTGTCGAACAACAAGGCTGCAGATCAACCCAGTAGTTCGACAACAACTTCAACCGAAGTTGTGCCACCCATTGTTCCTGAGCTAACGATAAAGCCGCCAAAGGGAGTAGTACACAAATAGAAATTTAATCCTCATGCCCAAGAAGCACAGAATTATAATATAGTAGAGGATCTGGCCCAATCTTCATCCGTTATGTCGACATTTGAAGTACTGCAAAATTGCCCCTCCCAAAAGCAAGCTCTATTATCAGCAATAGGTGGGATTGACCCAACAGATTCCAATATTGTGGCCTTTAATCATAAAGGATTTGAACCTCAGTTACTAGCTCAACTCGCTTTCCTCATTCAAGTGAAATCCCTCAACAAAACTGTTCATCGAACAATTATTGATGGGGAGCATCTGCCTGCATTATGTCAATGAGTTGCTGGAAAACTTTAGGATCACCACCCTTGTCAAGATCATCAATGACATTAAAAGCATTTGATGGACAAACATACACCCCATACAGGATTTTAAGTAACTTGCAAGTTGAACTAGGGGGCAAGACAGTAGAAATTGAAGTTGAGGTCATTGATGGAAACCTTGACTACAATATCTTGCTAGGAAGGCTCTGGATTTATGCTATGGCTGCCGTTGTGTCAACATATTTTAGAAAGATTGCATTTCCCTTCCAAGGTGGAATTACAATCGTTGACCAACTAACCTTTTTCCCCAACAGTTCCCAAGTTACCGGAAGCATTCATTTGATCCATGGAAGCTCTCAATCGCTTCAAAATATCGTAGTAGGTCTCCTAAAAGACCCTTTCTTAATGGGTACTTTCCCCTCCCACCTCCAAGTAATCTGGCAGAAGTGGCCACATTAGAAACCTGTCATATGATATCTTCTACATCATCAAAGATTCAGAAGAACTCTGACCATTTTGATAGTGTGGATCATTGCGAGGTATTGCTCCCAAGCCCTACCATACCTACTTCATCTGATGATCAACTCAGTGATGTTTTACATCATGTATTGGCGGCATTGGAACCAGATCTTTCCTTCATGACCCCTTATGAGTTGTGATCAAAGGTCACTAGAGGATAGTTCGTTGACTGGTGTCAACCTCATTAAAAAATGAAACCAAGGATCTGAGCATAATTCCTTGTCTTGTGTCAATCTCATTAAAAGATGAAACAAGGCTGAGCAAAGTTCCAATTCAATTCTTTCACTTGATCTCGTAAAGGAAACTTCATTCCATCTACCTAATTACCGCGAGTAGTCTGGTGAATGTAACGAAGCTTAGGGGGCATGCACCCTTGTCTATTTTGTGGACAAACCCAGATGTAGAGATAAGTTTCCCTGTAAGTTATGTGATTGGTCTGGGTGACCTTTCACCTTTTTATATTTGGAAAACAAAGTGCAGGAAGTGTTTTGTCTAAGTATTGACAGAAAATCATCCTGCTTACCCACAGTAAGTTTCTGTATGGTTACTGAAGACTTTTTTTTTTTTTTTTTTTTATGCTGGGGGCATGCAAACCTTTTTATACAAGCAAAAACGATTAATCTCATTTTTTAGTTTTTTAGCTTTATAGTTTGGTCATTCCTAGCTTACATAAAAAGGAACATGAGTAGTTTTACGCGAAATTCAAGCTCGTTAAAAAATAAACCTAGCCATGAGCAGTTTTAAACAAAGTTCAAGCTCGTTAAAAGATAAACCTTGCCATGAGCAGTTTTACGTGAAGTTCAAGCTCGTCAAAAAATAAACCTAGCAATGAGAAAATGTTTCTAGAGAGTTCAAGCTCATTAAAAAATGAACCCCACCTCCGGTAAATAACCATTCGCATGACTATCAGCTTTTGAACCTTGGTCGTGTTCTTACCATCACCTCCACTCTTTTTTAGCTGATCATATGCCTCCATTTGATTGTTTACCCTTTTGAGGAACAACTGCGATGAGTGATTTTATTAGCTACCCTCTTTCCACTGCCGTGATTGAAAAGTTCCAAGCCTTTCCTGGAACCAGTTTCTATCCAAAATCATCACTCATTCCTCAAAAAACGAGTCTCCTTTAAGCTCTTTTCATTTGACTCGTACAATATGAAAAGATTTCCGAGCAATTAGCCTCTCCAGCTCGTTAAAGCAACCGAAAGTGCTATCCCTCCTCTAGATTTTAATCTTTTTGGACCTGAGGGATTAGTACACAGAAAGATCGAGCGCTTGTCTTGTTCAGCTCGTTAAAACTATCGAAAAGTCATCCCTTTCATATTATTTTACACTTTTTCGGACCTAAGGGATTACATGACGAAAAAGGACCACTGGAGTTGCCTTTACGTCCCATTTTAGACTCTCTAAAATTGAAAAGTATTGAGTTATCTTTGTCGTTAAACTCGTTAAAACAATAGCGACAAACTTGTCCATGAAGACAAGATCGAGTCTCACTGTCACTAGGCTTGTTAAAACATAGCAACGGGTTTGCCTGAAGGGAAAATTATAGAACAAGCATATGTTATCCTCCTCAAGCTTGACAAAAATAAAGAGGTACTGGTCAGCAATGACTGGGGAAAAAGGAAACAAAACTTGAATAGCTTCATTGGTAGCAGGTCACTCTTGAACATGACACTTTCACTCTGTCACCATGATTGAGTCGGGTTGGGTTATTCCATTCACCAGTCACATCACCATTGGTCCACCGTACCGTCCACCTTGAGGTTAATGCTACCAATCCATTTTAGTATTGCCGGTATGTTCAAGAGAAGTCACTCATAGAATTCACCAACCTAGCCAACGTCTCATCCGCTGCAATACCTTCACTCTCCATTTTTCATGACTGCCACCCTGAACCTTGTATCATCAGATCGTTTTCACCTCTACAAAATCATTTTCTCCGTTCTGTGTCATAGATGTGGGATTCATTAAGGCCCTCCTATGACGGGTCACTTCTTGTCGACATCAGCTCATTATCCAAGAAGTTGACTTAGGGACAACCCTTTCAGTACTTTGAAGCTTGCATGCCTCAATGGCAAGTTTCTCACTTCCGGCGACAGGTTTACATCAATGGCCTTCGACCGAAAGATTTTACATGGTGTTCGACATCAGCTCATGTATTCACACCACGTGAATTGTATTGTGGTAGCTTGAGGGTCATCATCATTATCGGTGATTCCTCTCATGCCTGTTAACAGTTTACATCATTGGCTGGTAATTAGGCGATGTCTTTCCGTGTTCGACATCTGAACATCTTTTCACATGGATCGAATTGTACTTCGGGAAAAGATTGAACGAGTTTGAAGACCCTGGATCTAGTTTCATCCATCCGGGCTGCGATATATTCAGGAAAATAAAGACATCAAATGTACATCATAGCTGCACAGATAATCATCCAAACTAAAGGATGATGGCTCTACCAGAATCATCAGTCTGCCACACAGACGATTGTCTGTCTTATGTACATGAATATGAATTTATAAAGCTGAGCATGGGAATGCCCGCCTTAGCTAGATCATGAAAATATTGTGAAGATAACTTATTGTATTGTATCTTATTACAGGTCACCTTCCAGTTCAAAAAACCTTGGATCCTCATTATAAAGCATTTCACCCGACATCAAAAGGATTTACGACCTCATGCTTTAGGGGGCAACTGTTATAGGCATATTTGGGCACTGCAAACCCAATCACATATGTCCATAAATCAAGGGCTTCTAAACCCCTAAAAGTGTTGTTTCATACCCTAAAGGAACAAGGTCAACTAATTACATCATCTCCCAGAAGTTCTCCATGAAAAACTACTCAAAACTGGTCAAAACAGGACCATACAGACTGCTCCATGCATAGGGTGCGATGCATCTCACCTATTACACACAGGGGGTGTGATGCATACTGGAAATCCCTTCTGTAGGGTGCGATGAGCGAGAGCAGACAAATGGCAGAAGTAGTGTGCTAGGTGGAAACCCAGAGAATCTTCTAGAAACTACTCATATGACACTTGCCTCTCTGAATTCGCCCAGGGGTGAGTAAGAGATCTGAAATCTCCAAATGGAACCAAGAACTATCAGTGAAATGACACTAATCAAAATCCCATAAGCTAACTCACTCTCCTGTAAACATCTATATATGGATCCCTCATCCAAGAGATCCAAAAGGCTGGAATTTTGTAATTTGCAAGGAAGTGTTGTTGGTTTCTCTTTGAAGACATTGTTGGGTGATCTTGCTTTGTATGAGGTGAAGAGGGCTTTCATGTTGGGAGGATGGCGTTGGGTCATACCAATGGGTTGTAATCCTCTCTTCTACTACTTCTATCAATAAAGCTATTTGATTTTTCCTCCATATTCTTGTATATCTTCGAATCTTGTATTGATATATGCATTTGTATGGTTAATATACATCTGATCCTATATTGTTTATGGTTATAGATCTCTATGCTTTGATGGTATTATGTTGCTTTGACTCTATAGGTGTTCTTTAAAGCGAGACAAGTAAGGAAGGAGTGGTGAATCTCTGTCAAAGGAGGGAGGAAACAAGAAAGGAGCCAAGCGAAAGACTAAGGTTGGTACTCTCTACTTCTCTCTCATCTATCTCTCATAAAGGAAAACATAAGTAACTTTAATCTGTTTGTTTCTAAGATAGCTACCCATCTTAGTGAGACTAGCAGCTCTGAATAGACACTAGTTTTCCCGATAACAAAACCATCCACACCACAATAATTGGTAAGTTGAAGTAATTGGGTAAGAATTCCTTCAAGTTGATTTTTTATTTCTTCTAAGATAATTTCAATTAAATGCATGTATGGCATGAATTCCAAGTAAGGGAATCATTAAGGTAGATATCTACCATCACATAAGATAGGAATATTAGAAATTTGTATGATTTGTTCTTATGAACAACAATTAGATAGGTGAGTAGTACACTCACTAGTCAAATAGAATAATGGTGGATTATGTAAGGAAATGTGGATTGTGAAACTGTGAACCCCACGGGAATGAAACATGATGCACACATGAGGGTGTGGGTGTGACTCTAAAAATGGGATGGAGGAAAACCAATTGAGTAGTGACAACTTGGGTGGATTTGTGATTTTAACCTTGTTGTTTAAGGAGATAAGGGAGGAATCCTTCAACCTGGGTTAAGGGCTAAAAAGCAGTTTTGAAATGTTGGTTTGATAAAGACACATAAGATACCGAGAGAAGGAGAAGCACTAAGGGAGTACTATATTAATGAAGGGATCCTTAGAAGGCCCCAAGTGGCCATATATTTCTGTGTTAATAGTCCTTGACTTAGCACTCCAAGTGTGGAATCATGCATCATGTATGTGAAGGAGAGAGTGAAAATGAAAAATCTTTACCTTAAGATAATTTGAGTGGTTAGCAAGGAAATAATTAATTGTCATATGAACACCCTTTTGAGATGAGTGTGTCAATATAAAACAATTATGTAGTGCAAATATGTTTCCTTTTAATTTTCTTGATATGCAGTTGAACATGATTAAATGATAAACAATGTGATGGTTCTAAAGAACCAATTTTGTTATTTCTATAAATGGTATACTAGAAGGATCTTATGTATGGGTGACTAATATTTTGTGAATGTAAAATTTTAGGTAGAGTGTCATGGATATTGCATGGTATGAGAGCCTACAATGAAAGGTGAAAATATCACTATCTCCAAATAACCAAACACTATGAAACAATCTTGTGATTTTGATACCTCTCTTTTGTATGAAGCAATTTTGGAAAATAAAATTTATAATTGAAAGTTTGTGAATGTATCTAATGTAAACTGAATGTTGTGATACAAGTGAAATAATCAATCACCCAAGAAGGGTAAATAAAGAATGTGAAGTAGAAATCCCAGGAACAAGGCCGTTATAGCAACATCAAAACCTTATGACAAGTAGACTATGTTAGAGAAAACAAAAAAGATGTCATGACTATAAGACTATAACAATTTATTCACTATTTTTTTGAAGGAAAACTTTGATCAGGTAGATCACTCGAGGAAAGGGATTGCGTAGACCTGAAATGAAAAGTAACTACCGAAAAGAGGAGACTTGTCACACACTCATTAGATCAGGAGTATGGATGGGTGTATCTAATGCAAATAGTTATTTGAACTTGTTACCTATGGAATTGTATGAAGCGAAGGGAAATTGCATAGATAAGCATTAATTTTAATTTTCATTTGTTAAAATGCATGTTACCTTGTGGAAATTGAGACTTCCTATGGAAAGTATTCAATAGTTGTATTTGGAAATGGTCATATCACGTGTTCCATTGTTTTTGTGATTGAAAATACTATATTGAATTACATAAGTTTGAAAGTGACTAGGTTGTGGAGAAAAATCCATTATTGAAACAATGGGAAGGAAAAAGAACATGAAGAATGATGTTGATATGAAGAAGCAAGGAAGTTGGTGTAGTTGAAAGAAAGGCAGTCCATATATTATCGCAATGAACAAAAGGGCACCTAAAATGGTGTTATGCCATTAAGAACGATACTTGGAATGGTGTCAACACTGAGGATGGTATTTCTTTAAGTGCGGGGGGGTGGGGGGGTGGTGTTATTGTAACATCCCTAGTGGGAGTAATTGTAATTAATTATGTTATTGATCCCTAAATGGGCATGTAAATGTAAATGGGAAAAGGACTAGTAATAATTGTAATTATAATTAATACTAGTTAATGAAGAGGTGATGCCTTGAAATGGACCATCAGAAGCCATGAGAACCCATGGGAAGAGGGTACTTATGATTAATATTAGTTGATGAAGTGGGATGGCCTTCATGACTCCACCCTATATTGCTTAATAATGTCTTCTTGGTTTGGCTCAGGGGTGGCCAAATACAACATATATTGTAATACATTTGAGCCTATGGTAGGGTGGAACATGGCTCACCCTTCATTAGTTGTAGGAAGTATTTTATTGTAAGTAGATAAGTTCCCATGGGAATTTGAACCTATAATGCAATTCATATGGAATGAAATGGAAATCATGTTGATGATAAAAGTGTCACTATGTGCTTTCTTGTTGAATGGATATCATAACATATACGTGTATTTCTTGTTTATGATATGAGAGAGTAAATATAGTACTAATGGATGTGGTGGATTTGTAATGTTCATGTGATTCCTTATGTATTATCATGTGCTCTTATGATGTACCTCCAAGAATAGGACTTATAGATCTATAGTCTTGGTTAGTATTTAAAGTTCTTGATTATTAGAAGCCTTAATCAAGTAAGAGACATGGTTGAGGAGACATGGGAAGTTAGCCCCCTCACTCACTTGAAGAACTAGAATATTTGGTTTGTTTCAAAATACTCTCAAGGAGTCTTAAAAAAATCATGGTATACCTTAGATAGGTCATATAAGCTATAAGATTTTCATTGAGAGTAGAATGTCCTTTAATAATGTCAACTTAGATGCAAGTGAAAAAAAATTATTTCAGAGTTGAGACTCAAAAGAAGGATTCTTATCCAAACATCTAAAGAAAAGTATTATAGAGGTTCACATGATAATAGTTTAAGTGGTCAAAAGTTGTTAGGGGGCATGAAGGGATGGGAGTAATCTTGTGAGGTCTTAAGTGATTATGTTTTCCTTTATTACATCATCCAATGGGTTGAACAACCATGCTTCACCCCTACTTGAATATTATTCATGAAAAAGGAAGGCTTGAAGGCCTCATATAGAACAAATTAGGACAATGATCTTCTTCTGACTTATGGGAGGAAATCCCTAGCTAGTGGTTGAAGGGTTAAGGACCTTGGGATAGCCTTCATATGATGGTAAAGACTTATGTCTCATCAAAAACCTTTTGGGTAGATCCATGCCCTATTGGCTTCAACCTTAGAATTTTAAAATAGGTTTGGAATCTCTAATGGAACTTCTAGAAATTAGGGGATGGACTCTTAGAATTTCGAGGATTGACCCTTTTGTGGATTTTGATATCATATGGAAATGTTTTGAAATTCATGTATGGCAGTCCTTAGGCCCCACCCTCATTAATAGTCATGACCGGGAGATAATAGGAATAAGGGGACAATGGGTTATCATGCCTCAAGTATTGAACACTTCACCAAAATACACATGAAAGAACCATGAAACAAATGTTGTTGACTAGTCTATTGATAAATGTCAATCATCCCATCATTTTCTGGTATATCAGGTTTTATATTAGGATATTTGAGTGTTAGGCTAGCCAGACATAAGTATTAGGAGTTTAGATCAATATGACCTCTGATATATATTGATGCAGATAAACCTAATAAATTTTCATTAACTGACATGCTATCTTACCATCAATTACCATGTAGTTCGGGCCATTGAAGTTAGAGTAACAAGTTGGTGTTATGGCCCACCTTAAAAAAGATAAAAATTAATAATTATGATCCGCTTCAAGGGGGAAGCCTCCTTATACAATAAATACAATGAACAAGACAATATTTGATGATCTTAAGACTAAGTCTCCTTAGTATATATATAGGAGAAAAATGATATGACTATAATAAAATGGGACCATGAGGGGTTCTAGCATACATAACAATATAACAATAGAAATGTAATCACTCAATATATATAGCTTAATAAGGGGTTTTGGGTTAACATGGGGCTTATATAGGGCTTAACATGCCCCTTCCCTTTAAAGAAGTGTTGTCCTTAACACTTGACAATCTATGGGCGTTTTTACATGAAAAACTCATCTTCCCATGTCACTTCTTACATTGGTAGGTTTTTTCATTTGATGAGTGTTGTAGTGAATTCTTCTCAAAGATGTACGAAAAGAACCCAGTTAACACTGTGGATGACAAATATCCTCAACAATATAAATGGCTACTAAACATTGTAGATCTATAGCAATTGATAGAAACAAAAGTTGGCAAAGTCCTGATCTATGCCACAATCATAGTTAAACAGAAAAAAGAAACATGTAATAACTCTAATCATCCAATGGAAGCCAGATATACAAAGAATATATTTTATTATAACACCTAAGAAAGGAAAAAATAAATGTTACCAGCCCCCCTCTATGGAGTGGGTTCTTGGCTATCCTCAAATGTCTTCAGCTTGTGTAGAGTCTCTCTCCTCTATAATGTGTAAACCCAACAAATAAAATGTTTGAGCTCAATGGGAAATCAAATGGAAGAAAAGTGGTGCGCAACAATGAAAATAATCAGAGTTACAACAGTGAGTGCAACAATGAAAATAATCCAAAGTGAATAATGAATGGAAAACCCTTTTATTTATAACAAAATATTGAGTTATCCTCGAATAATGAGCAATAATAAAACATTATTAACCCCATTCTTGGAATAACCACCTGGAATATTTTATTATATTTGGTTAGGAGGGAAAAAGTATTTAAACTTTTATTTAGAAATAATAAATAAATAAACTATTTATTTATCATCTCAAGAAATTGGTTAAAGAATAATAAACAAATAATGATTTATTTAATTATTCCTAATGGATTTAGTTAAACTTAACAAAGAATAATAATTAATTAGTGATTAATTAATTATTCTTAGAGAAAAATAAGATAATTAATGATTTATTTGTTTATTTTTCATAGCTGGGTCAAATATGACAAGGAATATCAATTAATTATAGGTTTAATTAATTATTTCTAGAAGAAAGTCAAATAAATAGTGATTTATTTCATTATTCTTCATGGATTTAATTATAAATTACTTAACAAAGGTGGTTTATTAAGTAATTTCTCATAGTGAAAGCAATTTTACTATGGTAAAATTGGCTTTACATGGTGTACTTCGATCCATCTAGTAAATTAGGCTAGATGATCAAGTTTTTGGTGATAAGAGATTGCCCCCCAATGTACGAGTGTTAGGAGAAAAACGTATGATTGAAGTATGTTGTAAAGACACAATCACTAGACAACAAAGTGGAGTTAGAAAGAGAGAGAGAGAGACCAATAGAGTTGAAGCGAAGGAGGAGAGGGACAGAGGGGACGAGACCAATGCAATTCTTCTTTTATGTTGTGGTACTGGACCTCAATGAGGCGGGGAAGGTATACATATGCCTGCCGAGATAACTTAGTACAAAAATAATGGTGCACTCAGAAACATAAAATTGAGCAATGAAGTACATGTTGAATGGTACATGACATGCTGGCATAACTGAGCCAAAAAATAATACAATGTGTCCCATATACATAATGCACCTAGAAAAAACATGAGCCAGGACTGAATACAATATCATTTGAGTACATGAGATATAATGGCCCTTCCCTCAAAAAATGGGTGGGAGGGAGGGTAGAACAACCGAAGAAGCCCTGCTGAATAGGGAAGGGCTTTGCAAAACTGAATGGATCATCTGAAGGAGACGTGCATGCTATGAACACTACGATCGTTAGGAACTGAACCCATTAGATCTGCGAAATTGCATCTAATGCTATAGAATAATAGGATTGCATCTCAGCATGTGGGGGTCTACTTGATGGGCCACCCCCTCATGAGGTTTGAAACATCTCACACACACTCGAGAATAACTGGTACAATCTGCTGCATCACTCGACTATCAAGTGTATGAAGAACGAGCATGAAACAACCAAGTCAAAGGGAAATAATGATTCCCTCTACTCAATCCAAGGTACCGAACAAGAATGGAAGTTGGAACCAAGATACATCGCCCTCTAGGTCATTATTCTAGAATAAATGAGCTGATGTTGACAGAATAGGGCCCGTGATAGGTGAGGCAATGAGGATCCTCAACTAAGGCATGAGGGAAAATATAATGTGACTGATGGAATGACACTAGGGACGATGGGAAATGTGGGATTGAGGGACAAACAAACGACTTCCCTTGTCAAAGCATAAAGTGCATGGTTGACATGGTGGTAATTGACTCAACTCCGAAGGGGATGGGGACAGTATGAATGGAGGCAAAAATGGGAAACACATGATGAACAATATGAAAATATGGATGGAATACTGTGACATGATATAAGGGGATATGAAACATACTCCATGGATGCAAAGGTGACTCATTGCAGATGCTCTGAACAAGGGTGACTCGATGACGCTGTCACACGAATAGGCCCGGTGGGGACCATGAAAGCATGAGTAAATGGTGGTTACTCATGACGAAGAATGACACGTGAGATGACAAGCACCAAGGGAAGGTGGTCCCCAAAGTACAAGTGTCGTATATGAAGAAATTCGATTTTAAGAGGCGACGAAATGACCCTTCTTGGAACAATGACTTCCTGGTGGTGTGTCAAATCATCGAAAAGTAAGGAAGACCCATTATAGTACTTGATGAGATATTTCCAATGGTGTTGATGATTTTTCAAACTGAGCTACGATTTGGTCACAATGGGTGATAGAAACATTGTGGATTTTTTTTATGAAAGGATGTTTTCCCTCCAATTTGAATTCATTTTCTAAGTGAGTTGTGGTGAATTTGGAGAGGAGGAAAAGGCCCTAAATCTTGTGGATATTGTAGCAGATAAACCGACCATCGAAATCAGGATTTGTGACTTTCAGGTAGGTGGCCTTACTCATCTCTTCAATTTTAGTGGTTTATTTCATGATTTTTACCACCCTGCAACTCCTTGGGAGACCCCTGCTCCTCCTCACAGTCGCATCGCACTTTTTGGGCCCATAAGTGTGATCTGGCTTGTAGGAAATAGGTGAAAACCTACAACCTCACACTTTCTGGGTAGAAAAATGAGATTTGGTGATGAAAAGAGGGGTGGTCTACTGGCCTGGTGAGGGTTGTAGGTTGATCGGTATAGACCAGTGTTTTCTTCTCTGAACTGACAAGACATGTGGTGTTTTGGAGGCATGACAGAGCTAGAAATCAACTGGAGTGAGCGAGAGTTGGATACCTTTTGATTCGAGATTCAGAGGGATTAGGGGATTCAGGGGGCATTGGCTCGCTATGGGGTTCTCAAGTTGGTAGAGAACCCATTGATGAGTGCAGGTGAGCCCTTGCTATCAAGAATTGTGAGCTATTGGGATCCAAACCAGGAGGTATTTGTCATGTAGGGGCACAAGATTGAGCTCACATTATAGGATATTTATTTCTTGACCAGACTCCCTCCCCTCGAAGTGGTGGGGGATATCCATCTGGTGTTGGCTCGTGGGAGGAACACTATAGAGTTTGTGGAGCGCCATTGTTTATGGGATGTGCCTGTGAAGGGCATGACCATCCTCATTGGTGATCTAGATAGGCTAGAGACATGGGATGTTACTGCAGCTGTGCTACGGGTCTTGGGCAACTAGGCATTCCACAACATCACTAGTGGGTAGATGACACTAGTTGAGAGTGTTTTGGTCGGGACATACTATGGGTGGGCCCAGATGATGTTGTTGTTGGTGAAATGAAAACTAAGTCTATGTAGGAGGCAGGTGCATCGTGACTGTGCTTTTAGTACAATGTTGTGTGCATTCTTCTTTGAAAAGATACCCACCATTCGTCCTCATGTATAGATCCAAGATGGGGGCCCACAGGAGCCCAGGATGCACCACTGGGGGCAGCTACTACAGAGAGTAGGAGGAGGGGGATTTGGATGGGTGTTTCGACCTGATTTTTTCACATATTGGGATCAGATGCCCCTCTACATTGACGATTATCCTTATAATGGGATGAACTATCAGGGTGATCCTGACTTACCACTTCCACTCGGGCAAGCATGGGGACCAGACAGTAAGTGTTAAGTTTCTATTTTTATGGTGTATTTCATATTTTTATCACATGTAAATGGTACTTAGTGTAAAATATGTGGTATGAAAACATAACACCGGTAAAACTAGCAGGATATGCAGGACAAGTCGCAGCGCCTGGGTTGCAAATCGGGGAACATCATCGTCACGTCAGGGTCTAGAGGAGAGTGCACTACTCATTGATCTACATTGTAGATGTGAGATAATCTTGACCAGAGTTTCCGAGCGTAGATTGCATGAGTTAGAAGATCAATACATAGATGAGTGTACCGGCCTTCTCTCAGAGTGGCAAGATATTATGCGGTGCATGGCGATGGCTAGTTAGGAAGTACACGATCTACGTGTAGGTGGAGTAGAGCCTTTGGCGTGGGATCTGCCAAATAGTGACTAGATATGGGGACATGTGGGTCCCTTTGCTTTTGAATTTTGTAACATGCTATGGTCATGTCTGATGTATTTAGAGCTATGGGCTCCAAACACGTATATGATACATAATACAATTATGCATTTTTATATGACGATGAGGGTTTGCCATGTGTTGTTTTTATGGCTGTCTTCTGTGGTATACATGTGATAAATGCCAATATAGAATGTTGTTTGCAATGGTATCTACATAGTTATTTTGTGCTCTAGGAACATGACTAAAAGTAATGGTTTCAAATTCACATACCAATAGCTTAACTCGTAGATATTTTCTAAATAGGACTTGGTTATGCATATGATACACACTATTCAATTGCATGACAAGTAGCAAGGAATCTAAATGAACATGAAGATGAAGGATGAGATGAGTGAGGGCATCGACTAACAAACCTATCACTGCATCATATTCGGCCTTGTTATTGGTGGCAGATCCAATGCACACGCTGTTCGAAAAGAAAAACGTATGCAAAGGGGTAAAAATGGCCCAAGCTTCCAAGGCTAGATTCCTAGAGAAGTGACTCGCACCATCGGCATGACTGATATACAATGTGGATGATGGATCCATAATAAAGGTGAAAAATCAAATTGATGAGATGATGCAACCTACCTAACTTCATGGTAGAACTAAAGACACACAAATCAAATGGATATGCTATGAGCGAAATTTCTTGAGGTAGAGTGCATTGGGATAATTAGGAAGGAGATGTCCTTCAGAATCCTCCAAATAAATATGCCCCCTTGCCTAAGTGCAAGGGTAATCAGGGGTAGACATAGCTTCCATGATTTCCTCATCAGAATGGAAGATGGGCAGACGGGAGGAAGACTGGCTACATGATGCGGCGGCGGTACCTAGTGCATCAACCTAAGAGAGAAGGTTCACATATGCATCATCTTGAATGGTAGACGATGAGATAGTAGATGGAGGATCCACAGATGTTGATACCTGGGATTTTGTCGAAAGAGGTTCAATAGAAATGTGCGCAGAAACCTTAGAAAGGTTTGCCTCCAAGGAACTCAAGGATGGTGACAGGTAAAGGATATGGACCATGGTCTGCTTCATCTCAACATTGGGGGGAGGGATCAGAATGGTGGGACTAGAGTCCCCCTGTTCTGGTTTACTAGTGGTACCAAAATCCACAGGTAGAGGAGTAGGTGTTCCACTATGAGTGGTCTCGTATTTTCAAAGTGCCTCAAGGCAATCATGGAATTTATCGAGACGAGGGAAACAATGGGAGTAGTGACCATGATGATCGCACAAGGCACAAGGGTTATTTGTGCGTAACTTGTTGAGTTTCTTGGCTGGACCCAGTAAGTTAACATGGAATTCAGGGATATTTGACTCAGGGAATGTTTCATGAACCAAAGGCTTGAGATGAGGAAGTTTGAGATAATTATTGGTGGTGTGCCCAACAACTTTACACAAAGCGCATAGAGGTGACAACTTTGGAGCCTTGGGGGCTAGAGGAGCTTGGGAAGCCTTGTCCTTAGGTTCTTTCCTCTTAGCTTTTCCCCCCTGTCCAGATGCTTTCACAGCAGGAGTGGGTTCCTGTTGAGGTTGTGATGGAACTAAAGCAGCAGTAGGGGCCGTAGGTACCGGTTGAACTGGGGTCAAAGAATGATAAGGTATTAGCTGACTAGGTGGAATGCTTGCAGGGGATCAATGTACCATATTGGGATCCCCAAAGTCATGTTAGGAAGGACTAGTGAAGCCATGACAGGGACATGAACTATTCCTGGAGGGGGGAATAAGAAAGGTATCTATCCTGCAAGGTAATTTCCTAGCAGAACAACCCCTGGATGGTTGAGACCCAGAGGAACAGTTCCCGAGGGGAACATAGGAGAGGCACCCACAAACGGAGGAGGTCCTGGGGGGTGGATCTAGATGGCTCAGATTGGACGGTAACGCTGAGTGTTGAGGAGTTGGTTGTGGATCAGATGTACTAGACTACTTGAGGGCAGCCCATAATGCTTGTAACATGCAAACACTCAAAGAGTTAGGCCCTGAGATGAGAGGGGGAGGACTAGGGAAAGCACCCAACAATGAGGAATATTTATAGACTCTGGGTGAAACACCAATGAGAGGAGTGGGAGACTACTTATCTGACACTGACGAGATAATGTACTCGGGGAGGTCATGGATGCCAACTCGTAGTAAGCCAACTGATTGATGGTAACGATCTTCCATTCATGGGGGAAGCACATCATGTGGAAAACTGTAGATGCGATGACTAACATGGCATGTGTGTAACTACAACCCAAAAGAATGTTATAATCTAAAGGGGCATCAATAACCTCAATGTCTACATGGACGGTCTTGCCCGCAAGAGTCACTGGAAAATTACAGTACATGCCAAGAGGCTAGGAGGAGTGTCCATCCCAAGCACGCAAAGTGATGGTGGAGGGGGACAAATCAGGTGACTGAAGTTGTTTCCAAACAGCAGCAGACATCACACAAGTGGATGCACTTTTGTCAATAATGCATCAAGAGATGATGGCATTATGGACTGAGACTGGTATCTAGAAAGCAATAGGTGAAGGCAATGGGCGATGTTATGTTGTATCAACTTGGAAGACAATCAAATGATCGTCAGAAGGATCTACTATGCCCAAATAAGTTAGTAGAGATTTCTTTTGAGATGGTCATGACTGGAGTACTTCCAGCGTCGACATGGTGGCAGGTGATTGCACCAAGTCATCTACTATACTGTATGTATGGGAATTTTGGTTAGAACCCATGTTATGGTGTAATGGTCCCTTGGGGATCTTAGAAATTTCCTCAACTTCAGGTTGAGGGATCTTTAGCAGACCATTTTGTGTTATAAGAGACTCAACAGATTCTTTGGTTTTGGACTCAGTGGTGATCAAAGTCGATGGCTTGTCATATTGACGCGATCGAGTTTGCAAGTTGATATTGGAGGGATTAACCTCATCAGTATTCATCATAAGGATTTGGTAGTCACTAGGACCAGAAGGTTGGGGGGATGGGTTTCTTGACCTGACTGAGGTTGAGCAACAACAAATCCTTACTGAGGGAAAGGATTTGTAAGCACTGTCAGTTGAGATGGTGCAGGGTTCTAAGGCAATTGTTGACCTCTAGAAGCTGCTTGAGCTTCCCACATTTTGCGCATCTAGGGTAAGAGAGGACACTCATGTGTATAATGGCCATGAACACCACAACATGCATAAGGCTTGTTTATACGAATAGCCTTGTTCTACTTGGGATGGCTGCCCTATTGCTGGTTGTTAGTGTTAGGCTAGTTCCCCTTGGGTTTGCTAGGCTGATTACCTTGATTACCCTAGTTACCTTTCCCCTTATTCTTTTTCTTCAAATTTTAGGGATTGGTCGCACTCTACTACGCAAACACTTGACCTTAAGGGGATAGTGGCTGCTGGGGCTGAGGATGCATGGGAGGCTGTGGCACTAATGCTTGAGGGTTTAGAGTGCTTAGTTATGCATAAGGAGGAGCAACAGTTTGGTAGACAAGTTGGGGCCCTGAAAACATGTTGCTAGACGGAGGGGCATAAGTGTTGGAAGAACTGGTGCCCCCTGCGGATAGCCATAACTTTTCTAAGTATATGGCGAAGGGTGTGAAATGGTTCCAACAATACCATCGACGATGTGACATGCCCCCAGTGCATTGGCACCTCCAAGATGGCGGAGGTCTGGAATGATGTTATAGACATAAATGGATTGCGCATAAATCAGGTCATATCTTAGAGTGGTTTGAAGAGATTCTTCCTTTGTCTGAGGGAAATGGGACGGGACATTTTTTCCCATGGGTGATAAAAGGCTCATAAGAAACCAATCTAAGTAGACACGGTCTTCGAAGGGCAGGGCATGACATGTGCTCTTTCTTCTACGCCATTCCTGAACATGATCGGAAAGCTGAGTGGTAGAGGACTGATGGAATGAGGTCAATAGTTGTGTACCATTGTTGTACCTGAGAGGTAACTGGAAATATGAGATGAATTCTTTAACAAGCATCACGAAAATGGAATGAGATGCGGAGAGCTGGTCTACATACCATTTTGCAACATCTCTAGTGAGTGTGCATTGGAACAGCCGAAAAAGAATGGAGTCATTGGTAATGGAGTTGGATGAACACAATATGTGGAATGAGTGGATATGATTGGTAGGGTCCTATGCCAACATTACCCTCAAACTTTGGGATGTTGGAGGGAAGCTTAGTTGGCATAGCAGGCCAACCATCATCATGGTGTATTCGTTCGTTTATCAACTAGATAAAATCCAAGAGACTTAACCTAGCCATAAATGGGAGCGCAAGGGATTACTGAACGATTCCTGAGACTATTCCACTAGATGTGACCACTTGGGTAGAACCGCAGCCAACACCAGGTTCGGTTCCTGCACTAGCTTTGGGTCTAGACATGGTGAAGATATGTGGTGAAGGAGACTCAAAATCATATGAGGAATCAGATGAACTAGGAGAAGAGTTGGTATGGGGACTCGGAGGGCTATGAACTCGAACCCGGTAGGGAGGAGTAATATGCCCAAGTAGAAACTGGGGATGAATGCCTAATAGCCTTCATGAAAAACTCCTTGGTCATGCAATGGTGGTAAGACACACGTGACATAGAAATGGTGAAGGGAGATCAACAATATGCCTTTATCTCTGTGAGGGGAGATAAATTTATCGTGTTAAGTCTTGGCTTGGCAGTGTAAACCAAGCGCCCTTCACTTAGGGTGTGTTTGTGTGTGCAAGTGTGTTTATTGATTAAGCCCAAATCATGTTTGAAGAAAGAAAAAAGCTTACTGAAAATAAACTAAAATTAACAACAGAAAATGAATAGAAAAACAATTAACTAAACCCCACCCAAACTGGGTTTGCAAACATTGTGCTGGTTGGTGGAGAAATCGACTAAAAAAAACACTAAAAAGGTCAAGAGATCTAATTGTCGGTTTGATTGGGATCAAATGACACTAGGTTGCTAGAAACTGGTGCAGCTATAGCAAAAAACCAGAGAGGAAGATCATTGCAAAAGGTAGGGAGATGGGTGAAAAACCTAGGGCAATTTATGGGACCCTAAGGCCAATGAACAAACAAGGTTTAATATGAAACTATGGATGGAGACAACCTATCTTTATAGATTTGAAACAGAAGGGTACAAATATGGAAAATATGGTTGAAAGTGCTGCAGAAATTCAGACTTCTTACTTAGCTAAACTTCTCCTATAAAGGTGGAAGCGTACTAGAAGCCCTAAGGGGCTAAATTCCGCTTCGACGAGTAAAACATAGTAGATCAAGGCCTAAGCGGGATGATACAAAGGTCAAACAACCCAGCAGACATCTCTCGACAAAACCTAGAAACAGATTTGATAAAAACTCGGAAACCCTAAAAATCGCAGGCATTGACCTGTTTTCAGGGGGGATCGCACCTTTTTTGCTGAAAGGTGTGCTCTAGACTCCAGATCACACTTTTTGGGCTAAAAAGTGTGATTTCTGCTCCTTGATTCTTGATTGGCAAATCTTGGAAAAAACTGCCATCTTTGTCATGGCTAGTTCATGTGACCTGAAGAAAAGACCAGAAAACTTGCGGAAGTTAGAAATTTGATAAATCTAGGGTTAAAAAGCTAGTAAACAACATTAACAGACTAAAAAAAGAAGAAACCCTAAGCTGAAAACTGAAGGTCACCCAAGTTTCTAGATCTGAAGTAAAAAACCAATGGAGTACTTAGTAATTGCTCGATTTTCAACTCCTTAATCCTTGTTTCCAAAATTTTATTTGGTTCTAGTATTATTTTCCCTTCTTCATTAATATATGGTAGAATAGTTTGGGATGGGATCTTATCGCTAATGTCCTTCTTTTTTTATGAAACCAGCTCACAAAAAGATAGAAAAGATAGATCAATGCCTTAGAATTCAGCCTCTTCGAGGGTGAAACCTCCTTTACATTACACAAATGAACAATACTTGGATGATACAAATGACAATACCTCCTTTATATAGGAGTCTAAGGGGTCATAATATAATCAGAGCCGACATAATAATAATAATGTAAGGGCACAATAATAACAATAGTGGGCTTCTATGGGGCACAATAATAACAATATGTGGACTACATGGGCATAACAATATAATAAAGGGGTTGTACTAATAATAGTAAGGGGTTACACTAGTAGTATAGGCACCTAACATGCCCCTCTCCTTCAAAAAGTGTTGTTCTCAACGCTTGAGTAGTTCTTGATGCTTCTATATAAAATTCTTGTCCTCCCATCTGGAATCTTCAGCGGGTAAGTTCTTCCACTTGATGAGATACTCTAAAATTGATCGATTTTGTAGCTGTCAAGTTCTTGTTTCTGTGACTGCTCCATGTTCCAATATGATTTTTCCTTCCTCGTCAAGTTCTGGCAATATTGTTTGAATTGGGATCTTCTACAACATTTGAATGAGTGGCCACACTTCTTCGTCCTTCTTCCATTCATCCCTTGCTTCGTTTATCCAATCCTGTTGGATAATAGAAATAACACAAAACAATGCTTCCACATCCCCATCCTTTCTTGAGAGTGCACCTGCAACAACATTTTCTTTGCTTTTTTGTAGATGATTTCAAAGTCATAACCCAACATATTTGTGACCCATTTTTCTGTCCTTCTAAAGATAATCTTTGTTCTAAAAAGTATTTAAGGCTATCATGATCCATTTTTACCTTGAAGTGTCTTTGCATTAGGTAAGGTCACCATTTCCTAAGTGCATGTAGTATTTCCAACATTTCCTTCTCATAAATAGCTTGCTTGAGATGTAGCCGTAAAAATACCCAATCGCCTACATCAAAACTTCTTTCACTACAGTGTTGATCTGCCTGTTGTTTCATTCGATTATGCACCAAAGTGGCGTTATCCTTTAAAAGTTGGAGAACTTATTGTTGATGCTTGATGTGATCTTTCACTACTTGAATCTTTTTCTTCTTGATATGTCCTTCTATCTTGGGAGTTTGAGGAGTGGTAATTTCTTCCAATGCATTACAAGATATGGTCAGATTCATTTCTTGATGCTTGATGTGATCTTTCACTTCTTGAACATTTTTCTTCTTGATATGTCCTTCTATCTTGAGAGTTTGAGGAATGGTAATTCTTGCCAATTATTTACAAGATATGGTTGGATTCATTTCTTCTTTATTTGGGGTTGTTCCTGGTGTATATTCTCTTCTTTTGATGTTTCTTGATCCTTTTCTTCCTCCTCTTCACAATCAATGTAAAATAATTTCTTCTCAGCACACTTATGACCGTTAATGTATTTGTTATCACAATTGTAACAAAGTCCTTTTGCTCTTTTCTCTTCCAATTGTTGTGGTGTCAAAATTGTAGGTTGTGGAAGGCTAGGAGAAACAACACTTCCATCTTTATAGTTGTGAGGGGTAGAATTCCTTGTTGCCATAATTTTTCTTTCCACTTTTCTTGCCAACCTGAATGCCTTCTCCAATGAATTAGGTTCCCAAAGACAAACCTCATGTTGAATGTTATCCTTTAAAGTCCCTATGGAGACATCAATCCTCTGCTTCTCTGGAATATCATTTTCCCTTATATTCAACTTTTGAAAGTCCTCAATGTGCTCTGCCATTAAACGCTTTTTTTTTTAGATTTATCAATTGGCTAAATAAGGTGTTTCTCTTTGTATCCTCATAATCTACTATCATTTCCTTCGTGAAAATTGACCATGTAACAAGTGGTTTATGAGAACAAATTCCTTTATACCATAAAAAACGATCTAGTTCTAAATATGAATATGCAATACATACCTTTTGTAACAGTTGTACACCATGTAGATCAAAATATTTCTCCATCTATAGTATCCAATTTACCGAATCCTTGCCATAAAACTTCCTCATCTCGCTTTTTCTTAATTTTAGGAGCTCGATCTTGAAACGACAGTAACTTTGTAATTTTAGGTCTTTAAGTTCTGAAATTTCAGCTTGTAATAGCCTTCTGAGTCCTCTTTCTAACTCCATAATTCTGATCGCAATTATATTCTCGAAGAAAGATTTATTCCCAATCTTCCGTGATGACCTAATTTTAGACTAGTTCGTAGATTGAACTTGTACAACATGCCATGTGTCACTATTTCAACCTTTGGTTCTAAAACTTATACCCAAACGAAATAAATTCCATCCTCTTTCTGTAACTTCTTAAAAAATTTCAATTTGATGCTCAGAGAGAATGTTATGACGATTTTCTCAAGGTCACATGTTTAGGATATAATTCAGGAGTTTGACAAAACCCTAACTTCCTCAGATCATATATCCGAAACTATAGAGATAAAAGATCTGAAATTTGGACTTGAGGTTCAGATCGATTTCTTCTCAACTGGGTTTTTGTTTTAGCTTTTGAAACTTCGTAGAGAAAACGTTATAGCGACAATTCCATGATGACCTGGTTTAGATGAAATTCTGGAGCTTGCAAAAACCCTAACTTCCTCAGATCATATCTCCGAAAATATAGTGAGACAAGATCTGAAGTTCAGACCCAAGGTTCAACAAGATTTCTTCTCAAACGGGTTGTTCTTTTAACATTTGAAACGTTGCAGAAAACAATTTATAGCGAAAATTCGACGATGACCTGTTTGGAGTAGTGAAACCCTAGAATCCAAAGTTGTGATACCAAATGTTATGCAACTAGCTCACAAAAAGATAGAAAAGATAGATCAACACCTTAGAATTCATCCTCTTCGATGGGGCAACATCATTTTCATTACAAAAATGAACAATACTTGGATGATACAAATGACAAGACCTCATTTCTATATATAGTAGTCTAAGGGTTCATAATATAATTAAAGTTGACATAACAATAATAATGTAAGGGCACAATAATAACAATATGGGGACTACATGGGCACAACAATATAATAAAGGGGTTGTACTAATAACAATAAGAGATTACACTAGTAGTCTAGGGAACATGGAAGACTGGATGTACACATGAAGATGGAGGCAACTCCAATTTGTAGGCCATACTACCAATCCTCTATAACACCTTATATGGGCCGTAATACCTCGGAGAAATTTTATTGTCCTCCTTTTACCACTTGAGGGACATTTTCTTATATGGTTGCAGTGTCACAAATACACAATCGCCCACTTCAAATTCCCTTTCATTGTGATGTTGATTTTCTTGTTGTTTAATCATATTTTGTTCCACAACCAAGTTGTCCTTCAATAGTTTTGGAACCTCTTGTTGGTGTTGGATGTGATCCTCTACTGCTTGAGCCTTTATATTCCCTTTCAAGGGTGATGTGATGGATGGAGGATTATATCCATAAAGTGCAATAAATGGTGACATTTTTAATGAAGTATAGAAGGATATGTTGTACCACCATTGTTCCAAGGAAAACCATTTGACCCACTTTTTTTTATCAAATTCAAAGCAACGTGTTAGGGCCTAAATCTACCTCGGGCTAAGAAAGGCAGGATCTAGGGTAACATCAAACCACGCTTAACCTAGTAGCTAGCTCTACCAGGTCAAGAGAGGGCTCTCTCCTTCTCAATCTTAGGAAAATATGATCAATAAATCTTGAGATGATTGATGTAAAGACTAATTTTAGGTTAGGTATATGCTCAAAGGAGTTTGATTGAATTTAATGTTGGTTTGCTGGCTCAAATGTGAAAGGCAGATTTGGGTCCAGGGAATGGACTCAGTCTTGCAGAGGTTTCTATGGGGCGAGGTAGGAAAATGGTTTAGTACTTTGAAATAAGTGAGATGGAGAGTCTTAAGACTGGTGAGGAGTTGGAGAGGGCATGAAAGTCTCAAGGATCCTCTTCAAACTGCTGAAAACATAAATAACTAAACAAACCCTAGGTAGAGCACTGCAACATCAATGAATTCTACCTTTATCCTTGATTAATTTAGTTAAGCTGAATAGAGAGAGATGATGACATACATAAACACATGTAAACTTGCATTACAGAAGGAAAAACAATACCAAATCAAGTTTCCACAAGAATCCCACAAAATGTTGCAAACCCTGGTCTATTCCTTTGCCAAACTGTAGAGATGAATGTACAATAATGCTCAAAGCATTCACAAGAGTCCAACCTTTACCAATGACTGAAAAAATACTAGATATAGGCAACAAAAAACTCATGCTAGGCTTTAGGGGTTGAATTCATGAGTTTAGGAGTTGTTTCAACAAGATCTAAACTAAGAACTGAAAAGTAGGCAGTGGAACAACTTGCCTCTAAAACCTAGGAAATTGATTCATTCAGTTTCAAACTAACTTTTCATGATGTATCTACCTCCATGAGTGAATTTTTAACATATTTATATCAAATTCCATCAAGTTACATCAAATTACATCATGAGTTTGACCATGAGAGAGAGAAAAGTCAAACTAAGAAAAAACTAGGCAAAAAAACAGTGTTTTTTGGAAAAAAAAGTCAATTTTCCATCCTATGCGTCACACCAGTTATAATTCCAGTGTAAACCTGCATTTCATGTGCTGCACTAGCCAGGTGTGCTGCACCTCAACCCAGGTGTGCCGCGTTGGCTAGGTGCGTTGCACCTCAACCCAGGTGCACCGCGCCAAGGAACAGGTGCGTAGCACCTTTTTGAAGACCTACTTTGGAGGCCTTCCCAATGTCCAAATTGTGTACGGGATAGCTTGTTGGAAATATTATTGAGTCTACTTTCCAAAAAAACTTGAATTTTTCAATTTGGAGTTCATTTTCCCTGTCAAAAATCAAATCACCCAAGACTGGTCCAAATGTGCAAAATGAGTCTGCCTAAAGGCAGAGTGCTGTTGCAGTCAATTTTTGAAGGTCTTCCTCAACCCCAAATTGAGCTCATGATAGCTCATTGGAAATATATTTGTGTCTAGTTATCATTTGAATCATCAAGCAAGTCATTTGGCCAACGAAGCTAGGAGAAATCTTGATTTTCCAAGGTCACTTCAGAGGTGCATCAATTCTTCTGAGGCAACAATATTTTTGACATTTCTCTAAAACCATGACACCTGTGTAAAAAGTGAAGGAAATTTTTTTTCTTGGCCTATTTTGGACAAAAACCTCTCTCGGGTTTCCCAAATTCATCTTTTCTTGCTCAAAAACATCATTGGAGTAAAACCTATCCCGATGTGTGGAATAGGGGATTTGTCAAAATGAAGTGAAATGAAGGGGATAAGGGGTTTCTAAATTCTTGAGAAAATTTTGGGAAGTAGGGAGGGATGTTAGGAAGTAGAGGAAAGTGGAATTTAAAATATTAAGAGAGGGGAAGGGGTCCAAAAGGGAAAAACACAGGCCTAGCCTAGAAAATTGTCAAATTGTAGCATGAAACTAGGGTTTGAGCGAAAATGAGGAATTTGAGGGATATCAGTGATGGGAAGTGTTTAATAAGGTACATTAAGGATAGAGGAAGGTGTATTAACATTAGGATACAAGTTTTGCTGATGATTTGACCATCCAAGAGAAATTACCTTCAAAACCCTAGGAGAGGGAAATGAACCTTATCTAGGTACAACTGAAACATGAACAAGGTGTAAAATGACCCTTTGGAACCTGACATGATGATGAAAGCCCTCTAAATGATGGTACACTCAACTGAATGGTGACATGGATTGACATTTGGATAACTTTGAAAGGAGTGAAAACAAACCCTAGACCTAATACCTAGTGACCAAATTTGGCTTGAAGACTCACTGAAATGACAAAATTTGACCTTGACACCTTAAAATCACTTTGTAAGAGCATGTTTGATCACTGGAGGAAGGTTTCAAAGACTAACACTAACATTGGCTCCAATGGGGATGGTAGCTCCTTGGAGGTGCCAAGAACCACAGATCTTTGGGAGAGCAGACAAGTGCCTTCATCCATTAGGCGATGGAGTCAATAACTTCAAAACATCCAAAAACCAACTACTATGAAACTTTGACTTAAGACTCATAGTTGAACTGACTAATTCAAAACTGAAGCAAGACTCTCAAAAGCTGAAACTGGACACTCAGCTAAAACTATCTTTAAACTAATTGAAACAAAAAATGACTCAAGACTAAAACACAACTGACAAACTGGAAAATATGCTCAAAATGGAGCTTATTCAATACAACCAACTCTAGTTATTCCATTCATCACTTGATCAAGTGAAATGAAACAACCAATGCAACCAAGTAAGCATTCTGGCTGTTGTTTGCATTCTCCACAAGTGCTTGCTTATGAACAACAACAGAGAACTACTGAAAGGCAACTTCCATGAAAACTTGGAAACAGATTCATTGAATGATATGGATTATCTATCTGCCTCCAAAAACACTACATAAGGATCTTGAAGTTCATGCACACTGGGACTTAGCTCATCCAATGGATTACTTCTCTTCTCCTCATACATGAATGCAAACTTTGATCTGAGCTTTGTGAGGAGAATCCTAGTGAAAATGATAAAGAAAGCGGCTATTGGATCGAGTTTGTATCAATACTTTTGTCAAGCTTGCAGATAGGAGAAGGATTTTGACTGCAGACATCATCCAACACATCAGCTATTGGATCATGAAAAACTTGAAAAGACCATTGCAACCCATTTTCTATTGGCTCCGATGAGATTACATGATTTTCTACAGGCTGCTCATTTGAAGATATACTATGCAAATTTCCCTTCAAAAACTGAAATGATTCAAAACAAAAAGGTACGGAATCATCTTGCATCATTTGATCATATGGTCCAGCTTCCAAATCTTCATCTAAAACTTCACAATCAATGGGATTCAGGGGCTACAACTCTAGATATGAAAAGTCTTGAACAAGGTTTTCATTACTCTCAAGATGGTCCAGATCAAGACTTGTCATCAGTTGATTTCTGATTGCATGAAAGTTGCCTTTGATGAACTGAAACGAAGCAAAACAAAAATGCAAAGATCCTTCACTTAATTCAAAATTTGCTGCACTTTCCTCGTCATTTCCATAGCTGATATGTGATGGCTAAACATTGTATTTGAGTTGCTGAAAATGAACTTCCTCCTTCCACAAACTAGTTGTTGATTTTTCTGCAAGATTTGCTTCTATTTGGAGAACATAATCATCATCATACTGATCAAACTGAGGCAAATCATCAGTAAAAAATACATCATCAAGCATACATGTCATATCAACAGATCTCTCTTCTCCAAGATGATCTATAAAACAATCATTATCAGGTCTATGACAACTGGGATAAGAAAGAAAATGTTGTGGATCAGCAACTTGTTCCTCTTCAATCAGTGAGCCATGGTCTTGAACATCATACTCATTCCTTGTAGTGATCTTCTGCATCATCTCTTCCACTGTAATTACCAAAATGTCAAGCTTTACCTCTAAAGATGTCGATTCCTCTGGAACTATGTTTTTCATCTCTTCTTCCTTCAACTTTGCCCTTCGGATCAGCAAATGAGCCTCTATATCTACTGCACTGTTATGCATCTCTTCAAGTGTTGCAAGATTCCTTTCTCTCAGCTGAAACTCTATTTCCAGATCAAAGGCACCTGGGTAGTGCAAGAGAGCGGATCTAGGAGGAGGTCTTATATTAACTGGCATCGAAAACTAGACTTGATTAAATCTGGTAGAAAATTGTTGTACTGTCTCCCCTGGTAGTTTTTTCAGCTGGTTATACTCTTCTATAATCAAGAAATGGTTTTATCTGACCAACCACCTGTCGAGGAAAACTTTGACGAACTACTGTAAATCTGAGATGCTCGCATCAGGCAAGGTTTTGAACCAACTCTTGACTTTTCCTTGCAAAGAAAGAGCAAAAAGCCTAATACTGACATCCTCTTCATCAACTTCAAAAAGGTCAAGAAAAGACTCAAAATTCAAAACATGTCTCTCAGCAGTGATGTTGTTGCATTCACCATCAAATCTTGATAGATATAGGTCATGCTTTTTAGGGAAATCATGGAATATAGGAGGTAAAATCAGAGGCTTGCATCAATCTGGAATTTTACAAGGTATAGGGGTATGTACAGAAGGTATAGAATCAGTCTTGGTCTCTTGAGGCTCATCAGTTTGAAGATGGTCATCACAAGATTCAGAAAAAGAGTCTTGATCGAGCTCAAAGGCATGCAAATCTTTGGTAGTTGCAATCTTTAAAGGGAAGGAATCAAATGCAGGCAGAGGATCTTTTCTCAAATACAATATACTTTGCAAAGCCTTCTTGACATTCTCAATAAAAGAGAAGAAATAATTTATAACAAAGAACATAATGTCTTGGATGAAATTCCAACCTGAATACCTGATCTTTCCATATTGTCCTTTCATGTTTCTGCTAGTCAGGTTCATCCTCCAGTGGAGTCGTTGGATATGATCTCAAAACTGATTTAGAGTCACCAGGTGAATGATTACAACCTTCCGATGTCTGATCGTTGTCCACCATCAACAATCAGATCTGAACTTGATTACATTTTGCTGAGGAAACCAGATGTTCGGGTCATAAACTAAACTGGAGATTGACTGAAGCAGCGTTCATCTACTATGCACTTGTAGAGCAAGATCAGTTTGAAGGCTACCTGGCTAACCTCAGGCTCCGTCTGTAGTCTATAAATCAAACAACAATAACAAACAAACTTTTCTTCCCCAACGGAGTTGCCAATATGTTAGGGCCTAAATCTACCTCAGGCTGAGACAGGCAGGATCTAGGGTAACATTAAACCACGCTTAACCTGGTAGCTAACCCTACCAGGTCGGGAGAGGGCTCTCTCCTTGCCAATCACAGGAAAATATGATCAATAAAGCTTGAGATGACTGATGTAAAGACTAATTTTAGGTTAGGTATATGCTCAAAGGAGTTTGATTGAATTTAATGTTGGTTTGTTGGCTCAAATGTGAAAGGCAGATTTGGGTCTGGGGAATGGACTCAATCTTGCAGAGGTTTTTGTGGGGTGAGGTAGGCAAATGGTTTAGTACTTTGAAATAAGTGATATGGAGAGTCTTAATACTGGTGAGGATTTGGAGAGGACATGAAAGTCTAAGGGATCCTCTTCAAACTGCTGAAAACATAAATAACTAAACAAACCCTAGGTAGAGCACTACAACATCAATGAATTCTACCTTTATCCTTGATTAATTTAGTTAAGCTGAATAGAGAGAGATGATGACATACATAAACACATGTAAACTTGCATTACATAAGGAAAAACAATACCAAATCAAGTTTCCACAAGAATCCCATAAAATGTTGCAAACCCTGGTCTATTCCTTTGCCAAACTGCAGAGATGAATCTACAATAATGCTCAAAGCATTTACATGTGTCCAACCTTTACCAATGAGTGAAAAAATACTAGATATAGGCAACAAACAAATCATGCTAGGTTTTATGGATCAAATTCATGAGTTTAGGAGCTGTTTCAACAAGATCTAAAGTAAGAACTGAAAAGTAGGCAGTGGAACAACTTGCCTCTAAAACCTAGGAAACTGATTCATTCAATTTCAAACTACCTTTTCATGAAGTATCTACCTCCATGAGTGAATTTTTAACATATTTACATCAAATTCCATCAAGTTACATCAAATTACATCATGAGTTTGACCATGAGAGAGAGAAAAGTCAAACTAAGAAAAAACTAGGCGAAAAAACAAAGTTTTTTGGCAAAAAAGTTAAGTTTCCATCCTGTACGCCATGCCTCTGTCCCTGTGTGTCACACCAGTTATAATTCCAGTGTAAAACCTGCGTTGCGTGCGCTGCATTGGCCAGGTGCGTCGCGCCTCAACCCAGGTCCACCGCACCAAGGAACTGGTGCGTAGTGCCTTTTTGCAGACCCATTTTGGAGGCCTTCCTAGTGTTCAAATTGGGTTTAAGGTAGCTCTTTAGAAATCTTATTGGGTATACTTTCCAACACAACTTGAATGTTTCAATTTAGAGTTCATTTTCCCTATCAAAAATCAAATCTCCCAAGACTGGTCAAAATGTGCAAAAAGAGGCTGCCTAAAGGCAGAGTGCTGTTGCAGTCAACTTTGGAAGGTCTTCATCAACCCAAATTGAGCTCATTATAGCACATTGGAAATATATTTATGTTTAGTTATCATTTGAATCATCAAGCAAGTCATTTGGCCAACCACTCTAGGAGAAATATTGATTTTCCCAAGGTCACTTCATAGGTACATCAATTCTCCTGAGGCAAATGTATTTTTGACATTTCTATAAAACCATGACACCTGTGTAAAAAGTGAAGGAGGTTTTTCTTCCTTGGCATATTTTGGACAAAAAACTCTCTCAGGATTCCCAAATTCATCTTTTCTTGCCCAAAAACATCATTGGAGTAAAACCTATCCCGATGTGTGGAACTGGGGATTTGTGGAAATGAAGTGAAATGAAGGGGATACGGGGCTTCTAAAGTCTTGAGAAAATTTTTGGAAGTAGGGAGGGATGTTAGAGTGTATAGGGAAGTGGAATTTCAAATATTAAGTGAGGGGAAGGGGTCCAAAATGGCAAAACACAGGCCTAGCCTAGAAAATTGTCAAATTGTAGCAAGAAACTAGGGTTTGTGCGAAAATGAGGAATTTGAGGGATATCAATGATGGGAAGTGTTTAATAAGGTACATTAAGGATAGGGGAAGGTGTATGAGCATCAGGATACAAGCTTTGCTGATGATTTGACCATCCAAGAGAAATTACCTTCAAAACCCTAGGAGAGGGAAATGAACCTTACCTAGGCACAACTGAAACATGAAAAAGGTGTAAAATGACCCATTGGAACTTGAAATGATGATGAAAACCCTCTGAATGATGGTACAATAAGCTGAATGGTGACATGGACCAACATTTATACAACTTTGAAAGGAGTGGAAACAAACCCTCGACCTAATACCTAGTGACCAAATTTTGCTTGAAGACTCACTGAAATGACAAAATTTGACCTTGACACCTTAAAATCACTTTGTAAGAGCATGTTTGATCATTGGAGGAAGGTTTCAAATACTGAAACTAACACAACGTATATATCCTTCTAAACATTTATTCATAATCTCAGTTTTCCCATCAGATTGAGGATGGTAATATGAGTTATGAGCCAATTGAGTACCCAAACAAGAAAATAATTTGGTCCAAAAATTGAATCTCTATCACTTACAATAATCTTTGGTATTCCATGTATCTTTTAGAAGATTTCCATGAATGATTCTACCAAAATATTGGATTTGAGAGGATGAGAAAGAGAGAAAAAGTGGGCATAATTTTTCATTCGATCTACCACTACCATAATGACACTATTTCCTTCAAATTTGGGTAAACATGTAATAAAATCCATTGAAACGTTTTCTCAATGTTGGCTTAGTATGGCTAATGGTTGAAGGAGCCCTAGGGTATGGATAATATCTCCTTTATTTTGTTGGCATACCACACATTCTACCACAAATTTTGCACATCTTCTTTAACATATTCCCAAAAAAATTATGTCTTGATCCTATGGTATGTCTTCAAGAACCCTAAATATCCTCCTATAGGAGAAGTGTGTAGTTACAATAGAACCTTCTATTTGAGTTGGGAATTCTTACATTAGTGATACTGAGACCACAATAAATCAATTTTCCATGTAAATTTTTCTACTCCATCAAGGCCCTCCTATAGTTGTTGAACTATCTTGCATATATTCTCATCTTTCTACCATACTATGCTTGCTTCTTCCACCCAATTAGATTTTGGATTGGAAATAATCCATAATAAAACATTTTTGTTTCCTCTTTCCTTTAGAGTGCATCTTCCACGATATTTTGTTTTCCTTTTTTGTAGATAATTTAAGTCATACCCAACATCTTTGTGATCCATTTGTTTTCTCTTCTGAAGATAGTCTTTTCTCCAAAAAGTACTTCATACTATCATGTTATTTTTTTACTTTGAAGTGTCTTCCTATTAGGTATGGACACCATTTCTTAACTACATGTAGTATGGACAAAATTTCCTTTTTATAGATGGGTTTGACTAAGTTCTTCCTTTAAGTTCTCTACTTTCAAAGGTAAGGGGTTTTCCTTACATCAAAATTGAACCAATGCATGGCCTAATGCATCACACTCCACAATAAATATTTTTGTTAAGCCAAGTTTCACTAAGACCAGAGTTGTGCACATAGCCTCTTTAAGTCCTTTAAACATCTTGTTTGCTTCTTTAGTCCAAGAGAACACTTCCTTATTTAATAATTTTGTTAGAGGTGTTTCTATTTTACCATAATTCTTGAAAAAATTCTGAAATATCCTCTCAATCCTAAAAATCCTTTGAGTTCCTTCAAGGTATTTTGGATTTTCCATTCCCTCATAGCTTCGGTTTTGTTAAGATCCACCTTGACACCATCATGTGATACAATATGACCTAAATATTCCACTTCTTGAACCCAAAAGGCACACATATAATGCTTTGAGTATAGTTGTTGCTCTTCCAATAGTTTCAAAACCTTGTCAACATGTTGTACATGCTCTTCCCAAGATTTGTTGGAAATTAGTATGTCATCAAAAAATGCTGGCACAAATTTTCTTAGAAAGGGTTTGAAAACAAAATTAAACAATATTTGAAATGTCGAAGGTGCATTTGTAAGTCCAAATGGAATAACCAAAAACTCATAATGAACTTCATGTGTTCTAAAGGATGTTTTGGGAATGCCTTCTTGCCTCATTCTGATTTTATGATATCATGAATGAAGATCCAACTTAGTGAAGAAAATTTCTCCATGCAATTAATTAATGAAAGGAAAAGGAAACTTATCTTTGATTGTCATTTTGTTGAGTTATGTGTAGTTTGGACACATATTCCATGAAACATCATTTTTGATAACCATCACCACTGGTGAAGAGAAAGCACTTTGGCTAGGCTGAATATGCCTGCCTATAACATTTCTTGAACCATACAATCAATCACACTCTTTTGTGCAAGTGGCTATCTGTAAGGCCTGATTTTTGGTGGTACACTTCCAGGTTGTAAATGAATAGCATGGTTAAGTTCTCAAACACATAGAAGACCCTTAGGGATTTCTCCAAATACCTTAGTATGATTGTTGAAAACTTTTTGAAGATCCACTAAAGTAGAGGATAATGAAGTTTGAACATATAATGAACACAATTGTTCAACTACACCTTGGTGTCCCTTTTCTAGAAATTTTGTCATGTCGTTAGAGCTTATCACTTTACTAGGTTTCCCTTATTTACCTTTGAGCTCAATTTCCTTTCCTTCTAAGAAAAATCTCATGAAAAGATCTTGGAAATTAAGTGCCACTATTCCCATTTTTTGTAATCACTAGACCCCTAATACAACATCAACACCACCCATTTGGATTGAAATCATGGAACTAACCAATAAAAACTCCCCCATATTCAGATTAATCTTATTGCACTTCCTTGAACAATTTATGGTACCTCCATCTACAATCATTACTTGAATTTTTCATGTTGGATATACATAGCAATTAAGAAGTTTTACCAATTTGTATTTGATAAAGTTATCGGTACTACCTAAAACATTAAATAATGTCATCATTTTCCTTTTGATATATCCTTCTATCTTGAGGGTTTGTCGAGTATTGATGCTGACCAATGCATGAAAAGAAATTGTTGGAGTAGTTTCTTCTAGCTCTAAATCTTGTGAAGTTTCTACTTCTTAAAAAATTTCATCTTTAAAGTCTATGCAGAATAATTTATTCTCACTACATTTAGGCCCTTTACTATACTTATATTACTAATGAATGAAGATGAGAAGCTTGAGTAGAAAAGGCTCATTAGTCTCCAGAAGTTGAACCCGTATTACATCTTACTTTAAGCTATTTATAGCTTTTTACAATGCTCTGAAGCTTTCTGAGGCTCGAGAGGTCTTAATCTATCTGATCTGACTTGTTAACAACTTTGATGCCCTCTAGGAAAGCATGGGTTTAGAGGTTCCTTCTTTTGACAAAATAATAAATGCATTAAGATATTTTGGGTAGGTTGTTGTGTTGTTTGGGAACTCTCTCGTGCCAGAGATGCCCCACAATTGATTTTGTTGTTATGGATGATCTGCACTGTCTGTTGATGCTCCATGACTGCTTTGTCGGTTTGGGGGTGAGCTACACGTGCTGTGGCTCTTTCTATTCCCCTTCCAACCTTTTTTATTTCCTTTCTGGTCTCTGTCTCCCTTTGAATATTTAGAACTATTGTTTCTCTGTTAAACAGAGAAAAACACTGCATATAGCAAAAAACCTGCCAATCTCTGCTTTTCCGGACTTTAAAAAGTCCTTAAACATGGCTTTCTGTTCTATCGGGTCCACCCTTGGGTCACTGTCGCCTGTCACACTCGGCCTGCTCCTGTGTATTTTCCTCGTATTATGAAATATGTGAAAAACACTAAAAACCATGAAAAATCAGCCTTGGCGGACTTATGTATTTCCCTGCCCAGACCCTTTTGGGTCTGGGCTTCATCGCAATCGGCGCTGCCCCAAGGTTCCTTTGTATTTCATTGTATAACGAAATACACAAAAAATAAATTAAAACAAGGCTTTGGGGCGGACCTGAAATGTTATGAGAAATTATTTATAATGCCGTCGGGTCTAGTCGTTGGGTTGAACATATGCTTGCACATAGGCCCCGCCCATGGTTTCTGCTGATAGCGATCTAGCGATGCGATAAATTGCATTCGTGCGTTGCTCACTCCCTGGGTCCTTCATATAATATGGTATATGATCCCCGTCAATAGCGATATCACTGATATCGGTGATCGGCATATCGCTCGACCCGATCTCATCGTGACTCTACTTTGACTGCTTTCGATGGCCACTGCCAATGCAATTAGCCACTTAGATTTGGGCCGTTGATCGGCCAGATCTAACGGCAATTGTGCGTTCTTGAGTTTTAAGCCTACGATAAGGGTTTTTGATTGATTTTGAAGAGTTTTAGCCTCCCAATAGTGCATTTCTTCCCTTCCAAGGGCTCTCCTTCCTTGCTTGTTTCCATCTTGGGATGATCTTAAGCACTTTTGAAGACTTAGGGAGTGTTTTGGAGCATATTTGGATCCATTTGCATGATTTTAAGAAAACTTTGGAGACTTTGGGAGTGTTTTGGATCCATTTTTGGGCCAAACACCAACAACGCTAACACTGGCTCTTTCTGGGGATAAAAGCCTCCCTGTGAGGTTTCAAGAATTACATAACAATGGCTTTCCTGTAAAAACAAGATCAAATCTTCCTCCTAGTGTTGTATTGGGCATGGAGTCTAGTTAGCATGAAATAAAAGCTTGAAAACAACATATTTACAATACCAAGGCTTAAAAGCCTTAACTAAAATAAAGTTCGAAGAACAACCCATTGACTAGGCCATCAAAAACATCTCCTTCCTTTGATGCATCCCTTTTGAGAAAACAGTCACCAAACTGAAAATTGACCCTTTTTACCTTTCTATCAAAGGTTTCTTTGTCTTGGTCAATGTGCATATAAACAAATTCATCAAATACTTGCAAAAGCCTATTTATTTGATCATCTACTTCAAAAACTTTCCAGCATTTGGTATTATCAGGTAGATATGGTCTATATTTCACCTCCTCTCTATATGCTTTTAGCCTTGGATGTTTTGCTTGGAAGGTTTTATTTACCTGCTGAATGATGAGGTCTACTTTATACTCTGTTGTGTCATTTGTGACCTGAAAAGTTAATATGAAATATGAATCAATGCGTTCTTGTGTGGGGGACACAAGGACTTCATCTGTTCTTGCAGCTTCCTTAGAGCAAGCCCCATCAAATAACATGTCCCAAATCTATGGGTTTTCTTCCTTTGTGATCTGGCAAACTGGTTTTTTAAGCTGCGTAGAGGCCAGCTGATAAGGTTTGGTAATGTCAAGGCCAAGCTTATCCATGACATCCTTGGGCATTGGATTATGGCTGGCTCCAGTGTCTAGAAGGCAATTTTGAAGGATTTCATCATGAATAGATAGAGAAACATAGAATGATGGGGAGCTATCTCCACAATTTTCAATCATTGGACTGAGAATAATAGCTGGTTGATCATCTTGCAGATTTACATAGTCAATGGAAGCTTGGATGGCATTAGGTTCAAGAGCCTCAAGGATAGATTTCTTGAAGGATTCATTCTTCACTGGTTCAATAAGAGGCATAGGTATTCTTGGCTTATGAATTTTTTATTAAAAACTGAAAGAAGAATTGGACTTGTCAAGGCCTCTTACCTTTATGGCTGGAGCTTTGAGGATGATAGGATCAACTGTTGGTTGCTTTTGCTTATTAGCTTGTTGTTCTGTAGGGAAAATAGCTTTATGAACAGGAGTTTCTTTGACATTATTCATCATAGGCCTCAGGTTATATTGGTGTTGATCTACGGTTTGTAGAACAACTTCACCATCTCATTCTTGGTTGATCTGGACATTGAATAATGACTTCTCATAGGCAGCTTTGGCTTAAAAAGTGGTGTTGCCTTTGTCTTCCATACAATGGATCTCATCATCTTCTTCAAACTACTCTTCTTCCATGACTGCATTTTGAAAAGGGGTCTTCACCCTTTGGTCTTCATTGGCATCTTTGTTTCTTTGCAAAATCTGCAACTACTCATTTGCTCTTCTATATGGATTTGGATTTGGAGGAGCAAAGGTATTAGGAACCCTTCCTTTCCCAGAATGCTGCTCAACCTTTAATTTGGAAACTTCAGAGGCTAATGACTCTATCATCTTGGCCATTTTATCGATCTTGGGATCTGAATATGATGAAGGCTCGTCCCTTTGTCTCCTTCTATCAACATTACCTTTGAGCTTTTTTGTAGCCATGATGTTTGATTCTACTTCTAGGGTTGCATCTTGCATATCAGCCAAAGAAGCA
Organism: Pinus tabuliformis; assembly: GCA_031772625.1. NCBI lineage: Eukaryota > Viridiplantae > Streptophyta > Pinopsida > Pinales > Pinaceae > Pinus > Pinus tabuliformis. The sequence goes on from CM062811.1 coordinate 337,347,864, forward strand.
CATTGCCTTTCCCTTAACAGTAAATAGAAGTCAGAATCAAAGGCACTGGCACAGATGAGTCTAGCAGAGGTAGTGGTGGGTTTCACTTCAGCTGGTATCTTGCTGTACATGCGGTTAAATATCTTATTAAAATTAGACAACAGCTCACCATTTTCCCTTTGTAAGTTCCCAAACTCAGTTTGGTAGTAAAGGAGATCCTTCTTATCCCCCAATGCTTTAGGAATGCATCATCTAAGGCCTCAATATCTGCTATAGATGCTGGGGTCAGTTCCCTAAACCATTTTCTAGCCTCTCCATCTAGGCTTTGGACAAAGACTCTCATTTAGACATCATCTTCGCTAATGTCCAGGTTATCAGCATAGCTATAGAATGAATCAAGATGTTCTTCAGCTGAAACACCTTCAGTTCCAGTGAACTTAGGCATATACTTCTAATATTCTCCAGTAGGCATAACATTCAAAGGAGTGGGTAGTATTAGAGGTCCATACCTAGCAGCTATGATTCTTTCCATTTTGGTAGGTGCTTGTGGACCTGCCATAGTTGTGGTGGCTAAAAGACTACTAGAAGTCTGAATGATAGAGGGTTGAGAAGTGACTGATTAGACTAAAGGAGTATGATGGCTAGGAGGTGAGGTTTCCTTTGGGCATACAAAAAAAGGAAAACCTAAAGAATAAGGAGCTTTATGAATCTCTAAGAGTTTTTTTTCAATGCTAGTATTAGAAGCTATACTCTCAACATATATTTGTTCTAGTACAGGCCTTTCTTGAAGAGATATAGGAGATTGTTTAGGTTTACCTAAACCTGATGCTTCTTTTTGCAATAACTTTCTTTCTTTGATGATCTTTTCAGGGTCAGGTACTGGGTCAGCTTGTGACTTCTGAGGATTTCTCCGAGTATGCCTCACAAACTAAGCCAGAACTATGATGTGGAGTCGCCAAGAGGTTCGACCTCCAGTAGAGTTGCCAGATAGATGATTACAACCAAAAAAGTGCCCAGAATTTGTTTATCATCAAAGCTTGATCTGTGTCGTTTCCCAGGGAATTTGAGCTTCAGTTTCCTCTCCCCGACAATGACGCCAATTATGTTATCGCTCCAAGAAACTCTCCTAGGTTGTAGATCAAAGATGCTTGGTAACAGATAATCTTCAATATTGTTCTATGAACTATTGGAATAAATGATGGTTTGGATCAAGCCAAATAACTATTTGAACTATGTTTTAACTCAAGACATGCATGAACACCCATAGCTTACAAGGCTTTAGACCACTAATGCTCAATAGTTTGTAGATTCAATGCATGAATGGGGAATACTGACCATACTGGAAGATGCATAAATAAACATAAATGAATGGCTAGCTACAGGTAGCAAAGAAGCTTGCAAATCTAATTTATCAAAGTAGAGATAAGATGACAGTGATTTGGCCTTAGACAGAAAAGAAAACATGAACAAATTGTTCAAGTGCAAGCTTAGAATAGAAGAGAAATGGACATTGAACATATAACAACAAAAGAAGATTGTATTACTAATGAATGAAGATGAGAAGCTTGAGTAGAAAAGGCTCATTAGCCTCTAGAAGTTGAATCCGTATTACATCTTACTTTCAGCTATTTATAGCTTTTTACAATGCTCTCAAGCCTTCTGAGGCTTGAGAGGTCTCAATCTATTTGATCTGTCTTGTTAACAACTTTGATGCCCTCTAGGAAAGCATGGGTTTAGAGGTTCCTTCTTCTGACAGAAGAATAACTGCATTCGGATATTTTGGGTAGCTTGTTGTGTTGTCTGGGAGCTCTCTTGTGCCAGAGATTCCCCATAATTGATTCTGTTGTTATGGATGTGCTTCACTATCTGTTGATGCTCCATGACTACTTTGTTAGTTTGGGGATGAGCTGCGCATGCTGTGGCTCTTTCTATTCCCCTTCCGGCCTTTGTTATTCCCTTTCTGGTCTCTGTCTCCCTTTGAATATTTAGAACTACCATTTCTCTATTAAACAGAGAAAAACCCTGCATATCGAAAAAAATCTGCCAATCTCTGCTTTTCCGGACTTTAAAAAGTCCTTAAACATGGCTTTCTGTTCTATCGGGTCCGCCCTTGGGTCACTGTTGTCTATCGCACTCAGCCTGCTCCTATGTATTTTCCTCATATATGAAATACGTGAAAAACACTAAAAACCATGAAAAATCGGCCTTAGCAGACTTCAAAAATTATGTACTTCCCTTCTCGTACCCTTTCGGGTCCGGGCTTCATCGTAATCGGCACTGCCCCAAGGTTCGTTTGCATTTCATTGTATAACAAAATACACGAAAAATACATTAAAACAAGGCTTTGGCGTGGACCTGAAATGTTATGAGAAATTATTTATAATGCCACCAGGTTTGGTTGTCGGGTCGCACATATGCCTGCGCATAGGCCCCGCCCATGGTTTCCACTGATAGCGATCTAGTGATGTGATAAATCACAATCGCGCATCGCTCACTCCCTAGGTCCTTCATATAATATGGCATATGCTCCCCGTTGATAGCGATATCGCCGATATCGGTGATCAACATATCGCTTAGTCTGATCTCATCGCGAGTCTACTCCGACTGCTTCTGATGGCCACCGCCGATGCGATTAGCCACTTAGATCTAGGCCGTTGATCAGCCAGATCTAATGGCAACTGTGTGTTCTTGAGTTTTAAGTCTACGATAAGGATTTTTAACTAATTTTGAAGTGTTTTAACCTCCCGATAGTGCATTTCTGCCCTTCCAAGAGCTCTCCTCCCTCGCTTGTTTCATATCTTGGGATGATCTTAAGCACTTTTGAAGACTTAGGGAGTGTTTTGGAGCATATTTGGATCCATTTGCATGATTTTAAGCAAACTTTGGAGACTTTGGGAGTGCTTTGGATCCATTTTTGGGCCAAACACCAACAAATCTAACACTGGCTCCTTCTGGGGATGAAAGCCTCCCTGTGAGGTTTCAAGAACTACAGAACAATGCCTTTCCTATAAAAACAAAATCAAATCTTCCTCTGTTATGAAACCAGCTCAAGAAAAAGATAGAAAAGATAGATCAATGCCTTAGAATTCAGCCTCTTCGAGGGGGCAACCTCCTTTACATTACATAAATGAACAATTCTTGGATGATTCAAATGACAAAACCTCCTTTCTATATATAGGAGTCTAAGGAGTCACAATATAATCCAGCCGACCTAACAATAATAATATAAAGCCACAAAAATAAAAATAGAGGGATTCTATGGGGCACAGTAATAACAATATGGGGGCAATAGGGGCACAACAATATTAATAAGGGGTATACCTACAATAGTAATGGGGTAATCACTAGTATTATAGGGACCCAACATGCCCCTCTCCTTCAAAAAAGTGTTGTCCTCAATGCTTGAGTAGTTCTGGATACTTCTGCATAAAATTCTCATCCTCCCATGTGGAATCTTCAGCGGATAAGTTCTTCCACTTGATAAGATACTCTGAAATTGATCGATTTTGTAGCTGTCAAGTTCTTGTTTCTGTAACTGCTTCCGGTTCCAATACAATTTTTCCTTCCTCGTCAAGTTCTAGCAATATTGTTTGAACTGGGAGCTTGTCGCCTGTAACCTTTTTTAAACATGAAACATGGAAAACTGGGTACAATCGAGAAGCTGCAGGAAGCTCCAATTTGTATGCCATAGTACCAATCTTTTGCAACACCTTGTACAGACAATAATACTTTGGTGATAATTTATTATCCTTCTTAGCTTGCTTGAGGGACATTTGCTTATATGGTTGTAGCCGTAGGAATACCCAATCACCTACATCAAAACTTCTTTCACTGAGATGTTGATCTGCCTGTTGTTTCATTCTATTCTGTGCCAACACGAGGTTATCCTTTAAGAGTTGGAGGACTTGTTTTTGATGTTCGATGTGATGTTCTACTGCCTGAACCTTAGAATTTTCTCTTAAATATGATGTGTTGGATGGTGGTTGATACCCATAAAGTGTCATAAATGGGGTCATTTTTGTTGCTGTATGAAAGGAAGTATTATACCACCATTCAGCCAGAGGCAACCATTTGACCCATTGTGTCTGTTTATCAGATACAAAGCAACGAAGATATCCTTCCAAACATTTTTTTACTATCTCAGTTTGCCCATTAGATTGAGGATGATAAGATGAGCTATGAGCTAACTGAGTACCAAGACAAGAAAATAATTCTATCCAAAAATTTCCAGTGAAAATGGGATCTCTATCACTTACAATAATCTTTGGGTTTCCATGTAGCTTTTGAATTGTTTCCATAAATGCAATAGAAACTGTACTAGCTTTAAATGGATGGGATAATACACAAAAGTGTGCATACTTGGTAAGTCTGTCAACTACCACCATGATGACACTCTTTCCCTCATACTTGGGTAAACCTATGATAAAATCCATTGAAACCTCTTCCCAATGTTGGCTTGGAATGGATAAACGTTGTAATAGACTCGGTGTCTTAATTGTTTCAACTTTATTTTGTTGGCAAACCAAACATTCCGCCACAAAATTTGAATATCTGATCTAAGGCCATCCCAAAAAAATTCCTTCTTAACCCTGTGGTAAGTTTTTAAAAATCCTGAGTGCCCTCCTAAGGGAGAAGTGTGCAATTCCATAAGAATCTTTTGTTTTAGCTGGGAATTCTTATAGAGGTATAAGCGATCTTTGTACCATAACGAATCATTTTCCAGCTAAATGTATCAGACATACTAGAATCTTGTTGTAACTTTCGAATAAGTGCCCACACTTCTTCGTCATTCTTCCATTCCTCCCTTGCTTCGTTTATCCAATCTGGTTGGATAATAGAGATGGCGCACAACAATGCTTCCACATCCTCATCCTTTCTTGAGAGTGCATCTGCCACCACATTTTTCTTCCCTTTTTTGTAGATTATTTCAAAGTCATAACCCAACATCTTTGTGACCCACTTTTGTTGCTCTTCAGAGGATAATCTTTGTTCTAAAAAGTATTTAAGGCTATCATGATCCATTTTTACCTTGAAGTGTCTTCCCATTAGGTAGGGTTGCCATTTCTTAAGTGCATGGAGTATTGCCAACATTTCCTTCTCATAAATATCTTTGCTTAAAAAATTTCCCTTGATTGGATGACTTTCAAAAGCAATGGGTCTTTCATCTTGCATTAGAACAGCACCAATTCCATTTCCTAAAGCATCACATTCCACAATAAAGGTTTTTGTGAAGTCCGATGTGTAGGAATTTACAGGGTAAGTTCCACAGAAAGAATACCAAAAGGACACCGCTCACAACCAGATCTCAAATCAATACACCAGTATTTTTGACGTGGTTAAAACCCTCAGAGTGCAAGGAGGGAAACAGTCCACGGCCTGTCCCAACGTGGGTACTACAGGCAATTTATTAATCAAAGAATGAAAATTTACATAAGCTTCTCTCATGCACGGATTACCCGAACAATGACCCTCCATGCGCTTTAAATAGAACTCATGGACCAATCGGGTGTCAAGCCACGGATCAAGTGTCGGTAATACCGAGGTGAGAGTGAACCGTCGGATCACTACATATCGTGACCGTCGGATTGTAAGTTACAAAATGTACAACGGTAAAGAAACACACTTTACCTAACTCTAACCTAACTCTATACTAGACCAAGTTGAACTTAACTATATCCTATGTGTCGGAATATCCTAACATCCCCCCTTAAGAACAACTTGGGATAGGATTGAAGGATTTACAAATATGACACAATAGGAGAAGGAAGGAGGCACTAGAGCCTATCCCCCCTTAGTGACAACTTCCTGAACTCCAAGCATATATCGAAGTTTAGTGAACTTCGCCTCTGTGAGAGCCTTTGTGAAGATGTCTGCAACCTGATCATCTGTTGGACAATATTGCACTTCAAGAACATGGTCATGAATGAGCTTTCTGATGAAGTGCATGTGTAGTTCAATGTGTTTGCTGCGCTGATGCTGGACTGGATCTTTGCATAGCTGAATGGCACTTTGATTATCACACCAAAGTGTGGTTGGATGCTGCTGCTCAAAGCCAAACTCTGATAGGATCTGACGAAGCCACAAGGCTTCCTTACTAGCTTCCACGGCACCACGATACTCTGCTTCTGCTGACGAAAGAGAAATGGCAGCCTGTTTCTTACAAGCCCATGTAATAGGTCCTGAACCAAGAGTGAAGACATAACCGGCAGTAGACTTCCGATCATCAGGGTCACCAGCCCAATCAGAATCAGTGAAACCAACTAACAGAGGAGCTGCTTTGGCACTGTAATGAATCCCAAACTGTACTGTACCTCGAACATAACGAAGTATTCTTTTAGCTGCTTTCCAATGACTTTCACGGGGGTTTTGCATAAAACGAGCAACAAGGCCAACAGCAAAGGAAAGATCAGGACGAGTATGGGTTAAATACAAGAGTTTTCCGACAAGTTGACGGTATAAGGTAGCATCAACTTCAGGAGAAGTACAAGAGACTGAAAGTTTGACTCCAGACTGAAAGGGAGAAGGGGCTGGCTTACAGTCTTCCATGTGAAAATGACGAAGAATATCACAAGCATACTTGGACTGGGAAAGGAAAATACCCTCTTGGGATTGCAAGACTTGAAGACCGAGAAAATAGTGTAAGTGTCCTAAGTCTGTCATTTCAAATTTCTTTTTAAGGCTTGACTTCACATGGTTTATAAGGTTGGGATCACTACCAGTAAGAATAAGATCATCAACATAAAGAACAAGGATGATAAGAGAGTTGCCCACTTTCTTGGTGTAGACAGTATTGTCAGAATGACACCTAGAAAAGCCAGATTCTAAAAGAAAGCTATCCATTTTGGCATACCAAGCCCGAGGAGCTTGCTTGAGGCCATAAAGGGATTTCTTAAGTCGACAAACAAGGCTGGAGTCTGTTTGTATGAAGCCAATGGGTTGTTCCATATAGATTTCTTCCTGCAAGTCCCCATGCAAGAAGGCAGATTTAACATCCATCTGATGGACTTCCCATTTTAAAGAGGCAGCAAGGGAAAGAACAAGGCGGATAGAGTTCATTTTGGCAACAGGGGAGAAGGTTTCAGTGTAGTCAATGCCTTCAACCTGTGAAAAGCCCTTAGCAACGAGACGAGCTTTATGTTTATCAACTTTCCCATCTGGTCCATACTTGGTTCTGTAAACCCATTTACATCTAACAAGTTTGCGTCCCTTTGGTAGAGGAACAAGATCCCATGTATCATTTGTCATCAATGAATGATATTCTTCATTCATAGCTGCTTCCCAATGTGGATGGCCTGAAGCTTCTGCAAAAGTGTCAGGATCATGATTTACTGGAGCTTGAGCCAGTAAAGAAGAGGCTCTTTCAAACTGAGAACGTGTACGTCGCTGATCTGTAGGATCACCGGCAAGATCACCTGCTGCATCCCGAGTAGCACGGACCCATCTTGGAAGTTGAGGATCCTGAGAAGGTGGGGGAGGATTATCATCCTCGCTTTCATCATCTGAAGAAGAAATGTTTTCAAAAGTAGAAGAGATAGGAAGAGGTGGCACATCCGCCGGACTAGGCTCGCAGGCCGATTTATTTTCATCAAATTTTACATCTCTTCTAATGATAACATTTTTGGACTTAAATGGAATAAGTCTATAACCTTTTACATCTTCAGAATATCCAACAAAAGTACATTTCTCACTCTTAGGTTCTAAAGCTTTATGCTTTTCATCTGGAATATGGGCCCATGCTTCACTTCCAAACACACGAAAGTGACTTACATCTGGTTTAATGGAACTCCAAGCTTCTTCTGGAGTGATATTCTCTAGAACCTTAGTAGGAGTGCGATTGATTATATAATTTGCACAATTAATTGCTTCGGCCCAAAAACTAAGACTGAGTCCTTTAGATTGCAGCATACAATTAGCCATTTCCTTTAAGGTGCGATTTTTCCTTTCAGCTACACCATTTTGTTGTGGAGTGTATGGAACAGTATGTTGCATTTGAATTCCATTTTCGGTGCAAAAGTTGATGAATGTGTTTTTAACATATTCTCCACCATTATCAGTTCTTAGCTTAAGAATTTGATGTCCAGATTGTTTTTCAACAAAGGCTTTGAAGGCCAAAAAAGTGTTAAATACTTCGCTCTTGAGTTTTAAGAAGTATACCCAAGTGCGTCTGGAGAAATCATCAATGAAAGTTAAGAAGTACTTGCAGCCAGAGAATGAAGCAACAGGAAGAGGACCACATAAATCACTGTGCACAAGCTGTAAAGGGGCTGAGGCGTGCCAAGAGGCACGTTTGTCAAAACTGTCCCGATGATGTTTTCCGAGTACACATCCGGAACAAACACCATCTCTGCAAGATACCATAGGAAGACCTGTCACCATATTTTCTTTACATAGATGCTGAAGGGAGCGATAGTTTAAGTGACCAAATCGCTCATGCCAAAGTTTGCTCACTTCATCATTATGAGCAACAAATACTGAGGGAAGATTGGATGACCCAAAGTTGTGAAACTTATACAACCTTTTGGAATCATCAGCAAGACCAGTAGCTAGAATCTGTTTAGGATCTTTTAGATCCTTGATTACAACATCATGAGGTGAAAATTCAACAATTTTACCTTCACCTGAATGAGTTATCTGATAGACAGATAGAAGGTTGCAGGATAAGGTTGGAACACATAATACATCATTAAACTGACCATTGTCTAGATGAACAGTTCCAGTCCCTACAACATTAAGAGATCTATCATCACCAATATATATATTTTTGGTGTTACAATCATTTAAAGAAGAAAACATGGCTTGATTTTTGGCCATGTGACAAGAGGCTCCAGAATCAATGAGCCACTCATGAGAATGAGAAGAAGAAGAAGATACATTTAATGCATAACCAGACTGAGATGATTGATAATGACATGCAGAAAGTGCCATTCCGGAAGTTGAAGTTGAAGTAGGCTCCACATGGATGTTATGTTTCTTCATTGCGGCTTCCAAGGCTTCCATCTTCTTAAAGCATTTAGATTCTAAGTGGCCATCTCGATTACAAAAGTTACAATGTCTATCAGACTTCTTCCATTTGTTTTTATTGGTCTTATCATTTTGCTGAAATGATCTTTCATTTTGAGGCTGAGATGGTTTAGGACCATTCTTTTGAGGATATGACTTCTTAGGATTCTTTGAATTTGGTTGTTGTTGGGCGGCTAACGCTTTCGTGGAAGAGTTTCCAAGATTAAGAAGACCAAGGTGTAAGAGTTTTTCTTGTTCTCTTATTAAGGAATCACAAAAGGAGTCAAAGGAAGGGGCCTTGTATTCTTGTCCTTGACAAATGAAAGCTTCCCTTGTAGAATGGAAAGTGGAAACAAATACAGAGTAGGCTGGTCCCAACTTAGTAAGGATGGAATAAATGAGGTTACCATCTTCTTTCTTAACTTTAACACCTTCCAAGAGATATCTAAGGGTCTTGAATTTGGACAAGAAATCTTCAATGCAAGAAAAATTATTAGGATCCAAAGTAAGCAGCTCATTTTCAAGTTGATGGGCTCTAATTTCATTTTTAATTCCAAAAACTTTAGCAAGTTTTTCTAATGCTTCATGAGGAGTCTCAAGTTCTGCAATGTGGAATCTAAGATCAGGAGAAACAGACATCCCTATCAAACCACGTGCTTGATCTTGTCTATTTTCCCATTTTGCCGCCTTGTCTTCATCTTTTGGTTTCTTCTCTTGGTCTGTGGCTATTCTGTAGAGACCTTTACTTCTAAGTAAATCTCCCATGTAGGCTACCCATTGGAAGTAGTTAGTGCTGTCAAGAATGACTTGGCATGGGCTTTCCATTTTAAAAAAAATGAAGCTGAAGATGCTGAAAGTAAGTGTTCCAATGGATAGATCTCGAAAAAATAGGCGGTTTTAAAAAAAACGGCTCTGAAAAAGGCTTCCGGATGAAGAAGTTATGGCTTTTTGAAAAAAAATTGTTGACGTTGCCGGCAAAGTGCGCGAATGTGCGGGAATGAAAAAATCCGCCCCCACAAAATGGAGACTTGAACCCAAGACCTCTACTCTCTTAAAATAGCTTTGAACCAATTGATCTATACAAAAAATTTGAGAGAGAGAGAGAGAGAGAGAGAGAGAGGGGGGGGGGGGCCTTGGTTTGCGTGCTTGCCTTGAGAAAGCTCTTTTTCCCTACAAAACACAAAACACAAAACCCAACACGAATATGCAAATAAAAACGAACCTTACGGCTCGAAGTTAGCTTTAGCCAAAAAACTAGAAATTTAAAAAAAAATCTCAAAGTTGGCTTTAGCCGAAAATCTAAATATTTTTCTCAATGTTTCTGATTTTCCGAGATCACACTAAGGTGCAGGGAAAAGAGCATACGCATGAGAAAAATCCTTCCTTTCTGTTTCTGATTTGCCCAGATCGCACAGAGTCGCAGGGCAAAGAGCATACGCAGAAATGAAAGGTATAGATCCGGTTAAAAAAAAGGCTAAATAAACTGAGACCGAAATAAGCAGAGAGAAAATAACAGTAAACTGCAAAAAAAAAACACTGTATACCTCCCGATCTGAAAAATGACGCAGCTAGGGCTACCGGAAACCTTTTCGCGTGAAACGAAAGGGGTTCCTCACTGGAACAGATGCTCCGAACGCAACAGAGCAGTCCTCTCGGCCCGAAAGCAGTCAGAAACAGCAGATCTAGGAAACGACAGCCGCATGCAGTTCTACCGGCTTCAGATTTGGATCACCAACGGACGCGGCCCTCAAATAGCTCTGATACCATGTAGGAATTTACAGGGTAAGTTCCACAGAAAGAATACCAAAAGGACACCGCTCACAACCAGATCTCAAATCAATACACCAGTATTTTTGACGTGGTTAAAACCCTCAGAGTGCAAGGAGGGAAACAGTCCACGGCCTGTCCCAACGTGGGTACTACAGGCAATTTATTAATCAAAGAATGAAAATTTACATAAGCTTCTCTCATGCACGGATTACCCGAACAATGACCCTCCATGCGCTTTAAATAGAACTCATGGACCAATCGGGTGTCAAGCCACGGATCAAGTGTCGGTAATACCGAGGTGAGAGTGAACCGTCGGATCACTACATATCGTGACCGTCGGATTGTAAGTTACAAAATGTACAACGGTAAAGAAACACACTTTACCTAACTCTAACCTAACTCTATACTAGACCAAGTTGAACTTAACTATATCCTATGTGTCGGAATATCCTAACACGATGTAGCTAAGACCGGTGCTTGGCACATTGCCTCTTTAAGATGTTCAAAGGCCTTTGTTGCTTCCAGAGTCCATGAAAATGCATCTTTCTTCAATAATGTTGTTAGAGGTGCTGCTATTCTCCCATAATTCTTAACAAACTTGCGATAATACCCTATCAACCCGAGAAATCCTCGCAGATTCTTTATGGATGTGGGGATTGTCCATTCCTTAATGGCTTTAATTTTTCTAGGGTCTACCTTAACTCCTTCATGAGATACAATATGACCCAGATATTCCACCTCCTGGACTCCAAAGAAACATTTGGATCTTTTTGCATATAATTATTTCTTCTCCAATAGTTGTAGCACCCTGTCAACATGTTCAACATGATCCTTCCAAGACTTGCTGTAGATTAGTATATCATCAAAAAATACTAACACAAATTTTCTAAGGAATGGTTTGAAAATTGAATTCATCAAACCTTGAAATGTTGAAGGTGCATTGGTAAGGCCAAAAGGCATGACCAAAAATTCATAATGACCCTCATGAGTTCTAAATGCTATTTTCAGAATGTCTTCATTCTTCATTCTGATTTGATGATATCCTAAACGAAGATCCAACTTGGTGAAGTAAATTGATCCATGCAATTCATCCAGTAATTCATCAATGATAGGAATGGGGAACTTATATTTAATAATGAGCTTGTTGAGCTCCCTATAATCCGGACACATGTGCCATGATCCATCCTTCTTGTGCACCAATACTACTGGAGCAGAGAAAGAACTTTGACTCGGTTGAATTATACCAGCCTCTAGCATTTCTGCAACCATACGTTCAATTTCACTCTTTTGGACATAGGGATATCTGTATAGCGTGATGTTTGGAGGAACACTTCCTGGAATCAGATGAATAGCATGATCATGATCACGCATAGGTGGGAGACCTTTGGGAGTCTCAAATATCTTGGAATGATTGTCCAGGACTTTTTGGAGATCTGGAGAAATAAACGATTCCAATGTGGAAACATCTAGCGAACATAATTGTGCAATTACACCTCTTTGCTCATTTTTTAGAAGCTTTGTCATACCATTAGAGCTGATTATCTTTCCTGGTTTCCCTGCAATACCCCTTAATTCAACTTACTTTCCTTTCGTAGAAAATTTGATGAAAAGTTCTTGAAAATTAAAAGCTATTGTACCCAAGGATTGTAGCCATTGGACTCCTAGTACAACATCAGCACCTCCAATTGGAATGGAAAGCATTGGGCTAGTTAATACATATTCTCCCATGGATAGCTTGATATTATGGCACTTTCCAGAGAAATTTATTGTTACTCCGTTTGCAATCATCACTTGACACTCTGGTGCTGGATATAGGAAGCAATTCAATTCTTTTGCTACCTTACAATGAATAAAATTGTGGGTGCTTCCTGAATCAATCAACACTATTACCTTTTTCTTCTTGATTTGCCCTTCTATCTTGATGGTTTGAGGAGTGGTAATTCCCGCCAATGCATTACAAGATATGGTCGGATTTATTTTCTCTTCATCTAGGATTTGTTCCTGGAGTATATCCTCTTCTTTTGACCTTTCTTGCTCCTTTTCTTCTTCCTCTTCACAATCTATGTAGAATAATTTCTTCTCAGCACACTTATGACCTTTAGTGTATTTGCTATCACAACTGTAACAAAGCCCTTTTGCTCTTTTTTCTTTCAATTGTTGTGGTTTCAACCTTATAGGTTGTGGAAGACTAGGGGCAACAACACTTCTGTCTTTATAGTTGTGAGTGGTATGCTTCCTAGTTGCCATAATTTTTCTTTCCATTTTTCTTGCTAACCTGAATGCCTTCTCTAATGAATCAGGTTCCCAAAGGCGAACATCATGTTGGATATTATCCTTTAAATACCCTTTGAACACATCAATCCTATGCTCCTCTGGAATATATTTTACCCTTATGTTCAATTTTTGGAATTCCTCAATGTGCTCCATTATTGAACCCTTTTGTTTGAGACTTATCAATTGGCTAAAAAAAGTGTTGCTTTTTGTATCCTCATAATGTGTTATCAATTCTTCCGTAAAAATTGCCCAAGTGATCAATTGTTTACGAGATCAAAGCCACTGATACCATACAAACTGGTTTGGTTCCAAATATAAAGTTGCCATACGTACCTTTTCTGTGTTTTGCACATTATTGAGATCGAAGAATTGCTCCATCTATAATATCCATGTGGCAGGATCCTTGCCATCAAACTTCCTCATATCGATTTTTGGAATATGGTGGGTCTTCAATCCAACATTAGAGTCTATGGAATCATGATTAACATTTATTTTGTTCACATCATGAGTTTCCTTTACAACCTTTTCACCATTAGTAAGTATTTCTTGTAGAAAATTTGTCAAATCTGTCTTCAAATTTGCCACGTCTGTCTTCAAATCTGCCATGTATCTCTTCAAATCTGTCTTCGAATCATCCATCTTAGCTTCCACGCCATTGATCTTAGATTCCACGCCATTTATCTTAGCTTCTGTTAGCTTTTGTGAGCGTGACATTTGTTGCACTTGTTCTTGTAATTTTGATATATCATGTAGCATTTCTTCCTCTTCTTCATGAGTCATGCTAGAGCTTTCAGGTTCCTTACTAGGTGTTTGCATTTTCTTTCCTCGGGGCATCAGTTACCGATAATAATTCTTTACTGTGCCCTTTGAATTCCTTCAAACCAAGCTTACGCAAAAATTTAGAAAAAAAACTACACACCTTTTTCACTTTGTAGAAGCCTGATATCGAATCTGATGTATGTCTGTAATTTCAAATCCTCTAGTTCTGAAATTGTGATCTGTAGTATCCTTCTGTGTCCTCTTTCCAATGCCACAAGTCTGACCCAAATTGGATTCTCCAAGGAAGAGTTATGTGAAATCTCCCATAATGACTTGATTATAGACTAGTTCAGTAGAGCGAACTTGTACGACGTGCCACGAGTCACTGTTTCGACCTTTGGATCTAAAAAATGCATACAAGAAACTACAGTCTATCCTCTTTCTATACTTTCTTATGAAATTTCAATCCGATCCCCAGAGAGAAAGTTATGACGATTTTCCCCAGGTCACCTGTTTGGAATGTAATTCAGGAGTCTGCAAAAAGACCAACTTCCTCACATCATATCTCCGCAAATATAGCGCGAAAAGCTCTGAAATTCAGACCTGAGGTTCAGCGTGATTTCTTCTCAAATGGGTGTTTTTTGAAACTTCTAAAACGTCACATAAAAAAAGTTATAGCGAAAATTCCACGATGACCTGTTTGGAGCATCGAAACCCTAGAATCCAAAGCTCTGATACCAAATGTTATGAAACCAGCTCAAGAAAAAGATAGAAAAGATCGATCAACGCCTTAGAATTCAGCCTCTTCGAGGGGGCAACCTCCTTTACATTACATAAATTAACAATTCTTGGATGATTCAAATGACAAAACCTCCTTTCTATAATAGGAATCTAAGGAGTCACAATATAATCCAGCCGACCTAACCATAATAATATAAAGCCACAAAAATAACAATAGAGGGATTCTATGGGGCACAGTAATAACAATATGGGGGAAATAGGGGCACAAAAATATTAATAAGGGGTATAACTACAATAGTAATGGGGTAATCACTAGTATTATAGGGACCCAACATCTTCCTAGTGTTGCATTGGGCATGGAGTCTATTTAGCATGAAATAAAAGCTTGAAAACAACATATTTACAATACCAAGGCTTAAAAGCCTTAACTAAAATAAAGTTCAAAGAACAGCCCATTGACTGGGCCATCAAAAATATCTCCTTCCTTTGATGCATCCATTTTGAGAAAACGGTCACCAAACTGAAAATTGACCCTTTTTACCTTTCTATCAAAGGTTTCTTTGTCTTGGTCAATGTGCATATCAGAAAATTCATCAAAGACTTGCAAAAGCCTATAGATTTGATCATCTACTTCAAAAACTTTCCAGCTTTTGGTATTATCAGGCAAAGATGGTCTATATTTCACCTCCTCTTTGTATGCTTTCAGCCTTGGATGTTTTTCTTGGAAGGTTTTATTTACTTGCTGAATGATGAGGTCTGCTTTATACTCTGTTGTGTCATTTGTGACCTGAAAAGTTAATATGAAAGATGAATCAATGCATTCTTGTGTGGGGGACACAAGGACTTCGCTTGTTCCTTCAGCTTCCTTAGAGCAAGCCCCATCAAAGAACATGTCCTAAATCTGCGGGCCTTCTTCCTCTGTGATCTAGAAAACTGGTTTTTTAAGCTGCGTAGAGGCCAACTGATAAGGCTTGGTAATGTCAAGACCTATCGTATCCATGATAGCCTTGGGCATTGGATTATGGCTGGCTCCAGTGTCCAGAAGACAATTATGAAGGATTTCATCATGAATAGACAGAGAAACATAGAATGATGGGGAGCCGTCTTCTCAATTTTTAATCATTGGGCTGAGAATAATATCTGGTTGGTCATCTTGCAGATTTAAATAGTCAGTGGAAGCTTGAATGGCATTAGGCTCAAGAGCCTCAATGATAGATTTCTTGAAGGACTCATTCTTCACTGGTTCAATCAGAGGCATAGGTATTCTTGGCTTCTGAATTTCTTATTGAAAACTGAAAGAAGGGGACTTGTCAAGGCCTCTTACGTCTATGGCTGGAGCTTCGAGGATGATAGGATCAACTACTGGTTACTTCTGCTTATTAACTTGTTGTTCTGCAAGGACAACAACTTTATGAATAGGAGCTTTTTTGACATTATTCATCATAGACCTCAGATTATATTGGTGCTGATCTACAATTTGTAGAACAGTTTCACCATCCCATTCTTGGCTAATCTGGCCATTGAATAATGACTTCTCATTGGTAGCTTTGGTTAAAAAAGTGGCACTGCCTTTGTCTTCCATACAATGGATCTCATCATCTTCTTCAAACTACTCTTCTTCCATGACTGCATTTTGAAAAGGGGTCTTCACCCTTTGGTCTTCATTGGCATCTTTGTTTCTTTGCAAAATCTGCAACTTCTCATTTTCTCTTCTATATGGATTTGGATTTGGAGAAGAAAAGGTATTAGGAACCCTTCCTTTCCCAGAATTCTGCTCAACCTTTAATTTGGAAACTTCAGAGGCTAATGACTCTATCATCTTGGCCATTTCATCGATCTTGGGATCTGAAGATGATGATGGCTCACCCCTCTATCAGCATTACCTTTGAGCTTTTCTGCATCCATGATGTTTGATTTTACTTCCAGGGTTACATCTTGCATATCAGCCAAAGAAGCACATCGCCTCTCCCTCAACAGTAAATAGAAGTCAGAATCAAAGGCGCTGGCATAGATGAGTCTAGCAGAGGTAGTGGTGGGTTTCACTTCAGCTGGTATCTTGCTGTACATGCAGTTAAATCGCTTATTAAAATTAGACAACAGCTCACCATTTTCCCTTTGTAAGTTTCCAAACTCAGTGTGGTAGTAAAGGAGATCCTTCTTATCCCCCCAATGCTTTAGGAATGCATCATCTAAGGCGTCAATATCTGCTATAGATGTTGGGGTCAATTCCCTAAACCATTTTCTAGCCTCTCCATCTAGGCTTTGGACAAAGACTCTCATCTAGACATCATCTTCACTAATGTCCAGGTTATCAGCATAGCTATAGAATGATCCAAGATGTTCTTCAACTGAAACACCTTCAGTTCCAGTGAACTTAGGCATATACTTTTGATATTCTCCAGTAGGCATAGCATTCAAAGGACTGGGTAGTATTAGAGGTCCATACCTAGCAGCTATGATTCTTTCCATTTTGTTAGGTGCTTATGGACCTTGTTGGAAATAATACTGAGAGGGGGGGTGAATTAGTATTATCATATCAATAAAACTTTTTCATTTCCATACTTAGATACATATACACTACTTCATTCAAGGGAAACCGCGTGTATACGCAACTGTGTCTAAAGCAACCAGCGTATATCCAAAATACTTATGATTTAGTTAATCCATTAAATGTTTATCTTTAGTTAGTGTATCAGTACTTCATTAACCATATGAACAGTAAGCAGGTGCAATAAAATAGAACAGATCAACACACACAAGAAGCACACATGAACACCATGATATAAGGTGGAAACCCAATGTGGGTGAAAACCACCTGCTGCAATTCGTTTCTATCTTCCTTTATTAAGAAACTTCTTTTACAATGTACTGGTGCAGTCCTTTACCAGCACGCAGGCTACAACCTGCGGAAGGCTACAACCTTCTCTCGTTCTCCAGACTCTCCTAGAAGGGAGCTCCAACCCCCTTTGCTCTTGTACTAGCTAAGATACTAGTACGTAGGCACCGGCCTACAATCTTATCTCCTCTGGGTACCACGTTTCATAAATTTTCAGACTAGATACTCCTGAAGCACAACACATAATCTGAAGGCCACGTTTCATCAAATTTTCATACTAGACCCATAAATATCATTGAAGCACAAAACAATCAATACTCGCATCATCAATCTCTAAATCACTGAAACACTGAAGCCCTGTCAACAACACAGTCACCAGAACACAGAGCAGAACTCTGCAATAACAATCAGAACCAACTGTACCATCAAAATCATGCATCAGAGTGCATACATTATTTGGAAGTGTCGAACCTGCGTGTATACGCAACTTCATCAAGATGAACCAGCGTATATGTCATTAATCACTTATTCATAACTTTGTTGCACTCCCTGACTTCAGACATAACCAGATCATGACATATACAAGGATAATATATGCATTAGCACCCAGATCTAGTCCATCAGATCTCATAAATATGAGTTATTATGATCCTGATCCAATATTAGTTCTCATCCATCAATACTGAAGCTAAACACAATCAGCCAAACAAGATATGCAGAATACTGACACCTTTAAACTGTCATCAGAACCCTTTAACAACCAGAACCACCTGAACTTCAAATATCATAGCTCAAAAAGGTATACGCTACTACAATGAACTCGACCTGCGTACATACGCACTTACACCAAAGCCAACCCGCGTACAAATCTATAAATATTCAATCATCACTTGCAGCGATTACAAACTTAAGTTATACCCAGTTCAGATCATTGCATGCGTCAGTATACAGATCTAGAATAAACATAATCAATCATATAGAGATAGTTCATTTCAAACCATTTGATCCCGATCTCTCCTTAGTTCTTGTTCTCCATCAACCGGTGAGATCCCTCCTTAGCTCAGATCAAGCAATGCATCATCAACCCATAACCTGCATACTGGATCTCATACTTCTTCAGATATTCAAGACTTTTCGATACTCTTGCCTAATGATCTTCTTCTCCTTTTATAGTCTTAGGCCTTTCTCAATACCATGGTCCAAAACCATAATAAATCAATACCAAGAGCCCAATACTTGGGATCAACACACTTGTCGAGATACCATGGTCCAAAACCATAGGTTCAAATACCGAGGACTAACTACCACGGAACAAAAGTAATCTTTCCGACATGTACGCACTTTTCCGTGCATGAAACTGTGTGTATACCCTACTTGGTATATAGCGAACCTGCATATACACGACTTGGTATATAGTGAACCTGCGTGTATACCCTACTTGGTATATAGTGAACCTACGTATACGCGACTTGGTATATAGTGAACCTGCGTGTATACCTTACTTGTTATATAGTGAACCTGCGTATATATATTTTCTCTTCATACTTCTAGTCTGATCATCAATTCCTTGCTGCTATCCTTCTGCACTATGATTTGTCATTAGTGTGATTTGCCATCAAGGACACCACTTGTCTCATAATGCCAACAATCTCCCCCTTTGGAATTGATGGCAAAGCTAACTTGTCATACTTAGAACTTGATCTTCTTATTCCTTTGAGTTGTCCTGCATCCCATGCATTTAGTCACATTTGTAGATTGATCCAGTTATATGTAAGTGAGATTTTCTTATATGAGAGGGTTGCCATCAAGTACAACACATGCATCATAATGCCAACAATCTCCCCCTTTGGACTTGATGGCAACAACACCAAATCACTCTCCCCCTTTGAAATCAAGGGCAAAGGGTGGACCAAGATATTCTCTTTCCTTGATAAACATTCTGTTGTCCATACTCCCCTTGAGTACCTGCTGAAATCTCCAAATGTGCTCCCCCTTTGTATATGCCAAAGTGTACCAATCTTTCAATGCTCCCCCTGAGTACATACCAAGTCTCTGTACTGTTGAAGTGTGTTGTTCATGCTCTTCCTGACTAAAGGCAAGATCTGCAAAAAGATGTTCTTCAAGAAGAACCATGACTTATACATCATAAGAGACCTTCCTATCACCAAAAGACTCAATACATACATCCATTTCCCAACCACGTGGGGATATACTAGAATTGACTCATCCACCCAACCAAGTGGGGATACATCAAAAGTTTACACATGATAAAGCAAGAACATTACATCTTCATCCCAGGCATAGTGGGGAAACCAATATAGGCCGTTACATGACCTTGACACCATGAAAGAGATATCACAAAAGAGATACATAACATAGAGACGAAATATCTAGAATAAGACTTATGAAAGTTACCAATAACTGATAACAGCAGCATCTGTCAATCACCATTCAGATTAGCAACCAAGATTTCCTTCTGTTCTCCCTCTACCTCTATTCCATCTGAAACCAACAACAGCTGTGAACTAGAACCAAAAGCTTCTAAGATAATGCCAACAATGCATCATTGGAAGTTTATCTGCTCCCCCTGAACCTGTGCCAGATGGTCTCTGTCAGACCCATATCAGAATCTTCTCATTCTGAGTTTGACCCACTGATTTCCTTCAAATTATCATATACGCGACTGTATCCACATAAACAAGCGTATATATGCGGATAGTCCTTATGAAACTCGCGTACAACCTTTTCCATATCAGCAACCTGTAAATGTCCTGTAACAAGGTATGTCTGAACATAGATGTCAACTCATCCTTTTAAAACATCATCATGAAATCATTCACATTATATCATATGTGAAACCACCATAGCCATTTCATCAACATCAAGCTCTACATGATCCAAGTATCATTACTTGGGAACATCTGCATCAATCAACATATGTAAGTATCAACCTATCATCATATAGATACGAACTCATCATCATGTCTCCAACAAAGCGACTTTGAGTAGTCATCCATGTATCAGCACTATGTATCTTGAGCTCAAGCTCTTTTGACAAAACTTCTTGATGTCAACAACAATAACAATCCTTATCCACATGAGTGCCTGCATCATAACTATATGATCTTTATGCATATGAAAACAACAGTATATGAGTGACTCATCATCAAGTGAGGAAGATGTGTATTCAAGCTTTGTACTTCTCCTTATCCTTATGAAGATCACCATGTAAGCACCATATATGCATCATCAAAGAATCAACCATAAATCTGATCTGAACATCTACTATGTAACTTCAAGAATCATATGAGATTTTATCATAGACAACTCACAACCACATCATAGCAAGATATATCATCTAGCCATATAAGTATCATCACCAAGGACTATTAATCCATAATGCCAACAATGCATTATTAAAGGCATATGCTCCCCCTCAACCTGAGCCATCTGTTTATTGTTAGATCTGATCATGCATATATCAGTAATAAGCATCAAGACATCATCATCAAGTTAGGATCAAACCCTTCTAAACACCTTACAAGTATCAAGATATCCTCAGCAGACTGTAAATATTATCAAATAGAGAAAATAATGGACTGAAACATAACAAATC
Source organism: Pinus tabuliformis (assembly GCA_031772625.1). Taxonomy (NCBI): domain Eukaryota; kingdom Viridiplantae; phylum Streptophyta; class Pinopsida; order Pinales; family Pinaceae; genus Pinus; species Pinus tabuliformis. The sequence goes on from CM062811.1 coordinate 337,368,839, forward strand.
CTTTTCCTGAACCTGTCCCTACTGCATTTCTTCAAATAATCATATATGCAACTGTGCAGCATCCAACTCGTGTATATATGCGACTCCCTTTATGGAACTTGCGTATGAGATTCAGGACACTGAAGTTTTATACTTTCATCTCCCTCTGAGTCTATTATGTCTGTGCTGTGATGTGTCTGAGTACATTGTGTTGTGCCACATCTTTCTGACTGTACTTCCTTCTTCTTCCATATCTTCAAGTGTGATTTTGTTTTCTCCTTTTGGTGTGATGTGCGTGCTTTGTTCCTGCATTCCTTTGCTATATGTCCAAGCTTGTTACATGCATAACATCTTACATGTTTCATATTTCTCCTGTAGCAATCAACAACTTTGTGACCAAACACATTGCAAGCAAAGCAATATCCATTAAAGTACCTTGAATGTGATGATCTTTCTACATGATGGTCTTGAACCCTTCTTCTTCCACATCTAGCTGCAACATGTCCAAGATTATGACATACATAACATTCAACATTATTCATAGGAGGAGTAAAAGATTTTCCTTGAGGAGTCTCTTTCCTTGATTGTTGATGGGGTTGACCTTTCATCTCCTTGTTGATCATTTTAGTTTTTTCTTTAGAGTTCCTTGCCTCACCTTGTGAACTAGATTCACCTTCAATAGATTCATGAAAACCAAGACCAGTCTTGATAGCAGGAGACCTTTGACTACTAAGAATATCATCCAAGGCTTTAGTACTATCTTGAAATCGTAATAGTTTATCCTTTTCTTCTAATTTACCTTTCAAGATATTTACCTCAACTTGAAGTTGTTCTTCCTTTTCTAGACATTGCTTCTTCATGTCTTCTTCCGCTTTCCTTCCTTCTTCCAACTGATGCCTCAGTTTGAGAATCTCCTTTTCTTGTTCTTCATTCACATTCTGCTGCATTTGACGAATTCTGAAGGCACATTCTAGTTGAGATTTTAAGCTGATAACTTCGTTTTCCTGTTTTTCAATAGCTTGGAGTATATCTTTATTCTACTTCTTTGTTTCTTCAAGTTCTTCCTTTAGCGAGAGGGTCGTAGCTTCAAGGCTTTCATAATAACTGGATCGACCTCTAAGCTCCTTGATTGTTGTGTTATTTTCAATGACTTCATTTCTTAGAGATGTTACTTCATCCTGTAACTTCTGATATTTCTCCTTGAATAACTCTCGTTGGCCCTTTAGTCTAGTAACAACTTCTTCGAGGGCACCATCCTTTATGTTCAGAAGTGTCTCTTGTTCACTAATTTTGTTTGTCAACCTGTTAAATTCTGCCTCTATTTGATATCCTTCTTCCTCACCCATAAGAGCACATTCAGTTGTTTCGTTATCACTTCCATCTTTTCCAAATGGATAGATAGCTGGAGTATCAGAGGATAGAAAATTCATACCTGATAGTTCATCTTCATTCTGAAATGATTCCGATTCTGAATTTGAATATGAAGAGCTTCTTATACCTAATCCCCAATCGATTCTCCCACTGTCATAGTTCTTTTGAGATGTCTTCTTCTTCTTAGGTGCTTTCTTCTTAAGCTTCTTTCCCATCGTTCCACGGATCTCCTTCAAGCGATCAAGCTTCTACCAAAGGACTTGCTCTGATACCAATTGTTGGAAATAATATTGAGGGGGGGGGGGGTGAATCAGTATTATCAGATCAATAAAACTTTTTCATTTCCATACTTAGATACATATACGCTACTTCATTCAAGGGAAACCCCGTGTATACGCAACTGTGTCTAAAGAAAACAACGTATATCCAAAATACTTATGATTCAGTTAATCCATTAAATGTTTATCTTTAGTTAGTGTATCAGTACTTCATTAACCATATGAACAGTAAGCAGGTGCAATAAAATAGAACAGATCATCACACACAAGAAGCACACATGAACACCATGATATAAGGTGGAAACCCAATGTGGGTGAAAACCACCTGCTGCAATTCGTTTCTATCTTCCTTTATTAAGAAACTTCTTTTACAATGTACTGGTGCAGTCCTTTACCAGCACGCAGGCTACAACCTGCGGAAGGCTACAACCTTCTCTCGTTCTCCAGACTCTCCTGGAAGGGAGCTCCAACCCCCTTTGCTCTTGTACTAGCTAAGATACTAGTACGTAGGCACCGGCCTACAATCTTCTCTCTTCCGGGTACCACGTTTCATAAATTTTTAGACTGGATACTCCTGAAGCACAACACATAATCTGAAGGCCACGTTTCATCAAATTTTCATACTGGACCCATAAATATCATTGAAGCACAAAACAATCAATACTCGCATCATCAATCTCTGAATCACTGAAACACTGAAGCCCTGTCAACAACACAGTCACCAGAACACAAAGCAGAACTCTGCAATAACAATCAGAACCAACTGTACCATCAAAATCATGCATCAGAGTGCATACGCTACTTGGAAGTGCCGAACCTGCGTGTATACGCAACTTCATCAAGATGAACCAGCGTATATGTCATTAATCACTTATTCATAACTTTGCTGCACTCCCTGACTTCAGACATAACTAGATCATGACATTTACAAGGATAATATATGCATTAGCACCCAGATCTAGTCCATTAGATCTCATAAATATGAGTCATTATGATCCTGATCCAATATTAGTTCTCATCCATCAATACTAAAGCTAAACACAATCAGCCAAACAAGATATGCAGAATATTGACACCTTTGAACTGTCATCAGAACCCTTTAACAACCAGAACCACCTGAACTTCAAATATCATAGCTCAAAAAGGTATACGCTACTACAATGAACTTGACCTACATACATACGCGCTTACACCAAAACCAACCCGCGTACAGATCTATAAATATTCAATCATCACTTGCAGCGATTACAAACTTAAGTTATACCCAGTTCATATCATTGCATGCGTCAGTATACAGATCTAGAATAAACATAATCAATCATATAGAGATAGTTCATTTCAAACCATTTGATCCCGATCTCTCCTTAGTTCTTGTTCTCCATCAACCGGTGAGATCCCTCCTTAGCTCAGATCAAGCAATGCATCATCAACCCATAACCTGCATACTGGATCTCATACTTCTTCAGATATTCAAGACTTTTCGATACTCTTGCCTAATGATCTTCTTCTTCTTTTATAGTCTTAGGTCTTTCTCAATACCATGGTCCAAAACCATAATAAATCAATACCAAGAGCCCAATACTTGGGATCAACACACTTGTCGAGATACCATGGTCCAAAACCATAGGTTCAAATACCGAGGACTAACTACCACGGACCAAAAGTAAGCTTTCCGACATGTACGCGCTTTTCCGTGCATGAAACTGCGTGTATACCATACTTGGTATATAGCGAACCTGCATATACGCGACTTGGTATATAGTGAACCTACGTGTATACCCTACTTGGTATATAGCGAACCTGCGTATACGCGACTTGGTATATAGTGAACCTGCGTTTATACCTTACTTGGTATATAGTGAACCTGCGTATATATATTTTCTCTTCATACTTCTAGTCTGATCATCAATTCCTTGCTGCTATCCTTCTGCACTATGATTTGTCATTAGTGTGATTTGCCATCAAGGACGACACTTGTCTCATAATGCCAACAAACCTGCCATAGCTGTGGTGGCTAAAAGAGTACCGACAGCCTGAATGATAGAGGGCTAAGGAGTGACTGATTAGATTAAAGGAGTATGATGGATAGGAGGTGAGGATTCCTTTAGGCATACAACAAAAGGAAAACCTAAAGAATAAGGAGCTTTATGAATCTCTAAGAGTTTTTCTTCGCTACTAGTATTAGAAGCTATACTCTCTGTTGAGTGTGGAGCCTGATTATCTTCTGTATTCAAAGGTATCTTCACATTGGACCCCTATTTGTAATGGGGCAGCAACACTTCCCGTAAAATATTTGCTATAGGGGGGGGTCCTGGGGGGGTGGCTACGACCTTTTGGGACCAAGGATAATTTTAGGGGCGAATGTTCGCCCTTTGGCGAAATTAAGGGTTTTTAAATTTTTAGTGGGCGAATATTTTGTATCATAGTACATTTTTACAAATCACCTCAAATAGCCCACCTTATTTTAAGGGAGAGGGTAAAAAAGGTAAATTTAGCCCTTGAAAATAGGACTTACAACCTTCCATTCGCCCATTTTCAAGAATAGGTTTTATTTAAGTGAATCCATTCGCCCATTTTCAAAAATAGGTTTTATTTAAGTGAATCCTATGGGCCAAATACCATATTTATAAAAGAGGTATGGTAAATTAATAAAAATATAAATAAATGAGAGGTATGGTAAATAAATAAAACATTTTTTATATTTACTCCATAAGTCACCTTATATACATGTAAGGGTGTAAACAAATAAAAATATAAGTAAAGTGGAGGTATGGTAAATAAATAAAACGTCTTTTTATACTGACTCAAAAGGTATGGTAAATAAATAAAAATATAAATAAACTAGACGTATCGTAAATAAATAAAACCTCTTTTTATATTTACTCCATAAACGAACCTCGTATCAAAATACTATGGGACAAATACCATGGACTAGATTGTTATTAATACCATGCAAAAAACTATTATTAACCCTAATATTAGAATTAATAAAAATAAAAATGGCACATGGTATTGATCCATAGTATTCACCAAAATGGCACATGGTATTGACCCATGGTATTCACCTGGAATGTAGCCTATTTAAATGGGGGAATTAAACGAGCATGTAGCCTATGCTAAGATTCACTAGGACTTTACAAAGTTTTATTATTTAGTGAATACAAGATTTTATAATTGAGTAAAATATTCGCCATGCCTGGTGAGAGATTCGCCAAAAAATTCTATATACATATTATATTATTGATAAAATCGCCTTTCATTTTTCCTATATACCATGGAGATTCGCCCATTTATTATATTTATAAATTTAGGGGGAGTTCTTAAAATTTTCCCTATTTGGGACACCCCCAAAGCTAAGAATAGATGTAAAATTGCCTTGTACAATGTTGTAAGTTTGTAGTCAATCTGGGTCGTTCATTAGGCATAGATTCGACAGTAGAAGTTATGTTTAATTTAGGGTTTTTTGTCCTAGAAGGCAACCCCTTACTATATATGAGGGAATTGTATTGCATCTATGTATATCTGTATTCTGAGTGAGGAAGAGAGAGGAGATTGAGAGCGAAGAGGGGGTTACAGTGGATCTGTTGTAGGTTGTATCTCTTCAGTTTACTGGATAATATAAAAGGAAGGACTCGCTGTTTCTCCATGGACGTAGCCCAAACTAGGTGAACCAGGGATATCTGTGTCTCTCTTGTTTTATGTGTTTTCTATGTTTATATTTCTACAATATTTTATGTGTTCCATTGCTCTGTAATATATAATTTTCTAACACTCTCAACATATATTTGTTCTATTATAGGCCTTTCTTGAAGAGATATAGGAGATTTTTTAGGTTTACCTAAACCTGATGCTCCTTTCTGCAATAACTTTCTTTCCTTGATGATCTTTTCAGGGTCATGTACTGGGTCAGATTGTGACTTCTAAAGATTTCTCCGAGTATGCCTCACAAAATGAGCCAAAACTATGATGTGGAGTCACCAAGAGGTTTGGCCTCCAGTAGAGTCACCAGATAGATGATTACAACCAAAAAAGTGCACAGAATTTGTCTATCATCAAAGTTGGATCTATGTCGTTTCCCAGGGAAGCTGAGCTTCAGTTTCCTCTCCCCAGCAACGGTGCCAATTATGTTATCGCTCCAAGAAACTCTCCTAGGTTGTAGATCGGAGATGCCTGGTAACACAAAATTTGCAATATTGTTCTTTGAACTACTGGAATAAATGATGGTTTGGATCAAGCCAGATAACCATTTCAACTATGTTTTAACTCAAGATATGCATGAACACCCTCAGCTTACAAGGATTTAGACCACTAATGCTCAATAGTTTGTAGATTCAATGCATGGATGGAGAATACTAACCATACCGGCAGATGCATACATAAACATAAATGAATGGCTAGCTACAGGAAGCAAAAGAGAATACTGACTTTACCGGCATATGCATATATGACCACATATGAATGGCTAGATACAAGTAGTAAAGAAGCTTGCAAATCTAATTTATCAAAGAAGAGATAAGATGACAGTATCTGGCTTTAGATAGAAAAGAAAACATGAACAAACTATTCAAGTGCAAGCTTAGAACATAAGAGAAATGGACATTGAACATATAACAACAAAAGAAGCTTATATTACTAATGAATGAAGATGAGAAGCTTGAATAGCAAAGGTTCATTAGTCTCCAGAAGTTGAACCCGTATCACATCTTACTTTAAGCTATTTGTAGCTTTTTACAATGCTTCAAGCCTTTTGAGGCTTGAGAGGTCTCAATCTATCTGATCTCTTGTTAAAAACTTTGATGCCCTCTAGGCAACCATGGGTTCAAAGGTTCCTTCTTCTGATAGAAGAATAACCGCATTCAGATATTTTGGGTGGCTTGTGATGAGCCCCAGAAATGGGTAATTATATGGGCTCATTCAGCCTCCTAATTCGACTTAATCCACCATTCTCATTAGTTTATTGTATGTTTTTTATTATATTTATGCTAATAGAGTGAATTGGGTTAGTCATTATGCCAAAAAGTCTAATGTGTGCTTTATGCAGATTTTTGGTCAATTTTGAGACAAAATCAAAGGTTTAATGAGCACTTGGTAGCCAAATTCATGGAAGAACAAGGAAGATGATTTGTAGGAAGGTGTCCCCTTCATTTATGAGCCCTTATCTCAAATTCTCCATCAAAAACTTAGAGCACAAGGGGCATCCAAGTAAGTCAAGTAGGAATGCTATTAACTGCAAGTTTTGGCAGCCGAGTTCCTAAATTTTAGGAGCACTGTTGGGGTCCTCAATTTGTATAAATAAGAAGGTTTAGGGCCTCAGTTCAATTAGTCATATTTTAGTCAGATGTTAGTGAGATTTTAGTCGGTAGGTTAGTCATTTTATTATTCTATTTTCGCACTTTAGTGTAGCTCTGTATCAGCACATTTTCGAGCTTTTTCTTGTAGACATTTTTTGGGATGTAACTATTGTTTTTTTATCAATAAAGATGAATCCAACTTTGCACCAGATCTGATCTTTCTTAGGAGGCTGTAGCTCTTGGGATTGGGCCCAACCTAAGTGCCAGTACCTCCTTTCTGCACTTTTATGTGTCTTTGCTGCATTCATAGAATAATTTCTGTTATTTAGGTTAAAATCTTGCTTTGTTACTTAGATTGTTTTTGACGATTAAGATAGTTTTTATGCTTCAGGTTGATTTGACAGTTTGATAACAGAAAAGATCTGCAAAAAGGCCATCAATCAATCTTTGATCTCATCTCTCCCTCTTTGGGACCATGAGCTGAGACCAAGGCATACTTGCTACCACAAAAACACTGTTTTTGCCTTTCCATGCAATTGCTAGTGTTAGATTTTGGAAAAGCTGATACAAGCTGTACTTGCATGTTTAGATCTATTCTTGCTTATTTTCCATAATTTATCTTGCATGATTTCCTGTCTATAAACTTATGTTCATCATGTTTCTAGTTTTTAGGTCAGATTAGGTCAAAATAGATAGATCTCTGGTCTTTCTCGTCTTCGTGTGATTAGTTTCGGAAAATAGTGTGCAAAACACCTGTAATACATCCTTGCCCATCCCTCCTTCATCATACAACCTACTCCAACCCCTAATTCTAGATTCCTTCCCTTCATTCGCCACACTTTTCCAATTTGACCTAATTTCTACATTTTTGTGCAACATTGCTCCCTCCATCCTTGAAAAAATCCAACCACCTTCATCACTCCTTAGCTTCATGTACCAGGTCATAGACCCATTCACATCCTTATCCATCCTTCATTTCCACTTTCCCACCATTTTTTCCATCATCAACCCTTTAAAATCCTCTTTCGGTTGTTCCTGTAGAACTTGGAAATTGGAAACATGTGGGAAGATTGCAAGAGTGAGATAAGGCAGATGGTTGCCATGCAAATGGATACCTTGTGGATCCAAAGGAAGCAAGGGGAAGCCGAGAGGGCTTTAGCCATCTTTTGTCCTAGGTGCACTAGAAAGCATCCTAGAAACAAATGTCCATTGCAATCTATAGAAGTGTGTTTTGTCTGTGAAAAAGACCATCCTACGAATCAGTGCCCTTCCTTGCCCAGAATTAAAGCTGCATATCAGAGGGCCAAAGGAGCCACTGAACCACTCTATTATATGAACCAAAGGAGGCCACATGGACCCACACCTTACTAGCAGGGAATGCAAGGGATATCCCAGACCTATTACAACCCCTATCAAGCCACTACCATGCCTTCTTGGGGGCCCCTGCTCATCATTCCTGGTTCACACCTCCTCCTTTGTCCTTCACATCTCCATATTATGCCCAACCAGCTACTCATCCATTTCACCCCTACGCTTAGCCATAGCCTCAGTGGAATGCACCTCATGAGGGGTGGAGGCCCCAGTACAACACTCCTCCCGCTCCTTTTCCTCCACTGCCTGCTCAACTGCAACCATTGCCTCTTGCTCCACCAAGGTAGCCCCAAATGCCTGCTCAACCGAACCCGAACCCAAATAACAGGTAGGCTCAACACGTATATAGTGGGAAACCACCTGCCCAACCACAACCCCATCCACATCCATCTCAAATATACACCCCCAATCAACTACCCGCACTGCCATTTCCAAACCCACACATTTGAGTAGCTCAACCCAATTACAATGCTGAGGCACAAAATTTCCAAACAACTCCTTTTGAGCTCAATGGTATTCACTGTGTCTCAAGAAGAGTATTACAAGAAAGAGATTATATTGATATCATTGAAGGACCACATCCAGTAGAAGAAGATGCAAAAGAGAAGAACAAAGAACCATGGGTTGCACTTAATGAAGAGAAGACGATAGAATCAGAGATCGAGATAGCTCCCTCATGGTTACCATCAAATCCTCCATGTATTCAAGAGAAAAATCAGCAAAAAGAGGAAGATGAGAAGGTCATGGTAGAAAGTGACATGAAGAATGATCCAGATTAGCAAAAGGACCAACGATATCAGAGCTATATTGAGATATGGTTCTAGACGATCACTAAGTTGCAGCAATACTCTCTTCCTCAGCTATGCTTGATCCCTTCAAAGTCAAATCATTTAGTCTCTGAAATCTGGATACCTGTCAAAGCATTCATTTCAAGCCTCCACATCATTTTGTCTATCATCTCGATGTGCACATGACTCCATTGGAAGTATTCTTATACTTGAAAATGATTTTGTTTTTCAAGTAGGGTAAGGTAGGAAAAAAAGAAAAAAATGAAAATAAGAGGAAAATCAAAATCTAAGGTGAAAACCTCCTCAGAGGCGCCTCAGATTGGCTCATTGATTAAAAACCTCCATGAGGCAGTCAATGGGTTGGAAAGAAGAGAAAAGAAAAAGGGAATAAGATCCCTGGGTGAAAACCTCCCTTGGAGGTGCCCAGGGCAGGCAATTAGGGTGAAAACCTCCTTGAAGCACCCTAGTTGTTTTAAAAAAAATAAAGAGAAAAAGAAAAATAGACCTAATTTTTGGTGAATAAATTGTAGGTTGCAGGAAGGACATCGCAGGTTAGGAGGATCGCACAAGACAAAGACAGAGGTCAGCACCAGGCTGCAAACATCCCTCACAATCCATTCCTTCCTGACCACTACCCTTTCCTAAGATTTGGTCTCATTTGGACTGAGATTTCACCTTCTACATGAAGTTCTGTGTCTTCTATAGGAAGATCCTGCAGAGCCTACAAACAAGCCAAGATCGGTCTCCGAGGAGGACCCAAAGGTTGGGAATCTGTCCATGAGGCCTATAAACATCCCTACTTCCATCCATCACCATATGTCACTTTTTTCCATCTTCGTACACCTCCATTCCACTCATTTTTTTATGTTACTCCACAATCACACACAAAAATCATGTTTTCTTCATACTACCAGCAAAAACTCCTTAATGACAAATCAAGCAGCAGTTTTTCAATCACCATACTTGTTACCCTCCGTCTATAATCCTCATCAGCCGAGACCTAAGTCTGCATTATAGCCCAAGCTCATTTTTTTCTTACTGTCCAAAAAACTGCAGAATGCTCTGATACAAAAATACATAGAGCAGAAATTTGTTTTTTCCCTAACTTAAAAAACGTGCATTCATTTAAAAAACTATTTTATGGGGAGTTGTATAGGGATGATGGCAACATTCCCAAGCAATTTCAGCCAATTCCAGTGCACGGTTTCTAAGAAATCAACCTCCATCACCTTCAGCCATTTTTGCATTTTCTCCATATCCATGCATCCATTTCAAAACTTGTTTCATGGGGAGATGCATATGGGTGACAGTAACCTGCCCAAGCAATTTCAGCCAATTCCAGTGCACGGTTTCCGAGAAATTGACCTATGTCACCTTCAGACATTTTCATATTTTCTCGAAATCTGTTCATCCATTGACCACAATTTTTCCATGGGAGGTGCATAACGATGATAGAAACATGCTCAAAAAAATTCAGGTCAATCTGATCTATCATTTGGGAGCTATGGAGAAAACAAGTCGTCCTACAAAAATCTAACATCAGCAGCATGAGGGTGCAAATCTGAAGGTGGAAGCAGACTCTTGCAGCTTAGATCCAGCCAGAGGATACCTGCACAAAAAAAAATAGCCACGTATCAACAACTAGACAAGCATGCATCCATAAAAACAAACGCATGCAGCAGAAGGAAAAGCCACAACACGTCACAGCAACCGCATTCGACTTCCAGGTAAGTGACTAAACCCATTCCTCTGTTGCATGAATGTAATTTAAGAACTGCATGGACAGTGAGATGGTTGTGATTAAACAAGATCGGTGGCTAGCTAAATGGCCACCCTCATCCTGTTTAGACAGTGCCTCTTCTAGTTCAAACAGTGTTTAGTGGGTGCAATCGGCACGTGTGCTCAGCCATCTCAGGAAGAAAACTGAAAATAGGTAGTGGTGGCTGTTTAAACTCCAACATAATTGATGGAAGTGATTACGGGCAAGCAGCATACAGTTTCATAACAGCACTACAGTCTACAAGGGGCCAACGTACATCCGGCCACCTCATCTCCTCACCACGAATCATGCCAGCAGTTGAAAGAGAGCTCAGTTAACGCATTCACCACTCTTTGTTCACTATGCCTTCACGACATTCTCGACTAGAGTACGCATCTACCACTTCTAGAGTAGCTAACCAGTCGTCCTTCGCCAGATTTTTTCCTTTTTTTTGAAAATCTTCTGCCTATCGGGTTGTACAGGAAGCACAGTTTCATTCTACATGAACACTGTCTACAAGAAGATTTCTACAGGAAGGGCAGGGAGCAGTTCTACAGCCAGAAAATTTGAGATTTTTGTCAAAATTCAAGCTTGAAAAGAGGTAGGCTTGGGAAAGTGCTCTACATATGATATATTTATATATGGTGGAGGATTAAAAACATAGTATTGGGTTGAAAGAAAGGAAAGTGAAGCTTAAAAGTCTGCATGTGTTTTTTTCCTTCTCTGAGTTCTACACAGTCTCTCCGTTTTTCTGCTCTACATCCAAAATGTGCCTTTTTCCTTCTCACATTCTTTTGAAAAAAGGGATGCAACCATAGAATCCAACCTGTGAAAAACCAAATTTGCAAGACTGCCCACTCTCTGAAGAGAAAACACTGTGTTATAAATATTCTCTATTATGTCAAAAGTATTGATTTTTCTCAAAAACCGAGAAGCAAATTCAAGTTGGAAACATTTTAAAGAAAAAATTGCAAATTGATGTTGTGAAAAAGAAGAACATGAGAAATTCCTAATTCCAGAAAGACAAACCTCAGCCATTTCTCTATTTCTGGTTTTGAAAGTTTGTTTCCTCCCTCCTCACCTGAACATTTCCAGCAGTCACTACACATCATGACAGGAAGATTTTTAGAAATATGGTAGGGGAAGATGAGGAGGAAATAGAAAAAGAGGAAAAGACCAAAATGGAGAAAGAAGAACTTGAAACAGAGGAGGAAATCAAAACAGAAGATGAGAAGGAAGACCTAGAACAGAAAAGAAAAAGACTAAAGCAGAGAATGCAGAAACTAAACAAGATGAGAAGAAAACCAAAACAGAGCATGAGGAAGCAAAGCTAACAGAGGCAGAGAAGACAAAAGAAGAGGAAAAAAAAGGAAGAAGAGACACACCTTGAAATATTAGGGACACAAGCAGAAACAGAAGGCATAGAGATTTCTACAGGAAGTGAAGGAAAAGAACAATAGAAAGAGAAATCCCTTGCAATGTTGGCAAGGGAAGCAGCATTTCTGCTTGCCACATTAAGCACACCTACAAAACAAAAAAAAGGAAAAAGAAAAAGGCAAACCTCCATGTATTTTAAGGCTAGGAAAAGCACGAGAATTCAAACAAGCAGAATAGGAGGAGCAGTGGAAGGACATGGACAAGAAGGCAGAATTTTATGGCACACATGAGCAGACCACTTCAAAAGCTTGGGATGAGAGGGAGGCCACCAGGGCCATCAAGAATGAAGAGATTGTAGAAATTTTGAATAATTTAACGCATATTCAACAGAGATTATCCTAATCATGTACTATTGTGGAATACATACACAATACATAAGCTCCTCTACGTTTATCATCAATATAGCAGCATCAATAACAATAAAACATCAAGAGCATTCAGACATTAACACAGTATGTAACCCGAGGAAAGCATCTCGCTAAAAACCCCAACTATCTGTATATTAATGATTGAGACCATGTAACATTACAAAGTACAATGCTTATCACAAGCAATCCAGTACCAGCTCCACCTGTCACACACAATACAGCTAAGATCTGATCTCCAAATCTATTCCACTGCTTGCCTGCCTCCACTGCTCAATACCTGCTCAAGAATGAATGAGAATGGTTTACCAAACTTGTATTTCACCTCCAAAGAATCACTCACACTGTGTAAGACGTGAGCAGAGGCTATAATATTGGGAAAATACATGAGCAAACTCATTGGCATACTCAATCCCTTGATTGTGCAAGATCTAATGCACAACTATAGTCACAACTGATAGCAATCTGATTCTCTAACACCTGTCCCTGCTGAACTGAACATGCACTGACATGCAACTGAGTTAACTGATGTATTCTATAGTTGTATTATGAGTTAATAATTAGTTTAACAACTCATCATTATTCTATTTGCAGTTAGACTAACTACAACTAGTTTAACCAAGTCAAACTGAACACAACTCCATCAACTCCACCAAACTCAACTGATTGAGTTCTAACTAAAGTCATGCATGCAACAACTCAACTGACTCATAAGAAAAGCGTACATCCTTCTAACAGCTGCATGGGCCACATCTGTAGCTCAAACTGAAGTGCTCCAAGAGAATAAGATCAAGTTTATAGTCCAAATATTATTATGAGACAATAATATTTGACTTTTCTATTTTTGACAGCCAGTCTAAAAATAGACTTTTATCACTCATACTGTGATCACCCACACTGTGGTCACCCACACTGTGGTCACCCACACTATGATCACTCACACTGTGATCATCCACACTGTGATCAAAAATAGAACTTGCGCCATAATTTGCCTGCGGGCCAACTTAGTGAAGGCGACTCTTTTCACTAAGCTCCATCATCTTGTTGCAATCTCAACACTCCCTCTCGACAAGATATGGATTATCAGCAACCCCTATCCTGCCTCGATGGTACTCGAATTTTCTCCTGGTGAGAGCCTTCGTCAGAATATCAGCATCCTGATCCTCTGTTGGAATGTATGAAAGCAACATGATCCTCCGCTGCACACAATCTCTGATATGATGGTACCTGATGTCAATATGCTTAGATCTATCATGAAATACATGATTAGTCGAGAGTTTAATGCAACTCTGGTTATCACAGTAAATCACAGTAGGATCCAAATGAGAACCGAACAAACCAACAGGATCTTCCTCATCCATATAGCCTCGCATGCAGCCAAACTTGCTGCCATATACTCAGCCTCCACTAAACTGAGTGCCACGGATCTCTGCTTCCTGCTGTACCAAGGAACTGCTGTCGATCCAATACTGAAGACCCCTCCTGATGTGCTCTTTCTATCCGTTGGGCTCCCTGCCCAATCTGCATACGTGAAGCCACATAGCTTCACCTCATCCTCCTGTCTGTACCACAAACCATATCATGATGTGCCTCTCAAGTAGCGCAATACATGCTTGCCCGCCTTCCAGAAGAACTTGGTAGGCTTAACCATAGCTTGTGAAAGCTGGTTAACTGCATAGCATATATTGGATCGTGTATTGACCAAATACATCAGCAACCCCACCAACTGTCGATAAACAGTGGCATCCACTTCTTCTCCCAAAGTGGCATCCTCCTTCCTCCAACCTCCAGGAAGAGGAGTATCAACAGGCTTGCAGCCATGCATGTTGAACTTCTCCAGTATCTCCTGAGCCTACTTTCCCTGAGAAACAAACAGTCCACCACTGCGCTGCCATATTTCCAATCCTAGGAAATAGTGAAGGAGGCCCAAGTCCTTCATCTCAAACTCTGTAGCAAGATCCTTATTGCATGACAGTATCAACAGCTCATCACCCGTTAGAATCAAATCATCAACATACAGTACAATGATAAGCAACTTACCCTCCACCACAATCTGGTATAGGTTAGGATCCGCCTCGCTCTTGGAGAATCCAAGTCCTGTGAAATAGCTGTCTATCCGTGTGTACCAAGCATGTGGTGCTTGCTTCAACCCATACAGCGCTCTCTTGAGCCTGCACACATGCGACTTGCTGTTGAAGACCTCAAAGCCTTTGGGATGCTCAATGTACACCTCCTCCTCAATGACTCTGTTGAGGAACGCAGTCTTCACATCCATCTGATGAATGTGCCATCCCATCTGCGCTGAGAGAGCAAGAATCGTCTGTATGGAAGAATACCTTGCGACAGGTGCAAAGGTCTCCTCATAATCGATCCCCTCTATCTGTGAAAAGCCTCGGGCAACAAATCTTGCCTTGTACTTCTCCACACTCCCATCAACTACCTGCTTGACCTTGTAGATCCATCTCGAACCCACCATTGATTTCCCTTCCGGTCTAGGAACAATCTCCCATGCACTGTTTATGACAATAGAATCATACTCTTCCACCATGGCGTCTACCCATGCGGGATCCTCCACAGCTTCCTCGAAAGAGGATGGCTCAGTCACAACACACTTGCTCATCAGAGCCATGTATCTAGTGTACCGATCAGGTGACTGTCTCTGCCTGCGTTGGGCTGTAGGTGGTCCTACAACTTTCTCTGCATCTTGAGCCAGTCGCTCAACTTCTGTCAAGCGCTTTCGCCCTCTGATGGTTGGTGTTGCATGAGTGGTCTCTTCCACTCCATGAACCTCATCCTGTGGCTGATCCATGTCTTGAAGCTCATCCTTAGGAACTAATAGCTCCTCATCTGCATGCAAGTGTAGCTCCCTCTCAAGTGAACACTTCATGGCTTTCTCCTCCTGAAATTTTATATCCCGTCGCACAACAGTTTTACCACTGTTTGGCAAATACACATGATAGTTGTGGGGCGTATCAGTGTACCCCACAAATATCCCAACCTCTGCGGTCGGTTCCAACTTCTTCCTGGCATCCTTCGTCACATGCATGTAAACGTTAGCACCAAAAATCCTCAAATGAGAAAGATCAGGCTTCTTACCAAAATAAGTCTCCTCGGGTGTACTCATGGCAAGTATCCTATGAGGACAATGGTTCTGCACATAAACTGTTGTATTGCATGCTTCCGCCCACAAGTGAAGGGATAGGCCCTGATCATGCAACATTGCCCGTGTAGCACCCACAATCATTCTGTTCTTCCGCTTAGCTACCCCGTTCTGTTGTGGGTTATGGGGAGCTATGAGCTCTCTACGAATCCCTTCTGCCTTGCAGAAATCCTTGAACTCGTCCGAGATGTATTCACCACCATTATCGCTCCTAAGAGCCTTCACCTTCTTCCCCGACTCCTTCTCGACTAGTGCTTTGAATTCACAAAACTTTGAATATGTATCGCTCTTCTTCTACATGAAGAAGATCCAGCACTTACGAGAGAAATCATCAACAAAAATCACATAATACCTGTGTTTTGCTGTCGAAGCAACTGAGAAAGGTCCACACACGTCTGTGTGAATTCTCTCAAGGATCATCGTGGCATGACTATCCTTCTTGTGAAAGGTGGCTTTCACAAACTTCCCCAAAGTACACCCCTTGCACTGATCTGACTGCGCAAGTGTGCCTTTAGGAAGCCCTGTAATGATCTGCTGCAGTATCTTCAAGGCTCCATGGTGAAGGTGACCCAATCTCCTGTGCCACAACTCGCCATCATCCCGGCTCACCAATCCTTCTGCCTTGCCCGCCATTGCTACACATCCATATACATGAAACTGATAAAGGTTCCTCACTCGAACCCCTATCTTCCGGGTCTCACCAGTTGTCTTGCTGCGCAGGAAAGCCTTTCCCTCGCTGAAAACAACATCATACCCCTTGTCTTCTAACATCACCACTGAGATGAGATTCTTCTTCAATCCTGGAACATGCATGACTTCCTTCAATACAAAGGGTTTACCAGACTCCCTCTCAAAGGAAATGGTACCGATACCGGTCGCACTGTATCTACCATCATCGCCCATCTCGATGTGCACTCCAAGATCTTTGTCCTCCAGATCAGAGAACAAATCTCTATCTCCCGTCATGTGAAAAGACGCACCACTGTCCAAGAACCATACCGATCCCATCACACTTGAAACCAAGCATGCGATCAATGAAAAATCAAGCTCAAACTGTGAGGCTAGAGCCTCTCCTGCTGAAGATCCAGCATCCTGCTTGTTCTTCTTCTTCTGTGGACAATTAGTGGCATAGTGTCCGTTCTGGTGATAGTGAAAACACTTCACCTTGGACATATCTTGCTTCTTGCCTTTCGCACCAGACTGAGAAGCTTTCTTGTTCTTCCCTTTCTTTTCTTTGGCAGCCAAAGCACAATTCTCTTCATCAGCTCCCTCTGACGAAGATCCGTCCCTGGTACTCCGCCTGATCTCCTCCTGCACAAGATCTGACCATAGTCTTTCCCATCCTGGCAATTTCTCCCGACCATTGATAGAGTCCCGATAGGAATGCCAACTCTTCAGAAGACCAAGGAGAGCCAAGCTCACCAAGTCCTCATCTTCGACAGTAACCCCCACACTTCCCAGCTCATCTCGACACTGAGTGAACTTCGTGAGATACTTGGGTATGCTGTCACCCTTCTTGCATTTGATGTTTCTGAGTTTATCTTTGAGTGCCAGCTTCCTCTGATCACTCTTGCTTTGGAATAATTTTGTTAATGATTTCCACATCAAATATGGAGTAGCCTTTCCATGGAGGCTGGACACAATGTGATCCTTCACGCCCTCCAACAGAATCCTTCAACATTTTGCGGTCTTCTTTTGCCAAGCATCAGCTTGAGTAGCATCAGTAGGCTTTGGGACATCTGTCTCTATGATCTCCTTCAGCCCGTTATCATCCAATACTACCTCCATCCTATCCTTCCATGCAATATAGTTTGAGCTGCCCTCAAGAGCATACTCCAATCGCAATCCGTTGAAAGACATTGCTGCGTTGTCACCAAGAAAACACTGTTGCAAATTCGAATTCCACCAGCAACCAACTCAATTGCCTCGGATCTAAGATTCGTGAGAACACAATATTTCTCGTACATAGATTGACTATATGGGCATTCACTGGATATCTGACCTTCCAAAGGAAGGATGAATCCAGAGGCTACCTGGCCCGATTACAGACTCTGCCTGAAGAAATAGAATGTAAACACTTCCTGAATAGTAGATCTGATGATCAATAGCTCTGATACCATGTAGAAATTTTGAATAATTTAACACATATTCAACAGAGATTATCCTGATCATGTACTATTGCGGAATACATACACAATACATAAGCTCCTCTACGTTGATCATCAATATAGCAGCATCATAACAATAAAACATCAAGAGCATTCACAGATTAACACAGTATGTAACCCAGGGAAAGCATCTCGCTAAAAACCCCAACTATCTGTATATTAATGATTGAGACCATGTAACATTACAAAGTACAATGCTTATCACAAGCAATCCAGTACCAGCTCCACCTGTCACACACAATACAGCTACGATCTGATCTCCAAATCTATTCCACTGCTTGCCTGCCTCCACTGCTCAATACCTGCTCAAGAATGAATGAGAATGGTTTACCAAACTCGTATTTCACCTCCAAAGAATCACTCACACTGTGTAAGACGTGAGCAGAGGTTATAATACTAGGAAAATACATGAGCAAACTCATTGGCATACTCAATCCCTTGATTGTGCAAGATCTGATGCACAACTATAGTCACAACTGATAGCAATCTGATTCTCTAACACCTGTCCCTGCTGAACTGAACATGCACTGACATGAAAATGAGTTAACTGATGTATTCTATAGTTGTATTATGAGTTAATAATTAGTTTAACAACTCATCATTAGTCTATTTGTAGTTAGACTAACTACAACTAGTTTAACCAAGTCAAACTGAACACAACTCCATCAACTCCACAATCAACTCCACCAAACTCAACTAATTGAGTTCTAACTGAAGTCATGCATGCAACAACTCAATTGACTCATAAGAAAAGCATACTTCCTTCTGACAGTTGCATGGGCCACATCTGTAGCTCAAACTGAAGTGCTCCAAGAGAATAAGATCAAGTTTATAGTCCAAATATTATTATGAGACAATAATATTTGACTTTTCTATTTTTGACAGCCAGTCTAAAAATAGACTTTGATCACTCATACTGTGATCACCCACACTGTGGTCACCCACACTGTGGTCACCCACACTGTGATCACTCACACTGTGATCACTCACACTGTGATCATCCACACTGTGATCAAAAATAGAACTTGCGCCATAATTTTCCTGCGGGCCCACTTAGTGAAGGCGACTCTTTTCACTAAGCTCCATCATCTTGTTGCAATCTCAACAGAGATAGATTAGTTGCTTAGAGGATGAGCAACACCTTTAGTAGGGGGGTGATGATGAGCCCCAGAAATGGGTAATTATATGGGCTCATTCAGCCTCCTAATTCGACTTAATCCACCATTCTCATTAGTTTATTGCATGTTTTTATTATATTTATGCTAATAGAGTGAATTGGGTTAGTCATTATGCCAAAAATTCTAATGTGTGCTTTATGTAGATTTTTGGTCAATTTTGAGACAAAATCAAAGGTTTAATGAGCACTTGGCAGCCAAATTCATGGAAGAACAAGGGAGAGGATTTGTAGGAAGGTGTCCCCTTCATTTATGAGCCCTTACCTCGAATTCCCCATCAAAAACTCGGAGCACAAGGAGCAGCCAAGCAATTCAAGTAGGATTGCTATTAACTGCAAGTTTTGGTAGCCGAGTTCCTAAAGTTTAGGAGGACTGTTGGGGTCCTCAATTTGTATAAATAAGAAGGCTTAGGGCCTCAGTTCAGTTAGTCAGATTTTAGTCATAGGTTAGTGAGATTTTAGCCGGTAGGCTAGTCATTTTGTTAGTCTATTTTCGCACTTCAGTGCAACTCTGTATCAACACATTTTCGAGATTTTTCTTGTAGACAGTTTTTGGTATGTAACTATTTTTTTTATCAATAAAGATGAATCCAGCTTTGCACCAGCTCCGATATTTCTTAGGAGGTTGTAGCTCTTGGGGTTGGGCCCAACTTAAGTGCCAGTACCTCCTTTCTACACTTTTATGTGTCTTTGCTGCATTCATAGAATAATTTCTATTATTTAGGTTAAAATCTTGCTTTGTTACTTAGGTTGTTTTTTATTATTAAGATAATTTTTATGCTTCAGGTTGATTTGAAAGTTTGATAATAGAAAAGATCTACAAAAAGGCCATCAAGTAATCCTTGATCTCATCCCTCCCTCCTTGGGACCATGAGCTGAGACCAAGGCATACTTGCTGCCACAAAAACATTGTTTTTGCCTTTCCATGCAATTGCTACTGTTAGATTTTTAGATGGAAAAGTTGATACCAGTTGTACTTGCATGTTTAGATCCGTTCTTTCTTAGTTTCCCTAAGTTATCTTGCATGATTTCCTATTTATAAACTTCTATTCATCATGTTTCTAGTTTTTAGGTCAGATTAGGTCAAAATAGATAGATCTCTGATCTTTCTCATCTTTGTGTGATCAGTTTTGGAAAATAGTGTTCAGAACACCTGTAATACATCCCTGCCCATCCTTCCTTCATCATACAACCTACTCCAACCCCTAATTATAGATTCCTTCCCTTCATTCGCCACACTTTTCCAATTTGATCTAATTTCTACATTTGTGTGCAACATTTCTCCCTCCATCCTTGAATAAATCCAACCACCTTCATCATTCCTTAGCTTCATGTACCAGGTCCCAGACCCTTTCACATCCTTATCCATCCTTCATTTCCACTTTCCCACTATTTTTTCCACCATCAACCCTCTAAAATCCTCTTTCGGTTGTTCCTGTAGAACCCCTGCAGACTCCCTGTAGAAGTTCACGTGAGTAGTTTTTCGAGATCTGATCACTATGAAACTCTCTGGAAGGGTACTAGGGACCCCTTAGGCCCTCTTCTCACCTTCCCAACCTCTTGCAAGTACCCACTCCATTTCCTTTCACCAATCAACCTCTGCACAGTCAAAAACAGTTAAAGCACATGCATAATAATTCTGCAAACTTACTCAAAAATACAAAAAGATGCTTTTTCCAGATTTTACTTCAGAAGTAGCTTAGTCACATGCATCTTACCTTTTCAAGAATCAATGGCATCCATTCCAGCATCTTTCATCTCTTTTCTTGCACAAATAGGGTTAATTGGTAGAACTAGGGTTTGCTAGGGTTTGCGTTTCCTTTCAGCTTTCTTCTTCTTTCTACAAGTAGACTAGCCTCTTTTGAGTTAGCTTTCATCCATCACAGTTAAAGATTCTTTTAAGAACTCATAGAAGTTGGCTTAAGCTCCTAGCGAACTTGTGCCAACTGATCAAGTGACATCCCGTAGTAAGAGCTAGTACTTATGTCGCTTCCAAGTTTGTTACGAACTACCGGGTTGATAAAAGTAAAGAAGGGAGCCCCATAAGTTGCAGCATCATTGCTGCAATACTGGAGCCCACCAGCTTGATGTGTTGTCTAGGAGCTCTCTCGTGCCAGAGATGCCCCAAAATTGATTCTATTGTTATGGATGAGCTACGTTGTCTGTTGACGCTCCATGACTACTTTGTTAGTTTGGGGTTGAGTTGTGCATGCTGTGGCTCTTTCTATTCCCCTTTAGGCCTTTGTTATTTCCTTTCTGATCTGTGTCTCCCTTTGAATATTTAGAACTACCGTTTATCTGTTAAACAGAGAAAAATGCTGCATATAGGAAAAAAACCCACCAATCTATGCTTTTCCAAACTTTAAAAAGTCCTTAAACATGGCTTTCTGTTCTATCAAGTCCACCCTTAGGTCGCTGTCACCTATCACACTAGGCCTGCTCCTGTGTATTTTCCTCATATTATGAAATACGTGAAAAACACTAAAAACCATGAAAAATCGGCCTTGGCGGCCTTCAAAAATTATGTATTTCCCTTCCCGGACCCTTTTGGGTCCGGGCTTCATTGTAGTCAGTGCTGCCCCAAGGTTCCTTTGTATTTTGTTGTATAACAAAATACACGAAAAATACATTAAAACAAGGCTTTGGCGTGGACCTGAAATGTTATGAGAAATTATTTATAATGCCGTCGAGTCTGGTCGTTGGTCACACATATGCTTGCGCATAGGCCCCACCCATGGTTTCTGTCGATAGCGATCTAGCAATGTGATAAATCACAATCACGGGTCACTCACTTACTGGCTTCTTCATATAATATGGCATATGCTCCCCACCGATAGCGATATCGCTGATATCGGTGATATCAGTGATCGGCATATCGCTTGGCGCGATCTCATCGTGTCTCTACTCCAATTGCTTCCAATGGCCACCGCTGATGCGATTAGTTGCTTAGATCTGGGCTGTTGATCGACCAGATCTAAGGGCAGCTATGTGTTCCTGAATTTTAAGCCTGCGATAAGGGTTTTTGACTGATTTTGAAGCTTTTTAGCCTCCTGATAGTGCATTTATTCCCTTCCAAGGGCTCTCCTCCCTCGCTTGTTTCGATCTTGGGATGATCTTAAGCACTTTTGAAGACTTAGGGAGTGTTTTGGAGCATATTTGGATCCATTTGCGTGATTTTAAGCAAACTTTGGAGACTTTGGGAGTGTTTTGGATCCATTTTTGGGCCAAACACCAACAAAGCTAACAGTTTCTACAATTCCAGAGGTGTGAAATGAATTTGATGTGCCAACTAAAAGTTATAGTAACTTTTTGTTATAGAGTTGAAACTTCGACAAAAAAATTATTACTATGGAATTTATTCTGAATACTCAAGATACAATTTCTCACCACAAAAATGTTCAAACACTCATTCCCCAAAAAATTTGAATCTTTTGGCCTCTTCCCATGAGAAAACTTGTATAGCATACCATGTGTATGATTCTTGAAATATAATTCTAGAAAATGTACCTAAGGTACTTATATATGTCTCTTGAATTTGTTGAATATTTCATAGTATGAAAATTTCTAGACAAGAAGATATAGCAAAAATACCAAGATGACGTGTTTAAAATATATTTCATGGTTGTTCACAAACCCTAACTTACTTAAGGTATAACTCCCAAAATATAGCGAACCAAATTACAAAATGGAACCAAATATTGCGCAATATTTCTTATTAATATGGTCAAAGTTTCACTGTATGAAGCCTTACAGAAAAAAGTTAGAGAACAATTTTCGAACTTTCCTATTTGAGACTGAATTTTATAGCATACAGAAACCATAAATATCCTAGAGAATATATTTGAAAATATAGTGAAATAAGATATAACTTGGACCATATGTCCACCATTATTTTTCCTCAACGTGGTCCAAATTTCACAGTCTAAAGCCTCACATAAAAAATAGCTATAGCGAAAATCTCGAACTGGCTTGTTTGAGACAGAATTTAGGAGCATTCAAAAACCCTAACTTCCTTGGATTATATCTCAAAAAATATAGCGAACCGAGATTTGAAACTTGAACCATAAATTTCTTGGAATTTATTTTGAATATTATCTAGGTCTCACCATCTACAACTTCCAAGAAAACAAGTTATAACAAAAATTCCATGATGATCTGTTTGAAGTAGAAAAACCCTAGGATTAAGAGCTTTGATACCACATGTAATGATCCTTGCACCTTAAAAATGATAAGAAACCAATAATTACAATCCACTTAGAGTGGAAAAACCTCCTTATAAAATAAAAACAACAAACAAAACAATATTTGATTATCTTAAGACTAGGTATCCTTAGCATATATATAAGAGACAAAGGATGCAATTATAATAAAATGAGACCATGTGGGGTTCTAGTTTACATAAAAATATAACAATAGAAATGAAATCACTAAATATCTAGGGCTTAATAAAGGGTTTTTGGGTTAACATGGAGCTTATATAGGGCTTAAAAATTGGTGAGAGATAAGAGTTGGGAGATGTGTAATATTCCTAGTGGAAAGTTACAAGGGTAAACAAAGCAAACATAGAAAAAACACACACAAAAATTTACAACACATTAAACACCTAGAAATTTCCATAAACTATGCTAAGCTGAGCCATTTTATTGATATAAAATTTGGGTACAAAAGTAAGATCAGAAATCATGCACCTGGGCTTTTCCAAGGCAAGCTAACAATTCCTAGGTGATGACATCAGTTGCTCTAACATGCAATGTGGTTGCCCCCAACAAGCTCTATGTTGTACCAATGAAAATTGCACTATTGGATGCAAACAATGTCTGTTAGGGCTTCCTTTGGTGCTAAGAAAGTTCTGAGAAATGAACCAAGGACTATCCACCAATAACCCACAAAAACCCACAAAGGAATTAGCCAAACGTTGACCTTCAAATTTCAGCCCAATTTCCCCTAGCTCCTCCAACTGCTGGGTATTTCAACCCACCTGTAAATAAGGCTACCAAATGATACCAAAATGGCTGAAAACTAAGAAAAACTCCCTTCTGAGTTGCTCCCATAATCTCAACCCCAAAATCGACCTCGTTAATGTGTCCCAAGTGTGGAAAGGAAAGGGACTTCTTAAGCCTACACAGTGCCTACTAAAGCTGCTCCAAGAACGCGCTAAAATACCCTAGATCGATATTAAATTGATGGAATTCCCTCCTAGGTTTTCCACTCAAAGTCCACCAAAGCAAGGGGTGAGATTCTCGCCTAAAAATCTCTTGCTCTCAACAACACATACAGACTTGGCTTCCATATCAAGCATGTTAGTTAAGGTGAATGCTCAAATGATCAAGTATGCCAAAAATGAGTGCCTCCTCCTCTTTTGTCATTGAGCCTCCAAATTTTCCATATGGGCCCATCCATCAAACTCCCCATCATTTTCCCTCCAAGGAGTGTGTATTTCCTAGGGGGGACATATTTCTCCATGAGTGGTCCCCACCTTCCACCAACACTTCAATTTTCTTCCTTTTCTCTAATGTTTGCGCCTTTCCTTAGCTTCAAAATTCAAGTGGGGCTCCATACCCACTTTTCCTAAGTACAAATGCAAAATAAGACAAAATGGGAAAAATCGATATTTACCCTTAGAAAAATTGCTAAGTACGAATATCACAGTCCTCCCCACTAAAATTTTGCTTGTTGTCAAGCAACTGCAATGAAGGATTTTGAAGTATCTAATCTCCCTCCTGAGTGGCATCCTCATCAGGTAGATTCCTCCATCTGATAAAATATTATTTGATGACCCTATTCTACAAGTGTCTCTCACGGGTGTCTAGACTCCATAATAGCCTCCAACTCCATAACTAGGTGCCCCTCATCGATCATGGGTGGTAGCTCTATAGCTGTTGTCACCCGCTGACCCAATGCCTTTTTCAGGCAAGACACATGGAAAATGTTATGACCTCAGCTCCCCAGAGGTAGCTCCAGCTCATATGCCACCTCCCCATCTCTCTCAGGGACTTTGAGTGTCGTTTGTCTGTACAGCTGAAGTCTTAGGAAGACCAAATCCCCAATCTCAAATTTCCTTTCTACTCGACCCCTAACTGCATAGAGTTTTTGCTAGTTATATGCAGTTTGTAGGTTATGTTTCAGAGCCCGCAAGATATCTTATCTCTCTTAAATCTAATCCTTGGCCTTAGGGGCATTGTTGTCTCCAAACATCACGTCAACAAAAGATAATGCATCATAACCATACAAAGATCTGAATGGGGACATACTTATGGATATGTGGTACATTGTGTTGTAGAAGCACTTACCCAAATGAAACCATTGTATCCATCCACACTAATGGCCCGTCACATAGTTTCATAGGTAACCCTCCAGCCATTTGTTGGCTATCTCCATTTTCCCATCAGTCTGGGTGTGGTAACTAGTAATCGGGGTGAGCTCTTTTCCCACCAGTCGAAACAAATACTGCCAAAATCCCCCCATGAACCTATTGTCTCGATCATTGAAAATGGTCTTCGAAAGACCATGAAGACAAAATACCTCCCTGAAAAATAGTTCAGCTTCCTGTGAAGCTGAAGACCAGGCTGGAATAGCGAAGAGGTGGGAAAAATTCATCAATATGTCTACCACAACATATATGTTGTCCTTGCCCTGGACTATGGGAAACCTAGTAATAAAATCTATCGATATGCTCTCCCATTTCTCCTTAGTGATAGGAAGAGGATGTAACAACCTAGTAGGGTGTGTTTGCTCACCCTTGTTCCTTTGGCACATATCACACTCCTAGAAATGCCTCAGAACATCATCCTGAAGGCCCCTCCATGCAAAGCACTATGCCTTGCTGACGGTGAGTCATGGGAAACCTACATGATCTTCTCCCTCAACTGGGAGTTGCGCACTAAACAAATTTGGTCCCGAAAGTAAATCACCTCATTCATCACCCTATATTAGTCATCCATAACTGCACCATCAAGGACCTCACATGAAAATATTTCCTTGGAATATTCCACTAGCAATTGCGCCCTCCAATCTGGCACAATGCTCATCAATGAAATGGTTGTCGACCTACTAGAAAATGCATCAAATACCACATTATGTTTACCCTTGACATAATCAATGCCAAAGTCATATGCCTAAAGATTTCTCACCCACTTTTGTTGCCTCTCCTATAGCTTCTTCTGCTCCAAGAAGAATCTGAGGTTATTGTAGTCTGTCTTCACCAAAAATTGTTCCCCACTAAGTACCGCCTGAAATTAGCTAGTGCATGCAAGATGGCTAGAATATATTTGTCGTAGATGGAGTACAAATTCTCGTGGGGTAGTAACTTCTAGCTTTCGAAAGCTATTGGGTGTCCCCCCTACATCAAGACTACTCCTACACCCTCCCCTGATGCATCACACTCAAGTACAAAGGGCTATGCAAAATCTGGGAGTGCCAACAATGAGAAACTTCTAATAACATGTTTGAGGCACTCAAAGGCCTCCTGTACCCCATTTGTCCACTCAAATGCCCCCTTCTTCTTCAAATTTGTGAGGGGAGCTACTAACTGAGAGAAGCCCTTCACAAACTTCCAGTAGTTAGGTACAAATACCCATGAAACCCCTCAACTCTGTCACATTCTGGGGCACTGTGTAGTCCTGGATTTCCATGATCTTCTCCTCATGTACTCTCACACCATCCCCCCCAATAATATGCCTGAAATAGAGCATCTCTATCAACCTGAACTCACACTTGGACAACATGGCGTAAAACTACTGCTCCTCCAAAATATGCAACATCGTCTCCAAGTGTTGCAAGTGCTCCCTCAGGTCTGGCTATAGATCAAAATATCATCGAAGAACATGAACATGAATTTCCGTAGTTGTCCACGAAACACATGGTTCATGTAGGACTGGAAAGTGGCACATGCGTTGGTTAGCCCAAAGGGCATAACCAAGAAATCGAAGTAGCCGTAGTGACACCTGAAAGTTGTCTTAGGGATGTACTGATCCATTAGAGGAAATTTTAGCCTAAAAGCGCCCATGAAAATTTCACGTACATAATATGTAAACCAATCAAAATCCTATAAATTTAAAAAGAGATACATGTAAATATTTTGGAGGCAAAATAAAAAAACTACTTTTTTTTAATTGCATTTTTGGCTTATCTCCTTATAGGTTTACTCAAATTTCAAGTGTAGACACTTGTTGGATGTGGAATTAAATTATGTATCCAATGAGTACCCATTATGCATACTTTTGAGAAGACCCACATTGATAAAAATTGAAGATACATTAAAAAACGTGTTGAAACACATTCTTTTAATGTATCTTCAATTTTTATCAATGTGGGTCTTCTCAAAAGTATGCACAATAGGTACTTGTTGGATGCATAATTTAATTTTTCATCCAACAAGTGTATACACTTGAAATTTGAGTAAACCTATAACGAGATAAACCAAAAATACAATGAAAAAAAGTAGTTTTCTTCTTTTCCCTCCAAAACTCATAACTATTATTTTATTATTTTCCTATTATTTTATTATTTTTCCTTAGGAGGCCACTTTTAGTTTGAAATTTCCTCTAATGCCTCACTCTAATTTGGTGGTACCCCGAACTCAAGTTAAACTTGGAGAAGAACTTAGCCCCTCTCAACTCTTCCATCAGTTCATCTATGCGTGGGATGGGGTAGTGGTTCTTCAGGGTCTTCTTGTTGAGGTCTTGGTAGTCTATGCACAAGCATAAGGTCCCATCCTTCTTCTTCACCAGGAAAATTGATGAAGCAAAAGGGCTGGAGCTAGGCCTAATATGCCCAAGTTCCAACAGCTCATGAATGGCCCTCTCAATCTCATCCCTGTAAGCCTTGGGATGTCTGTACGGGGTGGTAATCATGACTTGTACCCCTAGCTATAACTCAATCATGTGCTCAAACCCCCAGTTAGGTGGCTACCTTGGTGGTATGTCTCAAAACACCATTGGGTACCTGTCTAAGATGGCTTGTACATCAGGGTGTGGTGTCTTGGGCCAGCCCCTAGCCTTAGAAATCCTCAACTCCACCGCCCACTTAATGTCACCATGCCTCAGGTCAGCCTCCATATTGTGTGTTTAAACAAACCATGGTGGGTAAGATTGCATGCCCCTAAGGATAACTGAGTTGCCATCTAGCCCTGTAAACTCCATCTCCAACTTCCTCTAATCAGTAATGACCTGACCAAGAGAATAGAACCACTAGACACCCATCACCACATTGGTGTATGGTACATCCACCATGAAGAAATGATCTGTGGGTGAATAGTTCCTCATAGTCACTGTCAAAGTGGGAACATAGCGTGTACATTACATGGTCTTGTCCCCCGAAATAAGGATTGAGAACCCCTTAAACTCCTCGGTCATGATCCCTCTCCTCTACACCATATGTGCATCAATGAAGTTATGGGTGGCCCCACCATCACCAAAACTGATACATGTTGCCCCTGCATTGTGCCTATAATCCTCAATGTCAAAAAATTAGGTACCCCACGTAAGGATGCAAGGACCCCTCATGCTGGTACAAAAGGGGCTCCCCCTGGTGGTGGTGGTGGTGGTGGTTGTCCCCTCTCCACATGTGCCATGTTGTCATCTCCACTTGCCTCCAACTCTACATCATCCTCTTGGTCACTTTTAGAGTAGACCTCAATGTAGTAGGCCTTTCCTGTTGTGCATTTATGCCCTGGTGCCCATAGCTCCTGACAAGTGAAGCATAGCTTCCTCCTCTGGAGATCTCTCTATGTCTCCTCATCCAATTGTCCTCGCACTTGGTTGGCTCTCGGTGGTGGAGCCCTAGTGTCTCCCCCCCATGCTGGAACCCCTATCTGGGTGGTACTAGTGCTCTAGTCCTGGGTAGGGTATCTTGTAAGTCTCGCGCTCTCCCAAATACATCCTGCAAGGTGGTGGGGCTATTATACTTCCTAAAACCCCTCAGCGGATCTGCTAGCCCCTTTACGAACATGAAAACCCTCTTGGCCTCTGATAGTTCAGGCACCATCACTAACAACCTCAAAAAATTAGAGATGTAGAACTAAACACTCCCTAACTGCTTGAGCCTTATTAACTCCCCAAAATGCTCCTCTCGATTTCTCCTCTCAAATCGCTCCAACACCCTCCTAGTGAAATCCTCATAAGTTGTAACCCCTACATTCCCCATTGTGGTTAGCCCATGGAACCACCAATCGTGGACTTCTCCCTCTAAAAGCAATGTGGAAATCCTAACTGCCTCCCCCTCCATCATCTGGTTGAGTTGGAAGTAGGCATCTAACTTCTCAAACCATTTTTTCATTGAGCTCTTGGACGAACTGTCAAAATTTTAGAGGAAAAATCTTCCATGGTGCGTTGCAAATCGGTACCATGCATGTAGCTTCCTCTGCCTTTCCCTTTCCCTTGTTGTTATCCTTAAACTGAAAAAATTCCCTGAAGGTAATGGCCTCTCTAAAGGCGGTCCCATAGGACTAATACTCCACAAAATAGTACCCCATGGACATCTCTTCTTTCTCTTGTGACCCTCCAGCACCAGATGCTATAAATTTGGGAATAGTGGACCTGGGTGGTGTGCTGGGAATGAGGGTGCATTGGGGCCATGAAATTCGTGGCGATGTGAAGTGTTGGAGCCCTTGCCAAATTGGAATTCCCCTTGAATCCCTTTGCCCTTGTTGTTTTTGCAAGTTTGTTGCCT
The DNA here is from genome assembly GCA_031772625.1 of Pinus tabuliformis. Taxonomy (NCBI): domain Eukaryota; kingdom Viridiplantae; phylum Streptophyta; class Pinopsida; order Pinales; family Pinaceae; genus Pinus; species Pinus tabuliformis. The sequence continues at coordinate 337,398,648 of CM062811.1, forward strand.
CAACTCCTCAATACCCTTAGACAGATCCTGAATGACCTTGAGAAGGTGTTGGGAAAACTCCTCCTCTTTAATCCTTTTGTCTCCCTCATTATCCACCATGCTTGGCCTTTCGACCTCTCGTTCAAATATCACTAGATCTGGGGAAATTTGTAATTGCCTCTCTCTACTCATGTACCTCTGTCTCTGGTAAGTCACATTTTGTTGGTCTTCTGGTGTCATAAATTGATGCTTCTCCCATAGGCTGGGCCAAGACTATGAAATCTGATACCACTATAATATTCCTAGTGGAAATTTACAATGATAAACAAAGAAAACATAGCAAAAACACACATAAAAATTTCCAGTACATTAAAGACCTAGAAATTTCCATAAACTATGCAGAGCTGAGCCATTTTATTGATATAAATGTTGGGTACAAAAGTAAGATCATAAAACATGCACCTGGGCTTGCCTAAGGCAAGATAACAATGCCCAGGGGATGAAATCAATTGCTCTAACATGCAATGTGTCTATCACGAACAAGCCATATGTTGTCCCAAAGAAAAATACATTGTTGGCTATAAACAATGGCTGCTAGGGCCTCCTTCATTGCTAAAAAAATTCTGGTAAATTAACCTTGGGCTCTCCACCAATAACCCACGAAGGAATTGGCCAAATGTTGACCTTGGAATTTTGGCCCAATTTCCCCTAGCTCCTTGTTTGGTCAATTTAGAGTGTCCTAAATTGCTATATTAATTGTCAATCTGGGAGTCGTAAACTGTTGAAGTGTGGCACACTATATGTGCAAGATAACCTATTTATTACTTTTTGTTGTTTTTGATTTCTTTAATTTTGTTTTGGGGGTTTTTATCTTCGTTTATGTCCTAATGTGAAATGGAAATTCTATCCCTGAGTTTTAAGATTACTCTAAAAGACAAGTATGGATATAAATTTTCAAGGAAATTATGTCCTTTATAATGATTTCCAAAACTTCGAACTTCATAGGGTCTTAGAACATACTAATGATGAAATTAATTCCTAGAAGAAAATGAAAATGTGCCACTATTCTAATCAAACAAACAGTGAACTATTGATCATGAAACCATTATCCCTGCTGCTGTCTAAATACAAAAGAAATGAATTAAGCTACTACACTTAAAGAAATCCAAAAATTGCAAGTAAAGTAAAACTAAAATCAAATTACATTAATTCATAGTCTGACCCCTCGCCAGTTAGTCCAGCAATGGCTTTCGGAGGTAATCATCAACAACTTGAGCAATCTGATATCTAATTGTAGAAAAGTAAAACCAAAATCAAATCACATCAATTCATAGTCTGACCCCTCACCAGTTAGTCGAGCTATGGCTTTCGGAGGTAATCATCAACAACTTGGGCAATCTGATATCTAATTGCAGAAAAGTAAAACTAAAATAAAATCACATCAATTCATAGTCTAACCCCTCGCCAGTTAGTCCAGCTATGGCTTTCGAAGGTAATCATCAATGATATGAGTAAGTTGATTTCTAAACTAACTAATAAAGCCAATGAACAAGACTGAAATAAACAAAACATAACTGGAATTAAAAGCTAAGAAAAGCAAGTCAACAGAAAGATTGATTCCATGTCACTAGTTTTTGCAAAAAGGAATGTATGAAGATGCCCGGGCCTACTGTAATCTGGAACATATACACTGATCAGCGTTAACAACAATGTACAAAGCATGTAAAATTATGAACAAGAATGAAGCGTTAGTACCTTAGTAAATGAAATATACATAAGTGAATAACTATGGCATATTTGCAATAAACATAAAAAAACACAGCATGAAACTGTAAAGAAATAAGAAACAAAACCTCGGCGTTTGTAGGGGCTCTCTGCACAACCTTGGGCAACAACTATCAATCAAGAATTACGCTCACGCAATCATGTAGAAATAGAATCTTCTCATATATTTCAAAACGCAGTCACAACAATGAAACTAATGTCACGCCACAGTGGGTTTTTTTAACAGAAAAATTATATTCAAAAGACTAACTCCTATGCATATAGAAACACATTATTTATAAAAAAAGGTTAGATAACTGTTTTCCTGTAAACTACGCTGACAAAGGACACGTAAATGACATTGTCCATGGATTTAACATCATGGCTGCCGAGATAATGCAATCTATTGAAAACAGCTTGTTGGATTCACATTGTGGGCAGCCTATAGGTGTTAGCGTGCCTCTAGAGATATAGAAACGGCCACGAAAATCTTTCACGTGCTTGGAAACGGAGTCCTGTTGTTGTAGGACTCTTCTGTTTGACCACCGCTTGACCACCGTTGACCATGGCTTCCCCTGATGAATCCGACTGAGCCAATAGGACTCGGTCCATGTCCAAGTCATTTCAAACTTGCCCATGTGGCTCGCTTTGCCTGATGACACCTGCAATGTAGACTTTAACAAAAATAGTTGCGGAAAGTGACAAGATTCCGCAGCTCAATGAACAAAAATCTAGTTCAAACAACAGATACAAAACATAGTTAAAAAAAACAACTTTAAATGCTCTTTTATGATTAATATGCAATGATGTTGATAGCTTAGGAGATCTAGGTGAATGGAAAGAGTCTAGGAAAGTCTATAGGAAAGATGCAAGTTCAGGGCTCAACACTCCTCCAGTTGTTGGGTATTTCAACCCACATGTAAATAAGGCTTCCATATGCTCCCAAAATGGTTGAAAACTCAACAAAGCTCCCTTACAATATGCTCCCACAATCTCATCCCCAAACTCGACCTCCTCTATGTGTCCCACGTGTGGCAAGGAAATGGATTGTGCAAGCCTATCTAGTATCTATTGAAGCTGCTCCTAGAACATGCTGAAATGCCCCTGAATCGATCTGAAATTGATGGAATTCCCTCCTAGGGCTAGCACTCAAAGTCCATCAAAGCAAGGGGTGATATTCTCACCTGAAAATATCTTGTGCTCAACAACACATGCAGACTTGGCCTCCAACTCAAGCGTGCTAGTCAAGGTGAATGCTCAAATGATCAAGAATGCCAAAAATGAGTGCCTCCTCCTCTTTTGTCAATGTGCCTCCCAATTGCCCATGTGGGCCCAACCATCAAACTCCCCATCATTTTCCCTCCAAGGAGTGCATATTTCCTAGGGGGCCATATTTCTCCATGAGTGGTCCCCACCTTCCACCAACACTTCAATTTTCTTCCTTTTCTCTAATGTTTGGGCCTTTCCTTAGCTTCAAAATTCAAGTGGGGCCCCATAACCCACTTTTCCTAAGTACAAATGAAAAATAAGACAAAATGGGAAAAATTGATATTTCCCCTTAGCAATATTGCTAAGTGGGAATATCATAGGATGGTGGTTAGGTTTCCTCCCTTGATATTAACAAAATCTAACCCACATAAATGATTGGAAAATATCTTCATCAAGTGCATATAGTATGTCAAAATGTCAATATTTAGCTATTGGGATATTTTAAGGGATATTTTGTGCTACCTCCCTGATATCATTAGAATCTGTACATAGCTAGTAGGGTACAATGTGGCATGATGACATGGTTGATGTGGCACTAATATAGAATGATGTGGCACATTGACATGGTAGATGAGGTGTCATTGTGATGTGGCATTGATCCAGGAGGATTCCGTTGATTCAATTGTACAGGTGTTCAAGTGTCATCATTAGTGTTCAATGTCGTCGTTGCTTTAGTTCAGCTTTGATAGATCGATAGTGTTGGTTGTGGATCAGGTTGTTCAGGTAATGTTCATAGTGTTCATGGAGTTCAGTTGATATGGGTTGTACCTAGTTGTCGACATGAGTTCATCGACATCTCCCCAAGATTTGGTTGATGACATGTGTTTTTTCACTCATCTTCGCAAGATTTGGGTTCGACATGGGTGTCGTCCATGGCATAAGTTCATCGTCAGGGTTGTCATCACAAGGATAACTGGAGTTGACGATGTGTGTGGTTTTGTCACATTGTGACAAATGATTGTAAAAAGGTTTGTAAATGGGTCTTGATGTAAGTCCTAATCCTAATCCCTAAAACCATACCCTAAAACAAACATTACAAATCAAATCCTAATCCAAACCCTAACCTAAACCTAGAACTACACCATGCATCAAGTCTATGTAATAAACATACATTAAAATACCTTTTCCCTAAGGCTAAACCCTCTCGGCCTTTGCAAATATGTTAAAACATTGCAAATTAAAAAAAACACAGTCAGAAGACCGCGTAGTCATCTAACCGCGTTGGAAACATGTGACCAGGTATGGTTAATCCGCAAGCATCGGGGTTAGCCATAACCACAGCATAGACTACATTGAAACCAGCATGTCATGTGAACACGTCATTGTTTAACCATCAAGTTTCAGAACTGTGGATCTTTCCTAACCGCAGACAGTTATCATGTGAACGGGAAGCAGTGGAGTTGACTTTCGGCTTAGAGAATCGTTGGAGTAAACCGTATCATAAACCGCTACGGATTACATGTGCACAGTCAGGAGTTTAGCCACAGCGGGTTTGGTGGGTAGTTATGGCTAGGTGGCCACCAAGGGTTAGACCACTTGGTCACATGCCAGCGGTCCACCCAATTTGTGCCACCATAACTGCTAACGGTTCAGAGATAAAACCAAAGTCTATTATGGGTTTTTTTAATTAAGTTTTGTTACAAAATTAATTCCACCACCATAACAACTAGCCCTATGTGTCCTCTTGCAACTAGACCGAGTTGTAAATCTGATCCAAACCTAACCAAATTCACCTCAAATGCAGTCAAAGGAGGTTTTGATGCATCTACAGGCCTATAAGAGGTGAATTTCTCTTCATTGATCAAGGGTAGTGGTTTTGACTTTTGTATGCAGCTTCTAGAGGACATATGCAATTTTGTTTTCAGTGTTTTGGGAGCATCCGTGGTTAGTTTTGGAAACTGTAAGTAGCATTGGAAAGATGGTTCAGAGGGCTATTTGATGATAGAGGTCAAAATTTCCTGTGTGCAAGTTCAGTCTAACTAAATCACTGTGTAATCGACTCCTTTCTTCTCATTCCTAATAAAAACGGTCGCCCATCTTGAAAGCAGACCCAGAGACGTAGTCCATCAGGGACGAACTCCATCATCAATTTGTTGTCTGGTATCACTATGTTTTTACTATTTGTACTTCTATTATGCATCGATTTCATGTTTAATCAACTGTCGTAAAGTGTTCTTTTCAAGCAGTTTTTCCTTGGTTTGCATGCTTCAACTAACATTCAAATCATTAATGGTTAATCAATTCTACATCAGTATTTAGTTTATGATCATTTCAGATTAGGTATGGAGCATAGTCCTTGAAGACATGACATGATGACATGGTGGTTCGCATTGCAAGGGGACACATCATGAAGTGGATAAGACTACATAGTAAGTGGTGTCTAGGATGGTAGTGCCATTGATGTTGGGTTATTGGATGTCAGGTATTGAGAGATCTATGGAGTTACTACTGGCGTGGAGCCTCGATCATAACATAATCGATAGACTATCCATTGCCTAAAGAATTTTAAGTGACATAATTCAATCCCGGTGTGTCGAGAGGTTGGTGGTTGGGCATCAAGCTTTTGGGATAATTCATATAAGGTTTAAGGCATTCCCCCTGATACTGGGAATCCATCAACTACCATCAAGTATCAAATGATAAAAATTCAATGATCAGGAGATTTGTGGTCAGATATCAAGAGGTTGGGTAGTTACTATCAAGCTTTCCACCCAATATACACTGAGCTTGATATGACAACTAATATCAACATGGCAGAGTGATGTGGTCCCACAATAGATGTGGCTTAGTACAATGTTGATGCATAGACATGGGTTTCCACGGGGTATTATATGAATGCCGATGTGGCACATGGAGTGGAAAAACCTTTAAGTAAGCATAAATTTGATCATGGAGCTCAATTCAAGATGAAATTTATATTATTGGAAAGCCCTTGATGAAAAAATATGATGGAAATAACAGTGTCAGGCTTCAAGGTGGTTACAAAAAAAGGAAATTTTGAGAAACCCATCTCCATAATTTAAGCTTGGAGGCCAGTTTTGGACACCTCATAGCCCTAATTAGGATTAGGGAGGATGGGTATATTCCACACACCTCTAACACCCAATTCTAAAGCTTATTCATCCCCATACATTGTTTGAATAATTTTCTACTAAGGGTTACTATAAAGATCAATAATTTGATCAACATCAATCCCCTCACCTACAACCATAATGACCCCCTGCCTTGATTTTTCACCACCTTCTTTCACCTAATCAAACATTCCTATTGGATACTATAGTACCCTCTTTATTGTATCCCTAAATTTAGGAAACCATTGATAAAAACTTCCCTATCATGACCCAGACTAGAGAGACCATTTGAAAAAACTTCATAAAGGTTTCCACTCCTTTTTGAAGTGTTGTTAAAACAATTCACACTGAAGTTGATGAAGCTTGGGGACTAGTACCACCAACCCTCTCATTAATTTCAATGGGAATTAAGTTAGCCTCCATCACATGTAAATTAATTTTCATATCTTGAAGGAAGGCAAGATCCAACCCTTTTTTTAACACCTATAAACATACAATGTCACTACCACATGGAAAATATACTTTTGAGGCATTATCTTAGGGTCTATTAAAATAAGATTAGCCCTTTATAGTATGCACAACAATTGAATCTTCAAATTAAACATCATCCAAATAATCTACTAAAAAAATAAATTCATCCATCTTAATGTACCATCAATAAAAAAAATTATAAATTATAATATAATATTTAAAGTATAAAATAGATGATAATTTTATTTTGTGTAGTCTAAAGAGCCCATTCTGACAAGATTATGATAAAATCCAGCATAAATTTTTGAAAATCTAGGTTACAACTGTCAAACTTCGAGATTTTGGGTGCCCCAGGGATTCCTGATGGCGCTGAATCTATTTCCACCATCAAAAAAGAAATTCAAACACTCCAACATCTAATTTTTTGAAAAAAAAGTATACTGGATTCCGACAAGAAATTTGTCATCCATGTGAATTTGTGACATCGGTAGACAACACCATTTTATTTTTGTTATAAAATAATCCATCCAATTTATGTGAATTTATGAATGCTACATAATAAAAGTTAATACATGTAAAAATTTGAAAAATATGGAAAATCTTATATTGTGACACCATTTTCGCGACCATAGATGAATATTATTGCTCCTTTTTCACTTAAATAGTTAAGTACCTCTTCATCACCAATTCATTAATGGAAAGTTTTTCACACTCGATATGATTAATAATGAAAGATATAAGCCAACCACTCATATGGTTTAAAAACTAAAAAAGAATATCAATTTCTTTGTGGTCATAAAAAAAAATAGTAATCGTAAAATGTTCCTCTAGTTTCCATGGTAAATCTTATATGGTCCTTGTCGAATATAGATTTATATGATGTATATTCAATTTTAAATTTTATTCAATAATCAAACTAAAATGATAACATTAGTTCAAACAATATATTCAAATGTATTAATTAATGAAATATATTTTTTAATAAATATAATATAAAGTAATAATAAAATATATACATATATATATATATATATATCGAGAACAACTAAATGATAAAAGTTAGGGAAAACATAATGGTGGCATTGCAACAACAACATATTCAAATGAAACCCTAATGTGTGCCTGAGAGAAGGAATTGTTGGATATGCAACCCTTTATTGAAGGAGGGTTTTTGAAGGAGACACCGAGAAACGCCTTTGTGGCACTTTCTAAATCTACTCTTCCATCTTAGTGTGACGATTATGCCAAAGCTTGGAGGGTTTGGCTACCTTTTATTTTAATTTGCAATGGTAGCTCATAAATGTGACACTCATAGCTAAAGGATCTCGCTCTATTTTTTTTTTTCTTGGTGCAGTAGTGATTGGAACACAAAATAATATTTTAGTGACTTGGAGGGTTTGACTGCCTCTTCTTAAAATCTACAGTTGTAGCTCATAAATATGATGCTCAAAGTAAAAGGATCTGACCCCGTTTCTTCCACTTTCTCACATGTTTCTCATTTCTCAACCATTTTTCAGGGCATCAAAGGTTGTCGCAGTGATGGTGTTAAAATCTCGCTACCCTACTCTTTTACAGTCCTATGCTCTTAGACCTTAGTTCCTCTAATTTGTTTTCATATCTTCGTTAGGCTTCTCTTTGTGAAATCACTGATCCTTGGGGTTCACTCCATAGATTTGGTATGGGACCTCAAGTTTTCCCTAGAGCTCCAAGTGGGTAGTCCATCTTTCTTGCAATGCTTACTTTTTGAAGGTAAGAAACTGGATGATTATTCCCCTCCTTTAGTCTATAATATTGGTAAAGATGCCACTACTTTTATGGCCCTTTGTTTATGAGAGGGGGATGTGGGAAATCCTTCCTCCTCATGATATTTTTATTATAAAGATATTGTCCATCCTCAGCCATCCTCAAAGGTAGCTCAATCCTAGGTGACTCTTGGGTCATTTCTAATCGAAAAATATGAGGAAGTTCCCTCTTCAGAAATCTCTTGCCTTGATCTTGGGGACCTCCATCATCTCTATGTAGAGTCAGCCCTAATTTGTCATTTCGTTGGTTTATGGCCCCACTCGGACAATCTTTACCAATGGATCCATTCTTCATGGACCAAGAATTGCAAGGTTATTTTTTTCCCTGAATACTTCTTTATTGTAGTGTTTTTTGAATCAAAATACAACCATAAAATTTTATCTAAAGGGACCTAGGTATGGGTCAATGTTGGAATATTCCTAACCCCTTGGTTTCTAGATTTTGACCCTTCTACAACATTGATTACCAAGCTACGAACATGGGTCCAACGTCCTAATATGCCTGCTCACTTGTGGCACTACTTAGTCTTTCAAGGCATTGGAAACTCCCTAGGCCATTTCCTTAAAACCGGCCCTTCTTGTAGGTTGCTAGGTGTTTACACCTATGACATAATCTGTCTTGAAATCAATATCAATAAAGGGCTTCCAGACCAAATCAATTTCAACATGGGTGATTTTCATTGGATTCGGGATCTGGACTATGAGAACATTGCTTTTTTCTACCACTTATATCATCAAATAGGCCATTTACATAATCCTTGCTTTATGTTCAAATCTCACCAAAAACAAAACATTCAAAATTCTAGAGGTAAAAGTTGGAAGCCCTGTGACCCACATCCTATGGAGGGTGGGGTTTCCTCCATTTTAGACAAGGATGATGAAGTCTCTAATAATGAAATCCATTCAGTGGATAAGGTTTAGACTTCAACTCCTCAAAAGTCTCACGAGGGTCCTATTGTGAACCATGCTCATTCGACAAGAACATAGATAGTGAATAATAATGCTTCTTTGGATGCATTGAAGCGAGCTCATGAGTCAGATTATTTGGACTTTGATAAGGATTCTCTTTCAACATGTAATGATAATATTTAGACCGCTTTGATAGACCCTCCTTTAGAAGTTTGTGTCAAGGTCTCGAAAAAGAAAGGAAAGAAAGCCCGCTCTAAGGACATGCCCCAATTTGGTTGATTCTCTTTTTTAATTGTTTCTTATGTTCCTCTATGTCTTCTTTCTTATTCTCACTCCCATACACCTTAGCTATGTTCCTATAAGTATATGGAACATTGTGCTAGAAAAAGAGTCATGATTGTATATGATGTATTTCCTTTATGATTGATCAATTAAATCTCTAAAGCTTACAAAAAAATAAAATAAGATATATATATATATATATATATATATATATATATATATATATATATATATATATATGTATATATGTATACATATACATATACATACATACATATATATATATATATATATATATGTGTGTGTGTGTGTGTGTGTGTGTGTGTGTGTGTGTATTTATCTTATGAAATAGTGGCTTGCAGAAATGTTTGGTAAGTAGCTAAAGAGTTAAGGTTTCCTTCACAGGTTAGTAAATATTTGTGTATCATCAAAAAATTTATGGGCATATCCCTATCTTATTAAATTTAATCTCATTCTTTTAGAACAAGTTTTAAAGCTCTATTATAACTTCTCGAAGTTCAAGGATGAACTCTTGGAATTTTGGATTGGCTCCTCTATGGGTTTTGAGATCATATGGAAAAAATTTTGAAACTTGGGGATGGGAATCCTTAACCCCTACCCTTGGTCACATGGCCACCAAGAGAAGGGCCTATTGGGATATCAAGGCATGGGTATTTGGCACTCACTAAAATACACATGTGAAAACCCAAATACAAATGTTCTTTTCTATCTGTTGACAGATAAGAATCATCCTATCATTTGTTGATATGAAGGATGTTGGCATCATGATACTAGAGTGTCGGAATAATTAGAGCTAAATATTAGGAGATGTTGCACATGGGCTGGATAGGTCATTAACTGAGCATAACTTTGTACCTGGAGCTCAATTCAAGATCAAATTTATATCATTGTGACTTGCCCTTAACTAACAGAAGATGACGAAAATATCAATATCAGGTTTTGAGGTGATTCTAGACAAAGGAATTCTACTAACCCCATCTCCACAATTTAACGTTGGAGGTATGGTTTGGACACCCCATTGCCTTAATTATGAATTAGGGAGGTTTGGTACAACCAATTCTAAAGATTATCCATCCAAACACATTATGATCCCAAAATTTTTGTAATAAGGGTTACTAGAAAGATCAAGAATTTGATCAATACCAATCCCCTCACCTACAACCATAACAACCCCTGCCTTGATTTTTCACCACCTTCTTCTTTCACCTAATCAAACCTTCCTTTTGGGCACTAGAGTACCTCATTATTGTATCCTTAAATTGAGGAAACCCTTGATAAATACTTTCTTATCATGAGCCACACTAGAGTCACCATTTGAAAAAGCTTCATAGGGGTTTCCACTCTCTTTTGAAGTGTTGTAAAAACCAATACATATTGAGGTCAATGAGGTTGGGGGACTAGTACCACTAATCCTCTCATTGATGTCAATGGTAATTAAGTTACCCTCCATCACATGTATAGTACCATTCAGATCTTGAAGGAAGCCGAGGTCCAGCCTTTTGTTTAACACCTATGAAAAAAAACTTTCACCACCACATGGTTGATCTAACTTTAAGATATTATCCTGGGGTGTATCAAAATAAGATGACACCTCTATAGGATGCACACAAAATGAATCTTAAAAATTATCATCATCCAAATAATCTACCAAAAAATAAAGTCATCCATATTTTTTTTTACACGGTTGGAAAACCTATCATAACTTAATTGTCAAACCATAAGTGAGGACAACCATCTCTGGTTGCTAACTGTGAATGCAGGTTGACTCATCACCATTATTCAAGGAAAACCACGCCACTTGGAATAACCCACTAGTGGTCCATAAAGGGGAACACTTGCACTCTTGCCAGATGCCTCTGGGTCTTGTGTCGTTAACCTATTTCCTTACGTTCGAAGAAGATGAGTTCTTATCCAAACAGAAATAACTTTAGGGCATACTCCATACCCTAAAGTCATCCATCTTAATATACTATCGATAAATAATTATAACTTATAATAATAATTAAAATTAAAAATCAATCATAATTTTATTCTAAACAAATTTGTTATAAAACAATCCATCAATTTATCTGAAAATATTTATTAAAAAATAATCAATTCAATTTCTATCAAATTTATTAATATTATATAATAAAAATTAATTCATATGAAAATTTGAAGAATATGAAAATCCTTCTTTTGTGACACCATTTTAGCTACCATGGATGAATAACATTGCTCCTTTTTCCCTTAAATAGTTAACTACCTCTTCATCACCAATTATTTAATGGAATTTTTTCACACTTTCTAACTGATATCGTCACTAATAAAAGAAAAAACAAAAAAGCAAACCAATTTTGTCGGTGGCCATAAAAAGTTAGTAATATTAAAATGGCCCTCTAGTGGTCAAACTTATATGGACCCTCTAGAATATAGATCTATAGGATGTATATTCAATTTATATTTGAATTTTATTCGTTAACCAAACTTACTTCAATCAATCTATTCAAATGCATTACATTATTATAATATAATTTTTTTAATAATATATATTTATTTGATGATATTTATTTATTTTATGATACAATGGGGTAAATGGCTGAGTGAAAGACATTGGAATTAATTATGTAGGTGAGTAAATATTTATGTATTATTAAAAGTTTTATGGATATATCTTCATTTTATTAGATACAATCTTGTACTTTTAGAACAAGTTTGAAAGATCTACCAAAATTTTCGAAATTTAGAGATGGACTCTTGGAATTTTTGGGATTGATTTCTCTATGGATTTTGAGATCGTATGAAAAGAGTAGAAATTTGGGGATGGAGGTCCTTAGATCCCACCCTTGGTCACATGGTCCCTAAGAAAAAGTGGCTATTGGGTTATCAAGTCCTGAGTATTTGACACTTCATTGAAATACACATGCAAAAACCTTTGATATGGATGTTCTTGTCTAGTCAGTTGATAGATAGGTATCGTCTCATTATTTGTTGGTATGTCGAGTTGTTGGCATCATGATACCAAAGTGTTGGTCTAGCCAGAGCTAAGTATTGGGAGTTTATATTGATATGAACCTTGAAATATAATGATACTGATAGACCCAAGTACCATCCATCAATTGATGTGTTATCTTATTGTCAATTACCATATAGTTCAAGCCATCAAAGTTGATGTGTTAGAACAATATGAGACATGGGTTTGGAGATGCAGGGTTGGTGGTTGTATTTCCTCCCCTGGTATTGATGGAAGCCAACCCACACCAATGGCTAGGAAATTTCTTTGTCAAGTGCTTGACGTGCATTGGGTTATTGGGATTCAACTATCATAAGATTCCATGGTATCTTTTGTGCTACCTCCCCAATATTTTTGGACATGATACAGGGCTAGCAGGGTACACATGGCATGATGACATTGTTGATGTGGTTTTGATGTAAAATGACATGACACATCTATGTGGTAAATGGCATGTAATCGTGATGTGGCATGAGGGATAGTCTTAGATGATGTGACATGTTGATGTGGAAATGGCATAGCAGTTCATGTGGTAAGGTTTCACAACATGGTGTGGATTAGAGTGTGCAATAGGTGGTAACCAAGGTGGTAGTGTGTTATAGACATTTTTGGGCACTGCAACCCCAAGCATAAAATGTCCATAAACCAAGGGCTCCTAAGTCCCTAAAAGTGTTGTTCTAACCCCTAAAGGAACAAGGTCACCTGATTACAGCTTCTCCCAGAAGTTCTCCATGGAAAACTGCTCAGAACTGGTCAAAACAGGATCATTTCACCTGCTCCATAGGCAAAGTGCATTGCATCTCACCTAAGTACACTCTGTGGGTGTGTTGCATTTCAAAAACCCCTTCTATGGGGTACGATGGGCGAGAAGTGACAAATGGCAGTGTCAATCCGCAAGGTGGAGAGGCATGGAATCTTCCAGAAACTTCTCCTGTGACACTTGCCTCTCTGAATTCGACCAAGGATGAGTAAGAGATCATCAATCTCCAAGGAAGAAAGTACTATCAGAGGGAAGACACTAATCAAATCACAAGCTGACTCATCTCCTTTACAGATATCTATATATGGATCCCTCATCCCAGAGATCCAGAGGCTGGAATTTTGCATCTTGTAAGGAATTGTTGTTGGTTTCTTGAGACAACATCATAGTGTTGGGTGATCTAAGCTTTATATGAGGTGAAGAAGGGCTTACTTGCTGAGAGGATGATGTTGGGTTAGAACAACTGGTTGTAACTCTCTTGGCTCTTTCTTGATTATCAATAAAAGCTATTCAAGTTTTCCTCCATACTCTTGTATCATTTATGTTTTATGCATTTGTATGGTCAATTGACATCTGATCCTAGATTGTTTATGATTATAGATCCATGTTCTTGTATAGCGTTGTGCTACTCTGATTCTACAGGTACTCTGTGAAGCTGGGCGTACAAAGAAGCAAGTAGCAAAGGACTATCAGAATAGAGAGGAATCGAACTAGGAGCCAAGCGCAAGACAGAGGTTGGTCTCCCTTGTTCTTCTCTCATCTATATTTCATAAGGGAAAAATGAAAGTAACTTTACTCTGTTTGTTTCTAAGGTAGCTACCACACCTTAGTGGGATAAGCAGTTCTGTATAGACACTTTTCCCTGTAACAAAATGGCGACTCCGCTAGGGAGCGATTAGGTTGTTTGTTTATCTTCCTTGTTGTTTTTTTTGTAAACTTACAGACGGAGCCTGAAGTCGAGCCAGGTAGCTTTCGAACTGCATTTGCTATGCAAATGAAAAGTAGATAAATGCCGCTTCAGTCAATCTCTGAGTTTTGTTTATGAATTAAACAACTGATTTACAAACTCTCTGATTGCCCTTGTGGTAGCTCTAGTAACCTCCTTAGATCTACCCCTAATTGTTGATTTACTGATTACCATTTGCTCGGCCAAAACCCCTGAACTGAACTGCAAACTGTGACCCGAAACCCAAGCAAAGTCTCGTCTCTGGCCCAGCGCAGGCTCTGTTCTGTGAATCTGAAATTCAGCTCACTTCCCGAGTGTAGTAGGTGCGCTGCATTTCAAGTTCACTGTGTTACAGGTGCGCTGATCAGACTAAGCATTGTTCCTCAATTTTGGTTTCTGTGTTCATTCTTTTTAGTTCTATTCATGAATTTTGCTGCCTGTAGTCAGTATATCTCTGTTTGAAACCCCTTTTCCTTACTGTTATTCCGCCTCCATTGTGCAAAGAACTGTAAATGTTTTTTGTGTATTTGTTGAGTCATTTTCAGTTCTCCTTTGCAAAAAAGTAACATAGTTGTACTGTTGTTTCTCGATTTGAAAGTGTCGTAAGTGTCGTTTTCAGTCGTAGAAGAGAGTTTGATTGCTCTTGATAGTCGATTACCCTGTTACTATTGTATTTGATCTGAATTTGTAGTTTTTCTAGTGTCGAAAGCAAGTATTCATTTTCGAATCGTAAAGTGTTGTGATTGTCTTCATTTTTTATTTTGGAAAGAAACTTGTTAGTAATTGTCGCTTGAAAAGTAATTCAGATTTGCGCATTAGCTTTCTTTTTATCATTCACATACTAAGAAAGCCGAAAACAAATACATGCATGTGCATTTGCATTTAGACTGTTTGATTGGTTTGATTTAGGACAGTGCATATAGTGTGTGCTCTTTGCTCTTTGTGAAAGAATACTGTCTCTCTTTCCTTAGTAGCTAGGATTTTCATTGCACAAAGAAGATAAAAGATTGTTTATCATCTTAGATTGCATTTTAGGAATTGTACATCTACATCATGCGGTGAACCTGAAAGGAAAATTTCTTAAGCAAGATCAACTATAAAATAAATTTAATGAATCTAACAATGCTTTGGAACCTAACGCACAACATCTAGAAGTCTAGGCTAGAGACGTATTCCGGTGTCGTAAAGCCTGGTAACTGTTGTTCTCACTGATGGTTGGGTGATTCCTCCACTTTGAGACGATAAGTGCCAGTACGGACTTGTGCTCCCACGTACCGTCAAGTATATTTTGGGAGACCACAATAGGCTTAATCCTTTATCCATAGGAAGCCGTGTTTGCCGCCCTATCGATCACAATGCACTGAACACAGCATTCAGGAAGATTGACTGCCATACCGTAAAATGTATTCTGCAGTTTTGCGATTGGTTTGGTAATCCCTCTACCTAGATTTCCATAGCAGTCCCTTTCGTTCCTTTTCAGACTCCTTAACGGAAAAGGTCCATCTGAGCACTTGTAACTTCAGGCTCATTAAAAATCGAAGGCGACTAGAGTCATATTTTGTTTTTTCTCGACTCTTTACAATTGAAAAAACAAGTTGTGTCAAAGCGTCTAAAATTTATTTTAAACGGAATAATCATCACCCTTTCCTACATTGATCTTAGGTTGAGAAAATGGAATCCACCAACCAAGGAATTCCCCTTGGAGGAAATCCTAGTCCCTTCTCCTCTTGGGGAGATGTTGGTGCACCCCATATGGCCACATTGTCGCTTCCAGGATTGACAATCGGCTTGCCCGTATGGCTCTTCTCAACCTCTATCGTTCAGAACACCGCAATTCCTGAACAATCGAGTCAACAACTAGACGAATCTAGAGTTACCCCCCAACCCTCTACTTCCTCCAATTCTTCCTCTCCTCCTTCCTCTTCGCTTGATGGGGCTGGTAAAGCCAAAAATCAAGTATCTGAGAAGAAGAAGGAAAAGAAGAAGAAAGAGAAGAAGAAGAAGGAGCCAAAAGCGAAAGGGGGCAACCAAGCATCGTCTAGCGAAAATCCACACACTGCACCGACCAGGCCTAAATCGCCATGTGTCATTTGCAAAGGAGACCACTATCATAGAGATTGTCCCTGCATCCCTCGGATCTTAAGGGACTCGTCTCCTCGTTTGCACAACCCGGTGTCGTCAACCTCTAATGATCATGTTGAAAACACACCGTCGACTAGTGAAAGTGAAGCCCCAGGACAAAAAGGAAAATATGGATTTCCTTGTAAACTGTGCGAAGGCGATCATGCCGTCCACCATTGTCCCTTCTTAGATGATGCTAAAAGAGTTTTGGACGATCGTCCGGTTTCACCGTTACGACTTCCTCCTGGATATAAAAAATTCTTGCCGAGTCCGTCACTAGTTGAAAATCCGGCTAACCCGTCCAGGTGGTCGGCCGAAGCATCTATCATTGAAGACGAACCATCTGAACCCATACCAGATGAAAGTCAAAAGGTCAAGGTGGAGTTGACCCGGTCTTGCCTTCAGAGGTTCCATCTTCAGATGATACAGTCACCGAAGAGAACAAGGATGACACCATCCAAATTCTTTTCGTAAGCACAGACTCCGCTGAACATGGGGGCAATTTACCCATTCCTTTACCGCAGGAAGGAAGTTCGTCAGATTTGTACCCGGCCGTCTATTCGGTCCCACCTCCAAGCAACCTAGTTGTCTCCTTTGATTGGAATCAGCTAGGCAGACCCCGTTTACCGGCTAGTGTACCATTCCGAATCATTGCTCAAATATATAGAATGGTTATGGCCGGTACCATCATAGATGAAGGGGCTTCTGTGAGTATCCTTTCCTCGACTGCTTGGAAAGCGCTTGGTTCGCCATCGCTTTTGCCTGAGATGAGAAATCTAACAGGCTTTGACAAAGGAACCAGTCGACCGTTAGGGATCCTTCCCAATGTGCCCATAACATTGAGAGGGAAAATTGTTCATATGAACGTAATGGTAGTCCAAGGACCCCTAGATTATAATCTACTCCTTGGACGAGACTATATTTATTGCATGGGAGCCATTGTCTCATCACTCTTTAGAGTAATGTGTTTTCCGCACGAAGGAAGAGTGGTCAAGCTCGTAGACCAGCTTTCATTTCCCGGATCACGCATGGAAAATAGTCATATACCATCCCTAAATGGTCTTTTCACACAAGGAATGTCTCATCAATCTCCAGTCCGTCCACCTGATGAGAGCGAGTGATTCGGGGGACATGACTGAAACCCAGCGGGCATGCACCCTGGTCTGCTTCAGCAGGAAAACTTCGGGTATAGGGTAGGTTTCCGCAAGAGATATATGACTAGTCTGTACTCCCGTCCGTGATTGGAAAAGGGGTTTAGATTGGAATAAGATTCCCTCGTCAAAGTTATGTGAGTGGATTGTCTCACCTTTGTCTATTTCGGTAGACATCGTCGAAGAAGTGTTTTGTTTGTGGTGTGAATAGAAGAATCTTTGGTAACCTGAAAGAGGTAGACCTTTCCTGATAAAACAAATTTTTTATCGGTAGAATGAAAGGTGACCTTGAAGCTTTATTTTATACTTGGGGGCATGCAAACCTTTTGGCTTGCAAGCGAAGAGCGAGCATTTATTTTTTAAATTTGTAGGTCCTCTAACCCTTTAAACTCGTAGGATTGGTCGTTTCCTAACTTGCATAAAGAAAGGATGTGGGGCAAAACCCAAAAAATTGTCGTTTTCATATATGAGACATTCTTATTTTACGACTGGATTAATCGAGCAGTTTTAGCACATAGTTCAAGCTCGTTAAAAAATAAACATAAGTCATGAGAAAATGTTTCTCCCCACATTTAAGCTCATTAAAAATGAACTATTTCCCGGTAAATAACCATCGTGAATGTAGTACTTCAGCCTTTAAAGCCTTGGTCGTGTTCTCATCATCACCTCCACTCTGTATTGGCCGATCATTCACCTCCATTTGATTGTTTACCACTTTTTGAGGAACAGCTACGAAGAGTGATCCCACTAGCCATCCTTGTAACACTGCCATGATTGGAAAATTCCAAACCTTACCTGGAATCAGCTGCTACCCAATTTTATCACTCGTTCCTCAAAAGACGAGTCTCCTTTAAGCTCTTTTCAACTGACTCGTAAAATATGAAAAGATTGCCGAGCCATTGGCCTCTCCAGCTCATTAAAGGGACTGGAAGTGCTATCCCTCCTTTAGATTTTAATCTTTTTGGACCTGAGGGATTATTACACAAAAAGATTGAGCACTTGTTTTGTTCGGCTCGTTAAAAGTATCGAAAATTCATCCCTTCTGTATTGTTTTATACTTTTTCGGACTTAAGGGATTAGATGACGAAAAAGGAATTTTGGAGTTTCCTTTACATCCCTTTTTAGACTATCTAAAATTGAAAAGGACCGAGTTATCTTTGTCGTTAAACTCGTTAAAACCTAATAGCGACAAACTTGTCCATAGCAGACAAGAACGAGTTTCACTATCGCTAGGCTCGTTAAAACATAGCGATGGGTTTGCTCGAAGGGAAAATTATAGAACAAGCATATGTTATCCTCCTCAAGCTTGACAAAAATAAATAGGTACTGGTCAGCAATGATTAGGGAAAAATTGGGAAGAAAACTTGAAGAAACTTTGTTGGTAGCAAGTCGCTCTTGAACATGACACTTTCACTCTGCATCCAAGTCGGGTTGGATTGTTTCATTCACTGGTCATATCGCCATGGTCCCATCACACCATCCACATTTGGGGTTAATGCTACCAATCCATCACGTCAGTGTCGCCGATATGTTCAAGAGAAGTCATTCAGAGAATTCACCTGTGTCTCACCCACTGCAATACATTTACACTCCATTCTTTCATGACCGCCACCCTGAACCTTATATCACCAGATCGTTTTCACCTCCATTAAAATCATTTGCTCCATTCCGTGTCATTGATGTGGGATTCATTAAGGCCCTCCTATGACGGATCGCTTCTTGTCGACATCAGCTCATTGTCCAAGAAGTCGATCTAGGAACACCTTGTTCAGTACTTTGAAGCTTGCATGCCTCAATGGCAAGTTTCTCACTTTCGGTGACAGGTTTACATCAATGGCCTTCGACCAAAAGATTTTGCGTGGTGTTCGACGCCAAGTCCTTTATTCACACCACGTGAATTGTACTGCAGTACCTTGAGGGTCATTATCATTATCGGTGATTCCTCTCGCACCTGTTAACAACTTACATCATTGGCTGGTAATCAGGCGATGTCTTTCCATGTTCGACTCCAGAACATCTCTCACATGGATAGACTTGTACTTGGAGTGAAGATCGAACGAGAATTAAGACCCTGGATCTAGTTTCATCCATCCGGGCTGCGATATATATTCAGGGAAATAAAGACATCAAATGTACATCATTGCTGCACAGATAATCATCCAATCAAAGGGATGATGGCTCTACCAGAATCATCAGTCTACACTCAGACGATTGTCTGTCCTATGTACATGAAAATGAATTTATAAAGCTGAGCATGGGAATGCCCGCCTCAGCTAGATCATGAAAAAATTATGAAGATAATGTATTGTATTGTATCTTATTACAGGTCTCCTCCCAGCTTGAAAGAACTTCGGATCCTCATAATAAAGCATTTCACCCGACATCAAAAATGATTAACGACCTCATGCTTTAGGGGGCGATTGTTATAGACATTTTTGGGCACTGCAACCCCAAGCATAAAATGTCCATAAACCAAGGGCTCCTAAGTCCCTAAAAGTGTTGTTCTAACCCCTAAAGGAACAAGGTCACCTAATTACAGCTTCTCCCAGAAGTTCTCCATGAAAAACTGCTCAGAACTGGTTAAAATAGGATCATTTCACCTGCTCCATAGGCAAAGTGCGTTGCATCTCACCTAAGTACACTCTGTGGGTGCGTTGCATTTCAAAAAACCCTTCTATGGGGTGCGATGGGCGAGAAGTGACAAATGGCAGTGTCAATTCGCGAGGTGGAGAGGCATGGAATCTTCCAGAAACTTCTCCTATGACACTTGCCTCTCTGAATTCGACCAAGGATGAGTAAGAGATCATCAATCTCCAAGTGGAAGCAAGAACTATCAGAGGGAAGACACTAATCAAATCACAAGCTGACTCATCTCCTTTACAGATATCTATATATGGATCCCTCATCCCAGAGATCCAGAGGCTGGAATTTTGCATCTTGTAAGGAATTGATGTTGGTTTCTTGAGACAACATCATAGTGTTGGGTGATCTAAGCTTTATATGAGGTGAAGAAGGGCTTACTTGCTGAGAGGATGATGCTGGGTCAGAACAACTGGTTGTAACTCTCTTGGCTCTTTCTTGATTATCAATAAAAGCTATTCAAGTTTTCCTCCATACTCTTGTGTCATTTATGTTTTATGCATTTGTATGGTCAATTTACATCTGATCCTAGATTGTTTATGATTATAGATCCATGTTCTTGTATAGTGTTGTGCTACTCTGATTCTACAGGTACTCTGTGAAGCTGGGCGTACAAAGAAGCAAGTAGCAAAGGACTATCAGAAGAGAGAGGAATCGAACTAGGAGCCAAGCGCAAGACAGAGGTTGGTCTCCCTTGTTCTTCTCTCATCTATATTTCATAAGGGAAAAACGAAAGTAGCTTTACTTTGTTTGTTTCTAAGGTAGCTACCACACCTTAGTGGGATAAGCAGTTCTGTATAGACACTTTTCCCTGTAACATAGTGGCACAGATGCCAAGCTATTGTATGTTGGGTATTGGGAGATCTATGGAGTTACTACTAGCATGAAGCCATGCTATTAATAAAATTGAGAGACTATATGTTGCCATAGTTGGGGAATGTTAAGCAACAAAGTTTAGTCTTGGTGTTTTGAGAGGTCAATAGTTGAACAACAAGATTTCAGGATAATTGGGATGATGTGTCGAGTTTTTCTCTCAGTATTGACTAAACTCCAAACCATGTAAGCTATTGGAAATGGGAATTTGTCAATTACTGTTAAGTATTGAGTGATCAGGAATAAATGATTGGGAGATTAAAGGTCGAGTATCGAGAGGTTGGGCAATAGCTATCGAGATTTCCTCCCGATACATACCGGGCTCGATATGACAACTGATGTCGATGTGGCAGATTGACGTGGTCCCTTAGAGGACATGATCTAGTGCAATGTTGACATGTATACATGTTATGTCAACCATGCGGTGCTATACATATGTTGATGTGGCACATGGAGTGGATAGATCTTTAATTTGACATAAGTTTGTGCTTGGAGCTCGGTTCAAAATGAAATTTACATGTTTGAAATCCCTATACTAACAAAAGATGATGGCAATATCAATTTTAGGTTTTGAGGTGGTTATAGAAAGAGGAAATTATGCTAACCACTTCTCCATAATTTAATCTTGGAGGTCAATTCTGGATACCCATAGCTATAATAAGGCATTAGCGCAGTTGGGTACAATACACATACCTCTAACACCCAATTCCAAAGCTTATCCATCTTAATACATTGTCCCAAGAATTTTATAACAAGGGTTTTTCTAGAAAGATCAAGAATATGATCAACACCAATCCCCTTACTTACAACCACAACAACCCCCTGCCTCAACTTTTCGCCACCTTTTTCTTTCATCTAGTCAAACCACCCTTTTGGGTACTAGAGTACCCTCCTTATTGTAACACTAAATCAAGGAAACCATTGATGAAACCTTCCCTACCATGAACCGCACTAGAGCCACCATTTCAAAAACTTCATAAGGGTTTCCATTCTTTTTTGAAGTGTTTTCAAAACCAATGCAAACTAAAATCAATGAGGTTGGAGGACTAGTACCACCAATCCTCCCATTGATGTCATTGGGAACTGAGTGCCCCTCCACCATATGTAAAGTACCATTCTTATCTCGAAGGAAGCCAAGATCAAACCCTTTGCTTAAAGCCTATGAAAAACACTACCACCATCAATCTAAGAAATTGTCCTGGATCTACCAAAATAAAATAACATCTTTGTAAGATGCACAAAAATTAAATCTTCAAATCATATATCATCCAAATAATCTTAAAAAAAACAACTATCCATCTTAATGTATTATCAATAAATTTATAAATTATGATATCATAATTAAAACTTAAAAAATATCATAATTTTTTTCCAAAAGCATCTCTCCATCCTATATACCATAAAATAATCATCCTCATCATAAAAGACAATCCATCCAATTTATGTGGAATTTAGTAAATTTATGGAAGAGAGGTTATTACATATTTTAGTCTAGAAAATATGGAAACATTTTTTTCGTGCCACCAAACCACTTTAGCCGCTTATAGATGCCACTGCTACTTTTTACTTTAAATACTTAACTACCTCTCCATGTCCTTTCCAGTGATGGAAAGTATGAATATGGAAAAGCTCTTTTCATTCATGGAAAGTATGAATATGGAAAAACTTTTTTGTGCCATCCTTGCACCATTTTAGCCACTTAAAAGTTAGGGATACTATTGCTCTTTTCTACCTTAAGTATTTAACTAGCTTTTTATTCCCATTTCATCAATGGAAAGTTTTCAAAAGATGAGATCACCAATAGTAATAGATATAGTTTGAGTGAGCCTAATAATTAAAAACATGTGTTTCCTCCTAAAAAAATCATATCTTTGCAATTGAATAATAATAATAATTAAATAAAAAAATTTCATATAAAATTATGAATAATGATAGGGATAGATAACCACCACTTACTAAAGCTTTTTTTTCGCCTAAACACTTAACTACCTCTCCCTCCCATTTCATTAAAGGAAAGTTTTCGCACTTCCAAAAGATGAGAGCGTCAATAATGATAGATAACCAGCCAGCCACTCATAGGGTTTAAAAAACAAAAATTGGTCCTAATAACTGGAAAATTTGAAAACGTGAAAACTACACCATTCAAACTTACCGAAACAAGGAAAGGTCAACGAACCTCAAATAGATCCCATAGGGGGCCTCTGGTTGGATGTTTGATCAGCCATGACGTTAGTGATATATGATTGAAGTTGCAATTGGAATTCTTTATAACCCAATAAGTGAGTGCGTCAGAAGTCTGTCGAGCATTCGGCAGCCATGAGTGGACCACAACGCTGTCAAACATTCAGCCGCCACGACTATCAAATAGAACTTACATTGGAATTCTTTATAATCCCCCCAATCAGAACACAATAAATCCATCCAGCTCCAACCTGCTTTGCCAAATCGGTGGAGCTCAGCCGCTTTCATTGCAGAAAAAGAACAGCAGTTGGAGGAAGGACAGGAATCAACATGGGAGGTGGAAAGCATAACGCAGAAGAAAATCAATCAACCCTGCAGGAACAGAAAATCCCATTGATGACACCGTACCAGTTGGGCTCCTTCAGCTTGTCTCACAGGTATCAACCATCAATCTTCTGCTGACCCTTTTCTTATTTCCTCTTAGATTTTTCAATTTTATGTAAGTTTCAGTTTGTTAATGCTGGAAGGGGTGTGGCAGGGTGGTTTTGGCACCGTTGACCAGACAGAGATCCTACAACTACATACCCCAACCGCATGCAATCCTATACTATTCCCAGAGAACCAGCCCTGGAGGTCTTCTCATTGCAGAAGCTACTGGCGTCTCCGACTCTGCCCAAGGGTAGGCTAACATTTTCTCTCTGAGATACCCACATCAGTAGTTATAGTAACCCAAGTGCTTGTTACCAGTTTTTTATCATTTAGAACATGTTGTTTAATGGTTTCTAATTTTCTAGGAACAAAAAATTAGATGAATCTCTTTTCATAAACAAAAAATTTCATACACCAATTTGATGTTTATTAAACATTACTTTAAAATTGAATTATTATATAAAGATTATAATAAAATGTGCAACTGACAGGTATCCAGATACTCCTGGAATTTGGACAGAGGAGCAGGTAGAAGCATGGAAATCCATTGTCAGTGCTGTCCATGAGAAAGGAGGCATTTTCTTCTGTCAGATTTGGCACACTGGAAGGGCTTCCCATGTGAGTAAGTATCTATGCTTTGCATGGCATTGCTATCCATGGAATGACTTAGACAGATCTGTATGTTTTCTGAATGTAAGCTTTCGTGAGTGGAGTTAATTTGAGATATATTTTCTAGATTTTGAATTGCCAAGGTTTCATTACTGAATGTAAGCTTTCGTGAGTAGAGTTAATTTGAGATATATTTTCTAGATTTTGAATTGCCAAGGTTTTAAATGAATGAATGTGGATTTGTATGTATTAGGGTTTTATTAATCTAGCTTCCAAAATGACAAATTTTTATGGAATGCAGATTATCAACCCAATGGCCAGGCTCCCTTTTCGTCATCGGATAAAAAAATATCAGGACGGATTCTCCTACCCAACGGCAAAGGTTATGCAGATTTTTCCACTCCTCGAACTCTAAAAACTGAGGAGATTCCACATATTGTTAATGATTTTCGTCTTGCTGCAAGAAATGCTATCAAAGCAGGTGATTGTTCTTTGCACAAATAATACATAAGCCACAGGAAGATCTCAAGATTTTTTTCTTTAACAGATTATATGGCTTTTCTTAGCCAAAAAATGAACTCTGGTTTTCGTCTGTTTTCCATATAAATGACATTGAATTTAACCTCAGCCATGACATTGAATGACTCTGGTAATGTGAATTTTTTCAATTCACATTACATCATGATGGTTATCTCCATCAACTAAATAGGGAATTCCTACCTTCTTCCATTCATAGTTTTGGTGGCTTTGTGACAGGTTTTGATGGTGTTGAAATTCATGGTGCTCATGGATATCTTCTTGACCAATTTATGAAAGATGGGGTAAATAACAGGACCGATCAATATGGTGGGTCACTTGAGAACCGGTGCAGGTTTCCTCTGGAAGTTATTGAAGCAGTGGCAGATGAAATTGGCCCAGAGAGACTGGGAATACGTCTCTCTCCATTTGGAAAACATGGAGATTCTAGTGACTCAGATCCTGAGGCACTGGGGCTCTACATGGCTGAGGCTTTAAGTAAATACAACATCCTGTATGCCCACTATGTGGAGCCCAGAATTGTAACTTCAAGAGAAGCAATTGCAACTAACAAGAGTCTACTTCCAATCAAGAAGGCATTCAAGGGAAACTTCTTGGTTGCAGGGGGTTATGACAGAGAAGATGGAAATGCAGCAATTGCAAATGGCAAGGCTGATCTTGTAGTTTATGGTCGACATTTCCTGGCCAACCCGGATTTGCCTAGAAGATTTGAGTTAAATGCACCTCTCAACAAATACAACAGAGACACTTTCTACATTTCTGATCCTGTGGTTGGTTACACAGACTATCCATTTCTATAGCTTCACACATTTTCTCCAGAACTCTTTGTTGCTATTATGTTAGGCTTTTATCCTAGGTTCCCAAATAGAAAGGCTGTTGTGCGCGGAAGCCATCTTTAATAAATAAGTCTCATGTTAACGTGAGAAGGAAGTATAATGTAATGTAATTGTGGTTTTCAGTAATTTGGAAATTGCATCGTTAAAGAGCAAGTCATCAATAAATGTATAACATTTTGTGATATTCTAATTTTATTCTAATTTTTTAATTATTTATTGCGGTTGTAATTTATTATTTTTACCCTAAATTGAGTTAGATATTGATATTATTATTTAGGTTATGTGTATTTTATTTTACTAAAAAAGAATGTTAATCACTAGACAAAGATGCATTTTAAGCATAAAGCCTCGCGTAAAGTTTTAAATAGTGAATTATATTTATATTGTTATATTAGTGTGGTTGGTTAGACCTTTTAATTTTACTTGTCTCTTTCATCTTCTACATATACACTAAGAAGATGTAGTTTTAAGATCATCATATTTTGTCTTATACATTGGATTAATTATATAAGGAGGTTTCCGCTTAGAGTAGATTGTATTCATTAAATTTCTATTCATTTCAAAGTGTTAGGATCATAACCTTTGGTACGAGAGCCGTGATCTTAGGGTTTTAATTCTTCAATAAACACCTTGACATTTTTGCTATAATTTTATTTTTGGGGATTCGGGGTGGATTTAGATAACAAAATTTTGAGGAGATAGCCGGTAAATATCAAGTTATAGGTGGTCAAAATTTCAAGTTCTGGTTTATTATATTTTAAAAGATATAGCCTATGGAAGATAAGGTTTGTGATTAATGCTAAAATCAGTTCTAAATGAGTCATCTTAAAATTATAAAATTGTTCACAAGCCAAGGAAAAATATTATAGGATAGGTGATCAAAATTTCATGTTTTGGTTCACTATATTTTTAGATATATAACGTATGGAAGATAGAGTTTCTAACTAATTATAAAATCAATTTTACAATAGTCATAGGCATTATATGTATCCATAAGCATAGAAGATTCAGATTGATTGCATGATTCAAGAAATATTAGGGACCAACATCATTCAATCTAGCCAGATTTCTTTCTTCTTACCAATGGTGACGGTTGTAAAAAGTGATGGTTTAGGGCATACGTGTCCAGACGATAGACAACTCAACAAAATGATCATCAAAGATAAGTTTCCAATTCGTGTGCTTAATGAATTATTAGATGATTTACATGGAGCGATTTTATTTACTAAGTTGGATCCTTGTTTGAGATATCATCAAAATCAAAATGAGGAAAGAAGACATTCCCAAAACAACTATTACGACACACGAAGATCAATATGAGTTAGTAGTTTTTTTTTGTGATAAAATACTCGATAAAATTCCTAGATTCATTTTCAGTATTAGTCACACCACTCCAATCCATAAGAGGGAGATGCAAGAGTTTTCCAATGAATAAGGGTCAACAAAAGGCCTTTGATCCTTTGAAGAATTAAAGAAGAAAATTACTAGGGTATTTTTTTTCCCTTTAATTATTAATAAGGGTTTTGACCTAGGTACCTAGTCAAAAGTAGCTGTTGGTCTCTTTAGCCGGTGGGGGCTCTGCTCTGTCTATTTAACTTGCTAAGCTGGATCTGTTTCTTCAACTTGTCCTGATGATGAACCACACTGGTTGGTTCGAAACGCGTCGACAAATGATGTTTCATGTGATCTTCGCCGAAGAATCTTTTGTAAAAAAGAAAATTACTCAAACAATGATACCTACATTACCAAACTCGAAGAATCCCAACTTTGAACTAGAGATAAAAGCAAGTGGATATGTTATGGGAGTAGTCTTGATGTAAGGAGGAAGTCATATATACTACCATTCCAAAGTGTTTCATGGGGTGGTTCTGAGTTATCGTACCTACAATAAGGAGTTATTTCCCTGGTGCAAGTTGTCAAAAAGTGGAAAGACTATTTGATGGGAAAGGGGACAATCATTCACACAAATCACTAACCATTACAATACTTGCAAGACGAAAGTAAGTTTCAACAAACTAAGAATTACAAGTGGATGTGGGTTTTAGAGAAAGTTCCATTTAGTGATCAAGTATAAGAGGGGTAGCATAAATAAATTAAACACCATGCTTTCGAGGCCACCCACATCAAAAATCAAGACTTTGGAAACTCTTATACGTATGGATCCTTTCACCCATGATTTATGTAGAGAGGCATATACAAAGGATGAGGACTTCAAAAAGGTTTATCAATAGCTACAGGGATAGAATCATGTGGGTGATGGTGATCACAATTGAGTATAATCTCCAAAACATGTTACTATATAGGTTGGACAAGCTATGTGTTCCTAAAGGTGAAAAACTAGTGATGATTAGAGAGGTTCACACCTCCAAGGTTGTAGATAATTTTGGTGTTGGGAAGATAGTTTTCAATTTGCAAATATATATGTACTAGACACGGATACAAGAAGATGTAGCTAGGTACATTAGAGGATGTATAATTTGTTGTACTAGCAATCCCAATAATAAGAAATATGTTCTATACCATCCCTTACGTGTACCCACTTGTCCTTGGGAAAGCATATCCGAGGATGCAAAATGTTTACCAACAACTAAGAAGAGACATGATTACCTATTCACATTAGCTTACAAGTTTAACAAGATGTGAATTATAATGCTATATAAAAAGAAAATTAGGGGAAAACAAGTAACAAACTTGTTCTTTGAATAAGTGTGGGTGTACTTTGAGCTTCCAAGGGCCATCATTTCAAATAGGGAAATCATATTTATTAGGGCATTTTAGACTACATTGTGGAAGAATATGGACACAAAATTGAAAAGGTATACAACATTCCATCCATAGATAGGTGTAAAAATAAAGGTAGTCAGCAAGACTTTGGTACAACTTATGAGGGGTTATAATTAGAAGACACTGAAGAATCTAGTTTATATATAACACTCCTCCAAAACAATAGTCCACACTTAAAATAGTAAGTCACCCTTTGAGACTTGTTTTAGATATTTTCCACCTTCATCTTTGGATGTACTATAAGGATATTAAGGAGAAGTGAGGGAGGATCCCACAAAGGATGCTTTAAGAGTATAAAATTTTATTGATAAGATCAAGTATATTCATTTAGAGTTACAAGGGTCACTAAAGAAGTCATAACAAGAATAAAAGGCCAAACATGTTCAAAATAGGATAGAGAGGTCATTCAAAGTGGGTGATAGAGTTTGCTTACAAATGGACAAGGAGAGGCTATAAGTTCGAAACAAAGAAGATATTGAGATGGGGGTGAATCAATATCTTATAATTTTTAACAATTATTTATTCAATTAACCACACGCAACAATATAGAAAAACACCAATCACATAAATTTTGAAAACAAGAAGTTTATGTGGAAACCCATATGTGAGAAAACCACAAATTCTTTTTTATTATGATGTAAATGCAAGCATCGAGTTTATTACATTAAATTATGTAAGCACCAAGCTACAGGAGGATCCAACCCCTTTTTCTTTGTAATCACCAACTTGTTGGCGACACCAACTCCTACTATTTCCAAGCACCAACCACTTGATATTTATAGGAATGAACCTGAACGAGGATCCAATACCCCTGATCTATAAGCACATACTTTCTCAACATTTGAAATCCATCTTTCATCAAATTTCACACTTAGATATAATAAATTTTAACTAAATATATTGTTGAACCAATTTACTTAATTCTCAGATCTATTGCCCATGCTCTGCAACAACCAAACTTACTCTAATTCTTTGAACTAATTAAGATTCCTCACTATCTCTACTTCTCTCTCGCAGATCCATTCTTTGCAATGCAACTTATAAAACTTTAGATCTGCAAGTAATTAAAACCCATAGACACTTGTATTGTCAATTGATCTTCAAATTTAGATCTATACATGATTTACTCCTCTTCATATTGTTGCTCAACTAATTCTCATATCTATGTTATATTTCCCTTCTATGAGTTAACACCAATAGTAGCTCATCATTATGCATGGGTACCCTGAGTTTTCATCATGAAATTCTTTCTTTTTATATACATTTCTAGAAAAAAATATTTAACTCATTCATCCTTCCTTTCTAAATTTGGCATCCAACATGACTTTTATGTTTTTCCAAAACTTTTGTATCCGTGCACCGAATTTCCAACTATCTAGATTATACAAATGAAAATTTTTGTAGGCCCTATTTGTTAGCTACTTTTGATAAGAAGTGTAGCAAGAAAGTCTCAATTTGAGTTTGCCTTGGTCAAATTGAGAAAGAATTTCCACATCAGTAGACGACTTGGAGGCAGTTAATTTGTGTGACATGGCTCTTGTCACTTAGTTAGCTCAATAAATTCAAGTTAGGAGGCTTAGAGTTCAGTCAAGTATGTGTTATTGCTAAATTTTAGTAATCCAATTCAGTTATATCCTATTGTGTTCACTTAAACTAGTTCTAATAGTTGATGGAACTAGTGGAAGGTCAGTTGTGCAGTGGGAAAATAGTCTAACTCAGTGATCATCCAGTTAACTAATCAACCAACTCAAAATAGCTAGCGCATGCAAGGAATTCGAGTTCCTCAATTGTGGTGGAGATTCCAAGGCAATGTAACAAGCAGTTGTAATCTAGTTTGAGTATACAGGTATTGCATGTATTCATATGATCAATCCTTGGGAATTGTGCAATCAAATGGAGAAAAATTCCTAAAAAATAGGGAACAATTCCTTAGGATTTTCACAAGGAAATAGGGGCTCAAGATAAGGCAGAAATTGACTAAGTTTGGGTCAGAGTTTCTCATTGAGTGGAGAGATAGGTTATTCACTTGCAGGTTGAGCTCAGAGCTGTCAAGAAACTGTAATGCATTCTATATTTATTTTATTAATGAAAATAGGCTTGAGGGGTTTTCCCATTTGGGTTCCCCAAGAAAAATATTGTGTGTGTGTGGTTTCTATTATTGCATGTTTGCGGATGTTGTTCTAAGTTGTGAATTAATTTTCACATAGTAGTAGAGTAGAATTGTGTCTCTTGATTTAGATTAAAAATTCTTGAGTAGTTGCAATTCTATCACCATATTTCTACATGGTATCAAAGTAGGATTCACATTAGAACAAGAATTTTGAAGTTGTTCCTCAAGAGGTTTGAATTTGCAGCTTCAGTGTAGCAAGATTTCTTCAGAGTTGGGATAATGACCTTCAACACATTGTGATTAGAGTATGGCTTGGAAGGCAACTCGAATTTCATTGCATGGAAGGATCACATGGAGGCAGTGCTTGATGAAAATGAATTGCTAGAATATGTCAAGACAAACATTGCAAAAACAGTATCATCTGATGCCAAGAACCTAACTCAATGGAAGAAATATATAGCCAAGGTGAGGAGAATAATCTTGGAGGGAGTGCGAGACCATATCGATGGGAAAGAAACTCCTTTCGCAATGTGGAAGGAACTGATAGAGCTATTTGAGAATAGAAGTGACCATAGAAAAATGGTCGTTAAAGGCAAACTTTGAAATATCAAGATGCAAAAGAATGACGCTATTCCGTAGTACCTCACCAGATTTACACAAGTTCGGGACACACTTGGAGGGGTTGATGTGAACGTTGCAGAAGATGACCTAGTGAGCTTAGATCTTCTAGGCCTTCCAAAAAGCCGACGCAACTACCAGGACTCAATGAACGAGAGGGAGAAACTACCAAATTGGGAACACTTGTGGTCCGATTTGGTACAAGAAGAGATCTGGAGGAATACTGGAGATGGAACCCCATCCAAGGGAGAGGATGTAGAAAATTTTGCATTGGTTGGAAAGGGAAGGAAGGGAAAAGGGAAGAAGTCTCAAATGAAACCAGAATCTAGCCAAAGGGGCAAGAAGAAATACTTTTCCAAAATAAGATGCTTAAATTCTCATGAATTTGGGCACTATGCTACAAAGTGTCCACACAACAAGTCTAGCAAGAAGAACTTGGGAGGAGCAACAGGTGAAGCATTGGTTTCAAAATTTGAGTTAGACTTCACCCTTATCACATGCATAGAAAAAAATGTGATGGGGAGTGTGTGGTACTTGGACTTAGGTGCCTCATTCTGTTGAAGGAAATGTAACTAGGTTCAGTCCTCATAAATGTACTTTTGATATTTGTATTTATTCAAGAAAAGAAATATTATTTTTATAATATATGTCAATGAGTTTCTTGCTCATTGAAGTAGGTATAGCACATGTTAAAGTGCTATAGGTGAGTCAAAGAGTCAAAAGAATTATGTTGAAGACCTTAAGAGTATGTTACATTATGTATAAGAGTTAAAGAAGTCACCTCCAAGAAAAGTCAAGTCTCCTCCTAGCAAAGATACCATCAAAAGAAGTAATGGCACCATTAAAAGCACCCATCGAAAAAAAGGAAGTCAAGTCAGCCTCAAGGTAGCAAGTCAGCCTACAAGTTGGCCTAAAGGAGGGAAAATCCTCATTATATAGAGGTTTTCCACTCCTCCAAATAAAAAAAATGCAATCATCTTTGAAATCAACGAGAAAGTGAAGTCAAATAAAAGGTGAAAAAGTCGAGTTTAAAGGAGCCTCTAGTGTAGCAAAGAAGGAGGAGATATAACCAAAGTATAAAGGGTTGTTTTAGGGTGAATTACAATCACACACGCAAGGAAAAGGAGGTATGTATGCGATTACTACAACAACAAAATCAAAGTTTCTCATCTCTCATTGTTTGGGCTACAAACTAGGCCTAGTACTAGGCCTCCTATCCAAGCGAAGAAGGAAGGACCTCACACGAAGGAAAGAGGAGCCATATAACATCAACAAGAACTCTCACACATGCGATAATTAGGGCTACAGTGTGATCACACTTTGCCTACCACTATACATCAATAAGGGACTCAGTTGATCAAGAGAAGGAGGGAGTATTCTTAAGGTGCAGTGTATCACTAACTACAAAAGATAAGTATCTCTTATAGAAGGACTACTAACAGTGGAAGTAAGAACGAAGTGTTGGGGAACAAAGTGCTGGATGATGGTGGACAAAGTGCCGAGGAGGCATAGTGCAAAGAAAAGGAAGGACTTGACTTGTACTTGCAGGATCTTCTAGTCAAGGGTTTAGGGTTTAGCATTGATCAAGAAAGAAGCTTAAATAAGAAAAAACTTACCGAAGGGTTTTCCTCTCAAGAGAATACAGGTTTTGGCCCTGGTAGAGAGCCAATATCTTATGTTCTTGTTTTATGTTTTAATAGTAGTTTGATGAAGTACACACACATGGATTAATCAGAGAAGAAGAAGATTAAGCTAACAAAGACAAGAAAAGTAAAAATACTTCACAAATTGTTGTCTAGTCCCGAAGAATCACTCTACACCTAATTTCCCTATATTTTTCAACATGGTATTAGAGCTAAGGTGACACATAAAGGAAAGGGAATCTCAAGAAAACTCATCAAGGAAGGACATCTACAAAAGTTGAAGCATCAAGCTAAGAAGTCTCTACCACATTAAGGACAAAAAGGTCTATCATCTATCATTCATCAGGGGAGACTACAAATCTAGAAGAAGAGCCTTATATAAAGGCACCTACAAAGAAGAGCAAATTAAAGAGGGACCTACATCAAGCCACAAATCATCAAGCAAGTATCATCATCAAGCAATCCCACTTGGAGAAAACATCTTGAGGAACATCAAGATTCAAGGAAAGCAAGCCATCAAGACCTCAAGGAGAAAATAAGTCAACTACATTTCAAAATATATCAAGTAAGTATATGTCCCATTCTAAATATACATTAATGTATTTTTGCAAGGAAAGCAACAAATTGGTAGGTTCCAATAACTTTATGGCATGGAAGAAGAGGACTAGTCTACTTCTCAAGGAGAATGAACTTCTAGAACATATGAAAGGGCATATCGCTATCCCAACTAAGGAACAAACTCAAGCCTTATCCAAATATAATAAGGACGAGAGAAGAGCTCAAAGGGTTCTAATAGAATCTATCAAGGGCTCTCTCATTCCTTACGTCTCTAAATTTGAGACATCAAAATAAATTTATGATAAGCTAGTATATATATTCTCAGTATCCAAAACCGGAGAAGTGATATCTCTAAGAAATGAATTGTACAAGATGAAGATATCAAAGGATGAAATAAATCCCTACTTCATGAAGATCTCTGAGATGAGGGATCAACTTCAAGAGCTTGGGAAAGTCATGTCTGACAGAGAAATGACAACTGTAGTACTCAATGATCTACCTGAGGATTGGGGCAACTTCACATCAAGCATATATGCCAAGAAGGAAGCAACCACACTCAGTGAAATCTGGTCTCTATGCAAGACAAAGGAAACCAAACTTAAAGAAAAGGAAGATGTGGGATCAAAGGAGCAAGCATTTGCTACCATGGGTAAGAGAAAGGGAAAAGTTGGCAAATTTTGTCCACGAAGAACAAACAATAAGGATATGTCCAAAATCCAATGCTATGGATGCCAAGAATATGGACACTACAAAAGGAATTGTCCTAAGCTTAAGAAGGGAAACAACAACAAAAGAAAGAGGGAAGAAGCTCACTTGACTCAAGAGGTGAAAGAAGAAGAAAATAAGCAAAAGAAGGAAGATCCCCCGGATCTCTACTGTGATTAAGTCAAACTCTTTACTTAAAGTCTTATTTGAAAGTTTTTGAGTAGGATAGGAGCATGTAGGAATAAAATAGAATTGCATGATTAGAAACATCTTCTATAATCTAGAAGCATGAAGTACATAAAGTTATAGATACTCATGTAGAAGTAGCATTTATAATGAGAACAAAATGCATGGTTGGAAATATCTTCTAGAATATAGGAGCATGGCAGATATATCTCAAGATATTCATGTAGAAGGAGCATACCTAGTATAGGACCTCATACACGATGAAAGAAAATTGATCATGATTAAGAATCTTAGAAGACCTCCATCATCAAAAGAAAAGAAACATTTGCAAGGAAAGGGTCTTTAAGATCCTATGATGGAATCTTAAGAAAAAGGTTCATGAACCAAAGCATATGTCTCATTGTGAATCCCATTCATGGGATTTAAGAAACAGATGATATGCAGGCAAGCTAAGATGAAGCAAGAAGGGCCACACCAAGGACAACCAAATGAAGCTAAGATGATCAAAGGAGAATCAAGATCAGGTATGTATGCATAAAAGTTTAGTCATGTTGTCATTTGTATATTATTGAGTCATGGGAATAGTTCTATAAAATGATCAAGTAGGAAATAATCTCTTTCACCAATGGCATGCTCGAAGGCATGTAATACAATACAATGAAGGTAAACAAAAATAAATACTCACATAAGGAGTATACAATTTCTGAGTAAGAAGCATTTGAAGAAGAAATGTTGACTAGTCCTAGAAGCAAGCAATGAAGAAGTGTTCCCACAAGGAATAGAAGGTGGTTGAACAATTAAGAAGAAAATGAAGAAAGAGATTAGGCATGTGAAGAACACCATGATCACAAAGAATCACTATCTGACAAGATACATTGAAGGCATGAAAAATCTGATAAAGGAAGAAAAAGATCAAAGGACCCTTGACACCTATGAAGGCCTTGGAGCTTTGAAAGGTGCAAATAAATGATTCTATTCTAACAAAGGTTTCATGATGAAGAAGCCATCCAAGGAAAGAAAAGCAATGTTGAATTAATATCAAGATGAAGTCATGAAAGGATACTAGATCAAAACATGGGAACAAGCAAGCTCAAGGAAGCATCCATGAGAAGAGTATTCCAAAGCATGGAAAAGATGAAAAAGGATTAGCTAGATAACAAGAGATCCTAATATATGACAAGAAGACCACTTTCCACAAAGGAAAAAATGACATGACAAACTAGGAAGGAAAGTGATCGATGGATGGTGCCCTACCAAAAGGAAGTTCAAACCAAGACTTCATGACATCGAAAGAAATAATAAGATCAAGCAGCTAAAGGACCCATGAAGAAGA
This sequence comes from Pinus tabuliformis, assembly GCA_031772625.1. Taxonomy (NCBI): domain Eukaryota; kingdom Viridiplantae; phylum Streptophyta; class Pinopsida; order Pinales; family Pinaceae; genus Pinus; species Pinus tabuliformis. Next base: position 337,434,228 of record CM062811.1, read on the forward strand.
AGTTGCTGATGAATGGACAAGTCCCTAGCTAAGAGGGAGTTATAACAAGTTCCCAATTACAAAGGAACTTGGAAAAGAACTTTGTCAGAAGATACTTGGGCATGTTTTCCTCAATTGAGAGGAAGTAATAGACACAACATTCTTGTCTTCACTTGGGAATAAAGAATGGGAGGATTGGGTACTCATTTAGAATTCAATACTCTTTGAGGATGTGTAGGGAATCCAAGACAAGAGTAGGCAAGAGGATTGATATTCTTTGAGGGCTGGGAACCCAAGACAACAATAGTACTATAAGTTCATACTCAGTGAACACATGGGTGGGTATGTACCTTGAGAGACAATGACTAAGGTGTCTATAAGTCATTGGTATCACCAACATTGTGCTCTAATCTATTGAGAGATAGAGTTGCTAGTCAAGGACTTGTTGTGGATACAATGTTGGTCACTATGATGCTATAACAGATGGATTGCGAATCTGATTTCTCTTATGATGACTTCTTCAATATTGATAATAACCAAACACCTTGTAATTTTGTATGAATACCTCCCTAGTTAAGAGGGAGTGTTGAAGGAAATGTAACTAGGTTCGGTCTTCATAAATTTACTTTTGATATTTGTATTTATTCAAGAAAAGAAACATTATTTTTATAATATATGTCAATGAGTTTCTTCCTCATTGAAGTAGGTCTAGCACATGTTAAAGTCCTATAGGTGAGTCAAAGAGTCAAAAGAATTATGTTGATGTTAGAAAATTATATATTACGGAGCAATGGAACACATAAAATATTGCAGAAATATAAACACAGAAAACGCAAAAAACAAGAGAGACACAGATATACGTGGTTCACCCAGTTTGGGCTACGTCCACCCCGAACATCCAGTCCTTCCTTTCTATTATCCAGCAAAATGAAGAGACACAACCTACAGCAAATCCGCTGTAATATCCTCTGTTTTCTCTCACAGTCTCACTTCTCTGTTTCTCGCTCACAGAATACACATCTCTATCTCAACCTCCAATACAATGCCCTCATACAAAGAGAGGGGTTTCCTTCTAGGGCAAAAAACCCTAAACTAAACATAAGTTCTACCGTCAGATCATCTGCCTAATGAACGGCCCAGATTGACTAGAAATTACTATACTTTTACAAGGCAATTTTACATTTGTTTTTAGCTTCAGGGACGCTGCCCCCGAGCCCCCGCCGGGGGACTGCTAGCCCCCGGACCCCCCAGCCGAGGGGGATCGGCCCCCCCGGACCCTCGCGGGGGGGACAAGTCCCCCCCGGACCCTCGCGGGGGGGACAAGTCCCCCCGCACCCCCCCGCGTGGAGTGGTGTACAAACTTCCTGGGGTATACATCCGGCTCAAACAAAGACCTCTGAACAATCATGCTCCACACACAACAGTTGAAGACCTTAAGGGTATGTTACATTATGTATAAGAGTCAAAGAAGTCACCTTCAAGCAAAGTCAAGTCTCCTCCTAGAAAAGACACCATCAAAATAAAAAAATGGCACCATTAAAAGCACCAATCGAAGCAAAGTAAGTCAAGTTGGCCTCAAGGCTGCAAGTCAGCCTACAAGTCAGCCTAAAGGAGGGGCAATCCTCTATATATAGAGGTTGTCCGCTCCAAACAAAAAAACACAATTATCTTTGAAATCAACGAGCAAGTGCAGTCAAATAAAAGGTGGAAAAGTCAAGTTTAAAAAGCCTCTACTGCAGTGGAGAAGGAGGAGATATAAACAAAGTATAAATGACTATTTTAGGGTTAATTATAGTCACACATGTGAGGAAAAGGAGGGATGTCTACAGTCACTACAACAATAACATCAGAGTTTTTCATCTCTCGTCATTTGGGCTACAAACTAGGCCTTCTAGTCCTCCTATCCTAGAAAATAAGAAAGGACCTCAAGTGAAGGAAAGAGGAGCCATATAACATCAACAAGGACTCTCACACATGTGAGAATTAAGGCTGCAATGCGATCACACTAAGCCTGCCACTATACATCAAGAAGGGACTCGGTTGATCAAGAGAAGGAAGGAGTATTCTTAGGTGAAGGATATCACTAAGTAAAAAAGATAAGTATCTATTTTAGAAGGACTAGTAATAGTGGAAGGAAGAACGAAGTGATGGAAGGAGGACAAAGCGTTGGGGAACAAAGTGCCAGAAGAAGGTGGACAAAGTGTCGGGGAGACATAGTGCTGGAGAAAAGGAAGGATTTGACTTGTGCTTGGAGGATCTTCTAGCCAAGGGTTTAGAGTTTGGCATTGATCAAGAAAGAAGCTTCAATAAGAGAAAACTTACCGAAAGGTTTTCCTCTCAAGAGAAGAGAGGTTTTGGCCCAAGTAGAGATCCAATATCTTGGGTTCTTGTTTTATGTTTTGATAGCATTTTGATAAATTACACACACATGCATTAATAAGAGAAGAAGAATATTAAGCTAACAAAGACAAGAAAAGTAAAAAGACTTCACAAATTGTTATCTAGTCCCGAAGAATCACTCTGCACCTAATTGTCTTAGATTCTTCAACACGTTCCACATGACAGGGTGTAGAGAGTTTTTCAGTGACCTAGAGGAGAAATATATCCATATGCATATTGTGATTGGGGACGATGGAAGGAACAATTCTACTAGGATTGGTACAATAACATTTAATAGGGATTCAAGATCGCATCTTCACCTCAAATATGTCATGTTTATGCTAGGCTTAAAGAAGAACCTCATATCTGCAACATTTCCGGAAGACTGTGGTTATGATGTGATCTTGAAAAAAGGGAAAGCATTCCTGAGACACATAGCCACTGGACAGGTGAAGTAGATCGAGGTTCATGTGAATAACCTATATAAAATTGATGTGGAATATTGTGCTACATTAAGCAGTAAGGCAGACAAAGTGCAGAATCATGATGTCGGTGAAATCTAGCACATGAGAATGGGCCATTTTCATCATGGCACCCTAAAAATTATGCAACAAATAACCACTAGCTTACATAAAGGATCACTTGAGAAAAATGATTTATGCAAGGGTTGTACCTTAGGGAAGTATGTAAAATCCATATTCCATGATCGAGACCACAAAGCACATGCGGTCTTGGAAAGAGTCCACTATGATGTTTTTGGACCTTTCTCAACAACCTCCACTGGCAGACATAAATATTTTGTTATTTTTATTGATGATTTCTCAAGGAAGTGTTGGATATTATTCATGTTGAAGAAAGATGAGGCATTCTTAATGTTTGTAGAATTCAAGGAACTAGTTGAGAAAGAGACTGACAAGAAGGTGAAGGCTCTCAGGAGCGACAATGGAGGTGAGTATGTTTCGAATGAATTCAAGGATTTTTATGCGAAAGAAGGCATTCAAAGAGAGCTTACAATACCCCACAACCCATAATAGAATGGGGTAGCTAAGAGAGAGAGCCATAGCATTATGGGAGATGCGGGAGATATGCAACATGACCAAGGCCTACCACTACATTTGTAGGCAGAGGCATGTAACACAATAGTCTACTTACAAAACCAGAGTCCTCATCAGATTCTTGGTATGATTACACTAGAGGAGGATTTCTCAAGGATAAAGTCGAATGTGTCTCACTTCACAAATTTTGGAGCCTTTTATTACTGCCATGTCTCCAAAGATTTGACTAAGATGCTTGAGGAAACAACATAGCCGGGAGTTTTTGTGGGTTACACTGAAACTCCACACAATTACCGTGTGTACTCACCTTCCCTCAGAATGAGAGTTGTATGAAGTGATGTAAAGGTTTGATGAGGAGAAAGTGATGTGGTTCTCTCTTAAGAGGGAGCTTTAGATCCCGCCAGAAGAGGAGATTTTAGCTCCAAAGGAGGAGCCTCAGGAGGAGTCTCAGGAAGTTGTCGAGTAGCGAAAAATGGAGGATCAAAGAGGAGGTAGAGTGGAGACATCCGCTCAAGCATAACCATATAAAGAAGATAGAAAAAGAACCAGGGAAGATGATCTATTGGTGTAGGATGCGAGGGAGAATGTGGGAGCTACTTAAAATTTGTGTAGGCAAAGGAGGTCACCTGAGAGGTACAATAGGTACATGGATATAATGAATGATATTGTAGAGACTAAGCCATCCTCTTTTGAGAAAGAAGGAGAGAAACCTATTTGGGTTGATGAAATGGTGGAAGAATATGAATCTATCATGAAGAACAATGTTTGGGAAGTGGTCCCAAGACTGACACATAAATTAGTTGTGGGTTCGAGATGCATCTTCAAGGTTAAGCATGCAACATACAAAAGTATAGAGAAATATAAATCTAGATTTGTGGCCAAAGGATTCTCTCAAGTTGAGGGAATTGACTATGAGGAAGCCTTTTCTCCTGTAGCAAGGTATTCATCCATTAGATCAATTCTTGCACTAGCTGCACATATGGGGTGGAAGATCCACTAGATGGATGTAAAAACAACATTTCTTAATGGTGTTATTGAGGAGGAATTGTACATAGAGAAACCAGAAGGTCCTGAGACATTTGATCGAGAGTCTCATGTGTGTAGACTCAAGCGAGCATTGTGCGGTCTCAAACAGGCTTGAGCTTGGTACACAATGATCGACAATTATCTCACTGGTTTGGGTTTCACCAAAAGTGAAGTAGATGTGAACCTCTATCATATTTTGGTAGAAGTTAAATTTTTTATCATTTTTCTATATGTTGGTGATTTAATATAAACAGGTGTTGAGCAACTAATCAACTCTTGCAAGGGAATTTCAGATGAAGGACATGCTTCTCATGCACTACTTCCTCGAGCTGGAAGTATGGAAAGCTGATGGGGAATTTTTTGTGTCTCAAGGAAAGTATGCTAATGAGATATTGCATATATTTCACATGTAGAGTTGTAAGCCCATGGAGACACCTCTAGCGACCAACTAGAGGAAGGAGAATGCCACTTCAAGTGAAGAAGTTGATGCTACCATTTACTATAAGCTAGTGGGTTCACTGATGTATCCTATGAACACACGATCATATATGTGCTATGTAGTCAACTAGTTGAGCCAATCTATAGTTAGGCTGACCAAATTGTATTGGAAGGCAACAAATCATGTCTTATGGTACCTCAAAGGAACTACCTTGTATGGATTATGATACAAACGGACATAAGGAGTTAAGCTATGTTGCTTCACTGATGCAGATTAGGCAGGGAGTCCATCAGACTGAAAGAGTACATTAGCTGGAATTTTCAATGTTGGGTCTGTAGTGGTTTCCTAGTATAGCAGGAAGTAGAGGGCTGTGATAGTTAACTTGACAAAAGCATAATACATGGCTACAAGTCGAGCAACATGTGAGGTGATCTGGATGAGAAAGATACTTGAGGGATTGTTTGGTCAGATGATGGATCTAATTGTGATTATTGTGATAATCACAGTTGCATTAAGTTCTCTAAGAATCTGGTATTTCATGATCGATCCAACCATATAGATATTTGATATCATCATTTATGGGACTGTGTGCAGAGGCAGATAACATTATACAATACATTCTGACAAATGAATAAGATGATGATGTCTTGACAAAGAATTTGTCAAGTTGGAATTTTGAATTCCACAGGTGCAGGATAGGGGTGGTTGATAATCTGTTTCTTGCTAAGAGGGAGTGTTGACAAGTGTAGCAAGAAAGTCTCAATTTGACTTTGCCTTGGTCAAATTGAGAAAAATTGAATTTCCACATCAACGGACAACTTAGAGGCATTTAAATTGTGTGACATGGCTCTTATCACTCAGTTAGCTCAATAAATTCAAGTTAGAGGGCTTGGAGTTCAATTAAGCATGTGTGATTACTAAATTTTAGTAATCCAATTCAGTTATACACAATTGTGTTCAGTTAAACTAGTTCTAACACTTCATGGAACTAGTGGAAGGTCAGTTGTGTAGTGGGACAATAGTATAACTCAATGATCATCCAATTAATTGATTAATCAGCTCAAAATAGCTAGTGCATGCAAGGAATTCGAGTTCCTCAGCTGTGGTGGATATTCCAAGGTAGTGTAACAAGTAGTTGTAAACTAGTTTGAATCTATAAGTGTTGCATGCAGTTTGATGATCAATCCTTGGGAATTGAAATCAATTGGAGGAAAATTCCTAAAAAATAGGGGCTAATTCCTTATGATTTGCACAAGGAAATAGGGGATCAAGTTGAGGTATAAATTGACTAAGTCCGGGTCAAAGCTTCTCATTAAGAAGAGAGATAGGTTATTCACTTGCAAGTTGATCTCAGAGCGAGCAAGCAATTGTAATACATTATTTATTCATCTGATTAATGAAAAGAGGCTTGAGGGGTTTTTCCTAGTTGGGTTACCCTAGAAAAATATTGTGCATGTACGATTTTTCTTATTGCATGTTTGCGAATGTTGTTCTAAATTGTGAACTAATTTCCACAGTGAAATAGAGTAGAATTGTATCTCTTGATTTAGATTAATTTTTTTTGAGAAATTGCGATTCTATCACCATATTTCTACACCTTTTCACAAGATACCATAGGCCAAAATGACGAGTTCAAGCCCTAAGACGCTTTTCACCAATCAAATTGTCAGGGTTTTTTTTCTTTTTTATGCACTATCACAGTCTGATGACCTAATGGCCAATAGGCCCCTAGGCGCTCATTACTTGGCCCAAAGTAACTGAGGTGCATGACCAAGAGTTAGTCCTCCGTTGACCCACCACTCACTAATCATTGGCCTTTGTTTACATATCTTACTTCTCCAACTCTTAAAGGCCAATAGGCCCCTAAGTGCTCACTTGGTAGCACCTACAACCAAAGGCTTTGACCACTACCTTGTTGCTCACTTATCACCACCTGTTAATCGAATGTTGAGTCTTGTCATCCCTCTACTAGTGGTTTGATATATGGAATTGTCATAAGATGATGTTGCACTTGACAAACTAGAATTTGTCTTATGCCTCACCACTCGTTGCTATGTCGTTGGATGATGTTCAAATTGCTTGTTCCCATGCCGACGAGAAGTGGGCGGTGGCCGATGGCCCCACTACATGAAATCACGAGAAAAAAGTAAAATGTTTTAACACTATGAGGCCATACAAAACTAGTCCTTGGTTCAAATTCTATGTCATATCCACGTGCACTAATCAGACCTGCCACATGTCCTTTTCTAACATTTATCTACCATGTGTACTACAATGTCACTACCACATCACTTTTTAACACATGTCATGCCACATCAATACCATGTGTCACTCAAGAAAGGGCCACTTAGCCACCCAAAAAGGTCAAATCCACCTACAATGCGTCATCCTCTACATGTTTACCTTCTAACTGTCTCCACATCATCGCCACCTACCACAAGGAGGTGCCACCTGTACTGCCATGTTATGCCGCCTACTACTCACCACTTAATCTTTTGCGTTTGCATCATTTGGTTTTGGTGGTCCAGTAAAAACTAGGTGAGTAAGCCAAGAACCTTGTGACTAGGGGCTATAAATGAGGACCTTGTTACCCAACTACCTACCACTCATTACTCATTTCCCATTGTTTTGTTTTGCATGTTGAATGGACCAGACTATCCGATAAGCTCGTGGGCACTTTAGTCCAACTCCCTGTGATTAGGGGTTAGGACCAATGACTTGCTACTCCATCGCTCATTGACATTCATGCTATTCATCTTGGCCTTGTGCCTTATGTTTTGTCTTGGCACCGATTCGATGAGGTGGATCCTTCAAAACACCATGATCCTTTGGAACCATGCTTCTTTACCACCACTTCAAGCTCTTTTTTTATGATCCCTTGGGAGTTAGGTTAAGTGTCATATACCATTGAAAAGGTATTAAAGATGGCTATCCAACCAAGAAATTTTCATGTATTTTAGAACCTTCCCCTAAAATTAACATCAATGACTAGATTTGAAATCAATAACAACAACTTCCAACTTGCTCAACAATCCTAGTAAGAAAATCAAGGCTCTATGATATGGTCCTTTCAAGGTACTAGAAAAGGTGGGAGATGATGCCTACAGAATCAATATATCCCCATACATGCACATTTAATCTGTGATTAATGTGGAAAATATGAAACTTTATGATCCTTCCATGTAAAATCAATAGGAGGAGTAGGTCCTACCTTCCATATAGGGTTTAACACTAAATTCTCAGGTATAGTTAATAGAGGATAAATTTAATAGAAGAGGTCTAGAACTATAAGGCATAATAGCATGAACTTTGGTAGATTGGGTTGAAAGGATACCTTTGAGGTAAGGCTAAATGGTATTCAAAGGAGAAGGTAGATGAAAATTTCCTCACCTCATTCAATAAAGTTTTGGGGGACTAAAAGCCTCCCAAAATGGGGATGTATGTCAGATTTAAATTTGATCACTATATAATTTTTAATCAATCTCAATGCTTTCAAAGTGGAAAAGTTGAAGGAATCAAAGAGCAGTTTTATCAATAAGAACTAATTTGGAGAATTCAGGTCTAAAACCTTCCAGGCCAGTTTCGAAGACCTTTCTAATGATGCAAGAATCACATCAGTTAGAGTTAAGATTTAAAAGCTACGCCTCTTATAAGTTGACCTATCATTATTGACCACCATAATTCGAGAGGATACCATATAAACCCTTGTTACTCATGGAAAATGGGCTATCCAAATGGGAATATGAAGAATACTCTATTAGGACTAAGTTGTTACTCATGTTGAGGGTTGAAGGGGTCAAATTAACTCCTATTTGGTTATTGAGTTGTGTTATAACTAGGCCATTAGGAGGAAAATGGGTTTCATTCGATTTTATTGTACTTTGTTCCATATTAGAGATAGGTAGCTAAGTTTGGATAGAGAAAAAGAATAATAGAGGGGGTGTGTGTTTTGTAGAATCCCACATACCACAAGTCTCATGCAATTCCATACACAGTTTCTTCTCCTTTGTAATTGAATCATTTCCATTCCTAACAAAGAGAGTAGAGAAACCTCACCTTCCAGCTAGGTTTTCTCCCAAAAGGGTTTCCCAAAGTATATTTTGGTGTTCATTATGGTTTGTGAGTGTAAATTTTCTCTATATTTTTCATATTATACATTGCATGCATAAACATAAAAAAATAATAACAAATCTGGAATATAAAATAAATTAATCCTTGACAGTATATATTTCAGTTTATTTTCACAAGTCAACTGTGATGAATTGTACAATGCAATATCCATTGTAGTTCACATATTAGGGGATAGGGAGGGAGGAGGGGGGGAAGCAAAGGGAGACATCATAAATAAAGAGTTAGTAATTGGAGAGGCCTTATCCCTTGAAACTAGTTTTGAAGAGAATGCGGGATATTTATTTCCACTATTCTTCTTTTCATGTGCCATTATTATGGATGTATAGTGAGTTGAGATTGATTTTTATCCTTACGATCCATTATGAAGTCCCCATTTTCCTTCTATACTCTAAACTAGAGTGGTAGTTGTTCATATTCCAACATTTTTAGATGAGAGCTTGGTCTATTCCAAGAGACCTTTTTCTAAATATACCTCCACACAAATTTAAAGAAAGAATACAAGAGAGATTCAGGCTCCATTTTTTCCATGTATTTTTCCCAAATCATTTCCTATGGCTTCCAAGGTTCATAATTCCAACAATGAAGTAGAATATGGGGTTGTCTTACCCATACAAGGATCACATATGGGACATCTACTTTTGGATAAAAGCCTAGATTTCCTCTAACAAGTTGCATTTCTTCCATATTTTTCCATACTCTTTCCCTTAATTACAAACCTTCCACCTAGCCATAACCTTGTAATTATCCATCTTCCTAATTAAAACTAGAATTTGGGCTCGAGGTAGTTTTCCATTGCATTTGCTAGTATTTCATTTGATTCTTTGGTTAACATTAGAAGAAGTCATGTGTTTGGCATTTACTTCTGAATAATGGCTCAACTTGGAGAAAGATATTAGTAACATATATCACTTGTATAACTAATGGGAAGATGCAATAGGATCACTAGTAAAGTAGCTAGTGATAAAGTTAATAAAATATGTATGGATTCATTGCTACAACAAACTACGTCATATGCCACAAATTTATTTGTTATAGCCAATTATGAAATTAATAGAAAATTTCCTGAATTCATAATTAACAGATCATATGGGAAATTGAGCATGCCAATCCATGGGATCGATACTCCCTTTATTCATGGTGGTAAGTGTAATTTTGGCCATGATTTTTAGTTCATTTAATCCACGAAGGATTAATCTCTTCATAGCAAGAAAACATTTAGGAAATTTGTAATATTTGATAGTTCATATTTTGGGTCATGCTATAATTATTTTATTCCAAATATATCATAGAGCATGTTTCTTTATTATACATAAATGAAGAGTAGAAGGATTTTGATCATTTAGTTATGAGATATGAGGGAGAATAAATTATTAAAAACTATAGAAATTTGAATTTGTTTCTAAATACAACATAATTCAATCCTCTTGGTGTTTATGAATTCTTGAGTGTATTTAATTCAAGTAGTGATGTAATACACTCTAACATCCTATTGTCGAGAGGAAAGGTTCACTCTAAAAGAATATGTACTCTATATTTTTAGATTGTTTTTCTATCATACTTTTATATTTGTTCATTTGAATTATATATTTTAATACAATATATTTAAAACCTACAATATATTATTTTTTCAAAATAGTTAATTGAATTATTTACAATTCTAGTAGCTTAAGTTTTAATTCAATAATTGCAATTTAGTAATAGCTAGACTTTTCAAATTTGGTTTATGAAGTGTGGTGCATTCTTTTTTCCACATTTTCATTTCATTTATTCTTTATTAGTGCAATTTCCTTTCTATATAATCATATGAAAAAAAAACAGCAAATAAAGAGTGTAGAGCCTACATATATAGTACAGGGTATTATGTAGGCATTTTGACCATGACTTCAAAATTTAATGTACAGTCCATTTAACAACTTATTTTTCAAACTAGTGAGTAACTAAATAGATAATCATCACTCATTTAATAAATTCCCCATGGCTCCATGAAATAGGGACCATTTTTTAAACTAAGGTATCAGTCTTCCTTTAGCTCAAACATAAATTTGTCATAGAACACACATCTCAATAAATTTGGAGATCTTCTATTACAAGGACTTCATTATCAAGGTTTTTTTGTAGATAGCTAATATATTCCCTTAATGATTTATATTGGATCATTATATTATTTTTCATCAATATCAACTCTTTTAGAGTGGAAAAAGAGTAGGAATCAACTCACAAGACCATTTTTACCAATGAGGCCCAATTTTGCAAATTGGGGTCTAAAACCTTCCAGGAGCATTTTGAGGCATCAAATGATGTTTTTGGGGAGTAAATTTTTCTGTTGTGCCACCACACTTATTTCTCGTATTCTACATATAGATGCCTTTCAAATGGTGTAGAAATTTACTCAATTGGATTTTGTATGCGAAAGTTATGCCACTCAGAAATTGACATTCCTATTTTCACCACCATAATTCGAGAGGATGCCACGTCAAACCCCGTAACTCATGGAAAATGGTATATCCATGTGATCATGATGAATAATACTCTAGAAGAGTCCATATTGTAACTCTAGATAAGAATTGGGGGATTCAAACCTAACCAATAGTAGGCTATCAGGTTGTGTTATAACTAGGCCACTAGGAGGAAAAGGGGTTCCATTTTTTTCAAGTGCATTTGTTCCATAGACAAACAGAGTAGCCGAAAGGGATAGGGAGAGAAAGAGAAAAGAGTATTTTTGCATTGTAGTATCTCATAGGCTACATGCATTTTTTGTATTCACAACTATTTTGTATTGAAAGAAAGGGAGTAGAGTGACCTAACCTTCCAACTAGGTTTTCTCCTGAAAGGGTTTTTGATGTTATATCTTGTGTCAAATCATGGTTTGTGAGTTTTTTTGCTATACTCTATTTTTTGCATAATTTTAAATTGCATGCATACACAGTAAAAAATAAACTACAGATACAAAAATCTAAAGAGAAATAAACCCTAATAGAAAATATTTCAAGAAACATTTAAGTATAATTTATTAGATATGTTGTGATGAAATGTCTAGTAGAATATCCATGATAGTTTACAGATCATATTGGTATCAGAGTAGGTTTATTTGGTTATATTTCATAAAATTACAAGGGATATAGATCGGCTAAGATAAAAGTCAGAAAACCATAGTCATGGCCCACGAATATATGAATAACCATCTTGATTTTGCAAAGGAGAGGTTTTCGTAACTGGAAGCACAAGTTTAAGATATAATCCATAATGTGAATCTCCTCAATTTAGCCTTGAGAAATAATTTCAGGCTATTCGGAGAATATTGGGTTTTTAACCCATAGGATCGATGAGAGGGAATATCATGAGATTAGGAATAAATAGAGAATGAATTGAAGAAAGGACCTGGTAAAGGTCAACCCATTTCGAGTGTCCTTGTTAGACATTAATGTTTCACACTTATGAAAATGATGGAAAATCCTGATATTCCATTATATGATGAACTATTATCATAGATCCCATGGAAATATGGAAGAAACATCTCTTTATGGTGTATTATAATCTTGGATTAAATACCTAGAAAACCCTAATTTAGGAGGACAACACAAGTATTCAGTTTACAACCTGTGATGATGCATGTTGAACAATAAACACAAAGTGATGTCATCATTGTCTTCATGTGTTAAGGTTGCGATGATCTTCTTACAAAGGTAAAAATAAAAAGTAAACAAAGCTTCCTCTTCTAGAAGCCTCATGGTTGGTATCTAATTTAAATTGGTTGATATTGAGCTCAAGCTCCCCATATCTTGGGCCTCCTTCCTCCTATAGTGAGTCCATCCCCTCATTTTGGATATCTCTCCTCTCTTCATGGATCTCTCAACTTCCATTTCTTCCTATAAGTGAAATGCATCCAAAGAGAGTTGCGTTTCCATTTTATACCCCTGAACTTAATTACATGCCGCCAAAATACTCATTGGAGTAATTTGATTTCAAAGGCTTGGTTTGAGGATCATTGCAAGGAGACTCCAATATCAAGGCACCTAGTTGTGATTCTCCTGCTCTTTATTATTAATACAAATACTTGTTTCTTTCCCATATGAATATTTTATAATGTCTATTGTTAGGTTCCTTAATCTCTTACATGGTTTATCATTGAAACTTTGATGTATTTTATGCTTTCATCTCTTGCTTGTCTTTGTCTTTCCAAGTCTCTCTTTGGAGAATAAAGGGATAAAGGTTGAAAGCTACAAAGGACAATAGGGAGGATCATCATCAGGAATTTTGTGAAAAGGTATGAAATTTTCATCCTCTTTGTATTAGTGGTTCAGTCATAAATTAGGGAATGTTTTCATGTATTTATCTATTTGTTTCTAGACTTGGTTTCTACACCTAGGGAGAACTATCCTATCAGTGGAATGATATTTATCTACCAAAAAATTGTGAACCATTCATAGTCCTTGTTCAAAATGGAAGTAAAGGTCAATATAAAGCCATATCAAGGTGAGATCGATGCTCTGAAGCTAAATAACTGGTTATAACAATTAGAAGTTTTTCAGTGTTCATGTTATTGAGAAAGAACATAATATTTTATTTGTGAGCCAGAGATGTGTGTGGAGTAAAGGATGTGTGGAACAAGGGGAATGTGCATGAGAATAAGTGTGCAAAGGGAGTGTGTGTACATAGAAAGATAACAAAAATTTTCCCGCATAAATGAAATTATTTTAACTTTAAGCATGAAGTTTGGAACTTTGGATCATGGATGCTAAAAAATCGTTGTTAAAATAAATAGTCACTGTTTTTGCTAGGGACTATAGAAATTGCCTCATGGACAATAGTCCCTTGACTGTGGATTACTTTACTGAGATTTCATGAGTTTTTCCTTTTTGGCATGACACCAGTTTGAAATATGACCCATGATTTTTGAATGATTTGTCGTTGATTGGAATTATATCAATATACAATGTTGTATTATTTCGTTGTACATTTTTGTTTGAAATATATATAGATGCCAATGATAAAATATATGAGTGGATGGTATCTAGAAGGTCTGGGACTTTTAGGATTAGGAGGAATGTACAATTATGATCATTATACACGTTGGTTAGTATCTACTACATATCATGGATAAATAACATATCAAGAATAACATATTGTCATTAGTTAGTATCTAAAACATATCATGAAATTTTAAAAGGTAATGTGACGATTCTAACCACTAATTCTATTTATTTTGTCCATAGGTGCATTGGTTAGGTGTTCAAAATAAGATATCATGAATAACATATCATCATTAGTTAGTATCTAATACATATCTTGAAATTTTAAAAGGTAATGTGACAATTGTAACCACTAGTTCTAGTTATTCTATCCATAGGTGCATTGGCCAGGTGTTTATCATGCAATTTTTAGCATGCACATTACTAATGCATGTTCGATTACTTTTTGAGGGAGTACATTTCAAAAATATTTTGTTCATATTTCTATTTGCATCACGTCATCGATTTTTTCTCTAGGCTATATGATAGTCGTTCTGGTAGTTACATGATGTGGGGGATTTTCTCTTGAAGTTGTATGATTGTGTATTGTGTAGTTTGTTTGTGGTGTGGAAAACAAGCTCATTTCAAATGCAAGCACAAAACTTGTAGCATATTTTTCAGGTAAACAATGCGTCCTTGTTTCTGTATGAAAATGCTTAGAGCATTTACACAATATAGGTTACATCTTTGTAGCAATAAGATCCACAACTCAAAAGGTGGATAATATGTGAGTGCTTAAAATGTTCATACAATATATGTTATTGTTATGTAGTAGTTGGGTATGAGGCTAATAATGTGAATATCGAACTAGACAATTTGTGAAGTCGTGTAAATGAGATAACTATATTAGAAATTGTTTTTGTAATATGATTTTAGAAGTTTTGTTCTGAGACGTAAATTACCTTTCATGGAGGGGGGCTAGGGCTCATTACAAAATATTTCCTTGGGAAAGCTTTCCTAGGTCGTCATTTTTCTAAATGTCTACGGTGAACAATTTCTTGTCTAGGCTATATGGTGGTCGTTCTACTAGTTTCATTATGTGACTAATTTGTTCTCTAAGCTGTGTGGCAATGTTTAGTGGGAAAATGTTGTCGTTGCCCTAGTTTATGTCCTTGCTTGAGGTTCTTTTGACTTTTAACTATAGTTTTTAACATTATGAGCATAAATAAGTTTTATGCTTACTATTGCCATGTTCTCATCGACATTGACATCTTTGATTTCTAGTGCATGTTGCATTCATGCCTATTTTGTTGAAATAGCAATTGCATCGATTGGATAACTGGAAATGGATCTGGATTACACGACAAATTTGTAATCATCATGTTATCGTTTTGTATTTTTGAGGTTGAGGGATTGGAAAACATCAAACCACTTTTGAAGCTGGGATCTAGCCCTGCCAGCTTTAGAGAGGGATCTCTCTTTATGATTTAACTTTGTTTTTTAGTTGATTTTAGGCTAGTTATAATTATGCTTGGTTGTTTGTTTGAATTTGGTTGATTGGTTTGGTTGGTTGATCTGATCAAATTATTTACTTTCCATTGGGCTATGGAGTCAAATATGCTGGATATTGCATCAAATATTTAAAAGAATAATCACAAGGCAAGCTAGTTGCATTTACTGGATCCTTAAAGTGAATTATGAAATGGAGAAGAGGTGACTTCAGTAATGATTGAAAAGAATTTAAGAAATTTTCAATCAGACTTCAGAAGAAAAACATATAGATTGTAAAACAGTCCAAATAAGGTGTTAAATTAACAAATCTTATTTTTCACATTTCCTGTTTTACAATTAGATTTTCAGATGATTATAACACAGAGAATAATAGTGAAAACAACAATTACAATAAGAAAAACATCACCAGTAAATTGAAAGACAAGAATCCCGTGAAAGCCTTTGTATTAATGACGCTCCAGCAACATGAAAAAGGTACAATGCTTAATAAGAAGTATTACAATGACCAGGAACCGACCCTCAATACTTCGAACGAATGAAGTATTTAAACAAAATTTCCAAAAATATTACAATCTATGATGCATTGACATGACAATCTCTTATTAATTAAAAAATAATTGAATTGACTAATATGACCAAAAAATATGAATTTGGTGAAGTTATCTATAGGTTTGGCACTATTTTTGCAAAGAACAGTTGCTGAGTCACCACAATTTGGGTGTCGTGTTGGGTGTAGTTGATCTTTTCTTTAGTCCTGAAATTCACACAATTTATCCCATCGCTCCTCATCTGGGATGGTGATTTTTGTTTCCTTGCGGTAGATCTCATCTACCTCAGTATACTGAGAAAATGTGGGTTTTACTACAAAAATATGCTTTATCTCATGCTGGATGAAACTCATGTTGCTGATAGCTTCGAAAAAAGCTCTCCCTGTCATAGCACCTTTAATGTGGGAAGACTTGGCAGTATCCTTTGCAATGTCTTTAAGCTTCTTCATATAATCTTCCTTGGTCATCAATTTGTCATTGATTACAAATAAAGAAGGCAGGCCCTTCTTATTTAATGCTTATATTCTAGTGAAAAATATGTTGATTGCTACCTCCAAACTGTGACATTTTTTTGTAAGCTGCACAATCAAATTCTTCTTTGTCAGAACTTTCTTCACTTCTAAGATTGTTTATGTCCTATCATCTACTCCCAAATCATCCAATTCATATCTGTTTTTAGAATTTAAAAATTTGATGATGTTGTTGGCTGTGGTAGGCATATATCCTAACTTAGTGTTAATAGTGGAAATGGCCCGATTGCCTCTCTCAATCAACTCTTTTTGTTCAAATATAATCTGGACACATGGCCAGATTTCATTCATGGATTCAATAATATTGTTCCATATAATTTCTTTAACTTGGGCCGGTGTGTGGCCAATAGAGGAATCAATTGCTGATTTCCTCCATGCTTCTATCTGGTTTTGAGCTCTCTGTAGCTCTACTGCATGGAAAGTTTCAGACTTTGTCTTCTGGTCTTGCATAATATTAACTTGAGCCTGCAATCTTTTAATTTCTTCAGTTTGGAGAGACATATTCTCCACTACACTAGCCAGCTGATCTGCAGTAGTCCTTGTGTTTGTTGTAGAAGATGTAGATGTAGGAATTACTGAAAGAGGCATTGCTTGCAAAGGGACAATGGACATTCTGGCAGCTTGCTTCTTTTCTTTGATGATTTTTTCCATCTCTATTTCCATTTGTTTCAATTGTACATTTTGTTCCATGATGAGCTTCATCATGTCTGCCTTCTGTGACTCTATTTCTTCAATGTCTTTGGGGAGAGGATCTTCTATGGTTGGTAATTTCAACTACTTTCTCAATGCTACTATGTCAGTATTCTTCTTTCTTACAAGCTCTCCTACAACATTGATATTGGCAGGATCATATCCTATTTTGATTAGCAAGTAAAAATATCTGATCCTTGTTTCTTTAGCCAGTGAAGAGACTTTCTCCCTCTTCAATTGTGACTAAACATTAGCTAAATTGACCTGCAATTTAGACAAACTCATAGCAGTGTTAGTGAGAGTAGATGAAATCATTTCACAAGTCTGTTTGTTCATCTCCATTTGGTCAATGGGATGTATGTCTTTTACACCAAATTCAAATGAAGTTTTCTTGTAATCTGATGCTGTCTTGGGTCATGGTATCTATGCTTGGAGGAAGGCCATCTGCATTTTTCCTTTCTCAAAGTCAAAGGCTAACAGTAGTCTGCTTTGGGTGCTAGAAGTCTGCTTCCAGAATTGATTATATGTATTGATATTCAAAGCTTCATTTGTTACTTTGATATCCTTGAATATATTAAATATGCTTTGTTCTTTCTCCCCTGTGCTAGATGTACTGGTTTGCATAGCTTGCTGTTGATCCTATGAAGTTGTCGAAGTGGTAGGAGAAAGTGTAGTTTGATCACCTATTAGTGAGGAAATAGGTGTTTCTTTAGTGGTGATAATATCCTCTTGATCTGAATCCTCGCTTAGCATTAGTTTGGAGTTGGGCTTGGTCCTCTCCCTGTACATGATTTTGAAGTCTTCACTAGGAATATCAGTCACTAAAGGTGACTCTTCTTCTCTATTCCTTTTTCCTATTTTCTCCTTTGTAATAGGAGTCTGTAATATTGAATTTGACACCAATTTCTCTTCTGCCTCTTGTAGAGTGTTTTTAGTCCACTCTAGCTAGTTCTTGTATTTCTCAATCTCTAGTCTGGATGTATGAAAATAAGTAGTATATTTGTTCTCTACCCTTAACTTGGAGATGACCCCTGATGGATCATATGACCATGTGAAACTGAGGCTGAATTGCATTTCTTTCAGCAATTTGTTTTCTTCTTCCCCTGCTACCCTACTATTGCAAATGAAAGGTCCTATTTGAGTTTTGATTTTGAATTGAGATTTATTCTTAGCAAATACAAAATGAATCTCATCAAAATTAAGAATTTTCCTGATGTATTCTACGGCAAAAATCCTCATTGGGGGGAATTTGGCTTGTAAGGATCAAGTTCACAGCCATATATCCTTAGCTCTGTGTAATTTTGGTAAAGATACCAATCTCTTGTTTTGACTTGGTTTGATAACTACAAAATTTTCCTGATTTCTTCACTGATTCTTGGCTCTAGAGCGCTGCTTAGGAGACTGAGTGCTAGATGTACATACATTTCTATGAATTGTTTGTATGAATACTCTTTTTTTTCTTTCATTACTAGCGTATTCCAGAAGATGATTGATTGCTGATTTCCCTCTTCATCCAACTTTTGTAAGGAAAGCTTGAGGTTGTCTCCCTGAAAATATAAAAACATGTATACTAACATAGAAGCATATTTGAATACTTCCTTAGTTTGGAATTTGGACAACTCTTCATGGATGGAATCTGCAAGGAATTGGCTGAAATTGAACAAGATGGAAGGCTTGGAATCTGTGGAGAAAATAGAAAGGAAACATATAATAGCCTCATCTGCCCATTGATCTGAGTAATAACCAAGGAGGTAGGAGTTAACTGTGATAATTTGCTTGGCTCTCTCAGGGAAAATGGAGGATGGATAGGGAGGATTTTTCTTAGGTAGTGGGGCATCTTCAGTCAAGAAAAGCTCAAGGGTTTTGGATCTTTTTACAAAGTCTAGTTTCTAGTACAATTCAATGAGGGCTTCATGAGAGAAAGGAGTAGCATTCTCTGCAACATGAGCTTGCATCATTTGATCTATTGATTGGGCAGTTATGGTAAATAGAATTTCTCCTGTTGGGGCAATAAAAACTCTTTGGCTAGGTAGATAACAAGCATGAGATTTTCTAACGAATTCAGGGGCCATATGGGTGAGAGGAAAGATATAATGAGGTAAATTAGTTTCCCATAGTCCAATATCATCAGAATTGTCAATGAACTTGTCTTCAAGCCAGTAGTACATTTAAAATAGATCAAATTTAGACAAGGTTTCATGGATTCTATAGTCCCTGTCCGCAAAAGTTATATGGTGAAAATCGATGGGAGGGTGGATTAGAAGGCTTACGGGTTCTTCCCATGCCTTATATTTAGTAGGCATGATCGGGTTAGGATGAGAATTCTAGTGAAATCCTGATTTTGCAAGTTCACAGGGGGCAAAGATGTAATCGAGTTCAAGATAACAAGAAACAAAGGTGCTGGCTCGAACAGAAGTTAGCAGGTGTGATACTTAGTTGGGTGAAATAGTTGCAGTTTGTATTGGCAATTTGGTCATGCAAAAATGGTATTAGTAGAGTGAAAAACGGTAACCTGTGAATGGGCGAAGGGAGTGGTTTTCTGGCTTCCTGTTGATGGTGGCGTAGGTCTGTTATATTAACGATTAAGTAATAAATTACTTAACAGATTGATTTCGGAGGGAGTGGATGTGATTGGCGGGATCAACAGATGGATGAGGTGGTGAAGGGGGATTGGTGGAGCGCAACGGATAGGGAAGTGGTATCGCATGGTGGAGAAACCATTTGTCAGAGGGGGGTGAAGGTGGTTAATGGTTTCGGCCTGAGGGGGTGCGAAAACATGAGATGGTGACACGTTGCAGTGGGCGCAAGTTTGAATACTGCCCATTTCAGACCCCTCGATGGTATAGTTCGGATGGTGAGGAGGTACTGAAACATCATTTAAGTCGTTGGATGTAAAAAGGTGGGTTTGGATGATGTGAGAGGTGGCAGTACTTTATCTTGATGCGACGAGCGTATGGTGGGGTAGGGAAATGTATTTAATGGGATATGATTGGATGTGTGGTGAGGGAGGCAAATGAATGAAAATATGAGAGGAGGGGTGATTTTCGGGTAATGAAACCTTAGGAATAATGGAATAATATACCAAATATTATTTGATATACCAAACTTTAGAGTAAGACTTTAATCCCTTAGCCTTTCTTCTGCGCATGAAGATATATTGAAAATTCAACTTAGGATAAAATTTTCATGCTTATCCTGAAACCATCATTGTGCTTCTACCTACCCTTTCTCATTTCAATTCTTTTCTAAGCTAATTTTTTTCTTCATTCTTTGTAGGGTGCATTTAAACTAGCAAACCCAAATCAATTTTTTACGAAAATCTAACTTATCCTATCACTCATCTCACCATTGATTTAGATTAAACTTTTGAATCAATTTTATTTCTACCTAGCTACCAATTTACTAAGATTAAACTGCTTGGTAAATCTTTATTCGCTAACCTATTCAAAAGAAATTTAAATGTGTTCAATCATGATTAAACTATATGATTTGAACAAAACTTTAGTCATTTGTGGCATTCAAAAACAATTTTCGCACAACCTTATTTGATAATAAACTAAAAGAACTAACTTATTAGTAGTGGAAATTAGACTTGCAGCACTTTCCGTATTATTTTCTATTTTTTCTTTTGTGGGGTTCTTATTTCCTTTTTTCTTATTCATTTTTTTAACATAACCTTTTTTCATTTTTCTTTTTCATATATTTTTGGAAATCATTTGAATCTTGAAATTATGTACAATATGAAATCACAAATACAAAATACTCAATCACCTTGAGATCCTATAATTTATAGGACACTAGAACATTGGCTCCAGTTGGGGATGGCACCTCTCCAAGTGAAGTGTCAAGAGCATACGATCAGTAGCCTTAAGTACTCCATAACTGTACTGTCTTCATTTCATTTCTTTGCTATTTTAAGATACTTTTGGTAGCTCATCAATCTAGGCTTATGGCCTTCATTTCGAGCTTCAAATTTTGTTAATAAGTTACCCAATCAAAACCTTAAAGACTATGATATTTACAATGATGTAAGAAAAAACTGTAGGCTAAGAAAAGTAGTGCTTCAACAACTTGCCATTGACGAGACCTCTAGGTATCTCGACTCCGTCTATCTCTTTAAGGAAGAATGCATTATTCCCCCTGAAATCATGAACAATATATGGCTCTTTCCAAATATTATCAAACTTGCCATGTTTGCCTTTGTCTTCTCTCCAGGAATCCCATCTCAAAACTCGGTCTCCAATGTTAAAGTCATCAACTTTTGTTCTTCTGTCAAAGATCTTTTTGATATTTTCTTGAATAACTTAGGTCCTGTTGTATACTTCCTCCCTGGATTGTTGCAGTTGGATAGTTTGATTAATCCTTCTCTGTACATCATTGGGTTCAACTTTCACTTCTTGAATGATCTTCATGACTGGAACTCCTAAAGATAATGGAAAAATTGCATCTATTCCATAGACCAATTGGTATGGTGACATGCCAATTGATTTTTAAGTAGTAAGTCTATCAACCCAAAGTGCATTGACCACACTAGTACAAAATAGCTAATTAGTTACTAAAACAACAACTAAAATTTGCATATAAATGACTATTTTTCAGTCGGTGACCATTAGTAGCTAATTTACAATATCTTATAATGCGACCAACTTTTAGTTGTTTTTAGCGTAGTCATTAATTGATTGTCTCAATTTTATCATCTAGAAATATTTAGTCATAAATTTGGTCATTAATCTAGTTATTGATTTAGTCATTAATTGCCACAATTAATGACCAAATATACAACAAAGTATATTACTATATGATCATCTAAGAAGACAAATTAATGACCAAAGAAATATGACCAAAATGTTGGTCGTGTTATAAGATACTGTAAATTAACTACTAATAGTCATATATATGCAAATTTTAGTTGTCGTTTGAAACTAATTAATGACCAAAGAAATATGACTAAATTTTTGTCGTGTTATAAGATATTGTAGATTAGCTACTAATAGTCATATATATGCAAAATTTAGTTGTCATTTGTAATGAAAAAATAATCATTTGCAATAGTCATTTATATTTTTTTGGTAGTTTCATATTCATTATATAAACGACTGAATTATTAGTTTATATTCATTTCATTTATTTTCATTAATAATAATTATAAACCACTGATTTATTTGTGTTTATCATTAATCAATATAAACTACTAATTTAGTAGTTTTAGATTGATTTTATGTGTTCATTGTTAATCAACATAGATTAATTAGTATGATTTTGTGACTAAATTAAAAAAACATCATACAATGTGAATCGGTTCATCTGATATGAAAATTCAAAATTACATATGTTTGTTAAAATACTAAACAATATCAAGTGCAACTATAAATAATTTCAACCACAGAAATTATATTATATGAAATGTCAAGTATTACAATATGAGTTTCCAACTTAACATTGGCTGGACTACAATTTACACATGAGATGTTGTTTCATCACTATAAAACATTATCATTGTGTTGTCAAGTAATTGCAGCTGAATTCACCAACTATGAAGACTTTAACATTAGTCTCTATATGTGTGTCTTATGTGAGATATTGGCTTTAAGGGTACCATTAGACCGGTTCTCTTCTCTCTCTCTTTTTGCATTTGTCGCTCCACTGTTAGTTTTCTCCTCTTTCTTCAAATCCTGCTGCTTACCATCAATACTAAGTTCCTTTTCTAAAAACAAAAGAACCTAGAATGTAGAGTGTAAGACATGGAAGATGATGAATAGTAGAATATAAATGAAAGTATACTATAAATGATTTATTACATATACCTCAACATCAACAATGTTAAATCCATTCTTCCTCATAAGAGCAAGAAACTCAAACACGTTTTCTTCAGTTGAGCGATAGTGGCCACTATGTGGCGAGATGACCTGTATAAACAAATTAAAGTCACCATAGAAAAGAACACCTTAGTAACTTAGTATTCAACCTTTAGGGAAAGCTTAGGCACAATCATGCCAACAAAGTTACATGCTAAAAAGCTCAAGCTGTAAATAACTTGTTAAAAGAAATAATCTAAGGTGTGATGTCTAATCCTTGTCATTTTATTCGCAACAACAATTTGTTGTTTAATGCATGAACTTGGTCAAGTATATAAACAACATGTTCTCAAATAACAAAATGAAAGTAAACTTTTTTAATAATCATGAAAATCTTTCAATAAAAAATAGTTAAAAGGATTTCAATAAATATCATGTAATATCAATTTCATCTTCAAGCTTTGGTTGTTGTTTAAACATACATAATACCAAGTACTTTCAATTTCATAGTTAAAATACAAAGAAAAATCGAAATAAATGTTCAAAATACAATCAAACAATAAAGAGAGGATATCATGGAATGGACATTGAAATTATAAAAAAATTGTTTACCTGTCCATCAATATCTTATCACGCATTCCTAAAACATTTTCTTGCCCAAAATAACCATGAGGTGAAAGAATCACAACATTAAAAACCATAGGAATACTTACTAGAAACATTTCCAAAGTCGATGGCTGAAGTGCCTGAAGGATCTCCAACAACAAATGAATCATATCCAAGACATGATCTCTATATTGTCTCCCCATCCTTTTTCCAATCACATTTCATGTAACCTACCCACATGAGAGTCAAGTAACAATCAAATGAAGGAATTTACATTTGTTTTTATCTTTTATATGTATAAAATTTGAATATAATTTGTTTTGGTAACATATTAATTCATATTTAAATCCTTCCTATCATGAGAATGTATCAATCAAGTAGAACATCAGAAAAATTGACCTCAATGAGGTCCTCTAACAATTTCTACAATATCAATATTTGTCTTGTTATGATATCTTGGATAGAAAAAAGAACATATCTGCAAACGAAAAAGCCATATATTACTTATGTT
Organism: Pinus tabuliformis; assembly: GCA_031772625.1. Lineage (NCBI taxonomy): Eukaryota > Viridiplantae > Streptophyta > Pinopsida > Pinales > Pinaceae > Pinus > Pinus tabuliformis. Next base: position 337,458,378 of record CM062811.1, read on the forward strand.
CAAACTATGTATATGGTGTATTCTTAGGTAAATTTTTAAGATGTCCCTCTACCTTTACCAAAGCGGATTGTAGCTTGGTTAAACTCTTTATCCTTTCATTCAACATCAATTTCTGCAAGATAAATGTCACACATTATTCTTTCCCATTTCTCAACATGCTAGATATGATAAATTGAAAGTCACATAAAAGCAAGAGAAAACCATTTTCTAACCAAAACAAATAAACAAACAATGCCTCTAATAAAACTTCACACCTCAGAAATTACTTTGCCATGTGCTCAGACTAAAGGTGATATTCTTTGAATCATATTTAGGTCATATTTAATGGGATATTCGTATTTTTAGCATGATTTCAATTTGGTGCTAAAAGAAATATATAAATCCAGTTTATTATTAGTGAACTTCAAGTATAATTCAAAAAAAATGTCATTATAAGGTATGGAGAGAGAAACATCTTCATAACTAGGATTCTCTATTTGAGTTTGGTTTGAGTTGAGTTGGTATTTGAATATATAGTTCTATCTAAAGAAGTGAAATAAAAAGATGAGAATCGAAATAACCCTGTGATTTTTTAGTTAATTCATATTACATATCTCTAAAACAACCCGTTCATCCTTCTCTACTATTTGATAGAGATATATTGGCATAGAATAATAATGAATTAACTATAAAACACGATGCAATATATTAACCAAGGAAATAAAAATGACATGGCTCTGGTATTTGTGTGCTCGAAGGAAATCCAACAATGGTTGTGTTCTTTCTTTATCATGAAATAGTATTGAAGACAAATGTTGGTTCAGAAATTGAACTCCGTTACCAATAGGAGATGGTTGTGTTGGGTAAGGAAAGGATGAATTGAAGGGCTCAAGGTCTAGCTCCAATACATAGTTATCCTTGTCACTACAAAATACAAAGTTGCCATTATTTTCTTATCTAGGTAAAAAGAAAAGTGAGTTTGTATTTGTGCACTTGTGATAGTATATGAAAAAGAAAGCACTAGTGGAAATCAAAGTGTGCTGTCTCATCATTCAACCTAACATAAAACTTATATATTCATTTTTTGACTACAGTGGAAATCAAATGTAAAACCCACTCAACTTGATCTTTACATGACATAGTCATAATGAACTAGTACAATAGAAGCATTCTAACTCATAAATAAGAGATGATAAAAAAGAATAATGGAACAATATTTCCTGCCACATAATTCGCATGAATAAAATTTCCACATAATTCATCCAAAAAATGAGAATAACTTATGGCAATAGAACATATCATTAGTGTTTTGTACCCTCTTTAACACATGTAGCCTAGGCAAGTAGAGGAGGCCAAATGTAGCAGGATTCTAATTATGTGGGATATAAAAACAGAAATGTGGAAAAACACACCTGCCAAATCAAGAAATCTCACTCTAAATAATAGAACATGTTGAGGATAATAATGATGAAAATAGATCATGTATTAAGATCAAGCCCCTTATTGGTCATCAATTAGCAAGGTGGCTGGTAATTTTTACTCGTAAAAAAAATATCATAATTAGTGTAATGACTGTGTGGATATTTTTGTGAATTTTTTTACATTTATATTATGGCATCCTTGCACGAGAGAGTGATGAAAGTTCTCCAGGTTTGGGAAGATTGGTTTCTCCTTTTATATGCTTATGTGAATGGATGGAGAGATACCTTTCTTTGGTTTGGAAATTCAGTTGTCCCTCTTGTTAGAGAATTATATATTACAGAGCAATAGAACACATAAAATATTGCAGAAATATAAACACAGAACTAACATAAAACAAGAGAGACACAGATATACGTGATTCACCCAGTTTGGGCTACGTCCACGGAAAAAAGCCAGTCCTTCTTTTTATATTATCTAGCAAACTGAAGAGATACAACCTACAACAGATTTGCTATAATTTCCTCTTCGCTCTCAATCTCCTCTCTCTTCCTCACTCAGAATACAAATATGCATAGACGCAATACAATTCCCTCATATATAGCGAGGGGTTTCCTTCTAGGGTAAAAAAACCCTAAGTTAAACATAACTTCTACCACCAGATCTCCGCCTAATGAACGACCCAAATTGACTATGAAGTTACAACATTTTATAAGGCAATTTTACATCTATTCTTAGCTTCGGGGGCGTTGCCCTCAATCCTCCCCACCAGGGGGGGGCTCCCAAAGGTTGCAGTCGCCCCCCCTGGACCCCCCCTTGCAGCGAATATTTTACGGGTGGCATTGCTGCCCTATTACAAACTGGGGTCCAATGCGACGATACCTTTGAATACAAAAGATAATTAGGATCCACACCCAGCACATCCCTTTCATTCAATATGTAGAGATGCCCCACCATTGAAGGACCTTGATAGTTCTGAATCCAATCTTATAGAAAAAAATATGGATCTGGTCCAAATCAAGATGTTGCTATGGTGATTGGAGAAGGAGAAACAACTCGAGAGTTGTTTAGTATTCCTCTTGTGGAGCTTGAAAGATAGTGTAGGAAAAATGGTTTATCTATTTGTGGTGGTAGGGAGGAAATTTTTTTCTGATTGCTTAGCTTAGAAGAAGAAGAGAAGCATAAGAACCAAGATCAAGATGAGGATTTCAGGTATGGGTATAACTTTGCAATCGGAGGGAAGCATGGAAGAGAAACTGATGCTTATATACAATTGGGAGGGGGAAGGTGGAGCATGGATGAAGAAAGAAAATCTGTACTTTATGATGATAAGGACTAATCAGCGGATGCCTGTTGTAGTGGAAATTTACCAAAAAATGGCGGTGTCATGATGGTAGTGTCACGTGATGTGCCCCCAAAAGTTCAAAATATTCTAGGCAGTGTCAAGGAAAATTTCTTTTTCTACTCCTTAACTCATATTTCACCCCATACACGTTTTGATAGACCAATTATCAAGATCATAGAATGATCTTTTATTTAATGAAGGAGTCCAAGGGCTCACAATTTGAGGATATGATCAATTTTTTTTTAAATGGATAGTCTTGTCAGACTTGCAAGGACTTGGGTGTCAAACGTTCTTCCTAGCCAATGTTATTAACATGTCACAGTTTTGAGTATGACTTAGGGTTGAGTTTAAATGAGAGGATTTTTCTTAATACTGTTTAGTCAAGGAAAAGAACCAAATTCAGAGTCCATTTGAATTATGATTCATGAAGGATAGTAACAGAGTTGGTGAGCTTAATAGGGCTCATCCTTGTCATGATGTGTTACATTCAAATGGCATGAATGCATGAATTTCAAAAGGTTGAGATATGATATAAATCTTGGGAAATTTTGACCAAATAAATAACCCAAACCTGACACTTGAGATATGATATAAATCTTGGGAAATTTTAACCAAACACATAACCCAAACCTTAAACCTAGTAGTGTGAAAACCATTGTTTTAAGGTGGCTACTGAAGACAAATTTATTAAATACTTTTAAAAATAACATACAAATAATTTATAAAAGCATGGAATTGTGTTGTCAATCAAATATCAAACCTGATAACAATTAAAGCGAAAACTTGCAATGACAATCCAAAATCGACAAGACATATTGGACAAATGTTAAAAACTCATTGGGAACATCCTAATCCTATAGGATGCTCATCTAAAGAAACCAAAGATGTTACCTTGCCTGGGAAACATGGAATATTAATGATATAAATGACAAAGAGATAAATAATTAAAATTGACTATTAGAACCAACAGAAACAACAAATGATAAACAAAATGAAAATGCAGCAAAATGTTGCATACCCATTCCATGAGACTACCATCTGCTTCCATACTTGATGTTTCCCAAGACTAAGCAGGTCATTCCACTGGTTTCCACATCCTCGTATCCATAGTAGAATTCATCCTCGTATCCACATACAACCTGCATTGGTCATACCCTTCCGTAAAGAAAAAAATAAAAGAAAATGAAGCCCGAAAGCCTTTTTACTGGTCAACGGTTTAAATATTTTGAAGTATGTATTTAAAAAGAAGATTCTCATACCAATATCCTTGCTTGCTTTGAAACTCTATTCAAATACATCACTTCCTCCAAAAACTTTACATATTGTGGATCATCATAATTCATGTCATCAATTAAACAAAGTTCCATCATCTCTAGAGCTGGGTGCTATGAAGAAAGCAACCTATTACACTAATTTCCTTATCATGAAATTTATTTATGTCTACATAAATCTGTATATACGGAGATGAGAGAGTGGGGATCTGAGATGTCAAGGTATGGGATATTTTGAAAGTTCTTGCATTGCATTTCAAAACCAAAATAAGCCAACTCTACACTCATTTACAAGGTAAAAGACATAAATATTCATTATGAACATCATGGAAAAAAACCATGGAAGAATTTTATGGTCTTTTCACATTTTATAGCAGGTTAACTTTTTTAATTTAGGTAGTGTATATTTTCATTAAGGAATAGATATGAAACAAAGTCATTACTTAGTTTTGTTTCATATCTATTGGATATATTGAATTTGCAAAAAGGACATAATAATGAACCAAAACATAATAGTCAACCTAAGCTACATCAATATATGATTTGTATAATTTTTTTTTATGCTATACCTGACAAATAAGTACCAAATGTAAACATTCTTAAACATTGAAACATGTTGTTCGTTGCACATGTAAAAGAATATCAGAAATTTTGTTTTTACCAAGATAAAATTATCACACATTAACAAACATTGGATATTAGGAAGCCTCTCGAACAACAAATTGAGAAGACACATATTTATTTAAGCAAAGGAACAACACATATGACTAGCTCCTTTAATAATTTAAAGCTCCCTGTTTTGGAGAATTTGGTATCTACGGATAAATACTAATTCCCTAGATAAGTAGTTGTATCTAGAACAACAATTTAAAGTGTTTTAGACTTTTACTATAAGCAATAGATAAGGTGAGAAGATAAGAAGACTTACTTGTAGTTCCACTTTCCCCTCATCTCTTGTACCGATCCTATCGCTCCTTCCCGTACTTAATACGCGTGAGAAGTACCCTGTAAACGCAATAGAAAACAAAGAACCGATCAATGCACACGATCTATTGAATATAAGTGAAAGGAATCAAATGCAATTCACACATATAAGCATTATGAAACAATACAAACATATGGGAGAAAGATTCAAACACTTTATTAGATAGAAGAAGGAATTACAACCATTGGTGTCTGATTCAAAGCCATTCCTTTAGCTTGGATCCCATCCACATCAGATCAAAAGCATGACAAACTTGTAGCATAAAAATACTTGCTTCAAAGCCAAATCTCATAGCAACATTATCTCCTTACAATTCAACATAATCTAGCCCCTAATCACTTAGATGAGTGGTCAATTTATAGGAATATGAAGGAGGTTTTGTCATAAATGGTGGCATTGAATGGCCTTCCATACTTAGAATTAGTTCCATGGAGGAAAGGATGAGAGGATAGGATGCAGCTTAACTCATTCCTCATCCATTTTCGAGCTCATAGGAGTTGATAAGTGAGGGAACCTTCTAGATGACTCCAAAAGATAAGAATATTCCCCAAATCCTATGTGAATTTCTCTCATTCTCGCCCAACGTGGGTGAAAAGAAGCCTAAATGCTCTACAGAGCACCCTGGTAGTGGACTTAACTGATCTGTATCACACCTTGGTAGTGGACTCAACTGCTCTACAGCACACCTTTACAAGGTCTTACCTGCGCTGGTCCCTCTAGAGGCTATTTCTAGATGTCTTCAAGTCATGAAACTATTTGGGAAGGAGGCATTCAAAGGGGTGACTTGTTTAGGGCATGAAGCAACTAAAATTAGGGTTTGATGAGCCCTAAAACACTGATCTGGATGTTGGGATTGATGTGCCCAAATTGATATATAAAAACTGTCCCCTAAAGCATGGAGTCGGAAAAAAGCCAATGTCGAATGAAATTATTTACGATGTGATGAGGAGGTATCAAAGTGGATGGTGACCTGCATCAATTACAATACATATATCATGATATTTGATTTTACATGAATTTCTGAGGGAAGGCATACCCATGCTCAGCTTATAAACTTTCATTACATGTACATAAATAGTCGTCTACAGATATAGACCCATGATCGAAATGACCATCAATGTAAAGACATTGTACATATGATTTAGTACTCCTGAAATCGCAGCCCAGATGGATGAAACTAGATCCGGGGTCTTCTATCTCGTTCAATCATTCACTCAAGTATGAGTCTAACCATGTGAATATGTGATTTGAAGTCGAACATGGGAAGACACCATTTGATTACCAGCCAATGATGTAAGTTGTTAACAGATGCGAGAGAAATCACCGATAATGATAATGATCCTCAAGGTATTGCAGTACATTCTACATGGTGTGAATGGATGATTTGATGTTGAACACCATACAAAGTCTTTCAATCGAAGGCCATTGATGTTAACCTATCACCGGAAGTGAGAAACCTACCATTGATGCATGCAAGCCTCAAGGTATTGGAAGGGTGTTTCTAAGTCAACTTGTTGGATAATGTGCTGATGTCGCCAAGAAGCAACTCGTCATAGGAGGGCCTTCATGTATCCCGCATCAACGACATGAAATGAATGTAGTGATTTTAGGGATGGAATTCGACTGACAATACAAGGTTCAGAAATGGCGAACATGAAAATGAAGGTTTATGGTATTGCAAATGATGAATTTTGACTGAGTGACTTCTCTTGAAAATGTCCGCGACACTGAAATGAATTGGTAGCATTGACCCAAAACAAAGTGATTGATGGTATGATAGACCAACGGTGTGATAACCATCAAGCTAATAACCCAACCCAGATAGTCACAGTGATGGAGTGAAAGTGTCATGTTCAAGAACGACCTGCTACCATAAAGCGGTTTCCCCTTTTCCTATTTTCCCCAGTCATTGTTGACCAATACCTCTTTATTTTTATCAAGCTTGAGGAGGATAACATATGCTTGTTGTATAATTTCACCCTTCGGGCGAATCCATCACTATTTGATGTTTTAACGAGTCTAGCGAAGGTGAAACTCGGTCTTGTCTAGATGGACAAGTTTGTCACTATTTGATGTTCTAACGAGTTTAATGCAAAAGATAACTCGATTATTTTCATGTTTAGAGAGTTTGAAAAGGGACAAAAAGAAAAATCCACAAGTTCTTTTTCGTAAATTAATCTCTCAAGCCCAAAAAAGCGTAAAATAATACAAGAGAGATATTGTTTCCAATCCGTTAATGAGTTGGAAAGGACAGGCACTCGACAAACTTTTCATGTTTAGAGAGTCTGAAAAGAGCTTAAAGAGGACTCCAAGGGGGCTCCTTTTTCATTTTTAACAGAGCTCGAAAAAGATATAAAAGTGTGCTCTGTGGTCAAAGGTACAATTTACAATCGAGCACATTGAATTCTATAAGTCATTTGCAAAACCTGCTCAAAACACCATCAAATGGATTAAAAATATATGTTTCATAGCAAAATAGGCAAATACTAATGTTTACTCAATTAATGAACATGAAATAAACATAAAACAAGTTTTTACCATGACATTTTTACCATTTGGAACTTACCATTCAGTTTTGTGCTTTGAGCTAGTTCTTTACCTCGATCTTTACCAGCTGATTACGAGAGATTCTGTAGACCATATCTCGAGCTGTCCGGACTAAGTAGGAGTTAAACCTCTCTACTTTCTTTTCAAGTCATTCTTTTGTCATTTCATGCAAGTTTTAGGGTTTTTTTTGGGCCCCTAGGGTTTCATTTTTTTGCCCTGGGATCAGCATAGGATTTCACATCAAAAACTGCATTGAAGAGCACCCAGATAGAAGGCCGCATGCTCTTCAACACACTATCTATGTGCATGGGCTGCACTGGGCGAGTTTCCCAAGTTTGATTTCGCTGTTTGCTCCAAAATTTGTCCTGTTTTTTGCATGGAAAGGATCCTAGTTAAGCTTATGATTATGTTTCAGGATTTCATCGGATCAAAATGTCAATTACATGGTGAGAAAGAGAGCACACAGAACAAGACATGGTTGTCCTAAACAATCTGGGTACAGTTGAGGCCCTCAAAAACTGTGGGTTACTCAAATACTTCAAATTGTTTGGAATGAGGCAACAAATAAAACTATTGCAGTTCCTTGTTCATGCATGGGATCTGACAGATCGAAATTTTCACATTAGGGACAAGATGGTCCCTATTATCATTTATGATATTTAATTTCTTACTAGACTTTCGAGGCGAGGTACCCCATCTCACTTTCTGGATTTGCCCGTGGAGGCAAATTAGTGAGAGATTATATTAGATAGTTTTGTTGGCCAGGTATATAGCCTAGCAAGGATTGGAAAATAAACATCGAGGATGTAGGTGATTTTCCTTTGAGAATGATCCTCTTCAAAATTGCAAAATTGGTTGGCAGTGTGACACTACGTCTAGCGAACAGATCTTATATGCAATATGCACTGGAGTACCTAGAGCCAAAAGTTTTCAACCGGTGTGAGGTTGTTCTTTCCTCACTGAAAGAACAACTGACCAAAGCCTCATAGGTAACTCCTCTATCTAGACATCCGAAATACCAAGGTTTAATCCCTCTATGTGATCTTGCAACTCTGCTAAGGTCTTGGCCAAATCCAAGTCTTGGAGAACTGCTCTCCCAATGTTTCTCTGCGTTGGCCCACCTGAAACCTGTTGTTGTCCCACTAGTCGAACAGTACCCACATCTGCATGCATAAGAGTGATTTTTAGTTTAGTCTTTGAAACATTAAAAACACAAAAAACATGTAGAAACTTGAAAAGTCAAAAAAAACTTTGGTCAAACAACTTACCCATAGCACCCCATTGTGCTCCAATTGGTAGAATCAAATCTGGATCTCCACAGAAATCCATCCCTGATTATGGTTGCTCCTCGATGACAATGTGTTGTATCTCAAGCCAACTAAAGAATGCAATGGAAAAAATGATTGTTGACTGACCTGCATGTCGAGCCATCAATTCGACCCACCTTTGCATACGTGGATCTCTAGGACTAGCTACACCTAGCGATACATGTTGTGGTTGCATCAATGGGATTCTCTCTAAGGTAAAAGTGATTAAGATTGAACCATAGTAGAAATTTTTCATCTTACCACTTTTTATTGCAACGCCACACTATTAGTGTTCCTAGCCGCTGGGCTAGGATTTTGCGCATGATAGCACAAGCTGTGACCTATTACCATGATAACCACTAGATCTACTTAGGATGTTTTGCATGCATTTTGAGTTTTTGGGTCAGATGACCAATCATGTCTTGGACACAAATTTTGTAAAAACTTTTAAAACACTTATCTATTTTGCTTTCAGAGTTTTATATGGTTATATGCAATCCTATTCAAATGATGATGTCAATTGAAAATATTACTTTCACATGTGTCACAAATGTCTATTTAACACAAAATTCGCTAGAGAATCAGTTAAAGTGTTAATATTTCTGGAAATATGTTGATATTGAATGTGTTCAAAATGTCTTTCCAAAATACGAACTGTAAGGAACATACGAAAAATTGTTGGATTTTGGATAGTATAATTGTTTGTTAGTTGTAATACAACGAGTTGCGATCCAACCTAACGATGATTCAACAAATGCCAAGCGAAATGGCATCAGAGAGTAGTTCAATCAATGCGCTATACTCAGTTGTTCATCAATCGACTGATACAAATCCCTTGAAAACTGACTAACTCGCCACTTGGAGCAAAAATATCCCATGCTGCAGAGGAAAAGTTCTGTGTACTACGACTATCACCATCGGTATAACCAACAAAAGGTTCTAAAGACTTCGACACTTGCAACAAATGCAAAGTGGATTACTAAGCAGATAAAAATCTCTAAAAGATACACACACACACATGCAATGAAAGCATATATAAAGTGAGTTTTACTACACTTAATCAAGCATAGTAATGTTTGAGGTACAACCCGTTTCGGGGATGTGACAATGGAATCCCATCATAATCTACTAACTCATAGGCACCTTTTGCCAGAACACACTTGACAACATAAGGACCCATCCACATTGGTTCGAATTTCCCTGCTCCACGTTTATCAACTTCCTGATCGTAAATCAAGACTAGGTATCCTTATGATAAGATACAAGGCTTGACATTTCTATCATATTGCACCTTAATACGTTTATTATGCACTTTTTTAGTCAATGCGGCATCACGATGGGTTTCATCCAGATGGATTAATTCCAAGAAACACGCTTCTTCTTCAGAAGTGTCAGGTAATAGGTCAATTGCGAGTTTGAGCGATGAAATTTTGCATTATATCGGTAAGATTGCTTCCAAACCTTACACCAACTGAAAGGGTGTGAATCCAATTGCATTTCTCACCGCGGTTCGACATGCCCACAAGGAAGAGTACAGGATTAAGTGCCAGTTTCACTTATAAACCTCTATCATTCTCTGCAACATCTGCTTTAGGACTTTGTTGATGGCCTCAACTTGTTCATTCGCTTGCGGGTAATAAGGGGTAGAACTATCATGTGACAGTCCTAACTTAGTAGTCAACTTAGCCATCATGTGATTGCGAAAATGTGACCCATGATCTATAACTATGGCTTGTGGTACACCAAATCGAGCAACCACATGGTTAAGAAAGAAAAGAGCAACCGTTTCACCACTGTTGTTCAATGTTGGCATCGCCTCGGCCCATTTGGTAAAATAGTCAATGACGACTATAATATACCCATGCCCCCTGGCCGAGGTGGGGTTACATGTCATAAAGTCAATGCCCCATTTGGAAAATTGGCCAAAAGCAATGACTGGATGCAATGGTGCAGGTGGTAATCTGGTTTTTCAGCCATATATCTGGCATGCGTGACAGCTTTTGACAGCAATAATACAATCTTTGAATATAGTTGGCTAGAAGTAATCAGCACGAAGAATTCTTTGTGCGGTTGCATATCCAGATAAGTGTCCACCACAGGCACCTGAATAGCAATCATTCAATGCTTTCTCGGCTTCCTCATGAGTGAGGCACCTCTGTAGAACTGTATCGATACCGCGACGGTAAAGAGTTTTGCCAATGATCAGATAATCTTTGGCTTGGTAATGAATACGTCACTGTTGTGAGCGAGAGGTATCAGGCCAGAAAGCTTGGTTCTGGAGATAGATTAGTATATCTCCATACCATGGGTCAGATGACAATATCAGAAACAGAGACTCATCCAAAATCGATGGTTCAGATGTTGAATCAATGGAGGTCGAGGGAAGGTTGCAAAGTAATTAGAGAGTTCTTTGATTTGGACTTGATGAATTCCAAATCAAATTCTTGTAAAATAACTATCCATTTTGAGTATTTTCTCTCCAACAATTGAAGTGAAAAAATGTATGTCATAGGGTTGCAATCCAAAATGACAATTGTTTTCCATAGCAGGATGTAATGGCGAAATATTTGAACAGCTTGCACAACTGCCAAAGCTAGTTTTTTGACATAAGAGTACTTACTTTTTGTATCGTTGAGATTATGGCTCAAATAATAAATCAGATGTTCAATCCCATTTTCTTCCTAGACTAAAACCATGCTAATGGTTGTATCTGCAGCAACGAGATACAGGTAATAGTCATTTTGCTAATTTGGAGAGTACATTAATGAAGCTCTAATCAAGGTATCTTTAAGAGCATCAAAGGAAGCTTGCACAACTTGATCCCAATGGAAGGGTATCTCCTTTTTCAAAAGACGTGTAAAACCTTTAGCCATCACAGTGTAATTAGGAATGAACCTCCTCAGAAAGTTTTCTTTCCCTTGGAGTCTCTGTAACAGTAAAAGATTTGAAGGTGGTGGCAAATCCAAAATTGCATGGACCTTTAATGGATCGAGTCAAATCCACTCTCTAGACACTACAAATTTGAGAAATCGAATAGAACCAACACAAAAAACACATGTTTGTGGATTGAGTCGTATCTTGTAGTGTCGGCACCATAAAAATCTTGCTCTTAAATGTTGCGGGTGATCAGTCCGCTTTCATGAATGAGCAGGTAAATCGTCAAGGTAAGGTTGAATAATGTGCTTGATGTCATGGAAGGCATAGTTCATTTCCCTTTGAAAGGTGGCCCCTTCATTCTTCAAACTGAATGGGATTTTCCTATAGGTGAATGTGCCCCATGGACAAATAAAAGTTGTTTTCAATTGGTCCTATGGGTGGATATTGATTCGATTGTAGTCAAAAAAACCGTCCATGAATGAGAATATTTCACATCCATCACATTCATCAATAATCTAGTCGATAAAAGGAGTAGGATAATTTTCCTTTGGACATGCTTGATTTACATCCCTATAACCAACGCACACTCGAATTGGCCCTTGTTTCTTCATGACAGGAACAATGTTGGAAATCCAGTCAGTAAGAGGTATAGGGTAAATAAAACTAGCTCGCAAGAGTTTTTAAACTTCTGCTTTAATTGCAACGGCTTTCTTTGGATGAACAGGTCGAAGCCGTTGTCGAACTGGCTTAACATCAGGGTACATTTTGATTTCGTGTTTAACAATACTAGAGTCAATGCCTGACAACTCCTCGTAATACCATTCAAAGATATCTCTAAATTCATGAAAGAGAGCACAGTAACTATTGAGTTGTGATGGAGAACAAGATTTGCCGACATGAATGTTCTATACAATATTAGGCTTGGTCGAAATATTAATAGAAATCATTTCTTCAATATTTGACAGGTTTCGCTCAGATTCTATTGTGTCTATGAAAATTGAATTTGAAAGGAAATCAACAACTGAAGGCTGGATTAGTTTATTTGAATAATCTTCAATGTCATTTGGAAGATGGGAATGATGATGATAATCTTCCCAAGGTTCTTCTCCTTTCATCATTTATTGGATGATTCCTTCATCCGTAGAATGTATACAAGAGAAAGGATTCGAAGAAGTACCATATTCTAAAAAATGGTCTACCCATACAATTGGTGAATCCGGATTTGGGTTTTCCGCACAAGCCCGAAAAATTGATTGCTATGCTAATTCAATGGTGTTGGCGTTATGATACAAGTGTTGTCCTTGATGGCAACTCACACAAATGACAGATCATAGTGCAGCAGGTCAGTAGCAAAGAATTGATGATCAAACTACAAAGGATGAAGAAAGAAAAGTATATATGCAGGTTCACTATATACCAAGTCATGTACACACGTAGGTTCACTATATAACAAGTCACGTGTATACACAGGTTCTCTATATACCAAGTAGTGTATACACGCAATTTCACTATATACAAAGGCGTGTATATCGTACACACGCAATTTCATGCAAGGAAAGGCACATACATGTCTGAAAACTAAGTTTTGGGTCCGTGGTATTTGGACCTATGGTTTTTGACCTTGGTATTGCGTCCGAAGTATTGAACCCAGGTATTGGGTCCCTAGTATTGGTTCTACGTGGTTTTGGACAATGGTATTGAGTAAGGCCTAAGACTATAAAAGGATAAGAAGATCAATAGGAAATGCATTCAGAAAATCTTGAATATCTGATGAAGTATGAGATCCAGTATGCGGGTTATGGGTTCATGACGCTTTGTTTGATCTAAGTTAAGGAGGAATCTCAGCAGTTGATGGAGAACAAGATCTAAGGATAGATCGGGATCTAATGGCTTGGAATGAATCATCTCTATATGGTTTGATCATGCTTATTCTAGATCTGTATACTAACACATGTAATGTTCTGTAAATATTATGATCTGGGTATAACTCAAGTTTGGAATAGCTGCAAATCATGAATGAATATTTACAAATGTATACACTGGTTGACTTTGATAAAAGCGCGTACATACGCAGGTTAGATACATCTGAACAGTGTATATCATATAAACTATGATGTTTAAAGTTACAGGTGGTTCTGGTTGTTGATGCAAAGTCTGAGTTCTGGTGACTGTTTACTGGTGTTAGTATTCTGCATATTCAGATTGATTAATTGTGTTTAGCTTCAGTGTTGATGGATGAGATGTATAATGGATCAGGATCATAATGGCTTATCTTTATGTGATTTGATGGACTAGATCTAGTTGCTAACATATGTATTTCCTTGTATATGTAATGATCTGGGTATGTCTGAAGTCAGGAAGTGCATCGAAGTTATAAGTAACTAATTGATGACATATACGCTAGTTCGCTTTGGTGAAGTTGCGTATACACGCTAGTTTGGCACTTCCAAGTAGCATATACACTCTGATGCATGATTTTTGATGATACAGTTGGTTTTGAATATTGTTGCAGAGTTCTGTGTTCTGCTCTGTGTTCTAGTGACTGCAGTTTGCTGACAGGGTTTCAGTGATTTAATATTGGGTGATTCAGAGATTGATGATGTTAGTGTTGATTGATTATGTGCTTCAATGATATTGATGGGTCCAGTATGAAAATTGGATGAAACGTGGCCTTCAGATTATAGTGTTGTTCTTCAGGAGTATCCAGTCTGAAAATTTATGAAACGTGGTACCTGAAGGAAGAAAGAGAAGGTTGTAGCCTTCTGTAGGTCAGCACCTACGTACTAGTACATCAGCTAGTACAAGAGCTAAGGGGGTGGTAGCTCCCTTCTAGTAGCAGTTGGAAAACGAGTGAAGGTTGGAGCATTCAGTAGGTCGGCACCTACGTACTAGTAAAAGGATCGGCTAGTACAAGAGCTAAGGGGGTTGTAGCTCCCTTCCAGGAGAAGCTGGAGAACGAGAGAAGGTTGTAGCCTTCTGCAAGTAGAAGCCTATTTACTGGTATAATACCACACCAGTATAGGAATATTGTAAAAAGAAGTTTCTTATTAAAAGAAGATAGAGACAACTTGCAGCAGGTTCCCTTCATTGAAGTAGCATATATGAATCTGAGTATGGAAATGAAAAAGTGTTTGATTTGATAATACTGATTCACCCCCCCCTCTCAGTATTATTTCCAACAAATGGGCTTAGCAGCATTACCTCAATATTACTATCAACTTCAAAATTATTGGTAATCCTCCTTAAATTAGATGAGGTGGAGGAAATCATGTTGCAAGTCTCTACTATTGCCACTTCCACTAAATCATATGGTGATGGTAGTGTAAAAGTACCTATTAGGGAAGGATCTTTAATGAAACCTACTCCACACTTTGAAGTGACAGCAGGGGTCCGTGTACCAATGGAATGCTTCCCATAGCTTGTGAACTATTGGCAAAGAAGGCTAGTTGATCAATGACTATGATTCCACCATTATGAGGGAATGAAATAGTACAAAAGTACGTGGAAACCACAGTAGTCATAGCTTATACCCATGGCCTTCCCAGTAAAATGTTGTAATCAAGGGGTCCATAAACTACCTCAACTTCAACAGTAACTGTTTTTCCTCCTAGTTCGATTTGCAGGATACTCAAAATCCCACAAGGAGTATATGTTCTTCTGTCAAAAGCTTTTAACATAGTTGGTGATTGTGACAATGACAGTGAACCAAGTTTTTTCCAGCATCTCATTGAAATAATTCAAGTAGATGCCCCCTCATAAATAATAGTTCAGTAAACATTATTATTGAGAGATTTACTTGAATTAGGAAAGCTAATTGCGCTGGTAATTATGGTGTATATCCCACATGGTTAAAAACCGCAAGATTGGAATCCGTAGGGTCTATTCCACAAATTGCTGACAGTAAAGCCTACTTCTGGGAGGGACAATTTTGTAACACCTTGAGTGTCAACATAGCAAAAGGTGATTGAACAAGATCTTCCACTATGTTATAGTTCTAAGCTGCTTAAGTCCAAGGGTTAAATGTCAATTTATGCACAACTCCCTTTGGCAGTTTTATTGTCAATTCTAGTACAATAGGTGGAATATTTTCAGATGAAGTCAAAGTCGAAGGATTAGGTTCATCTATGGCCTGATTATTCAACGATGATGATGGATTTCCATAATCTTTGTTTCTTGTTGACACCAAAGCTTCTTTTTGTGGCTTTGTGATGGATAACATGAGTACTTGGGATGTGGAAGCATGGTCTATCTCAACCAAATGTATCTTCGGGCTTGAAAACGGATCAGTCAACACTACAGATGTGTTTGAAGACTTTAAGAGTTTAGATACCTCTGAGCGGTGTGGACAATCTCTTGTAAAATGCTTGTCATTACAGATTAGACATGGATAACAAGGTTTCCTTGCCGAAGTAGAGGAATCATATGATTTATCTTTAGGGGAATTATCTTGTTTCTTCTTGTTTTTCCCCTTTTTCTTGCCTCCTTGTTTCTTTTGCTTTTTACCTTTGTCAGATGACACAACATTAATTTAGGAAGCAAGAGTATTTTCTGATGCATTGGTAGTTTGATTGGTAATGGCAAGAGTTTGACTAGATGGTCTTCCTGCCATTTGCATGCTCGAAGAATTGATCACACCATCTTCGGCATGAGAGTCCTTACTCAATTGTGGAGGAGGAGGAACAGTGAAATTTGGTTGGGGTGCATTGGGAATTTTGTCATAGAGCGTGCCAGATTATGCATAAATCAAATCCAAGTATTGGGCATGAGCAATTACTTGCTCTTCTATGACAACTCCAACTTTTGCCACATCCTTAGTGGTTGATGGCAACAAGGATTTTATGAACCACTTAGCTAAAAGTTGATTGGGAACATATGCCTTAATCATTCAACAACGATGCCGCCACTCATGAATATGATATGATATATGGGTAGTAGTAGTTTGTTTAAATTTAGTTAGGAGTTTCATTCTAGTCTCGTATCTGATAGGTAACTAGACGTGGGGTTGAAATGTGGTGGCTAAAGTCGTAAAGTTGTCAAAAGAAGCTCTTGGTAACTCGATGTACCATTTAGTAGCTGGACCAGCAAGTGTTCTTTGGAAAAGATGGAGTCTAACCGAATCATCATTTAAGGAGTTTGATGAACACCACAAATGTAAGGTCATGACATGATTTGACGGGTCTTCTCCAAGATTTCCATTGAATTTTGGAATGTCAAAAGGTAACTTATGCGGAATTATCGGCCACCAAGGTGCATATAAGATTGGATCATCAGTGAGTCGATTTAAATTTGGTAATTCTAAAGTTGTTACAAATGGCAACTATCGATTCAGGTCAGGTTGAACATACCCAGGATATGATGGAATTTCCTGAGTAATAGGTCTTTGCATACCAACATAGGGCATATGCATTTGGTAACTTGGGTAAGGTTGTTGTTGAACAAATCCGACATAAGGTGGTTGTTGATAACCAGGTCGAATTTGTGGTTGTCCATAACCTGCAAAGCCTTGTCGACCAGGACCTTGGTAAGCTTGATATTGTACAAACCTAGGTTGAGCCTGTTGGGCAAGTCCAAATTGGGGTTGGAATTGCTAGAATTGGGTTTGTTGAAATTGAGGCTGCCATAGTTGTTGAATCAACTGTTGTTGTTGTTGGTACAACTTTTGCTGATTTAACGGTTGTTGTTGCCCAACAATGAAAGGTTGGCCAGGTTGTGAATAAACAATACCAGTGTAATCTTGGGTCAGTCCAGATAAGGGTATACTAACTTGAGGTTGTTGTTGAACCCCAAAAACAAAGTTGTTGTAAAACAACCTGAGAAACTTGAACTTCTTGACCCGAAACTTATGGTTGCGAGGTAGAAGGACCAGTTTGTACTGTTTGAGATACAACAATTTGAACTTGTGACTATGGTACAGTAGTAACAACAAGTGTAGTAGGAATAGCTGACACAATTTTCATTGGTTGTGTTGGATACACAAGCCCTGGTTGAACTGGCATTGTTAGCTGCCATTGACAAACTCTAATTCTAGGTTGACTTGAATACTACAAGATATTACCATATGACGGTCCTCTGGAATAGGGAGGATATGGTGAATAAGCATATTTCTCTCCATATGGTGGCAATCCAGTATTTAATGGATATATAGGTCTTTGTTGACTAGATTGCCGAGCTTGATATTGATATGCAGGATCAAACTGTTGAGTTCCCATTAGAGAAGAACCAGGTAGAATTCTAGTTGAGGACATGGGTGATGACCATGGTGTAGAAGCAACCCCTAAGTGGGTTCCAGATAAAGATTGGTAACCAACCGGGATGGACGATTCACCATATAGGTGTGAGTTAGGTGTCGTAGAAAACATTCAAGAGGTTGCAACAAAAGATTCTGCCTCAGCTGCATCAGATGATATAGTCTGGGATGTTGATAGTTGTTCAGTCATAGTTAACTGACCCAAAAGTTATCCTAAAGAATTGACGGGTACTTGAAAATAAGTAGGATCAAACAGAGTAGTAAAATGAGGAGTATAAGGGTAAAGATAAAGCCCAACTCCAAAGTGGAATGGGGTTCCAGGTGTAGAATCTTCTTCCAATTCTTCCTCGATAGTAATTAAACCTGGTGGAAGAACTTCATCATCTGGTCTGTAAAAGATTTCTGGTGTTGATAAAGTTGAAGTTTCAGTAGTTACGGATGTCTGAGGGGTAACCGGTTGGTCGTCTTCCAGTAAAGTAACAACTTCTAAATGTTCAAATTCGAAGTCCAGATGTTTAGGTAAATGAACAATAGTTTCAGAAATAGGTTCTTGAACAACTTCCGGTTCAGATGTAACTTCTGTTTGAACTGTGATAGGTTCTGGATTAACTTCTGGTTGAACTGATTCAAGTTCAGAAGTAATTTCTTATTGAGCAACTTCAAGTTGAGGATCAACTTGTTGTTGAACAACTTCGGTTATTGTTTCACTAGGATCAGTGCTAATGTCCTCAGGTAATCATGAAACTTATTCTTCAGAAACAGATGTACCAGAAATGGTTGGAGTAAATGGAGTCTGAGTACTTAATGAAATAGATGATTCATGTAATTCAAATGAAGAACTAGGAGTTCTTGATGTACTTGACTCAGTTAAACGAGACCGCTTTGACCGAATAGGTGTAGCTTCGGGCGGTAAAGGTGGTTTGCTCGCTATTCTCTATGAACGACAGGGTAAGGGTTGATGTTCCTCCACAATTGCTGATTAATTTTATTATCAAAAAAGAAATAAACAAAAGGGGCAAACTAGGAAAAAGGTTTACCAAGCAACTGTGAACTGCAAAATACCTCTTGAACGAACCAGGAAGTATGGGTAGGCAATCTCCTTGAATGTTGTGTTCAGTGTATCACAATGTACAAGGCAGCCGACTCAATTACTTAAGGATGGATAGAAACCTAGTGTTGTTCTTCCATATATACCTGAAGGTACGTGGAGGCCCAGTCTGTATAAGTGTTGTCTAATGGAAAACCGCACAATGAGAGCATTCCCATATACTTTATGTACTGTAACGCTGCCCTATATACTCGAAGGTACGTGGACGATATACTCACATACGTGGAATGAGGTATCACACTCGCGATTTATTGCAGACAAGTTAGTGACAACTGCTTTGTTTTACGACGTCGGAACATGTCTCTAGCCTAGAACCACTAAATGTTCTTGTTAATGACAATGCTCCATTAGGTAAATTGATGTTAATTTTAAGTTGATCTTGCTTAGGAATTTTCCTTTCAAGTTCACCACGTGATGTATTCTAAAATTCCCAGGAATGCAACTATCATGATAAGCATTCTTTCCATTCAATTTAACGATGAAAATCTTAACTACTTAAGGATAGAGCAATCATATTTCTTTCGATCAAAGAGCAAAGAGCACAATCTAATGCAATTTCGCTACACTATTCCTATGAGCATACACAAACCTTTTCAACGCAACATGCATGTATTTCTTTTTGATTTCCTTAATGTGAATATGAACAAAAGGAAATATGCACATACAATCAATTAATATTTCATAAGAACGAATACTTTTACAACAGTTCTAATTCGGAGGAAGAGAAGACTTTACGACACTTTCTTTTGAATGAAGATTAATCAACTATATTCTAACTTCGATTATCAATCGATAATGAAAAAAAAAACATTAATCAATCCAATCAAAGTTGGGCTAGACCAGGAGATAGAAACTTATTTTCTGAGACATGACATTCATTGATCAATCAACAAACAAACAAATAGAGAAAAGTTGGAAAAAACACCTTCCGAAGGTGGGAAACTGACCCTAGGAGGATCAGCATAGCCCAGAGTGGGAGACATGTGCTTCATAGCACTGTCCCTAAGCTAGGGGTGCTTTGCAGCGCACTGCGTCCCTCACAAGCCTGCACTAGTGACAGTAAGCCATTTCAAGAGGTAATTTGACACAGTTTTGACCAATTTTTCAATGCAAAGATCTGAATTACAATCTATGAACACAAATAAGGTCTGCAAGGATGTCCTAGGAGGTGGATAAGCTACTAGGAAAGAGGATCTTTCCCCAGCGGAGTCGCCAATTTGTTTTGGATAATTTGGTATCTACGGATAAATACTAATTCCCTAGATAAGTAGTTGTATCTAGAACAACAATTTAAAGTGTTTTAGACTTTTCCTATAAGTAATAGATAAGATGGGAAGATAAGAAGACCTACTTGTAGTTCCGCTTTCCCCTCGTCTCCTTCGTATCGATCCTGTTGCTCCTTCCCATACTTAATACGCTTGAGAAGTACCCTATAAACACAACAAAAAACAAAGAACTGATCAAAGCACGATCTATTGAATATAAGTGAAAGGAATCAGATACAATTCACACATATAAGCATTATGAAATAATACAAACATATGGGAGAAAGGTTCAAACACTTTATTAGATAGAAGAAGGAATTACAACCATTGGTGTCTGATTCAAAGCCATTCCTTCAGCTTGGATCCCATCCACATCACATCAAAAGCATGAAAAACTTGTAGCATAAAAATACTTGCTTCAAAGCCAAATCTCATAGCAGCATTATCTCCTTACAATTCAACATAGTCCAGCCCCTGATCAATTAGATGAGTGGTCAATTTATAGGAAGATGAAGGATGTTTTGTCATAAATGGTGGCATTGAATGGCCTTCCATACTTAGAATTAGTTCCTTGGAGGAAGGGATGAGAGGATAGGATGCACCTTAAATCATTCCTCATCCATTTTCAAGTTCATAGGAGTTGATACGTGAGGGAACCTTCTAGATGACTCCAAAAGGTAAGAATATTCCCCAAACCCTATGTGAATTTTTCTCATTCTTGCCTAGCACAGGTGAAAGGAAGCCTAAATTCTTTGTAGAGCACCCTGGCAGTGGACTTAACTACTTTGCAGTGCACCTTTACAAGGGCTTACCTGCGCTGGTCCCTCTAGAGGCTATTTCTCGATGTCTTCAAGTCATGAAACTGTCTGGGAAGGATGAATTCAAAGGGGTGACTTGTTTAGGGCATGAAGCAACTGAAATTAGGGTTTGATGAGCCCTAAAACACTGATTTGGATGTTAGGATTGATGTGCCCACAATCAATATGTCCACAAAGAAATTGTATGCATTATCGGGATATGAGTCCATTTTGAGTACGGTCAAATTACTTCCACGTTGCATATTGAGTCTCAATATAGAGCATGAAATCTCTTGAAACAGTCTCCCATTCACTCTCAAATATTTTATCATGTATGCCCCTACATACAAATACAAGACAACCTGCATTTACAGCGGTTTATATTTTATCCACCTACAACCTGCATTAGCTGTAAAGCATTGAAAGTAATAGTAAAATCTAGACTTACATGGTTGTAGTTTGAAGTAATGTGATTGAAGAGTTTTTTTCCATATCTAGCAGCTGTTTGACGCAAATTCAATGATTCCCCTATCGAGGACCACAAACATAGGGAGTGCACAGAAGGTTGAATACTGACGATCAAATATTCTTTATGGTTTGGCTAGTCGAGTGGGGCATCCGATCAAATTGGATGAGCATATAGATAAGCTTCAAAAGGGGTCCTATGCAAGTGCTTTTAAATGATATCCCTTGAAAACTTAAACATAGTACTCAATATCATCATACAAAGGACCACCCAAAAACAGACCATCTGATCCTGTCGAAGTTTGAAGAACCAAGTCACCCTTTTTTAGAAGACCATTGCTACTGTCATTTTGAGCAATTATTTTAATGTCAACACTTGGGATTGCTGGCAGCACTGACCCTGAATGTACTTTCCTAGGCACCCCACAAAAGAAGGAATAGAAGGTTGGCACCCATCAGTTTTAACAGCAACATGCCAACTTCTTGGATAAAAGAAGACATTTTCAAAATTATTTTTCTCACTAGCATTCCTTTTATCTCTTAGAACAAAGACCATTTCATCTTCAAGATTGGCCAAGTGAGTGTACTGATATACACCAATATTGCTTGGTCCATTAGCACTTGAAACAAGTTTGAAATTATTGATCATATCTATAAATGCACCCTCCTTTTGCCATATGTCTACAATAATGCTTTGAGAAAACTCATTTGCTTTGAGATAAGAACTTGAATCAACATGTATTTCACCACTCAGTAGATATTTTTCACCAGTCAAATATATAGGCTTATGGTTCAATACATTGAATTCTAATGAAGACATTCCAAATAAAATGCACGAGTTCAAGAAATGAAGCATGTGCACACAAGAAGCTTCTAAGCAGATTTGCTACCATCCTTTCTCAATCAAAAAATTCATTCGTTCTTTGTTTGGCTGTATGATGTAATAAGCCACAAGATGAGTAGACATAATACGGAACCAATAGACTTTTTGGATAAACACTATCTTTGAATGATTAGAAACACCAACATTGACATCAATAACCTTTCTCTCCCAATACCAGTCATCATCCCAATCTAACAAATCAGATGAAGGTCCATGTTTTACCTCAAGACGCAATGCACTAGGTAGGACTTTCTCAAATATGAAGTCATTTCTCTCATTTTTTAAACTTAAAGAGTTAAGTTTATATGAACCTAGAGTTCAACAGCCAACGAAGTAAGTGATATAGAAACTGTTGGCATTATGAGACAAGTGTTGTCCTTGATGGCAAATCACAAGATGACAGATTATAGTGTAGCAGGTCAGTAGCAAATAATTGATGATCAGACTACAAAAATGAAGAAAGAAGAGTATATATGTAGGTTCACCTTGACCAAGCCGCGTATACACGTGGGTTAGACGTTCCAAAGACGCGTATGCGTATACACGCACTTTCACGCAAGGAAAAGCGCGTACATGTGGGAAAACTTATGTTTGGTCCGTGGTATTTAGTCCTTGGTATTTGAACCTATGGTTTTGGACCATGGTATCTCGTTTGAAGTGTTGATCCTAAGTATTGGGTCCATGGTATTGATTTGTTATGGTTTTGGACCATGGTATGATGAAAGGCCTAAGACTATAAAAGGAGAAGAAGATCATTAGGCAAAGGAGGAAGAAAGTCTTGAATATTTGATGATGTATGAGATCCAATATGCAGGTTATGGGTTCATGATGCTTTGATGGAGAACAAGATCTAAGGATAGATCGAGATCTAATGGCCTGGAATGAATCATCTCTATATGGTTTGATCATGTTTATTCTAGATCTATATACTGACGCATGTAATGTTCTGATCTGGGTATAACTTAAGTTTGAAATAGCTGCACTCATGAATGAATATTTATAGATTTATACGCTGGTTGACTATGATAGAAGCACATACATACGCGGGTTAGATATATCTAAGTAGCGTATACCATATGAGCTAGGATGTTTGAAGTTACAGGTGTTCCTGGTTGTTGATGAGTTTTGATGACTGTTTACTGGTGTCAGCGTTCTACATATTCAGATTGGCTGATTATGTTTAGCTACAGTATTGATGGATGAGATCTATAATGGATCAAGATCAGAATGACTTATCTTTATGTGATCTGATGAACTAGATCTGGTTGCTAACATATGTATTATCTTTGTATATGTAATGATCTGGGTATGTCTGAAGTCAGGAAGTGTAGTGAAGTTATGAATAAGTAATTAATGACATATACGCTGGTTCGCTTTGGTGAAGTTGCGTATACACGGTGGATCGGTACTTCCAAGTAGCGTATGCACTTTGATGCATGATTTTTTATGATACAGTTGGTTCTGAATATTGTTGTAGAATTCAGTGTTCTGCTCTGTGTTCTGGTGACTACATTTTGTTGACAGGGTTTCAGTGATTCAGTATTGGGTGATTCAGAGATTGATGATGCTAGTGAAGATTGATTGTGTGCTTCAATGATATTAAAGGGTCCAGTATGAAAATTGGATGAAACGTGGCCTTCAAATTATGGTGTTATGCTTTAGGAGTATCCAATATGAAAATTTATGAAACGTGGTACCTGGAGGAAGAAAGAGAAGGTTGTAGCCATCTGTAGGTCAGCACCTACGTACTAGTACATCAGCTAGTACAAGAGCAAAGGGGGTGGTAGCTCCCTTCCAGTAGTAGTTGGAGAACGAGTAAAGGTTGGAGCATTTCTGTAGGCCGGCACCTACATACTGGTAAATGGATCAGCTAGTACAAGAGCTAAGGGGGTTGTAGCTCCCTTCTAGGAGGGTCTGGAGAACGAGAGAAGGTTGTAGCCTTCTACAAGTAAAAGCCTATGTACTGGTATAAGACTGCACCAGTACAGAAATATTGTAAAATGAAGTTTCTTGTTAAAAGAAGATAGAGACGACTTGCAGTAGGTGGTTTTCATCCACATTGGGTTTCCACCTTATATCATGGTGTTCATGTGTGCTTCTTGTGTGTGATGATCTGTTCTGTTTTACTGCACCTGCTTACTGTTCATATGGTTAATGAAGTTTTGATGCACTAAATAAAGATCAACATATAATGGATTAACTGAATCATAAGTATTCTGGATATATGCTAGTTGCATTAGACACAGTTGCGTATACACGCGGGTTCCATTAACTAAAGTAGCGTATATGTATCCAAGTATGGAAATGAAATTTTTTTACTGATTTGATAATACTGATTCACCCCCCCTAGTATTATTTCCAACAGAAACCGGGGAGTCACATCCTTCCTTGCATATCAATGATCCACAGATATCAACAAGGGTCTTTATAAATTCAATGCTAAACATTGGTCTAGTTACTGTCACATCAATATGTGATGGTGAAAATTGAAGACTAGAATCATGTTCTGTTGTTGTGGTCAATTGGGATATTCGATATTAACATGGTTAAACCTTGATGCAGAAGTTTCACATATCATCAATCCTCTTTAGTTGAGGCTTAACATTGTCTAGCCCATGTGTAAAGCCAAC
Organism: Pinus tabuliformis; assembly: GCA_031772625.1. Classification (NCBI taxonomy): domain Eukaryota; kingdom Viridiplantae; phylum Streptophyta; class Pinopsida; order Pinales; family Pinaceae; genus Pinus; species Pinus tabuliformis. The sequence continues at coordinate 337,483,503 of CM062811.1, forward strand.
TTGATGCTTTCCATAATAGCCATTTGTCACTAATTCTAGGGAACCACAAATATTATAATGTGTTGCTTCTATCTTTGGGATTGAAGCCATGTTTGGCATAACCATGAAATTCTCCAAACTGCTAAACTTAAAGTGATCCTTCTCAGCCTTGATTGTGTAGCGTGTTGATGTTCAATGATCAAGTTTGTAATATCCATGGACATTTGTTGTACCTCTTTCTTGTCCATCAACTAATATCTTAACACCTTCAAAACAGACTCCTTCAGAAGTCACCACAAGTCCTCCAACTGAGAAACTTGTGACCTGAAATGGATGAGATATATTAACATGACTGTGCTTAATAAGAACCTCTATAGATGGAAGTGAAACATCAAATATTGTATTCTCACCCTTGTAGAATAGCAACAACCTTTATTTTCCACATGGAATAAAATTAAAAGCAAATTTCCCATCTGCATAAGATATTGCATGACAAAGTGCTTGATTTGGCCAAGGAGCTTCTTTGAGGGAACTTCACCTCATGGACATCATCTGAATAAAGGTATACATGAACACCTAAAATAGGGTTACCCTGAGAAACAAATAAGCCATCCATATCATAACTTGGGACATAAAATATGTCATCTACTACCAGATTTCCAAAGCCCAACTCCATCTCTGGAGAGCCTCTTTGGACAATTATTAAGAGAACATGAGAGTCACATATTTGAAAGAGAATATTATATAAAATATACTCTATAAACATAAATCATTGTACCTCATGCGTAGCACCATCCTAGCTAGGAAAGACATTAAGTATGACCTTGTATCTTCTTCCTATGTTTAACAATTGGCTCACAGAGCCCGCTCTTTCCACTTCTTCACGTTTGATTTCATGGAGGGCTACTGTGTCCTCTAGACACTCATCCTTAAGGAATCTCCAAACTTATTCTATGTATCAAATGAAGGAAAAGAGAGAAAAATATCATGGACTTTCCTTTTTGAAAAAAAATGTAGTGGGATTTGATATGACCTGATATTTGTATACTTCTCGAGGATTGATGAAGTTTATATATTCATGATTGGAAGCAACCAACCTATATTTCCTTGGAGTAATATTTGTAAATGTGTAACTACCTCCCTGCGATGTAAACACATGATTAATGAGATCATTGTTGGTGGAAATGAGTTCAACTTCACAATGGCATGACCTCCATTTTTATCTTGACAACATTTTGCTCCAATACCTCCCATCACTCTCCCAGAAATAGTGGACCTAGTGAAGTGAAAATTGATGTCTTCATGGCCATTGCAACCATTGTGATTCAATGATACATATTCACCAATTTAAGACATATTCACCAAGTCAGGGAATATGAATATTTCTGATAAAAATTTTCCATTCGATAATATTAACATAATCTGAAACTGTCTCGTTCATCTTCACAACAAATCTGAAATTGTCTCGTTCATCTTCACAACAAATCTGAAATTGTCTCGTTCATCTTCACAACAAATCTAAAATTGTCTCATTCATCTTCAAAGAGATCTTGAAACATTTTTTTAGAATTGTGTCGAATCTGCACAAATATATTAATAAAATTATTAATATATGTTACTTGATTACCAATCAAAATGTTTAAAACAATACAACACCAATAAATTTGTATTTCATCTCCATTGCACATAATTCACCTTCCTTCGTAGAATACATATGGCTCATAGATATTTTCCAGGTGCTTCAATTATTGTAACATATATTTTGTAGATGATCTTGATAAACCTGCTACCTTCAATATGACTATTAGTTTTCAATGATTCATTTTATGTATTTTTTTTATAATTATGGTGAATCAATAATTCTATAGATTAAATAACGAATCTACTCCTTGAACAAATAATATATGCAAAAATTATATGCAAAATTTCGATTAAGAAACACAGAGTATCGTTACAACTTATGTTGTTTGGTGAACTAACCGCTGGGTCCAGAGTCTGCCCATAATTCTCCATAGTCTTAACGCAGGTAAATTGCTTCAATAATTTTACTCGGTTTCCTTTGCGTTCAATGTTGGGATTACACTTTAAAATGTTCAAATATTATTTTTAAAAATCCTTGAATTGTTATGGGATTTACCACCGAAGAAGCAACCTGATAAACCTTTAAGCCATGCTTTCCTGCATGTTTGGTTGCAATTTGAATTCAACCAAAAAAATAACACATTTAAGAGAAAAAGGATAATGGTTTTTTGGGTCAAAGTTTTGAAGACATATATGGAAGATCTGATCTCCCAAGAGAAATAAATAATGTAGAGAAGCTCCAAAAAAATCAAATAAATATGATTTAAATAATTAAAAAATGTCAAATCTAAGTTTGGAACCATCCACTATCATCTTCCAGATATAGATGAAAAATGTAATCTAATAAAAAAAAAATTAATATGGAAATACTCCAGAAAATCTAAAATTAATTACGAAATGATTTTTCACACTTTGTTAAGAGTTACTCACCAGATCTAGCATAGTATCTGGATCGGCCAAGAAGCAAGATAATTGACCTTTGCCATAGTTCTTAATGATTGGATCAATCATTCTGCACGCTGAATATTTGATTTAGCTCAACAACAATGTGAGAGTAATTGAGCATCGGAACCGAAGGTTTCCTCAACTTTGTCAAAGACTGACTTTCGATGAAACATCAACATCCATTGATTCGTCAGTAGCGGTTTGCTAGAAATGTAACCAACATCTGAAGCATTCGATGTCTCCATTACAAGGAACTTTGAATCTAAAAACCTACTAGTTTTTTTCCAGGTTTCAGCAGCTCACTGCATCTCCCTTTCTCTAGTTCCAAACTACTTGTGGCTAGTTCAATGGTGATAGAATCTAAAATCACTCTAATGGTTGAGATGTCAGTTTTCAGTGGCACCAAACTCATGGATCCACTGAAAATCCAGTCGCACTACCTGGATCAGTTTTATCCTTCGAGAGATTTGGATAGGTTTTACCCTCGTAGAAATAGTGCCAGATGTAAAAGAATGCCTTTACATTGCCTTGATACAATGCCTTTACATTGCCAATTATCTAAGGCAAGATGATGTATAACCCCTACCGTTTAGGGAAAAATCACCCAAAACCCCAAATTTACGGCAGTATAAATTATTAAATTATTAAGTTGTTTGTAATTTAAAGTTTAAATAAAATAACTACAAATCTCCTTACTCTTTTTGAAAATAGAAAGCAACTTTTCATTCAAATAATATTATTTTAACTTTCAATTAATTGAAATTTAGTTTATTTTAATTAATATAATTTTTTTTTTGTTATTTATATGTATTTTTCAAGTTATTTGTAATTTCAGATTAAAAATAAAATAATTATTGCCCCTATGGGGTAGATCTCACGTAAAAATGTAAACATGTAAACTTAAATGTAAATGTAATATTTAACATTTAACATTGTTAATCTAATGTCGACCCTATTTAAAAATCAATCTAATTATTATTATGTATAAACACAACATAAATTTAAAATATAAAGAGGTTTAGGAATAGTAAAAGAAAGAGCTTTGGTAAATAAATAAATAAATAAATAATATTTTTTTTATATTTACTCCAAAGGTATGGTAAATTAAAAAAAGAATTAAATAAACTAGAGGTATGGTAAATAAATAAAACCTATTTTTATCTTTACTCCATTAACCTCTTTTTATTCAGGTGGATCCTGCGGACACATAATTATTAATACCATGTGCCAATTAACATATTTATAAAAGAGGTATGATAAATAAATAAATTTAAAAGAGGTATAAATATGTATGATAAATAAATAAAAACATATCAAATAAGATTAGAAATCAACATCTAATGATATTCCAAGCCTATGGGCCAAATATCATTGTAAATAAAAGGAATATGATAAATAAATAAAAATATAAATAAACAAGAGGTATGTTAAATAAATAAAACCTCTTTTTATATTTGCTCCATAAACCTCTTTACACTTACTAACAGTCAAAAAATAGGTTTTATATAGATGAATCCTATGGGAAAAATACCATGGGCCAAATTATTATTACCATGCAAAAAGTACTATTAACCATAATATTAATATTAAATATTATTATTATTATTATTATTAAATCTAATATTCATATTAATATATCATAATATTGATATTTTTAAATATAATAACTTTGTCTTAATCTAATATTAAATATGATATATTATAATATATCATGATATATATTATGTTATGAAACCAGCTCACAAAAAGATAGAAAAGAGAGATCCACGCCTTAGAATTCAGCCTCTTCGAGGGGGCAACCTCCTTTACATTACATAAATGAACAATTCTTTGATGATTCAAATGACAAAACCTCCTTTCTATATATAGGAGTCTAAGGAGTCACAATATAACCCAGCCCACCTAACAATAATAATATAAAGCTACAAAAATAACAATAGAGGGATTCTATGGGGCACAGTAATAACAATATGGGGACAATAGGGGCACAACAATATTAATAAGGGATACAACTACAATAGTAATGGGGTAATCACTAGTATTATAGGGACCCAACATTCCCTTATCCTTCCAAAAAGTGTTGTCCTCAACGCTTCAGTAGTTCTAGATGCTTCTGTATAAAATTCTCATCCTCCCATGTGGAATCCTCAGTGCATAAGTTCTTCCACTTGATAAGATACTCTGAAATTGATCGATTTTGTAACTGTTAAGTTCTTGTTTCTGTGACTGCTTCTGGTTCCAATATAATTTTTCCTTCCTCGTCAAGTTCTGGAAATATTGTTTGAACTGGGAGCTTGTCGCCTATAACCTTCTTTAAACATGAAACATGGAAAACTGGGTGCAATCGAGAAGCTGCAGGAAGCTCCAATTTGTATGCCATAGTACCAATCTTTTGTAACACCTTGTACGGACCATAATACTTTGGTGATAACTTATTATCCTTCTTAGCTTGCTTGAGGGACATTTGCTTATATGGTTGTAGCTGTAGGAATACCCAATCACCTACATCGAAACTTCTTTCACTGCGATGTTGATCTGCCTGTTGTTTCATTCTATTCTGTGCCAACATGAGGTTATCCTTTAAGAGTTGGAGGACATGTTGTTGATGTTCGATGTGATGTTCCACTGCTTGAACCTTAGAATTTTCTCTTAAATATGATGTGATGGATGGTGGCTGATATCCATAAAGTGCCATAAATGGGGTCATTTTTGTTGCTGTATGGAAGGAAGTGTTATACCACCATTCAGCCAGAGGCAACCATTTGACCCATTGTGTCTATTTATCAGATACAAAGCAACGAAGATATCCTTCCAAATATTTGTTTACTATCTCAGTTTGCCCATCAGATTGAGGATGATAAGATGAGCTATGAGCTAACTGAGTACTAAGACAAGAAAATAATTCTGTCCAAAAATTTCCAGTGAAAATGGGATCTCCGCCACTTACAATAATCTTTGGGTTTCCATGTAGCTTTTGAATTGTTTCCATAAATGCAGTAGAAACTATACTGGCTTTAAATCGATGTGATAATGCACAAAAGTGTGCATACTTGGTAAGTCTGTCAACTACCACCATGATGACACTCTTTCCCTCAAACTTGGGTAAACCTGTGATAAAATCCATTGAAACCTCCTCCCAATGTTGGCTTGGAATGGATAAAGGTTGTAATAGACCCAGTGTCTTAATTGTTTCAACTTTATTTTGTTGGAAAACCAAACATTCCACCACAAACTTTTGAATATCTTATTTAAGGCCCTCCCAAAAAAATTCCTTCTTAACCCTGTGGTAAGTTTTTAAAAATCCTGATTGCCCTCCTGAGGGAGAAGTGTGCAATTCCATAAGAATATTTTGTTTTAGCTGGGAATTCTTACAGAGGTATAAGCAATCTTTGTACCATAATGAATCATTTTGCCAGCTAAATGTATTAGATGTACTGGAGTCTTGTTGTAACTTTCGAATAAGTGCCCACACTTCTTCGTCATTCTTCCATTCCTCCCTTGCTTCATTTATCCAATCTGGTTGGATAATAGAAATGGCGCGCAACAATGCTTCCACATCATCATCCTTTTTTGAGAGTGCATCTGCCACCACATTTTGCTTCCCTTTTTTGTAGATGATTTCAAAGTCATAACCCAACATCTTTGTGACCCACTTTTGTTGCTCTTCAGAGGATAATCTTTGTTCTAAAAAGTATTTAAGGCTATCATGATCCATTTTTAACTTGAAGTGTCTTCCCATTAGGTAGGGTCGCCATTTCTTAAATGCATGGAGTATTACCAACATTTCCTTCTCATAAATAGATTTGTGTAAAAACTTTCCCTTGATTGGACGACTTTCAAAAGCAATGGGTCTTTCATCTTGCATTAAAACAGCACCAATTCCATTTCCTGAAGCATCACATTCCACAATAAAGGTTTTTGTGAAGTCTGGTGTAGCTAAGACCGGTGCTTGGCACATTGCCCCTTTAAGATGCTAGAAGGCCTTTGTTGCTTCTGGAGTCCATGAAAATGCATCTTTCTTCAATAATGTTGTTAGAGGTGCTGTTATTCTCCCATAATTCTTAACAAACTTGCAATGACACCCTGTCAACCTGAGAAATCCTCGTAGATGCTTTATTGATGTGGGGATTTTCCATTCCTTAATGGCTTTAATTTTTCTAGGGTCTACCTTAACTCCTTCATGAGATACAATATGACCCAGATATTCCACCTCTTGTACTCCAAAGAAACATTTGGATCTTTTTGCATATAATTGTTTCTCCTCCAATAGTTGTAGCACCCTGTCAACATGTTCAACATAATCCTTCCAAGACTTGCTATAGATTAGTATATCATCAAAAAATACTAACACAAATTTTCTAAGGAATGGTTTGAAAATGGAATTCATCAAACCTTGAAATGTTGAAGGTGCATTAGTAAGGCCAAAAGGCATGACCAAAAATTCATAATGACCCTCATGAGTTCTAAATGCTGTTTTTGGAATGTCTTCAGTCTTCATTCTGATTTGATGATATCCTGAACGAAGATCCAACTTGGTGAAGTAAATTGATCCATGCAATTCATCCAGTAATTCATCAATGACAGGAATGGGAAACTTATCTTTAATAGTGAGCTCTTTGAGCTGCCTATAATCCAGACACATGCGCCATGATCCATCCTTCTTGTGCACCAAAACTACTGGAGCAGAGAAAGAACTTTGACTCGGTTGAATTATACCAGCCTCTAGCATTTCTGCAACGATACGTTCAGTTTCACTCTTTTGGGCATAGGGATATCTGTACGGCCTGATGTTCGGAGGAACACTTCCTGGAATTAGATGAATAGCATGATCATGATCACGAATAGGTGGGAGACCTTTGGGAGTCTCAAATACCTGGAATGATTGTCCAAGAATTTTTGGAGATCTGGAGAAATAGATGATTCCAATGTGGAAACATATAGCGAACATAATTTTCAATTACACCTCTTTGTTCCTTTTTTAGAAGCTTTGTCATACCATTAGAGCTAATTATCTTTCCCGATTTCCCTGCAATACCCCTTAATTCAACTTCCTTTCCTTCCACAGAAAATTTCATGAAAAGTTCTTGAAAATTAAAAGCTATTGTACCCAAGGATTGTAGCCATTGGACTCCTAGTACAACATCAACACCTCCCATTGGAATGGAAAGCATTGGGCTAGTCAATACATATTCTCCCATGGATAGATTGATATTATAGCACTTTCCAGAGCAATGTATTGTTCCTCCATTTGCAACCATCACTTGACACTCTGGTGCTGGATATAAAAAGCAATTCAATTCTTTTGCTACCTTACAATGAATAAAATTGTGGGTACTTCCTGAATCAATCAACACTATTACCTTTTTCTTCTTGATTTGTCCTTCTATCTTGATGGTTTGAGGAGTGGTAATTCCCGCCAATGCATTACAAGATATGGTCGGATTCATTTATTCTTTATCTAGGCTTTGTTCCTGGAGTATATCCTCTTCTTTTAACCTTTCTTGCTCCTTTTCTTCTTCCTCTTCACAATCTATGTAGAATAATTTCTTCTCAGCACACTTATGACCTTTAGTGTATTTGCTATCACAACTGTAACAAAGCCCTTTTGCTCTTTTTTCTTCCAATTGTTGTGGTGTTAACCTTATAGGTTGTGGAAAACTAGGGGCAACAACACTTCCATCTTTATATTTGTGAGTGGTATGCTTCCTGGTTGCCATAATTTTTCTTTCCATTTTTCTTGCTAACCTGAATGCCTTCTCTAATGAATCAAGTTCCCAAGGTGAACATCATGTTGGATATTATCCTTTAAAGTCCCTATGAACACATCAATCCTATGCTCCTCTGGAATAGTTTTTTACCCTTATGTTCAATTTTTGGAACTCCTCAATGTGCTCCATTATTGAACCCTTTTGTTTGAGACTTATCAATTGGCTAAAAAAAGTGTTGCTTTTCGTATCCTCATAATGTGTTGTCAATTCTTTCGTAAAAATTTCCCAATTGATAATTTATTTACGAGAGAAAAGCCATTAATACCATACAAACTAATTTGGTTCCAAATATAAAGTTGCAATACGTACCTTTTGTGTGTTTTGCACATTATTGAAATCGAAAAATTGCTCCATTTGTAATATCCATGTTGCGGGATCCTTGCCATCAAACTTCCTCATATCGATTTTTGGAATATGGTGGGTCTTCAATCCAACATTAGAGTCTATGGAATCATGATTAACATTTCTTTTGTTCTCATCATGAGTTTCCTTTACTACCCTTTCACCATTAGTGACCATTTCTTGTAGCAACATATTCATATTTATCTTCAATTCTTCCATCTTATCATCCATGCCATCAATTTTAGCGTCCATGCAATTCATCTTAGCTTCCATGCCATCCATCTTAGCTTCTACACCTTTCTTTAAAATCCATCTTAGCTTCTACACCTTTCTTTAAACCATCCATCTTAGCTTCTACATCTTTCCTTAAACCATCCATCTTAGATTTCGTTGCTTTTTGTGCAAGTGACACTTGTTGCACTTGGTCTCGTAATTTTGATATATCATGTTGCATTTCTTCCTCTTCTTCATAAGTCATGCTAGAGATTTCAATTTTCTTACTAGGTGTTTGCATTTTCTTTCCTCGTGGCATCAATTACCGATTCAAACTAATTTTTTAAACCAAGCTTATGAAAAAATTTAAAAAAAACTACACATCTTTTTTCACTTTGTAGAAGCTTGATATTGAATCTGATGTATCTCTTCAATTTTAGATCATACAATTCTAAAATTGTGACCTATAGTAGCCCTCTATGTCCTCTTTCCAATGCCACCAGTCTGATCCAAGTTGGATTCTCCAAGGAAGAGTTATGCACAATCTCCCAAGATGACCTGATTATAGAATAATTCAGTAGAGTGAACTTGTATGACGTGCCACGAGTCACTGTTTCGACCTTTGGATCTGAAAAATATATACAAGAAACTACAGTCCGTCCTCTTTCTTTACTTTCTTACGAAATTTCAATCTGATGCTCAAAGAGAAAGTTATGAAGATTTTCCCCAGGTCACCTGTTTGGAATGTAATTCAGGAGTCTGCAAAAAGACCAACTTCCTCAGCTCATATCTCCGCAAATATAGCGCGAAAAGCTCTGAAATTTGGACCCAAAATTCAGCACGATTTCTTATCAAATGGGTTTTTGTTTTAGCTTCTGAAACATCATAGAAAAAAGTTATAGCGAAAATTCCACGATGACCTGTTTGGAGCAGCAAAACCCTAGAATCCAAAGCTCTGATACCAAATGTTATGAAAACAACTCACAAAAAGATAGAAAAGAGAGATCCACACCTTAGAATTCAGCCTCTTCAAGGGGGCAACCTCCTTTACATTACATAAATGAGTAATTATTTGATGATTCAAATGAAAAAACCTCCTTTCTATATATAGGAGTCTAAGGAGTCACAATATAACCCAGCCGACCTAACAATAATAATATAAAGCCACAAAAATAACAATAGAGGGATTCTATGGGGCACAGTAATAACAATATGGGGACAATAGGGGCACAAAAATATTAATAAGGGATACAACTACAATAGTAATGGGGTAATCACTAGTATTATAGGGACCTAACATATTAACTCTATGTATATCGGAGGTAAGAACAAAGACATAAAGTTATAGAGGTGGAGAGATAGGGGGAGTGACAAGGGAGAGATGGAGGTAAACTGAAGGAGAGGGGAGAGAAGGAATAAAAAGAGAGAGAGGTAGAGAAGGGTAAAAGATGGAGAGGGAGACACAAAGATGGAGGGGGAAGAGAGAGGAGAGTGGGAGGGACATAGTGAGAGGATTGGAGGGCAGAGAGAGAGAGAGGGACAGGGGAAGAGAGATAAAAATAGGAGAGGAAGGGCGAGAGAGGAAGGATGAGAGAGAGGAGGAGAGAGGGAGGGATAGAGATATGGAGTTGGAGGGGGAGAGAGGCATAAATGAAGAAATACATAGAGAGTGAGAAGTGGAGAGAGAGAGAGGGACTGACAAGGGAGAGACGAGAGAAAGAATGTATGTTTAGGGGTGAGATAAAGAGATAAATAAGGAGAGATAGAGAGAAGGGGGGAGAGAAGGAGAGAAAAGGAGAGAGGGAGAGATATATTAACATAGAGAGAGAGAGAGAGAGAGAGAGAGAGAGAGAGAGAGAGAGAGAGATGGGGGAAGAGATAGGATTGGAGGGAAAAGAGAGAGAGAGAAAGAGAGAGAGAGAGGGTAGAGAGAGATAGAGAGAGTGAGAGAGTGAGAGAGAGGAAGAATGAGAGATAATACTTGAGAGAGAGAAGGAGAGTGATGGGGTAAGAGAGAGGATTAGAGAGAGAGAGAGAGAGTGATGGGTGAAGAGAGAGGAAGGTAGGAGAGAAAGGGAGAAAGAGGAAGTACGAGAGAGAAGATTTGAGAGAGGAGGAGAGAGGGACGGATAGGGATATGGAGTTGGAGGAGGAGAGAGGGAGGGAAGAAGAAATACATAGAGAGTGAGAAGTGGAGAGAGAAGGAGTAACAATGGAGAGATGGAGAGAGAGTGTGTATGTTTGGGGTTGAGAAAAAGACAAAGAAGCAGAGATGGAGAGAATGGGGGAGAGAATGAGAGAGGGAGGGATATAGTAACAGAGTTGGAGGCTGAAGAGTAAGAGAGAGAGAGAGAGAAAGAGAGGAAGGAAGAGATAGAGGATGTGAGAGAGTGGAGTGAGGGGAGATGCAGTTGGAGGGAGAGAGAGAGAGAGGTAAGAAGAAAGAAATATAGAAATAAATTTGGAGAGAGAGAGAGAGGGAGTGATAAAGAGGATGGAGAGGGGGAGAGAGGAAAGAAGTAGGGAAGAGAAATAGAAGCGGGGGAGAGGGAGAGAAGTGGAAGAAAGAGAAAGAGGGAGAGGAGGAGGGATGGATAGGTAGATAGATTGAAGAAATAGAGTGTATGTTTTGGCGGTGATATAGAGAGGAAAATGGAGATAGAGATATAGATGGAAAGTGAAGAGAGGAAAGAAGAGAGAGATGGAGAGAGGGAGGGAGGGACAAAGAGATTGATAGATATGAAGTGAAATAGAATGTGTGTTTGGGGGATTGAGATAGAGTGGAAAATAAGGAAAGATGGAGGGAGATATAGATATTTTTTTTTGGGGGGGGGGGGGGGGGGGGAGGAAAGAATATTTCTTGCACTAGATACATTGATTTCAGTGTAGACGGTGATTTCTAATCCAATTTGATTTCTTGCACTAGATGCATTGATTTTAGTGTAGATGTTGATTTCTAATGATATTTGATTGCTTTCACTAGATGCATTAATTTCAATGTAGATGATTTCTAATCCTATTTGATTGCTTGCACTAAATGCATTGATTTCAATGTAGATGGTGATTTCTATTCCTATTTTATTGCTTGCACTAGATGCATTGATTTCAATGAAGATGGTGATTTCTATTCCTATTTGATTGCTTGCACTAGATGCATTGATTTCAATGTAGATGTTGATTTCTAATAATGTTTGATTGCTTGCACTAGATGCATTGATTTCAATGTAGATGGTGATTTCTAATATTATTTGATTGCTTGCACTAAATTCATTGATTTCAATGTAGATGGTGATTTCTAATCCTATTTGATTGCTTGCACTAGATGCATTGATTTCAATGTAGATATTGCTTTATAATCCTATTTTCTTACTTGCACTAGGTGCATTAATTTTAGTGTAGATGTTGGTTTATAATTTTCTTATGTGCATCAGATGAATTGATTTGAGTGTAAATGTTGATTTCTAATCTTGTTTGATTGCATTCATTAGATGCAGTGATTTTAGTGTAAATGCTGTTTTCTAATCTTATTTAATTGCTTGCATTAGATTCATTAATTTCAATGTAAATGTTGATTTCTGTTTTAATGTAATTGGATGTATGATGGTACATTAATTTTAAAGTGATTTGATTAACATTGTGCATTGATTTCATTGTAAGCACAAAAAATTATTGACAATGTATATCAATTTTTGTGTTATAGTAATTCAACCTATTAATATTGGAGAGAAGGAGAGACAAGGAATGTTGTTTACTACAATAGATTGAGCTAAAGATTTAAACGGTTTATGGTTTAACCTATCCTTTTCATAGAATCGATATGAAAATATGACAATCAATATGAACAGATAACAAAAGTAGAAAGGGTGACAATATGAATAACAGAATAAAATGGTTTTAGATTAATCACAATAAAGACTATTTGTAATTGACTATATTCTTATTATTCACATTTTCTATCATTCAACATTATTACATTGTCCCTTTACATTCAAAATTTATATTTCATCATTTGTCATCATTAAAGTTATTATCATCACAACAAACTGAGGCAACTAAGCAAATTTAAAATTAAAATAAAGAGATTAATCTGAGACATATTAGCATATTTAAAATGATTATATTAATATTAGATGAATTTACGTATTATTGATAAAATTAATCATATGTTCGTTAGAGTTTCTTTGGCCACACATGATTGAAACCAACCTAGATCCATCTTAACTCTGGATCTATCAAGCACTGAGAGAGATCAAATCTTTTGAGGTACAAACCTTTCCTCAAGTTTTACACTAAAAAAAGAGGTTTGCACCTCAAGAGATGTGATCCCTCTCGTCGCTTGATAGATTGGAGTTAAGATGGAACTAGGTTGACTTTATTTTAAAATTGAGGAAATTACAAATATTTTTGAAAGTAACTTTTCATTAAAATAATAATTCTTTGCTTTCAATTACATAAATTGATATAAAACTAGGTTGGATCTATCTTAATTTTAGATCTTAATTTTGGATTTACCAAGCGCAGAGGGGATCAATTCTCTTTTCCCTTTAAAAAAGGTTTGTATATGAAGAGATTTTATATTCCCTCTGACACTTGGTAAATTAGGAGAATATGATTGAATTAGTAATTATAATTATAATTATTAATTTTATATTTCACTTTACTTATTTTTGTTTTTATAATTTATCCCAACTTTATTTTTCTTAACCTTTTTCACATTAAATTTTAATTTATAGAGTTTCCTCAAATTAGATGTTAAAATTAATTTTCAAATAAGGTAAATTGGCTATATTTTCTAATATTAAAAGTTATTTTTAATTTGCCCCATGGTGTAGATTAGTTGATGATAGAATGGGTTGTTAAGGCATTTCTTATGATGTTATTGGTTTAAACTTTGATTAGCTCAGTGTGCCACGTGTGAGGCAATGTGGTTACACTTGGAGGTGATTGTGGTAGTGGATAGAATCAATACTTAAGTACAAACATGCTATAGTTGTCTATTCTGTCATATACAAAAAAATAACAACAATAATAACAATTCGAGGGAGAATTCTATGAGCAGACTTGTGGGGTTGCCATGGGCTCCCCCCTGTCCCCTGTCGTCACCAATCTCTTCATGGAGGAGTTTGAGTCTAAGGCTTTAGCCTCCTCTCGTCTCTTACCGAAGCTTTGGAAAAGATTCGTTGATGATACTGGTGTTGTCTGGTCTCATGGTCCTGTCGAGCTAGATCATTTCTTCAATCACCTCAATAACCAGACCGCCGCCATTAAATTCACGATGGAAAAAGAAGTTAATGGTTGTCTTCCGTTCTTGGATGTTCTCATCTCTAAGAAGGCAGATGGTTCCTTTTCTCATCAGGTGTTTAGAAAGAAGACGCATACTGAGCAATATTTGCATGCGTCTTCGCATCATTTCCCAGCTCAGAAGTTAGGGGTTCTTAGCACGCTTGCCACCCGTGCTGTTAGAATTTCGGATGAGGAGAACCTGGAAGCGGAAAAGGCCCATCTCCTGGATGTCTTTGAGAAGAATGGTTACAATAGGCACCTTGGTCGGAAAGCCTTCCTCAAGGCTAGGAAGGAGCCTTCTACCCAAAGGGTTCCTAAAGATCATATCTCGGGTGTGAACCTACCTTACATCCAAGGGACCACGGACATGATTGCGAGGATTCTGAGGAAGTACGATGTGTCCACTACTTTTAGGCCTCTCAACACTATCCGTGGCTCCCTCAGGTCTGTGAAAGACCCTATTGACCCTAAGGACATGAAGGGCGTCTATGTCATTCCCTGTTCCTGTGGGACCCCTTATATTGGTGAGACTGGTCGCTCTATTAATCAACGGATTAGCGAGCATTTGGCGGACTTAAGGCATGGTAGGACCAAGTCCTCAGCCCTGGCTGAGCATGCGGGGAAGACTATGCATCATGTATGTATAGAAGAGGCTCAAGTCATTGCCAAAGTAGCGCAGTTTCACCATCGCAAATTTAGAGAGGCCCTGGAGATTGAGAAAAGGCTGAACAATCTTAATAGGGATGATGGCTGGAAGATTAGCAGTTGCTGGGTCCCAGCCTTGTCTTCCTAGCCTCCTCATTCCCCTTTTGTTAGGTCTTATGGTCTCTGTCTTCCATCTTCTTAAGGTGTGTTTTTGGCGAATTAACTAATTCCTTATATATTGGACTATTAAACCCTATTTTAAACCTTATTAGTAATAATCTATTTACCTAATTGACATAGATATCTTTTTAGTATTACTTATTTAATGAATATAGATTATTAAATATAAATTATAGAAAGTGATATAGTTGATAAAATGACCTTTATGTCAAATAATAAATAAGAAATTATTATTTTATATATAATACTTTGATATGATTATATGATATACCCATAATAGTGAGTGAGTTTGAGTTAGTTATATTTTTGGATATTCTATTATTAATAAACATATACTTTAATTATATGTAACTAAATAATAAACATTTAACAAGAATACTAAATTAAAAATATTGGAATTATACATTGTATAGATTATTTAATAAACATAAATTATTATTTTTATTTTCGAATGGGCCAATTTGATATAATTAATTAAATAATATATTAAAGTTTACCTTTGGACCTTAGCTTTAAACAAGTAATATTAAATTAATACAAAATGTACCTATATTCTATTATTAATAAACATATACTTTAATTATGTATTTACCTAATATAACTAAATAATAAGGATTTAACAAGAATACTAATTTATAAATATTGGAATTATATATTATATAGATTATTTAATAAACATAAATTATTTTTGAATGGGCCAATTTGATATAATTAATTAAAATAAGATATTAGAGTTTACCTTTGGACCATTAGCTTTAAACAATTAATATTAAATTAATACACAATTATTAATTAACATATACTTTAATTATGTATTTACCTAAATAATAAAGATTTAACAAGAATACTAATTTAATAATATTGGAATTATCAATTATATAGATGATTTAATTATTATTTTTATTTTCGAATGGGCCCTTTGATATAATTAATTAAAATATTATATTAGAGTTTACCTTTAGACTTCTAGCTTTATACAATTATTATTAAATTAATACACAATTTACCTAATGTAACGAAATTTCTTAGAAAAGTAATTTAATACTAAATAACATTGGAATGATATTATTTAATTAAATATGAACGATTATACATGACCATTATTTTAAGATTGTATAAATACTATATTATTCATACTCAAAATTAACAAAGAAACCCTCTTAGTATATAAGCTAATAAAAATAGATTATAGGTTTTAGCAATATTAAAAATATAATTAGTGGTTTGACTAAGACCTTTGGTCAAAATTAGCTGTTGGCATTATAGCCGTTGGGATCTCTGCACACTCTATTTAAGCCAGCTTAGCCAGATTGGTCTTCAACTTGTCCTGACGATGAACCACACTGGTTGGTTCGAAACGCGTCGACAAAAGATTGATTATGTGATTTTTGCCGAAGATTATCTAAACAATAACAATCTTATTTTTTTTAATTTTATTGAATTAACTATTTATCAAAATTAGATTTTATTAAAAGCACATGATTTTATTGGAAGCAGTTTAGGTGATGGAAATAAAGGAAACTAATTTTCTTGTAAGCATTTTCTAAATTGTATCTCCACTCAAACAATCTCATAGAAAAAAAGTCTTGACCCCACCCATCAAGCAAGCCACCAAATGTCACCTTGGTGGCCTTCTCTCACTCTTTAGACTGCAAGAACGATATCCTTATCTAGTGGGGGAGCCTTAAATATCGAGCTAAGCTAGGTCATTGAGTAATGAAAGGAAGTTCCTTAATGAAGACTAGTGATTTGACACTACTCACTCTCAAAGTAAAAGGTCAGGGATAAGTGTGCGAATAGTCAAACAAACCATGAATTATTAACAAATTTTGAATGATTTTAATTACACAACTATGCTTATTCATGCAACCAAATTATAATTGAAAAATGAAAGATAAAGCTTGCTTAATTAACCATATAACATGAGATGCTAGTGAAGAATATATACAATGGAACAATAAAAATAGAAAATGAATCATAAATTGTCTATACAAGTAAGGCATTAGATAATTCATTCATCGTATTCATGAGCATTGGAGATTGAGAGTTCGTTATCATCATCAAGAGACCATTCCACAATTAAGAGATCATACACCAACAATATTAACTATGTTTAGGACAAAAAAGAGTAATGTGTTTGCAATGATAAATAAAGGAAATATTCAAACTTATCATTGTTACTAAGGACAATGAAGACAACAAAGTTGAATGTGGACTACTTACACATTTGTAACATTCAAATGTCATCCATTTATCATCATGCAAGTTGCATGAAGGAAATTTGGTAGTGGTACTAAGTGAACATTCTTTGATCAAAGTTCATACCCTCTCCTTAGCACTACCACTTTGCAAGATGAATAAGAAATGTGAAATATATGTGCAACCAACTAAATAAGTTGGAAAGGTTGTTGCAACATATATAGGTGGTCATGTCATGTTGCAAAAGGAGGTGTTGGTCCACTCCCCTTTTCGAAAATTTCTCAACCTTTGAATTTGATTCCCCATGAATGCGATCAAATTATGTGACCCTAAAGATTCTTATAAGCTCCATAATTTTAATCATCCTTTGATCCAATAAAGAAGTGTACAAGGAAGTATAACCTTTCACCAAATCTAAAACAACCTTTGAATCCCCTATGACTTTTAAGTTTAGATTGTTGAAGTGACGCAATTAAAATGACTAACATAAATGACTAATTTATATTATTGTAGTTTTTGTTAGGTAGTCATATTTTTTTTCTTAGACTAAATTAGTCATTTATGTTAGTCATTTTTAGTAGTATTACTTATTAGCTAGTCGTATATTTTAAATGGTGACTAAAATAGTAATTTATGTTAGTCGTTTTTAGTTGGGTCTCTTAATATTGCTAATTTTTTGTAGTATTTCACTTGGGAAAGTTGTGGTGACTAACTTTTCTAGTTACCTAGTCACTAATTTCACCATTTTCTACTAGTTCCAACTTGTTATGCCAAGCGTTTTTGTTGTCTTCTAACACCTTTTTGATGATATTCACCAAACTTTCGTTGTCTTCTAACAAATTTTTGATGATATTCACCAAACTTTTATTTGAGGATTCAGCCAACCCATTACCCTAAGGGTAATAAGTTGTTTAATGTCACAAAATTATGTGGTATTTATGGAAAAAATTAACCATCTTAATAGAATTAAAGGTTGTAGCATTATCAATGATGAGTTTTCTAGGATAGCCAAATCTGGAGAGGATATTATTCTCAAGGAATTTAATAATGACAACATCAGTGGAAGCTCTGGAAGGGGTGGCCTTTATACATTTGGTAAAGTAGTTAGTGGCTGTAGGAATCCACTTATGTTGGGCAGAGGAAGAGGAATGAATTTCACCAATGAAGTCCAATCCCCATTGCTAGAAGGGGCTTTCAATAGAGACAGGCTTTAATGGAAAGGGTAACAATTTTTACTTTCCCTCAAAAATCTGGCATTTATGGCATGAGGTTACTTGTTTGTGAATGTCAGGGAAAAGAGAGGCCAATAGAAACCAGTTCTAAGGATTTTATTAGCAGTGGTTTTCCAATAAATATGTCCACCACAATCTCCTTCATGAAATTCTTGCATAACTTTTTCTGCATCATCCTTTAACAAGCATTTAAGTGAAATACCCCTAGCATCTTTCCAATACAAAACATTGTCTATAATGAAAAATTTAACTACTTTAAACTTTAGAAATCTTACCTTTGTTTTTGTCAAACCAAGAGGAGGATTTAAATTAAATAAAACATAAAGCAAGTCTGCATACCCAAGTGAATGCCTCATCAATTTTTGGAGTCGCCTGTTCCCCTTGATTATCTAATGAATCAACCAAGTTAATGTTTAAAGCATCGAAATTTGACTCAGACATTAATTTGGCTAGTCCCTGACCTTTGATTAACTTGGTGGGCTTGATTTCTAAGTCATATTCAAGAATGACAGCAATCCATTTGCCTCATTTCCCATTAGGTCCATTTTGTGTCAAAATGCATTTAACCACTAAATTAGGTACATAAGAAATAATATGGGAATTAAAAATATATACTCTAAAATATTTTATTGCTTTAACCAATGCAAATGCATGCTTTTCCATAATGTTGTATTTCAAAGATGAATCCCTTAAAGCTTTACTAAAGAATGCAATAGGATACTCAAAACCTTCATCGTTTTTTTGTAGTAAGACCGGTGCAATAGTGTGTTTACAAGAAAAAGAGAAGATTATGAAATATTTTGTAAAATATGGGCTAATCAACACTTGTGCTTTGGTTAATCGCTGTTTAACTGAGTCAAAGTATTGTTTAGCCTTAATACTCCACTTGATTTCTGAATCCTTTTTAAGCATGTTTGTCATGTTTCTAAGAAGTTCTGCAAGGTTAGGAATGAATCTCCTGAGGAAATTTATTTTACCAATAAAAGATTGAAGCTCTTTGATATTTCTTGGATGATTGATTTTTAATATTGCTTCAATTCTACTAGGAACAATCCTAATTCCATCCTTAGAAGTAATGTGACTAAGAATTTTTCCTTCCTCAATGCCAAACAATGTCTTAGGATTTAGTGAGATGCCAAACCTTCTACATTTTTCAAACACTCTTCTCAAATGTGCTAAATGTTCCTCATCAGTTTTAGAATAGACAATAATGTCATCTAGATAAATCACAATAAAATGGCTAATTTCATCAGCAAAGGCAATATCCATTGCTTTTTGGAAAGTGGCTCCAACATTCATTAACCCAAAGGGCATTTTCACATACATGAAAGTTCCCCATGGTGTAGTGAAGGAAGTTTTATCCTGATCATCAAGATGCACTAAGACTTGGTTATAACCTGAGAAACCATCTAATAAGGAAATTATACTAGACCCTACTACCTTTTGCAATATATGATCCATTTTAGGTAAGGGGTAGTTGTCTTTAAGGGATACCTTATTAAGATTTCTAAAATCAATACATAATTTGATTTCTCCAGTTTTCTTTCTAGTAGGTACAATGTTAGACACCCATTTAGAATATCTAAGAGGAAGTATAATTTTAGCATCATACATCATTTTCACTTCTTTTTCAACCAAAGGCATTAGGACAGGATTTATCCTACGAAGTTTTTGTTTGAATGGTTTTTGATCTTCCTTGATTAGAATTTTGTGTTTTATGATACTAGTGTCGTATGCTTTTAGATGCTCATCACTCCAGGCAAAGACATCTATGAACTCTTTTAAAAGAATTATGTATCGTTGTTTTGTGACAATAGGAAGTGATTTTGAGAGTTTTATCATTTCAGGATTCTACTCACTACCTATATTGCATTCTTCTATGTTTGCCCATGTGGGTTCCATTTTTGGCTTCTTTGCTACATCTTTAAAATCAAAAAATTCTTCTAACGGAGCTAGAACCCTAGCTAGAACATTACCCTTAAGCTAAAGTACTTCAAATTCTTCTTTTTCTGGATCTATTTCATGCAATTCTAATTTATGTACATCTTTACTGACTGAAATATTTACATCAGAATCATCAAACTGCTTATCTACATTAACATATTCAACAATTTGGTTTTCTATTTCACCTTGTAAATCTATGCTACATTCCTTATACTCATCCTTGGATTGCAAAAAGTTTTCAATATTCTTGTCACTTTCAAATACCTGCTAGTATCTCATATTATCGGGTACAGCTCGATGATGTTTAACTTCCACTGTATATTGTCTGTTAGGGTGAGGAATTTTGCATGTGCTAGTTGAAAAAGCTAAACCATTAGCCAGGACATTTTGATTTCTGGGAATGACAACAAGATCATATTCTACAAAAGTTCCTAGAAAGTCAAGCACAACATTTCTGTAGGCTCTCAATCTAGGATGTTTTGCAGCATATTCTCCTTTGATCTATTTTAGAATTAATTCAGAATCCCCTTGAACTGTAATTCTTTTAACACCTAGCCTTTTCAATAATTCCAATGCTAAGAGAAGTATCTCATATTCTGCTATACTATTGGTGCAATGAAAGTTGAGTTTATAGGAATGACCTCCTGCATGATTGTTCCCTGAATTGGACACTCAAACACTTACCCCTGAACCTTCTTTGCTACAAGATTCATCAAAGCTCATATTCCAAAAAGGTTCAGTTTCAGTGTTTTTTCACACAATTTGTGTTTGATTTTCATGTTTTTCATCAATGTCATTTTCTGCTTTAGTAACCTGTGCATCAATGTCCCCATCATTATAAAAAATGAATGAGTCCAATTTAGAATGAATAGAGTAAAGAGGATAGTTATGTAGTTTCTCTTGACTACTGACCATATAATTCATTAAAGTTTCCCTATACAGTCTTCTTTGTTGACCAAACACTAGTATAATGGCGTAAGTCATGTCCATTTGTAGGGTTCCTTGTAATTTTTCTCCCCATGAGCGTGACAATAACATGCCATACTTAGGGGGAATGTCTACAACCATTATATCTGTCAATAAACTATTATCAGGGATTTGGGCTACAGTAACACATAGGTCTTTGATGAGACCTAGGCATCTAACTTTGCTAGAATCAAAGGAATACAAATCGTTGTATTGTCTAGTAATGTCAATTCCTAGCTTTTCCATGACAACGTTTGGCATTAAATTATGGGATGCACCTGAATCTAGCATAGAATTATGGAGAATTTTATCATGAATATTCAAACTGACATAAAATGGAGGGACTCCTCCTTCTTGTGGTTTGCCTTCAACTTCTGGCCCAAATAAGAGTTCAGGCTGATCATCATTCAAATTTACATCATCAGTTTTCTCCCCAATGTTTAATGCTTTCATGACCTAAGTCCTGTATGTATTTTTGTTCATTAATTCAGTTAAGGGGATAAAAATTTTCAGCTTGGCAAGTTCATTTTCTAGACCCAATGGTGTTTGATTCTTAAGCAGATTTGGAAAATTAGACTTATCAACAGCTACTTTTGTGGCCAGTTCTGTTTGTTGACTAGTAGACAGAGATCAGTTTGAGTGGTTCTAGAAGGAGTATCAATGAAATTTTTCATAGCATCTTATGCTAGCTTCTTTCCAAGATTTTCAGTGGTTTTCTTAGGAAGCTTTTCTGTTGTTTTCTTGGAATCAAAATCAAAGACCTTTTTGAGAGGAATTTCAACATTCCTTTTATTGGCAGTATCTTGATTTTTCTTACTTCTAAGATTATACTACCTATGGAATTCCATTATGGCATTTTCAAATCCTTGTTTGTATTCATCTGACTCTTCAGAATCCATTTCAGTATGGGCTATAAGAAAAATCTCTTGCTCCTCTTGAGTGGAAAACTATTTCCTCATCACTTATCCTTAATGAGTTTATCTTATTATCATCCAAATCTTCCACAATGTTCCCCTCATCATCTGTGTAATTTTCCTGAAAAGGAGGCTGGACCTGCTGGTCTGGTCCCTTCTGTTCTCTTTGCTTAATTTGGGAAACATTTCTTCTAAAGTTTTGGTTTCTATTTTGAGGGACATTTTGGTTTTCTCTTAATTGAGTTTGGTCATTAATGTTCACTCTTTGCATCATTTGATTAACTACTCTGACTAAGTTATCAATATTATGGTCAACAACAGAGGTAGAAGGTTATTCTTTTATGGTTACTATGCGTTCAAACTTCTATTTGGCCTTTTTGGCTAGGATGTTAGCTTCAACTTTAATTGCATTTGCTTGCATTTATTCCAAAGTTGTTGGGTCTCTTTCTCTAAGTTGATATTCCATGTCTACATCGAAACCATATAGAAAATCAATCAGAGCTAGGCCAGGGGAGGGCTTGATGTCTTGTGGGGTGGCATTGTAAATAGTATTGAATCGTTCACAATATTCTTCCACAATTTCATTGGGTTTTCTTTTTAACCTTTTATATTCATTTAGGAGTTGAAGTGGGTTCTTCTTGATCTCCCATCTAGCTAAAAAAATTTGATGGAAAGCATCAAGGTTGGCTATACTTCCTATAGGTAAACCCCTAAACCATTTCTTGACATCACCTCCTAAGCTTTGGGCAAACAATCTCATTTTAACATCAGCTTCATCCTTTTCTTGGAGGTCAAACACATCATTCATCCTATCCACATGTTATTGGGGAGTATTAGCACCAGTATTATCAAAGGTCACAATTTTGGATGGATAATCTGCAAGCATAGAATTTAGCTGGCTTGGTAACACCAAAGGTGTGTACGTTCCTGCCATAACTATCTTGGTATATTGACTTGAGGATGGACCTAATGGAGGTGCAGTTTTGATAACTACAGGGATAATAGGGATAGTATATTGAGAAATCATAGGTAGGGAAGTTGAAACTATAGAATGAGTAGGACTAAGAGGCTGTAGATGTACAGATTGGGAAGACTGACAAGATAAAGAGGCTGTTGCAACAGTCAAAGAAGAGAATTCAATAGATTGCTGAATGAAAACTTCTTCGATAGCTTGGTCCAACACTGAAACTGGACCTTGTAATTTGTCAAATTTTTGTAAAGATTCAAGATCAGGATTTTTTTCAAGGTCTTGGGTTTGGGGTACATATGGTTGCAGTATGGATTTATCTATGACAGTTTGATCTACAAAATCCTCAAACTTTGATCTAAACAAACTTTGCTGGAAAAGAAAATCAAATTCTATGTCTTGTAAAGTTTCAAATTTCTATGGGAGAGAATTAGACCTTGACAAAGGAATATTATCAGGGAGAGAATTGAATCTAGACAGAGGACTATTACTACCTTGACTCTTGGTAAAGCTACTCTTTCTCACTAGTTTCTTAGGGTCATCTACAATTTCAGCAGGGTTGGGATTAGGGTGAGATCTAGTGTAAATTATTTTGGGAGTCAAGGCTATAAAAAATCATCACACACAAATCAAAGTCAGAATCAATGATACAATAGATATCTACAAAATAACAACATTAGATCATGTATTTCAAAATGGTACAACAATTGCTTCCTGAAATACTGATTTTAAACCAGGGAATAATAATGTTTTAGATTAAAATGTATTCTTCCCCAATATGGTTGCCACTATGTTGTCATTCTATATTTTTGAGGTTGAGGGAGTAAATACATTGGACAACATCAAACCACTTTTGAAGCTAGGATCTAGCCCTGCCAGCTTTAGAGAAGGATCTCTATTTATGATTTAACTTTGTTTTTTAGTTGATTTTAGGCTAGTTATAATTATGCTTGGTTGTTTGTTTGAATTTGGTTGATTGGTTTGGTTGGTTGGTTTGATCAAATTATTTACTTTCCATTGGGCTATGGAGTCAAATATGTTGGATATTGCATCAAATATTTAAAGGAACAATCACAGGGCAATCTGGTTGCATTTACTGGATCTTTAAAGTGAATTATGAAATGGAGAAGAGGTGATTTCAGTAATAATTGAAAAGAATTTAAGAATTTTTCAATTAGACTTCAGAAGAAAAACATATAGCTTGTAAAATAGTCCAAATAAGGTGTTCAATTAACAAATCTTATTTTTCACATTTCCTGTTTTACAATTAGATTTTCAAATGACTATAAAGTAGAGAATAATAGTAAAAAAAACAATTACAATAAGAAGAACACCACCAGTAAATTGTAGCACAAGAATCCCGTGAAAGTCTTTGTATTAATGACACTCTAGCAGCATGAAAAAGGGACAATTCTTAATAAGAAGTATTACAATGACCAAGAACTGACCCTCAATACTTCGAATGAATGAAGTATTTAAACAAAATTTCCAAAAATATTACAATCTATGCTGCATTGAAATGGCAATCTATTATTGATTACAAAATAATTGAATTGACTAATATGACAAAAAAAGGTGAATTTGGTGAAGTGATCTAGAGGTATGGCACTATTTTTGCAAAGAATAGTCGCTAAGTCACCACAATTTTGGTGTCATGCTAGGTGTAGCTGATCTTTTCTTTAGTCTTGAAATTCACACAATTTATCCCACCGCTCCCATCTAGTGATTTTTGTTTGCTTGCGGTAGATCTCATATACCTTGGTATACCGAGAAAATGTGGGTTTTACTACAAAAATATGCTTTATCTCATGCTGGATGAAACTCATGTTGCTGATAGCTTCCAAAAATCTCTCCCTGTCATAGCACCTTTAATGTGGGAAGACTTGGCAGTATCCTTTGCAATGTCTTTAAGCTTATTCATATAATATTCCTTGGTCATCAGTTTGTCATTGATTACAAATAAAGAAGGTAGGCCCTTCTTAGTTAATGCTTAATTTCTGGCGAAAAATATGTTAACTGCTACCTTCAAAATGTGACATTTTTCTGTAAGCTGCATAAACAAATTCTTCTTTGTTAGAACTTTCTTCACTTCTAAGATTGTTTCTGTCCTATCATCTACTCCCAAATCATCCAATTCATATCTTCTTTTAGAATTTAAAAACTTGATGATGCCATTGGATGTGGTAGGCATATCTCCCAACTCAGTGTTAATAGTGGAAATGGCCTGATTGGCTCTCTCAATCAACTCTTTCTGTTCAAATATAATCTGGATACATGGCCAAATTTCATCCATGGATTCAATAATATTGTTCCATATAATTTCTTTAACTTGGGCCAGTGTGTGTCCAATAGAGGACTCAATTACTGATTTCCTCCATGCTTCTATTTGGTTTTCAGCTCTCTGTAGCTCTTCTCCATGGAAAATTTCAGTCTTTGTTTTCTGGTCTTGCAGAATATTAACTTGAGCCTGCAATCTTTTAGTTTCTTTAGTTTAGAGAGACATATTCCCCACTACACTAGCCAATTGATCTGCAGTAGACCCTGTGTTTGTTGTAGAAGATGTAGTTATAGGAATTGCTGTAAGAGGCATTACTTGCAAATGGACAATAGACATTGTGGAAGCTTGCTGCTTTTCTTTGATGATTTTTTCCATCTCTTTTTCTATTTGTTTCAATTGTACATTCTATTCCATGTTGAGCTTCATCATGTCTACCTTCTGTGACTGTTTATTCAATGTATTTGGTAAGAGGATCTTCTGTGGCTGGGAATTTCAACTGATTTCTCAATGCTGCTATGTCAGTATTCTTCTTTCTTACAAGCTCTTCTGCAACATTGATATTGGCAGGATCATATTCTACTTTGATTACCAAGTCCTCCAAAGCTTTGATCCTTATGTATTTAGCCAGTGAAGAGACTTTCTCCATCTTCAGTTGTTACTAAACATTAGCTAAAGTGACCTGTAGACAAACTCATAGCAGTGTTAGTGAGAGTAGATGAAATCATTTGACCAGTATGTTTGTGCATCACCATTTGGTCATTGGGATGTATGCCGTTTACATCAAATTCAAATTAATTTTTCTTGTAATCTTGTTGGGTCCCTATAATACTAGTGATTACCCCATTACTATTGTAATTGTACCCCTTATTAATATTGTTGTGCCCCTATTGTCCCCATATTGTTATTACTGTGCCCCATAGAATCCCTCTATTGTTATTTTTGTGGCTTTATATTATTATTGTTAGGTCGGTTGGGTTATATTGTGACTCCTTAGACTCCTATATATAGAAATGAGGTTTTGCCATTTGAATCATCCAAGAATTGTTCATTTATGTAATGTAAAGGAGGTTTCCCCCTCGAAGAGGATGAATTCTAAGGCGTTGATCTATCTTTTCTATCTTTTCTTGAGCTGGTTTCATAACATTTGGTATCAGAGCTTTGGATTCTAGGGTTTTTCTGCTCCAAACAGGTCATCGTGGAATTTTCACTATAACCTTTTTTCTGTGATGTTTCAAAAGCGAAAAAAAAAACCCATTTGAGACGAAATCTGAACCTTGGGTCCAAATTTCAAAGCTTTTCGCGCTATATTTGCGGAGATATGATCTGAGGAAGTTGGTCTTTTTGCAGACTCCTGAATTACATTCCAAACAGGTGACCTGGGGAAAATCATCATAACTTTCTCTCTGAGCATCAGATTGAAATTTTGTAAGAAGCTATAGAAAGAGGACGGACGGTAGTTTCTTGTATATATTTTTCAGAGCCAAAGGTTGAAACAGGGACACGTGGCATGTCGTACAAGATCGCTCTACTGAATTAGTCTATAATCAGGTCACTGTGGGAGATTTGGCATAACTCTTCATTGGAGAATCCAATTGGGGTCAGACTAGTGGCATTGGAAAGAGGACACAGAGGGCTACCGTAGGTCACAATTTTAGAACTGGATGATCTGAAATTACAGAGCTACATCAGAGGCAATATCGAGCTCCTACAAATTGAAAAAAGGTGTGTAGATTTTTTAAATTTTTGCTTAAGTTTGGTTTGAAAATTTATTTTGAAGGAATTCAAAGGGCATAGTGGAGCATTAATATCTGTAACTGATGCCCCGAGGAAAGAAAATGCAAACACCTAGTAAGCAATCTGAAAGCTCTAGCATGACTCATGAAGAAGAGGAAGAAATGCTACATGATATATCAAAATTACAAGACCAAGTGCAACAAATTTCACTCTCACAAAAGCTAACAGAAGGTAAGATAAATGGCGTGGAATCTAAGATAAAGGGAGTGGAAGCCAAGATTGATGATTTGAAGATAGATTTGAAGGAAGATTTGACAAATTTTCTACAAGAAATGCTTACTAATGGTGAAAGGGGAGTAAAGAAAACTCATGATGCGAACAAAGGAAATGTTAATCATGATTTCATAGACTCTAATGTTGGATCAAAGATGCACCATATTCCAAAAATCGATATGAGTAAGTTTGATGGCAAGGACCCAGCAACATGGATATTACAGATGGAGCAATTTTTCAATCTCAATAATGTGCAAAACACACAAAAGGTACGTATTGTAACTCTATACTTGGAACCAAATTAGTTTGTATGGTATCAATGGCTTTGCTCTCGTAAACAATTTATCACTTGGGCAATTTTTATGGAAGAATTGATAGCACATTATGAGGATACAAAAAGCAACACTTTTTTGAGCCAATTGATAAGTCTCAAATAAAAGGGTTCAATAATGGAGCACATTGAGGAGTTCCAAAAATTGAACGTAAGGGTAAAAAATATTCTAGAGGAGCATAGGATTGATGTGTTCATAGGGTCTTTAAAGGATAATATCCAACATGATGTTCATCTTTGGGAACCTGATTCATTAGAGAAGGCATTCAAGTTAGCAAGAAAAATGGAAAGCAAAATTATGGAAACCAGGAAGCATACCACTCACAACTATAAAGATGGAAGTGTTGTTGCCGCTAGTCTTCCACAACCTATAAGGTTGACACCACAAAAATTGGAAGAAAAAAGAGAAAAAGGGCTTTGTTACAGTTGTGATAGCAAATACACTAAAGGTCATAAGTGTGCCGAGAAGAAATTATTCTACATAGATTGTGAAGAGGAAGAAGAAAAGGAGCAAGAAAGGTCAAAAGAAGAGGATATACTCTAGCAACAAAGCCTAGGTGAAGAACAAATGAATCCGACCATATCTTGTAATGCATTGGCGAGAATTATCACTCCTCAAACCATCAAGATAGAAGGACAAATCAAGAAGAAAAAGGTAATAGTGTTGATTGATTCAAGAAGTACCCACAATTTTATTCATTGTAAGGTAGTAAAAGAATTGAATTGCTTCTTATATCTAGCACCAGAGTGTCAAATGATGGTTGCAAATGGAGGAACAATAAATTGCTCTGGAAAGTGCCATAATATCTAGCTATCCATGGGAGAATATGTATTGACTAGCCCAATGCTTTCCATTCCAATGGGAGGTGCTGATGTTGTACTAGGAGTCCAATGGCTACAATCCTTGGGTACAATAGCTTTTAATTTTCAAGAAATTTTCATGAAATTTTCTGTGGAAGGAAAGGAGGTTGAATTAAGGGCTATTGCAGGGAAACCGGGAAATATAATCAGCTCTAACGGTATGACAAAGCTTCTAAAAAAGGAACAAAGAGGTGTAATTGCACAATTATGTTCGCTAGATGTTTCCACATTGGTATCATTTATTTCTCAAGATCTCCAAAAAGTCTTGGACAATCATTCCAAGGTATTTGAGACTCCCAAAGGTCTCCGAACTAGACCATGGGGGGGGTGATCTATCTTTTCTATCTTTTCTTGTGCTGGTTTCATAACAAATCTGATGTTGTCTTGGGTTGTGGTATCTGTGCTTGGAGGAAATCCATCTTCATTTTGCATTTCTCAGAGTCAAAGGCTAATAGTAGTCTACTTTGGGAGCTGGAAGTCTGCTTCCAGAACTGATTATATGTATTGATCTTCAAAGTTTCATTTCTTAATTTAATCTCCCTGAATATATCAAATATGCTTTTTTCTTTCTCCCTTGTGGTAGATGTATTGGTTTGCATAGCTTCTTGCTGATCCTCTGAAGTTGTCGAAGTGGTAGGCGAAAGTGTAGTTTGATCACCTACTAGTGAGGAAAGAGGTGTTTCTTTAGTGGTGATAATCTCTTCTTGATCTGAATCCTTGCTTAGCATTAGTTTGGAGTTGAGCTTGGTCCTCTTCCTGTACATGATTTTGAAGTCTTCACTAGGAATATCAGTCACTGAAGGTGACTCTTCTTCTCTGTTCCTTTTTCCTATTTTCTCCTTTGTAACAGGAATCTGTAATGAAGTTGACACAAATTTCTCCTCTGCCTCTTGTAGAGTGATTTCAGTCCACTCTAGATGGTTCTTGTATTTCTCAATCTCTCATCTGGATGTATGAAAATAAGCAATATATTTGTTCTCTACCCTTAACTTGGAGATGACCCCTAATGGATCATATGACCATGTGAAACTGAGGTTGAATTGAATTTCTTTCAATAATTTGTCTACTTCTTCCCGTGCTACCCCATTGTTGCAAATGAAAGGTCCGATTTGAGTTTTGATTTTGAATTGATATTTCTTCTTAGCAGATACAAAATGAATCTCATCAACATTGGGAATTTTCCTGATGTGTTCTAAGGAAAAAAAATCCTCATGGGGAGGAATTTTGGCAGCTTGTATGGAGCAAGTTCACAACCATATATCCTTAGCTATGTGTAATTTTAGTAAAGATACCAATCTCTTGTTTTGACTTGGTCTAATAACTGCAAAATTTTCCTGATTTCTTCACTGATTCTTGGCTGTAGAGTGCTAATTAGGAGAACCAGTGGTGGATGTACACACATTACTTTGAATTGTTTGTATGAATACTCTTTTTTCTCCTTCATTACTAGTGTAGTCCAAAAGATGATTGATTGCTGATTTCCCTCTTCATCCAACTTTTGTAAGGTAAGCTTGAGGTTGTCTCCCTAAAAATATAAAAACATGTATACTAACACAAAAGCATATTTGAATACTTGCTCAGTTTGGAATTTGGAAAACTGTTCATGGATGGAATCTGCAAAGAATTGGCTGAAATTGAACAAGATGGAAGGCTTGGAATCTATGGAGAAAATAGAAAGGAAACCTATAATAGCGTCATCCACCCACTGATCTGAGTAATAACCAAGGAGGCAGTAGATGACTATGCTAATCTTCTTGGCTCTCTTAGGGAAGATGGAGGATGGATAGGGAGGATTTTTCTTGGGTAGTGGGGCATATTCAATAAAGAAAAGCTCAAGGGTTTTGGCTCTTTTTGCAAAGTCCAGTTTCTAGTACAATTCAGTGAGGGCTTCATAAGAGAAAGGAGTAGCATTCTTAGCACCAAGAGCTTGCATGATTTGATCTATTGATTGGGTAGTTATGGTAAATGTAATTTCTCCTGTTGGGGCAATAACAACTCTTTGGCTAGGTAGATAACAAGCATGCATTTTCTGATGAATTCAGGGGCACTATGGGTGCGGGGAAATATATAATGAGGTAAATTTGATTCCCACAGTCAAATATCACCAGACTTGTCAATGAACTTGCCTTCAAGCCAACAATACATTTCAAATAGATCAAATTCACATAGGGTTCCATGGATTTTGTAGTCCCTGTCCGCCAGAGGTATATGGTGAAAATCGATGGGAGGGCGAATTAGAAGGCTTACGGGTTCTTCCTTGGCCTTAACTTTAGGAGGCATGATCAGGTTAGGATGAGAATTCTGGTGAAATCCTGATTGTGCAGGTTTACAAGGTGTAGAGATGGAATCAGGTTCAAGATAACAAGAAACAGAGGCGCTGACTCGAATGGAAGTTAGCAGGTCTGATACTTGGCCGAGTGAAACTTTCGCAGTTTGAATTGGAAAAATGGTCATGCAAAAATGGTATTGGCATAGTGCAAAATGGTAACCTGTGAATGGGTGAAGGGAGTGGAATTTATACTTTTCTAGCTTCTTGTTGATGGTGGCACATGTATGTTATATTAACAGTTAAGTAATTAAATTACTTAACGGATTGATTTCGGAGGGAGTGGATGTGATTGGTGGGATCAATGGATGGATGAGGTGGCGAAGGGGGATTGATAGAGCGTAATGGATAGGGTAGTGGTATTGCATGGTGTAGAAACCATTTTTCGGATCTACGGAAGGTGGTTAATGGTTTCGGCCGGGGGGAGGGGGGGGGGGGGCGCGAAAACATGAGATGGTGACATGTTGTAGTGGGCACGGGTTTGAATACCACCCATTTCAGACCCCCCCCCAATGGTCT
Organism: Pinus tabuliformis; assembly: GCA_031772625.1. NCBI lineage: Eukaryota > Viridiplantae > Streptophyta > Pinopsida > Pinales > Pinaceae > Pinus > Pinus tabuliformis. The sequence continues at coordinate 337,514,983 of CM062811.1, forward strand.
AGTTCAGATGGTGGGGGGGGGGGACCGAAATGTCATATAGGCCGTCAAACGTATGGGATTGGATGATGTGAGAAGTGGCAGTACTTAATCATGATGTGACGAGCGTATGGTGGGGTAGGGAAATGTATTTAATGGTATATGATTGGATCTGTGTTGAGGGAGGTGAATGAATGAAAATATGAGTGGAGGGGTAATTTTCGAGTAATGAAACTTTAGGAATAAGGGAATAATATACCAAATATTATTTGATATACCAAACTTTAGAGTAAGACTTTAATCCCTTAGCCTTTCTTTTGCACATGAAGATATATTTAAAATTGAACTTAGGATAAAATTTTCATGCTTATCCTGAAATCATCATTGTGCTTCTATCTACCCTTTCTCATTTCAATTCTTTTCTATGCTAACATTTTTTTCTTCATGCTTTGCAGGGTGCATTTAGACTAGCAGACCAAAATCACTTTTTTATGAAAATCTACCTTATCCTATGACTTATTGCACCATTGATTCATATTAAACTTTTGAATCAATTTTATTTCTACCTTGCCACTGATTTACCAAGATTAAATTGTTTGTTAAATCTTTATTCGCTAACATATTCAATAGAAATTTAAATGTGTTCAATCATGATTAAACTGTATGATTTGAACACAACTTTAGTCATTTGTGGCATTCAAAAACAATTTGCACACAACCATTTGATAATAAACTAAAAGAACTAACTTATCAGTAGTGGCATTTAGACTTGCAGCACTTTCTATATTATTTTCTATTTTTTCTTTTGTGGGGTTCTTATTTCCTTTTTTTTATTCATTTTTTTAACATACCCTCTTTTCATTTTTATTTTTCATATATTTTTGGAAATCATTTGAATATTGAAATTATGAACAATATGAAATCACTAATACAAAATACTCAATCACCTTGAGATCCTATAATTTATAGGACCCTAACACATCATATTTGGGAAAAATTCTATGCAAATAGGAAGAATGTTTTCTACAGTGTTAAAATTAGTTAGTGAGATTGTTTTCTTATAGTCATTGCCACCATACTTGTCCTTTGGAATTATTTCAAAATTTGTAATAGAAATCTAAGTATGTGCAATGAGTTATTTTGTTTCTCATGTTGTTCGGTAATTTGTGTAAGCACTAGAAATGTTAATGTCATTTTAGCATTCTTATCTATGAAATATGCACAAAATATTGGTCTTGTGTTATTTTCTTTGTCTAAAAAATATCAATATGTAACAGCCACATCCATATCGAAAATACTTGTTATTATATTGGTATTGATATATTCAATTTATATTTGTATAGACTGGGACCTTTTTTTGCTAATTCATAAACATTTGATTGAAATTAATTCTTGAAAAGAAAAGAAGATTGATATCTAATTGGCTAAACTTGGACAAAACTAGTTTTTTGGATCCGTTTGTTCTCTATTTTTCTTACTTTGTTGTCTTTGGTGAAATATCTACTTTTGTACTTGTACTATTCAGATGTATATTCCATTTTTTTTTAATTATTTCTATATATTTGATATAATTCATATTTTTGGAGTAGGGAAGATGAAAACAAATATAACCTATATAGTTAAAGAAAGTGATAAATTTGCTAAGAGGCATGTTTCTATTCTATCTATCATCATTTGATTATATATTGTAATTACAAAAGACACTTTTTCAATTTTCAAGAATCATATAACACATAGAGATACAAATCCAAGAGAAAAAGTACAAGGAAAAGGATAGTTTGAATATTTCCATGAAACATTTGTATATTTGTTTGTTTTTCAATTTAATATATGTGACAAGGAACTATAAATTAGAATATGTTTAAACTAAAGTCTATTTAGTATTTTACCCCTATGCATAGAAATCAGATTCTATCAACTCACTATGAACTTGATACTATAATATACATTATCAATGAATTTGCAATATCTGGTTTAGTCTTCATAACCCAATCTTGCTTACTATCAATTAGAATGTCCGTTCAAGGAGTGATTTCAATGCAATACTTGTCAACAGGAAAAAAAAATAGATTATGAACCAATCTCAAATAAATATGTTATCAATGATGTGATGATAGACATGGATGAAGAAGTCAACATGGAAATGAACACAATTACAAAAGCAAATATCGCACAATACACAACAAAAGGAGCATAAAATAGACAAGAAATAGCGAGAAAGGTAGTTCTATCCAAGTTTAGCTAACTGGATATAAAATTTCTTTTCTTTTCTAGAATTAATTTCAATTCAATGCTCATGACTAAGCAAAAAAGATCTAGTCTATGCCATTATAAATCAAAGATATAAGTAACAACATAACGTGAAGTATTTTCCATGGCAATGTGTTGGTTACATATCGAACTTTTTTTGACAAAGAAAATAAGACAAGACCAATACTCCATGAAGATTTGACAGATAAGAAGGTAGAAATGACTACAACAATGTTTGTGCTAATACAATTTATCAAACAACATGAGGAAAAAATTAATGCAAATGCTAGTGTTCCTATTACAAATTTCAAGATAATTCCAAAGCACAAATATGATAGTGGTGACTGTGAGAAAATTTTCGCTAAATAGCTCTAGCATTGTAGACATATGTTGGAAATAATGATAATACTGAGAAGGGGGTGAATCAATATTAAGGCTAATTTTAACTTTTTATGCCAATTTAATTTTCTGATTCATACTTGGCAACCATCCATGTAATGAGGAGCAATATAAAATCAACATACAAGCACATACCATGAGCATCATACACATGAGACACAAGGTTTTATGTGGAAACCCTTTCGGGAAAAAACCACCAAAGCTTGTTGTTGTTATTGATGTAAATAAGAGCACCTAATCTATTACATCAATTTTTTTTGTGAGCACCCACTCACAAGAAGTGCCAAATCCCTTTGATTACTTTCTATCAATGACTAGCAGGAAGCACCAACTCCCTCTTTTTGTAGACACTATGCAGCTTATGAGAAGCACCATGTGAGGTGCCGACATCATGGATTTTTTGCAAGCACCAACTTGCAGCTCCTTCAATTTTTTAAAGCCAACTTGTAGGAGGCACCAACCCCCAAGCCTTCTCAAGCACCCAATAGAGATGGAAGAACCAACTTCCTGTATGCAAGCACTAACCCACACTCAAATAGGAACTGAATGCTATATGTAGTTTGGTAGCCAGTTTGCCTAATATCAACTTTATTCTCTCTGCTCACACTGCTCACTCTACAGCGGCCCATTGATCTTCTCAACAATAGTCACTCAACTCTCAACCTTTTTCTCTCCACAACACACACACAACTCTTGACCTTCTTTCTTTGCACAGGCACCTTCAGACTTTCTTGCAGCACAAGCACTTTCGGCCTTTCTCACACAACACATAAAATTTCTTCCTTTCTCACAACATAGCATAGGAAACTTCCACCTTACTCATAGAGCACACAAGAAACTTTTTCCTTACTCATAGAGAACACAGGAAACCTCCGCCTTACTCACAGAGCACATAGGAAACTTCTGCCTTACTCATAGCAGCATAGCTCTCAGGGTCTCTTACCTCTCCATAGGCATTCTCTACCTTTCTCTATAGAACTGGCTCTCTCTCAGCCTTACACAGCAGTGCAGTCACTCAAAGATTTTCCACTTAGCTCACTTGCAACTATGCTTCTTTCCCCCACTTTTCTCATTTGAGATCTTGGGTTTTGTTCCTCTGTTGCCCCTCGATAGATTCTGCCACTTTGTCATACATTCACACTATGCAAGTGTACCTCGGCATGGATTTTCCATTCTGCTGCTACATTTGCCTTAGTATCTACCACTGCATTAACCATGAGAATGGGCAATTGGTAGTTTCTCCATACTGAGAATGAATTCTCAGTCTACCTGCACACTCCACCAGGCACAATCCTCTTTGTGTGAAAATCTCATGTCACTGAGTAACTCTATGCATGGTAGACTCTGCTACATGTCCTATGTCTTTCCCCCTCTACTTTGGCATGGACTTCCTTGTTTCTGTAGTGTCTCTTGTCTATTTCTTGTCATAGTGCAGAAACAAAGATTGACCTTGCCGTACTTCATCGTCCGACTGCATGGAGCTCCATGCTGAGAAATTAATTCTCAAATGACCTACACACTAATTCATGAGTCCCATACTTTCATTTAACTTATTGAAGACATGCATTGGAGCACAAATATGGCTTGTATCACCTCAAGGTAGCTCCAACACTCTTTCCCGAAGCTTGTGGTCCTTGTTTCCTTGACCAAACAATCTCTGACAGTTGCCATTACTTTTGAGACCAACTCCTTTGTTGCCACATTCAATCTCATAGTTTCCGACCCATACGCCTTTACCTCTACGTAATGATCTATCAGAGAAATTTCACATTGTTATACCATAGTGGTACAATGTTCCTGCCGGGGCCAATCTTCCTTTATGACCGCTCTACGCACTTGGCTCTATGGATTTTCATGACAAAGAGCCTACCTAACATTGAACACTCCCTCCATCAGAACTTTTCAATAACAAACTGTTATGAAGTTTCGATATCCTAATCCTCTGATTTCCGAGCTCCATCTTCTTAGCCCTTACCACGCTTCTCACCATAGGACCACTACATATGACCTACCACTCAGCATTAATGTGGTAAGCCTTCAACTCTTGTCGGTGGACATTCTCCCTTTGTCAACTGCTTTACGCCCTTGGTCCTTTGGCCTCTTACAACCATGTGCCATCCCATTATCGAAATCCCTTTATATTAGAACTTTTCCAAACTCCAATCGTTCTAAAGTTTCGATGTCTTCAACCTTCGATTATTGACTTCCAATATGACATCATCAACCCACATGGTGACACCTTAGTGGTGACACGTGTTGGGAGCGGGATCCCCCAAGGGCAGTTTTGGGGCTAAAAACCCATGTTTGAGTTAAATTTTGTAATAAAATGGTAAAGTCTCTGCATTTTGTGGTCATGGAGCACGAAGGTGTTGGGTGTCATAAAGGGTAGTCCGCCCTTAGTTTTGTAAAGTAAAGTCAGCTGTAAGAGTTCTTCCCATGGTCTGTGAACCATGGGATTATATAAAAAGAGCTAAGCTCTAAGTATTTTTAAGGACATAGAATGATGAATAATGTAAGAGAGTCATAGATCAAAGTAAGAAGTCTAAGTCTTGGGTCTTAGTGTAGGTAGCGGCTCTGTAGTTGAGTGCGCAGAGGCCTAGGGTAGAAGTCCGCGGCTGAGTGCGCGGACCCCTGTAATTGTGTGCACAGGGTGGACAAAGTTTGTAAACAATTGAAAGATATCAATAAAGAGAAATATTCAGCAATTCCTGTGTCTTTGTTTTGCTATTGCATCTTGATATGTTATGTATGAATTTCCTTTATTATGCTTATGTGATGTGCGAATGAATGCAATTACATTGAATAATTGAACGCAATTACGATTATCTGTTTACACGGTGTTAACTATAATTATTTGATAAGATAAGCAAGTCACTTAGAGTAATTGGGGAATCTGCACGGCATGCTGCCATAGCAACGCAAAAGTACCTGAGCAGCAAGCTAGGATTGTGCGAAGGTTGATCATACCCTTTCACAGAGGTATTGATGGAATAGAGGGCTAGTCTTGCAAGCCCTAGAGCAAAGCAACTTGCGTGAAGGCAGGGATAGAGGGAATCAAATGAAATCACAACCATCTTAGGGTGTGGAAGCTTGGTTCCAACATCCCCCCATACTGCTTCGGGTGAGACTTCGGTCTGCGCTCCGCAGGCTGATGCCGAAAGGGCCAGTAGTCTAGGGATTTGTTTAGCTAATTAAAGCTGAACCTGGGTCAGGCCCCCTCAAGCCAACAAATGGTTCCATTGTTAGGATCAGAATCTGCATAAGAGATGTGTGATGTCGTATCACTGGAATCCAACTAAGAAGGAGATCGAATACTAGTTGGATAGAAAGATCCACAAATTCACGACGCAGGAGAACAGAAACCCGTGACTAACAAAGGGACAGTGGTTGGAAAAATATTTATATATAGAGATCCAAGAGATCTTTTCTACTCCTTCCCAATTGAGCTATACGAGTGGATCATGAAGCTAGAAGATAGCGAAGGAAGGTGGAAACTTGACGGTCCTATTGTGTGGACCTCAGAGCTAATACAGAAATTAGAAGCATCTGGGGACAAGATCATGTGCACTATCGATCATTGGTTTGATCACGTCATAGAAGGATTTGTGACTGAATTCGCAGTGGACACCTCAGTCAGCTACAACAAGGCAGAGAGATGTTTTTTCAAAGGACTACAAGGTAAGTATGTGAAATCTTTAAATACCTGGATTAAAATGTTATTGTGTGAAAAATGGGTTATGCAGCTACCTTGATGTTCGGAACTATGCGAAGCGGAAAAACTTACAAGAATGAAGGAAAAAAGGGTCTGGAGTATAGTCCATTGATTTCACCTCGGCGAGGTGATGAGGAGGAGATAGTGAAGGTTTCTTCGCAAAGTGCTATTCAGTTAATAAGATGAGGATTCCCACGAATACCACCTTCACCCACACCACCTCCAACTTCACTACCATCATCTCCAACTTCACCCATACCACCTCCACCTCCACCACAGTCTAGTATGGAAGATACAGTGAAGCTGAATTTGTTCAAAGGCTTCGGAAATGAGGACCCTAACCAATTCTAGTTCATTGTGAGGGTTGTATGGGAAGCTCAAGGTGTTATAGATGATCATATAAAGAAGGCGACACTAGATAGTGCTCTACAAGATCGCGCGCAAACCTGGTGTATTAAGTACTCTAATTATAACCCGAATGCTGGAGTGGCAGACATCGAGATAACACTGAATAGAGAGTTCAATAGGCCTAAGTCTAAGGCGCAATCGATTGTGGGATTTAAGAAAATTGCGATGCACCCAAGCAAGATGCCTTGGGAACTAGATCAAAGGTTGAAGTGTACAATCCATGAAGCCAACATAAATTTGACAGATGGAAAACATCGCGAGTGGTTTGTGGCTTTGCTGCTGCCACACTTAAGGGTTGCGTTGTCACAACAAAAGATAACAACTCATGAGGAGGCCTTGGAGATTTCCATGAGACTACATGAAACTCCGATGCAAGATCCAAATCTAGGAGGTCAGCAGATGCATGTGCAGCTAAAGAACCTATGCCTTAAGATGCGCGAGGAGGTATGGTGCTTGAAATGCAAGAGTCAGGGTCATGACAAAGGCCATTGCCTGGTCTTCACGAACTATATTACATGAGAAGGATCGATGCCTTTAAATCCAGAAGCTCAAGCAGGACCAAGCACGGGGCTTGCATTATGGTGCGCTATCTGTCAATTAGTAGGAAAACATGTTGCGGATAACTTTCATTTGCTGCAGAAGTTTGTATAAAAGGCGCAATAACTGTTCTGTAATTTTTTTAGGTCAGTAGGGCATGATGAGCATAACTGCAAGAGTTATGAATTGATGGTGGATAGAACTCCCACCTATAGGGTTCAAACCGAAACGTGGCCCCCTAACCAGAGCGCAAGGATGGTGTGGATAGGATTTCAAGGGCATGGAAGAGGCCAAGGCAGAGGAGGACCTGGTAGAGGTCAGGGACAGTTGATTTGTTACAATACGGAGGACCAGGACATTATGCCTATGATTGCACTAAGAAACACGTCAGTCGTGTAAGTATTGGATGTTGTTTGATCATGAAATAGAAGATTGTCCTACGCTGATAGCTAGGATACGTGATAAAGGGGCGCTACCACCTCCGCTGACTCAGAACCTGCAATTTATGAGGTCTAAGCCACACGAAGAGGATCCAAATGTAATTATAGTGCTCAGAAGTGGAATTGTGATAGGAGATGATAAGGGGAAACATCTAGAAGAAGGTACATGGGTTTGCAAAGCTCCAGCAAAGGAAACTGAGTTTGATTTGGAGCACGCACGTGAAAACTTCTTGGAAGTGAAGAAGAGCTTCGTTGAGGCCTCCACCTCAGGGAGCAAGGATAAGCCTACTTAGTATATGGACCCCTCTATACTTACAACTTTCTTGGAAACCTGTATGAAGTTACTACGTGATAGTATGGCTGTGAAGGGGTTGTAGGAGCTAATAAATAGATGCGATGGAAACACTTTGACTGAACCTCGTGTAGTGCGAAAGATAGGTAAGCATAAAAAAAGTTCGGGATGAGATATGAGACTGACCACGTAGATAGGAGAGTATGAAATGGATCAGGTTATCTTGGACCTGGGGTCAGATGCGAATGTCCTACCGAAACAGACTTAGGAACAGATGGGGAGACCCGCGCTGTAATGGTCTCCGATTCAGCTAAGGATGGAAAATCAACAAAATATCATCCCCATGGGGTGGCTGCACGGGGTGACTGTGGATATTGAAGGTGTGAGCACACTAGTTGATTTTCAAGTAATAGAGATAGTGGATGACAACAATCCCTATCCTGTGTTCCTAGGAATTGACTGGGCTACTGATATGAATGGGGTAATCAATGTGAAGAAGTGAAAGATGATCTTTGAGAAGGAATCGCTGCTCATAATAGTACCCCTCGATCCTGCTGAAGGATCATGCTACACTGAACCAATCCGCGATTATGAGAGCGATGATGATCTAGACTATATCTATAAGATAACAACGCGAGACCAAGATTGGGTGAATCCAATAGCAGATGGACAAATTACATGGGATTGCGAGATTTCATGCACCTTGGACTCTGATGAAGAGCTAGAGTGCTGGTAGAATCGGTTACATGAAGTAACTACGCTGAGTTGTAACATGATGACCCGATCACTGCACTGTGTGTCATAAGAGGTCAGAAATATACCTACTTATGATGGCCTGAATGAGGTAGATATTTTTTTGGATGCATTTGAAAGAGAGGTACCAGAAAAGCAGCGCTTCCAGGTGTTGGACTGGGCACTGCGTGCTACGCCTGCAAGGTGGTGGGGTATGCGTAAGGAAAGCTTTGATCATTGGTGCGAATGTAGGAGAATGATGAGAACTCGCTTCAGGAAGCCAAAGATGCGAATGACAAACAACTATGATGGGCAGGATGATCCGCGTGCGCATTTGGCCAAATGGGCCTAGGCTTATGAAGAAAAGCCCCAACCTGAATGGGTGCACTTGTTCCATCATATGCTAGATGTTGTCCCAATGAATCGACACATAGAAACAGAGCTCCACCATGGGACAGGTGAATGGGATATCCTGCACAAAGGGTTCATGATGACATTAAGTTTTGAGGACGGGTTTGATAGTATTGATGAAGCGCTATAAGAGGTGAAAGCAGCAATCTTTAGGATACCGCAGGATCCTTTAGACATGATTAAGCCTGAAAGGGATACTCAGCTGAGTCACACGCTATAATGTTATAATGTAACTGTTGAAGAAGAGGACGAGGATCCATGGAAGATTAACATTTTGGAAACAGAAGGTCACTGTGAGGTTAAAGGACCACAGATTGAGAACCTTGATATAATTGCGCTGTTGAAAACGAAACAAGAAAACATTGGTACAGAGGCAAAACCCAAATTCGCAAAGTTTGGAGACTATTGGGATGACGCGATGGTGGATAAGGTCACTAAATTGCTCCGCGAATATTAGGATTTATTCCCTACCAAGTTTACGGATCTGAAGGGGATAATTGGGGACCTAGGTATGATGAATATTACATTGAAACTCGACGCAAAGCCGATTAAGAAAAGACCTTACCATCTCAATCTGAAATATAAGGAAAAGGTCCACTTAGAGCTAGACAAGATGCTCGCAGCAAGTATCATTGAGCCTATGGAAGAATTTGACTAGGTAAGCCCAATGGTGGTACAGGAGAAAAATAAGAAGGATGAAATAAGGATATGCGTGGATCTCAGAAAGCTGAATGATGTTTGTGTACATGATCCTTTCCCGACTTCGTTCACTGATGAAGTGTTGGACAATTTAGGTGGCCAGGAAGCATATGCCTTCATTGATGGGTTCTCAGGATACCACCAGATCAAAATCGTTCCAGAGGAAAGGAGCAAGACAACCTTCACAACTGAGTGGGGTTGTTTCCAGTACACTGTAATTCCGTTTGGATTGAAGAACATGCCTACAATCTTCTTGCACGTAGTTGTGGCTGCGTTCAAGGAATTTATTCATAAGTTCATGGAAGTATATTTTGATGACTGGACCATGTTTGGGATGGTTAAATGCCATGTAGCAATCTTGCACTTGATGTTGGATACCTGTTAAAGATACTAGATCTCACTCAATCTCAAGAAGTGTCTGTTTTGTGTTCCTTCTGGGAACCTGTTGGGGCATGTGGTTTGCAGACAGGGACTGATCATAGACCCCGCGAAGATCATGGTGATACTAAACGTCGATGTTCCGAGGAGTGTGAAACAGCTGCGCACTACCCTGGGACATACGGGATATTATAGAAATGTTATCAAAGGCTATTCCCAGATCACCGCACCAATGGAGAAACTATTGAAGAAGGATGTCACATTCTACTGGAACGATGACTATAAGAAGAGCTTGGATATATTGAAAGAAAATATGTTCACCACGCCGATTCTAGTCTTCCTGGATTGGAAGAAGGAGTTCATGTACATGTCGACACGTCATGTATAGCACTGGGAGCAGTATTGACACAGGCTGGCGGAGAAGGCTTGGACCATCCTATCGCGTTCACGAAACAAAGATTATCCAAAGCGGAAAAGAACTACTCCACCACTGAGCGCGAAGGGTTAGCTATGGTGTATGCACTCCAGAAGTATAGGCACTACTTTCTGGGAGGCCATTTTAAGATGTGTACGGATCACTCCGTGTTGAAGTACCTCGTCAATAAGCCTATGTTGGGGGGAGAATCTGCAGGTGGCTCTTATTGTTCCAGGAGTATGAATTTGAAGTTGTTGTAAAGCCTGGACAATTGAACGTGGGACCAGACCATCTTTCATGCATCGAAACAGGGGAGGAACCCACTAAATTTGAAGAAGGATTACCTGACACACAGCTATTTGCAGTGCGTGTTGTGGAAGGTCATTTTGAGGATATAATACACTTCTTAATGACATGAACTTCATTAGAAGGATACATTTTCCAGCAAAAGATGGAATTGGTGGTGCGCGCTGCAGATTTCTCTGTCATTGCTGGGCATCTGTACAAGATGGGGACTGATGAGATATTGTGACAGTATGTACCTAAGTTTGAAAGAAGCAGCATCCTCACTGACACTCATGGGGTCGCCGCGGGAGGACATTATGCAGGAAGAGAAATGTTGTAGGGAAAAGTATCCGACTCGGATGACCCTATCCCACTCTAAGGATGACAGTTCCTTAGCAACAACTGTAAAACAAACTACTTAAGGTTTACTTCTTTATGAAAGCAAAAGAGAATGGAGAAAGCACTAACCGTTGCCTTGCGCTTAATGTCGAATCCAAACTCTTCTCTTTGACCGCTTGCTCCTAGCTCTTTGTCCTTCTGCTCGCCCAGCTACGATGAGATCCTGCAAAATAACAAAGAAGGAAACTACAAGAGGCATGCAATCATAACTGGTTCATGGATTAGTGTAAACCAAACATGCAATCATCACAATATATAATTGAAACAAGAGCACATAGAAGAACCTCAATAGCTTTTATTAATGAAGAAATAAAGGTTCTGAGAGTATTACAACCATTGAAGGCTCCAACCCAGCAACACCTCCCAGCAGAAAGAATTTCTCTTCTTCACCTCTCTCAAACAATCACCCAATAACTCAATAGTGAAACCAACAGCATATCATTACTTTGCACAAAATTCCAGCCTCCTGAGCTCATAGGAGAGAGCTCAATATATAGATGAATTGAGAAAGGATGAGTCAGCTTGCAACTGATGTGTAGCTGCCTTGTGTCCTCTCTCTCTTCAGTTAATCTTTAGTTGATCTTCAGTTCTTGAGTCCACTTGGAGAACTTTGCTTCCACTTGGAGAAACAGAGCCTCTGACTCATCACAAGGTGAAATACCTGATCCAAGTGTCATTTTTGGAAGATTCCAAAGCAATGACTCACTGTGCCACTTGTCCCTTTTCGCTCAGCGCAGGTGGCCTTTGTCACACTTGCTTTGCAACGCAGGTACACCATGGAGCAACTGAGTTTCAGCGCAGAAACCTAGTGGAGCACCTGCTTTGATTTCAAGATTGCTTGTTTTTGAGTGTTTCCAGGTGGAGAACTGATCTGAGAGCTGTTGGTTTGCTGACCTTGTTCCTCTAGGGGTAGGAACATCATGTTTAGGGAACTTTGGATCCCTTGGATTATTGACAATTCATGCTTGTTGCTGTAAGGCACAAAATTGTCTATAACAAGAAACTACACAGAAGATTCTACGGGTAGGTTTGTGGTGGCCAACCCTTCATCAGGACTCAAAAGAATATTGCAAGGCGTGTGATGTATGTCAAAGAATTAGCAGGCCATCGCAGAGGGATGAGATGCCTTTGAATCCATAGATGACATTGCATCCCTTTGAAAAGTGGGAAATATATTTTGTGGGACCCATTCAGCCCCAAGGAAAAATAGGAGCAAGGTACATTATCACCGCGATAGAGTATTCAATTCATTGGGTGGAGGCACAACCTGTGAAGGATTGCACAGGAGCGACCGCTGCAAAGTTCCTCTTTGAGCATGTACTAATGCGATTTGGCTATTCAAAGATCTTGATTAGTGATTGTAGTACGCACTTCCTGAATGATGCGATTAGCATGCTAAAGGAGGAATTTTAGGTATATCACCAGAAGAGCACGCCTTATCACCCGCAAGCTAACGGGACATTGGAAGCGTTCAAAAAAGTTCTTGAAAACGTGCTAACCAAGGTTTGTAATGCTCGTCGAAGAAATTGGGACCTACACATACTTGCAGTAATGTGGGCTCATCGAACGACATGCAAGAAGTTGATTGGACAAACCTCTTTTAGGCTTGTCTATGGTGTTGAAGCGATGATGCCCATGGAATATATTGTGCCTAGCCTATGCATAGCATTTCTCATAGGTATGATAGATCGTGGAGCCGTAGAGGAAAGGCTTGCATAGTTGGATGAACTAGAGGAAGAGATATTTTTAGCTGGATTTCACCAACAAGTCCATAAGCAGTGCAAAAAGGCAAGGCATGATCGACACATCAAGCTACACATGTTTAAGGTAAATGACCTGATTTTGTTATATGATAGTAATTTTGATAAATTTCCAGGGAAGTTCAGGATGCACTGGTTAGGGCCTTATGTCATTAAGGAAATTACTGATGGAGAAGCGGTACAGCTGGTCAAGTTAAATGGAGAACCCTTCCTAGGAAAGGTGAATGGCAGTTGCTTGAAGCCATACCCCGATGGTCTGGCCATCTGACTAAATGAAGGTAGCATAATCTTAGTGCTCCAGGAAGCTAAAAGGAGGCGCGAGACTATAAACTACACTGCCTGGGTTAGGGAGCTACACGTTTGGAAGATTGTGCGAAGCAAGGAAGTGTCACTGGGTTTGCGATAGCACGGAGGGAGCTACGCTACTTAGGGAGAAATCGTGTAGGTTAGATGGAAAGTGACTATTACAGTCACTGTTCATGAAAAGACAACAGAAATGAGGCCAAATGGAGTGGGCGATCGGCATTTAAGACAAAATTTATGGTTTAGATCCTTGAAAATCTACCGCCAATCGGGCATTAATGAACCGATTTTGTGGGGAATGGTTGGATTTGAATACAAAATGCCCTATAAATAACAAATGGTTGTCTAGCAAGAAACACTTGGCATTTTGAGTATTCAGTTGTTGAGCTCTCACACACCTATGGACCCAGAGTTCTTTGAGGCTCTCAAACAGACTCCTGCATTTGCGAACTTGCCCAAGATGTTGCATGCACTGATAAAAAGTGTTGTGTCAGCACCCCCAGAATTTATCAATACAGAGCAAGTAGTAGAAGAGCCAACATATGAAATGGACATAGAGGTAGAAGTAGCCACTCCAGAAGTGGCTAAAGTATTGGCAGAGGTCCCTAAATCACCAAGAACACCGAGACCGAAGCCAACTCCAATTGAGGAGACCGTGAAGGACAAGAAGGGCAAGAAACCTACCATATTGATGTGTGCATCACCAAGAAGAAACCTACCAAAGCCCACTGCACAAGAGAAGGGCAAGGCCATAAACTTAGAGCCAGAGGTGGAAGACATTGAGGACATCCCAATAGATGATGAGGATGTGGGAGTCGAACTAGAGGAGGTTGAAGCCCAGGGTGCGAACACTATTACACGGTTGCCAGAGTATGTCCCTTTGCACAAGCCTAAGTCCAAGGTCCCAAAGGACATTGATGAGAGTAAGACTCCCCTGCAAATCCCTATGCTGTCGGTCGAAATTGTTTTCGACAGTCCATGTTTGGCGTGGGTGCCGATACTGAAGCTTGAAGATTGGGACTTGGCAAACCAGAAAAAGTTCCCACACTTGGCGACCGAGCAGCTGATGCACTGCATCATTGACATGAATATGGGGATGACCGCATGAGAGCTGTGGAAGTGGCTCAGGGGAGTAGAGAAGGAAGGGTTGCTCAACTTGCTCTTGGTGCATAATGGGTGTCTGTGGCTGGAAGAGCTGATACCCATCATAGATAGGTTAATTCACCGAATATCATGCCTGTCATATATAGGTGAGAATCCAACGATGATTTTCGGTCGCAAGGGTGGCGAGAAAGCTCTCGCAGAGTCAATGAAGGATAAATTTAAGCTGGTGAAGAAGTCGCATGGGTACACTATCTCCAAAATTTTCAACCCCACTGTGAAGGTAGCAATGCAGATCCTGGCAGGGAAGGTGATGTGAAAGTGTCGCGCCGATGAGGTGCCGACGCCTGTTGTCGTGCTTGCACAGCAGTGCGTAGAAGGAGTCCAGTTTAACTAGTCAGACTACCTTCGCAGAGAGTCCTTGGCAAACTATCGTGAAGTGCAAGAGCTCAATAAGACATTCCACTATGCGTGGCTCTTGCTGTTGATTGTGTTGGTAGCGTGGGAGCCACCAGAGGACAACCAGTTCCCTTCGGTCGCACCAGACCTCCCCGAAGCAACAAAGTACGCTTCATTGTGGGTGACCAAGGATGCACAACGTGTTTGGGACAACAAGAACTTTTGGATCTTGATGGAAATGAATATTGGGATGGCCATCAATCGCAAGACGTGATTGTTGCCCACAGTGTACGCTAACCTGCAGAGCTATGTCAAGTTCAAACTTGATTTTCATCGAGTCTCCTTCAAGGCACAGAAGGACCCTGCGCAGAAGTGGTATGACTTTTCGTATCTGGCGATAGATGATGCCATTGATCGGTGCTTGATCAATGGCCGGCGGAGTGGTGCACTACAACGGAATTGGTGGTGGGTGGAAACAAGTCCGCTGCACAGAAGAAGAAGGAGGAGGCCAAGCTGAGGATGGCACAGTTGGTCGAGAAGAGGAAAAAGGAGGCCACTAAAAAGGCCCAGTCAAAGCAGGTAGGAAAGGAGGTAGGAAAATAGACAGGTGGCACAGAGCAGGGCTCTGACAAAGCCATATGGTTGCCTTCACCTGAGACTGAAGAGGAATACATAGAGCAGTATGGCGCAGACCCTCAGGAGACATCTGCCCACATTAAGTGCCTGAGAGATCTGGAAAAGGGAGGGTCCAGAAATAAATCCAAGGCGACCAAGACCTCGTTGGACCCTATCACATTGACGAAGGGTGAATTACATGATATTAGTGACATAGTCAGAGATGTCACCGCGGAGGCCCTGCAACAATTTGAACAATAGTGGCAGAACATCCTAGGAACCATCCGGACTAGGTTACAAGAGTTGTAGATGTGCGCATCGCTATTTGGTATGGTGTCTACCAACTTGGCTATTGGCACTTCATAGGTTGTCAATATGCTGCACACGAAGACTTCCAGTGCGGTAGTGTTGCCAGACGGAGCAATGACCATAAAAAATGAGGCTGACAAGCCCACTGTTAGCACCTTAAAGGGAGTTGGGATGAACTTGGCAGTGCTTCCATGCGAAGCACTCCATCTCTTGCAGGATGGAGTAATTGCAGAATTAAGGGCCCGAGAGCACCGCACCCTCTAGGTGATCAATGAACAGTGGATCAACAATGAACAGATGGCCCTATGGAGAAATGCTGCCATTGCCACTAAGACTGGGGCGACCAACCAGAGCAAAAAGATTATGCAGGTCATTGAGAAGGCATGCATAATGGTCCCAAAGTTGGCCATTCCGGAGGAGGAGCCAGTCAAGGTCCGCATCCACAAATTGGCCACAAAAGTGCGCGACACTCGGACTGAGATGACATGGGTTCAACTGGAGTTGAACTTGTAGATTACATAGCTACAGTTGAGGGCCTAGCCTTCAACATCGCTAGAGGTAAAGGAATAGCAGGCAATCACTGTCACAGAGGCAACAACATCGGTGGAAAGTGCAGTTGCAAACTACACAAAGTTGTTCGAACAATCATTTGAGGTCCTAACAAGCTTGCAGGAGGACCCAAATATACAGAGGCTGGAGATGGAATTGCACGAGCTACAATACCACTATGATGAAGTTAAGGGCACAACGCGAACTGTCGCACTGAAAAAGAGGCTAGCCATGTTGCAAGAGGCCAAGCAGCTGAAGGCGCAGGTGGATGCGATGCTACACAAGGAAGCAGTGTTGAAGGTGCGACTAAGGCCCTAGCTGGAAGAAGCTTATGCAATCACAGGAAATATTGAAGGCAAGCTTTCGATTCTGCAAGCGACGCAACAAAAGCTTTAGGTTGATAGTGCTAGAGTAGTGATCGAGAAGACAATGGAAGACACGAAGCAGGCGGCAACTCAATGCATGGCTGAGGTTACAGTCATATGGGTCGAGCTAGATGAGCTTCATAAAAAGATCTCTATGCCTACCTAGTGACTTGAGGGTGAGTCACGATGTTTATGTTGGGGGCCTGTTGGGAGCAGGATCCCCCAAGGGCAGTTTTGGGGCTAAAAGCCCATGTTTGAGTTAAATTTTGTCATAAAATGGTAAAGTCTTCGCATTTTGTGGTCATGAAGCATTAAGGTGTTAGGTGTCATAAAGGGTAGTTCGCCCTTAGTTTTGTAAAGTAAACTCGGTTGTAAGAGTTCTACCCATGGTTCGTGGACCATGGGATTGTATAAAAAGAGCTAAGATCTAAGTAGTTTTAAGGACATAGAATGATGAATAATGTAAGAGAGTTGTAGCTCTGAAGTAAGAAGTCTAAGTCTTGGGTCGTAGCGTAGGTAGAGGCTCTGCAACTGAGTGCACAGAGGCCTAGGGTAGAATTCCACAGCTGAGTGCGCGGACCCCTGTAGCTTTGTGCTGAAAGTGGACAGAGTTTGTAAACACTTGAAAGATATCAATAAAGAGAAATATTTGGCAATTCCTATGTCTTTGTTCTATTATTGCATCTTGATATGTTATGTATGAATTTCCTTTATTATGCTTATGTGATGGATGAATGAATGCAATTATGTTGAATAATTGAACGCAATTACGATTATCCATTTACGCGGTGTTAACTATAATTATTTGATAAGATAAGCACATCACTTAGAGTAATTGGGAAATCCACAAAGCACGCTGCCATAGTAGCGTGAAATTACCTGAGCAACAGGCTAGGGTTGCGCAAAGGTCAATCATACCCTTTCGCAGAGGTATTGAAGGTTGGAATAGAGGGATAGTCTTGCAAGCCCTAGAGCGAAGCAACCTGTGCAAAGGCAGGGATAGAGGGAATCAAATGACATCACAACCATCTCAAGGCACAAAAACTTGGTTCGAGCATCCCCCCATACTGCTTCGAGTGAGACTTCAGTCCGCACTCTGTGGGCTAATGCCGAAAGGGCCAGTATTGTAGGAATTTGTTTGGCTAATTAACATTGAACGTGGGTGAGGCCCCCTCAATCTAATAACACGTGTCACCTAGTTCTGGCCCATTAGCCTATAGAATAAGGTTGAATATGCCTACCACGTGTCCTACCGTATTACCATGTCTTGTTGATGTTAGCCTCCATTGTAGCTTGTCGTCGCCAATTAGATGTTGCCATGTGTCCTTATCGGAGCCAATCACATGCGTCCGTGTGTCCTGCTAGAGGAGAGAGAGGAGGACTCATCAACCTTGGTTTTGCACTGAAATACTTTGTTAATTCTCTTTTGGCATTCCTTGGTTCTCTTAAAGGCTTATCAACGCTTATCGATATCACAATATTTTAAAGGTTCCTCACTTGACAAAGTTCTAATATTGTGATCTCTGATATGCCGATGTTTTGATACGCCGATCTCTAGGATTTCAATATCCTACAACCTTCGATATAGCCTAGTCTGGTGTATCGCACCTCCAATATTCTGATATTGCTGATATTCCGACCTCCAAAATTCCAATGCATTGATACAATGATCTTTTGGGTTCCGATCTCTTGACGTGTCGATACACTAAGCTCAATCACCAATGTACCGATATGCTAACCTCCGATCTTCCTATGCATCGATATGATTAACCTATGACATTTTGATCTCTGATATGATGATTTCCTTGATGTGTCGATCTGCAATATCCTAGACCTCTAATATTCCAGCCTTCTTAGGACTTCAAGTCCCTGATCATCGGAAAGCCATAATTTTTTATCCAGGAGTCCATTTTTGGACTTCTACATATCATTTCAAAGATCTTCTAGAGAAATTTCCAATGGATAGGGTCCAATGTAGGTTTTGATCCCATTTACTACCTCTAATATGGTTCCAAAATATCTGCCATTATTCTGCTCCTTGACTCTCTGGATCACTGAACTCACAACCACCAAGGTGATCCTTTGCATGAAGCCTACAACTACCATGAGATTCCTCCTGGGCCATCACTGCCAACATCTGCTATGACAAACATCTAAGCTAGTCTGATTGACATCAGTGCCAACACTCTTGCCAATAGTTAGGCAATGCTCCTACCAACAATTAGGAAATTCCAAATTCCCAACACATCTCCCCAGCATGACTATTGACATCAATGCCAACACACTTGCAGATGCCTTCACTAGGCCACTGGCCATCCAAACAATTCCAACTGCCCAACAATCTCCACCTTTTGCATTGATGGAGACATTCCATTCTTCTCTTCATGTGATGGCCTAACCTCATTCTTCTTCCACACATTTCCTTGCATGAGACACCAATGGCTCGCTTTCTTCTACATATGCCATGAAAACTTGTCCACAATTTCTCTCCCCCTTTGACATCAATGGAAAGAGGCTACAAGTTGCCTTACTCTCCCCATGCAATCACTTATCTTTGAATACCATAATCTAATTATTGAGATGTGCATTCTACTTTGCAGACATCTCTACCAGGACTATCAATGCTGCTACTCCATAAACTAGGTATATTTTATATGCTCCCCCTGAACATATACTGCCTCTGATTTGAATGCCTCCAGTTTTGGACACCTTATAGATGTTGGTTGAGCACTCTCTCCAATAATGCATATTTTGTATAAGAAAGATTGATACTCATTAAACTGCTCATGGTATTGCTGATGCTACAAATACCAATTAATGATGATGCATTAGGAATCACATTTCTTCGTCGTTGCTACTACTTTTGAGGTTGTGCTCCACTTCTCCCCTTGAGATCATACTCATACAATAGGGATTGTTTTTCAACTAATACCAATTTCTCCAAAGGAAATGATGAAAATGGAACAATGTACCAAGAAAGCTATAATATTTATATTCTTAAAAATAAATGTCCATTTGCACACAGGGTTACTCAACATGATCCCAACACAACCAATTGACATAGCGATAACAATTGAGGGTTAAGGGACATGGAAAGCTTGCACCAATTGTGTTTCATGAACACAATATTTCTATGCATAAAAAAACTTACAACTTAACTGAAATAATGGTGTTTCACCATAGATGAAAACCTTTCATTTGCTGAGAAATCTCCCTTTCTAAGGCTGCCCATTGTTGCTTGCTACTGCTTATCAAAGAAACTACCCCTGATCCAATGCTCTTTGATCTCCTACAACAACTTTCTTGCCTCTGCTTGGGGACTAATCTTGTGGACCTGACCTGACTATGAGTTTCATGTCATTCCACTCTTCCACTGCAACTCATCTTCTTCCCACAAGATAAGATATTGTTGTGTTCTCCTCACGCTGGCTGCACTCCACCTTCATCAATAATATGCACCTTTCTATTCATTCTTCTTGGCTTCCCGCATCTGACTTATTCGGCCTCCCTTGAGGCATTTCTCTTCCCTTAAAGAAGAGAAACAAAGGATGTAATCCCCCTGAGCATATCATCCTCTTTCTTCCTCCATACCTTTAATGGTTGAGTCCTGACAGAAGAATTTCTCTCCAATTTCTTCTTTACCCATGTTTGGGTCTTCTCTTGACTGCGCAAGACTAGAGGAAATTTCTCTTTCACCTCCTCTTTCTTTCACTTTCCCTTTTGATATTGAGCATTGAAGACAAACTTGTATTCATTTTCTCTTTTCTTACCTTTTGTCTTCAAATCTTGAGTTGCTACATTTGCATGCATATGCTGAAGAGCATGCCTTTTCTTCTCATTTATGTAGCTAGTTCTCTTATGCCCAAATTTGCCACAATTGTAGCATTTGATTTGGACTAAGAATGTGGCAAAGGAGTTACTATTTTTTACAACATTCTTTCCAAAAATCCTATCACGACCAACATGCCTTCTTCTAGCCTTTTTATGCATTCTTGGGTTTCTTCTACCCAACACATTTTGTTTCCTTGCATGCAATATACAACCTATGGATTTATGTCCAAATTATTGCAAGAAAAACAATGTCCATGAAAATTGTTTTGATGAAAAATGTTACCTCTTATTTGTAAGATTTCTCCTTGAGTAGGAACGAACCTCTGTTGGCTCTCATGTTCCTTCTATGACAACTTGCATTGCTATCATGCACTCTTTCTTGTAGCTGCCTCGAACTCTTCTGTTGCACTATCGGCTACTTCTTCTTAGCCTTCTGCTGCACTACCAACTAATTCTTCTTAGCCTTCTGCTAATGTCTTTTCTTCTCTCATTGTTGCTTCTTTCCATGTTGCTGATGCTGTCCAAAAACCTTTCTTTCTTTGTTATTATTGGAATATTGAACTCCCTTTACATGGGAATTTGACCCTTCAACATTCACAATCTTGGAGCTTCAGTTTTCCTTGAAACCCTCACCAATCTTGATGAGAGAGGATATTTTCTTGCCAAGCATCTCATCCAATAATTTCTTTCTCCCTTCAAGCTTATGATATTGAGACATATCTATTTTGACTTTTCTAAGTCATGTCTCAATGAGACTACCTCATTTTGTAGTCTCCCAAGTAAGCTTCCTTTTCACTCAATAGATTGGTTAGCCTCTTCTTGTTGAGCATTTAGTTCAACTATTTTTTTTCTCAACTTCTAATTCTCAAGCTCATAGCTTTTTAGTCTCTCCTCTTGCTTGAGTTTTACCTCTGATATGTCCTTGAACTCCTTTAGAGCCAAGGTCAACCTATTTCTAGAAAATATCCTTTCATCTAGATCCATTTCTTCACTACCAGAGGTGATAGCTTCTGAGAAGCATGGTCTCTCTTCTGAGACTTATTCCTCATCAACAAGAGTATGATGAGCAACAAATTCTCCACGTTCTAGTTCGTTGCTAGAGTAGCATGGCTCTTTAGCCTCTTCTTGAGCCAAATGGATATCTCCACCATACAAACATTGCAGTATGTCCAACACTTCCTTTGCTAACTCACAGTGCCTCACTTTATCAACATTTGACTTAGATAGCCCCTTCATGATAATATTTTTGGCTTCTTCATTATGCTCACTCTTTTCTCCATTCAATACAGAGAGTGACATATCAACATCCAAGGCCACTAAATAAGTTACCATTCTAACCTTCTAGAATTAGTACTAGAGCTCATGGCCTCATCTGTATAAAAATGGAACTCCTTCTGCTATTAGCCAAGGTTTATTGTCCATGTTTCCCTTTGATCTACCTTCTAGTGATTAAGCTATTCCAAAAGGAAGATGGATCTGATACCAATTGTTGGAAACAATGATAATAATGAGAGGAGGGTGAATTAGTATTAAGGCCAATTTTAAATTTTTATGCCAATTTACTTTTCTAATTCATACTTGGAAACCATCCATATAATGAGAAACAATATAAAATAAACATACAAGCACACACCATGAGCATCATACACATGAGACACAAGGTTTTACATGGAAACCCTTTCGGGAAAAAACCACCAAAGTTTGTTGTTATTATTGATTTAAATAAGAGCACCTATTATATTACATCAATTTGTTTTATTATCACGCACTCATAGAAAGCATCAAATCCCTTTGATTGTTTTCTAGCACTGACTAGCAGGAATCACCTACTCCCTCTTTTTGTAGACACTTGTATAGCTTACCAAAAGCACCATGTGAGGCACCAACCTCATAAATTTTTTGTAAGCACCAATTTGCATCTCCTTGGATTTTTGCAAGCCAACTTGCAGGAGGAACTAACCCCCAAGCCTTCTCAAGCACCCACTAGAGATGGAAGCACCAAATTACTATATGTAGGAACCAACCCACACTCAAATAGGAACTAAATTTTCCCTGTAGTTTGGCATCCACTATGCCTGATAACAACTTTCTTCTCTCTACTCACACTGCTCACTCTACATCAAACCAATGACGTACACAACAACAATCATGCATCGTAGTCCATGTAAATATGTTCTCTGCTTTTCATCGATAATCACTCAACTTGCGATCTTTTTCTCTCCACAACACACACACAACTCTTAGACTTCTTTCTCTGCACAGGAACATTAGCACATGCACTTTCAACCTTTCTCACATAGCACAAACGACTTCAACCTTGGTCACACAACATAGAAAACTTCAACCTTACTCACAATAGTGCACAAGAAACTTCTGCCTTACTCACAAAGTGCACATGCAACTTTGGCCTTACTCACAAAGCACACATGAAACTTCTGCCTTAGTCACAGAACACACATGAAACTTCCGCCTTTACTCACAACAACACATCTCTCGAGGTCTCTTGCCTCTACACTGGAATTCTCAGTCTTTATCTGTAGAACTTTCTCTCTCTCAGCCTTACACAGTAGTGCACTCACTCAGAGCTTTTCAACTGAGCTCACTTGCAACTATAATGCTTTCCCCCACTTTGTTCATCTGATATCCTGGGTTTTTTTCTTTTTCTTCCCCTCGATCGATGTTTCCACTATGTCCTACATTCATACAATGTGAGTGTACCTTGACATGGATCTTCCATTCTACTGCTATGTTTGCTTGGTCTCTACCACTACATTTACCATGAGAATGGGAAATTGATAGTTTCTTCATACTGAGAATGAATTCTCAGTCCACCTGCACACTCCACCAGGCACAATCCTCTCTATGTGCAACTCTCCTGTCACTGAGGCTCTCTATGCAAGGTGGACTCTACTACTTTTTCTCTGGATTACCCCTATACTTAGGCATGGCCTTCCTTGTTGCTATAGCATCTCCTATCTATTTCTTGTCATAGTGCATAAACAAATATCAACCTTGTAGTCCTTCATCATTTGACTGCATGGCGCTCCATGCTGAGAAATTGATTCTCAAATGACTTGCAAAGTGCTTCATGAGTCCCATACTTTCATTTACCTCACTGAAGAAATGAATCAGAGCACATAGATGGCTTGTCTCACCTCAAGATAGACCCAACACTCTTTCCTGAAGATCGTGGTCCTTGCTGACTCTGAGACCAACTCCTATGTTTCTGCATTAAATTTCATAGCTGCTGACTCATATTCTTTTACCTCTCTGTACTGATCTATTAGAGAAATTTCACATTGTTACACCATAGTGGTACAATGTTCTTGTCGGGGCCAATCTTCCTTTGTTACCACTCTACACACTTGACTCTATGGATTTACATGACAAAGATCCTACCCAATATCAAAAGTTCCCTCCATTATAACTTTTCAATAACCAACTATTTTGAAGTTCCGATATCCCAATCCTCCCATTTTCGAGCTCCATATGCTTAGCCCTTGCCATGCTCCTCACCATAGGACCACTGCCTGTGACCTTCTGCTTAGCATTAAGGTGCTAAGCCTTCAACTTTTATGGGTGGCCATTCCCCCTTTGTCAACTTCTCTGCGCCCCTGGTTCTTTGACCTCTCGTGACCATCTGCCAACCCATTATCGAAATCCCTTTATATCAGAACTTTTCCAAACTCCAACTGTTCTAAAGTTCTGATGTCTTCAACCTCTGATTGTCGATTTTCGATATGATGTCATCACCCCACGTGGTGACTCCTTAGTGGTAAAATGTGTTACCCAGTTCTGGCCCATTAGCCTACCCAATAGGGTTGAAAATACCTGCCACATGTCATGTTGTACTGCCATGTGTCTTGTTGTACTTCCACGTCATGCTAAGGTCAGCTTCCACTGTACCTTATTAGAGCCAATCAGATGTTGCCATGTGTCCTTATTGGATCCAATCACATACGTCCATGTTTTTTGCTAGAGGATTGAGAGGAGGACTCATCAACCTTGGTTTTACACCGAAAGACTTTGTTATTTCTCTTTTGGAATTCCTCAGCACTCTTAAAGGCTTATCAACACTTATCGATATCATAATATTTTCAAGGTTCATCACTTGACAAAGTTTCGATATTGTGATCTTCAATATACTGATGTTCTGATATACCGATCTCTAGGATTTTGATATTCTCCAGCCTCCGATACAACATGATCTGATGTATCACACCTCCGATATTCTGATATCACCGATATGCCGACCTCCGACATTCCAATGTGCTGATACGTTGATCTCTAGGGTTCCAATCTCCTGATGCGTCGATACACTGAACTCTGATTATTGATGTGCCAATATGCTGACTTCTGATCTTTCGATGCACCGATATGAAGGGTCTTCAACATTTCGATCTCCGATATGTTGATTTTCTAGATGTTCTGATCTCCGATATTCTAGGCCTCTGATATTCCAGCCTTCTTAGGACTTCAAGTCCAGATCATCGGCAAGCCATAAAGTTTGATCCAAGAGTCCATTTTTGGACTTCCTCATATCATTGGAAAGCTCTTCCAGAGAAATTTCCAATGGAAAGGGTATAATGTAGGTTTTGAGACCATATTCTACCTATAAATGGAACCAAACTCTATGCCATTATTCTTCTCCTTGAATCTCCTAAAAACTGAACTCACAACCACCAAGGTGATCCTTTACATGAAGCCTACAACTACCATGAGATTCCTCCTGGGCCGTCACTACCAACATATTTTGTGACAAGCATCCAAGCTAGTCTAATTGAAATCAATTCCAACACTCCTACCAACAGTTAGGTGATTCCAATTGCCCAACACATCTCCCCAGCATGACTGCTGACATCAATGCCAACACACTTGTAGATGCCTTCACTAGTCCACTGGCCATCCAGACAATGTCAACTATCCAACAAAGTATTTGTATTGTGTCTAGAGAGTATTGAGTTTTCCAAAATATGACAATTGAAAATCTATTCCATAGTAAATATCCATTTCTAGTTGGCACAATCGGTGCCATTACTATTTCAACAACATAGACATGGATGCAATACACACAAGAAATCAAAGATGGAAATGCTAGTCAAGACAAGGAAATAATAAGCTTAGATTTATTTTAATGTTTTAATGATAGAAAGCTATTGTCCACCTCTTGCATGATTTACATGTATTTTTTTACAAATATTGCATATGTGATAGCTCCAAGTATGTGACAAACTTCTTCAAATATATCTTTCAATTCCAATACAATTGCAATAAAATGTCTTTCCACTCATATTGCTAAAAAAATTAGTTAAAAAACAAAAATAGTTTTCCGAACACAATCAGCATTCATACTTTCATTGAAATCAAAGAAGAAATTGGAAAGTCTAAGAAATTTGATTTCTTCACCGAGTGGAGTATGCATTGAAATCTCTCTCTCTCTCTCTCTCTCTCTCTCTCTCTCTGTAATATATATATATATATATATATATATATATATATATATATATATATATATATATATATATATATATATATATATATATATATATATATAGATATAGAGAGAGAGAGAGAGAGAGAGAGAGAGAGAGAGAGAGAGATTTGATTTGATTTTAGGTTGCTAAATTTAATTTTTATATATCAATGTTGCAACACTTGCAAGAACTAATGACAACAATTATTGCATATACAAATCCATTTTAGGTTGTGTGTGAAATGAAATAATCCAATTACAACTGCTAGAACTACGGATGAAACTATGGTCTATTATACCATTTGTAGGAAAGACACTCCCTTTGTTTGTTTCCATTGATTAAATTGTATGATACTTGCAGATGACAAGACTAAAAAATATTATGTTCTATGAGGCGTATAATTGGAAAAAGTATTTATTGATCTACAAAAAGTTTCCTATTAGTAATATTGTGTGGAAAAATCAACAATTATTGATTTTTTTTCCAATTTCGAGATCCATGGCACATTTACAGTAAACCATCAAAACATGATTATGCATATACAATGATGTTCTCTTTATTTTAATTGTCGAGCAATCTAATGATGAAATTATACAGATGGTATAATGTTAAACCTATATTATTGTCTAGTTATCAAAATCAAGATGTGTTCTACGAAAGGTGCAAATATCCTTTTTACTAGTAGCTAGTAAGACTGAATCACTAGTGGCTAGTGGTGAGGGGTGTGGGGCATCCACATTTTCACACCTTCGATCTTAACTCCACCTTCTACTTTTTGCATGAAAAAATTGATCATTTTCCCTTCTTGGTTGGAGTTGTGACTCATCTTACTTGCTTTGCTTCTCAATAATGAAGCACTTGAGGAACTTTTCTTTCTACATGCATTGTCCAATATTTGATTGGAGAGATTTTATGGTCTGTTGGATGGTTGAGATCTAATTACATCATGTGGTTACTTGATATGTAGCTATTAACATTGTATAAATATGTATTTCAATGAAGTTGTTTGTTTAAGTTCCATGTTTTGTATTATGCTATTTACTTATATTATATATACTCTAACATTCACAATATATAATGTGTAGCTAGCTCATTGTCCTATGTCGTGTTTTCTTTTTTGCAATGTGATTTCTTGCATTGTTTTATTGATTTATCAAATTTTCAAATCCTATGATTAGTAAAACAATATTAGAAAATGTTTTTCCTTTGCACATAGTTTATGTAATCTTTCTTAAAGGAAGGAACAAGTTCCTTCTATTTGCAATTGTATAATTTGATTAGGAAAAAAAAATCAAATACTTCCATGGATAACATTTACAATAGTCTAATGATCCAATTTGGCATAATTTACAAAAAAATATGTCCCATGAACATTATCAGAGAATAGGATATGCAACGTTATTGGAGTATTGTACTATATATTTCGAGAAAGTATTTTTTTTATTGACTCTAGACAATTGCAATAAATAGATTTTAACATATACTGAATTTCAAAATTGTCTAAGAAAGTAGAAAAAATTGGTAACTATTTCTTTATTATTAAATGATGGTTCCTATAGGTTAGTGCTCCTCTTGATTTTGCTTCCAAAATGGAGGTGTATTTGCTCCATTCATGTTTTTCAAGAGATCTTCTAGTTGATTTATTATGGCATCCAATTCATCTTCTAGCTACCCAAGTCTTTGCTAAAGTTCTAAGATGTTATTAATCAACATTAAGATATCTTTGCTCACTACATATAAATCTTGATGTATGCTTCTGCCATTACTTCCTTGGGCCATTTCTCTCATTTTTACTATTGCAAAAATAACAACTAAGCCACAATATTCTATAATAAAATAACTTAAATATAGTGACACAATTCCCCTCGTTCTTAAAGGAAGGAACAAGTTCCATCTGTTTGTAATTGTACAATTTTGTTAGAAAAAAAAAACAAATACTTCCATGGATAACAATTACAATAGTCCGATGATCCAATTTGGCACAATTTACAAATTTTATGTCCCATGAACACTATCAAAGTATAGGTGATGCAAGGTCAATGGACTATTGTATTATATGTTTTGAGAAAGTAATTTTTTTACTAACTCTAGAAAATTTTAATAAGTATCTTCTAGCATATATTGAATTTCAAAATTGGCTGAGAAAGTAGCAAAATTTGGTAATGATTTCTTTATTAATCAATGATGGTTCCTGGAGGTCAGTGCTCCTCTTGATTGTGTTGCAAGAATGAAGGTCTTTCTTCTCCATTCATGATTTCAAAGATCTATTCTAGTTGAGTTTTTATGGCATCTAGTTCATCTTCCAGTCGCCCAAACCTTTGCTAAAGTTCTAATATGTTATTCATCAAAATTAAGATATCTTGGCAGACTACATATAATTCTTCCTACATGCTTCTATCAGTGCTTCCTTGTGCCATTTCTCTCACTGTTACTACTGCAATAGTAACAACTAAAATATGGTATTCTATGATAAAATAAACTAAATTGAGTGACATAACCCCCTCCCCCACCTCTAGGTTACTATTTCTATGTAACTACTATGATATAGTCTAATGCAACACCAAATTAATAAGGCCAAGAATATCGAAATCGTCTTTCAAAATACTAACAAAGTTTCCATTTAAAGCATTTTTTTGCTTAAAAAAAAACAATTTCAAAAGACAGTTCACTAGAAAAATAGTTGTGACATTGATTATACCAACAAGACTTAGAAAATTAAAAAAATAATAGATATATGATAAATCAAACCTCAATAACACTTGTTATTTTAAGAACAAACAAAGAAAATCACTTACCTAGAGATTTTAGAAATGAGTTCAAAGCTAATAGGCCTACAACAAGGCTCGAGAAATTAAAAAAATAATAGACATATTATAAATCAAACCTCGATAACTATCATTAGTTCTAAAACAAGTAAAGAAAACCACTTTCCCAAATCTTGTAGAAATGAGTTTAGATCTAGTAGGCCTACATATAGTGCATCAAAAACCATATGTCATTTGAATCATGAATTGAAATCAAAGTTCTAAAATAAAATTTGTCTTATATCCACTTTAATGGTATTCATTTCCTATTAATCACCATCAATCTAGCTAGTACGGATTTCCTTGATCTACAATTAGAAAATATTGTTCTGATATCGATCACTATAAACCATATATTCTTTTCTTAAATTCCCACTCAAGATAGTCCAATTCATATGGTTGTGTTTCATGATTGCTACATTTGGAACACTTTGGATATCGTTATCAACATAGTGTTAAGAATATTTTAATAGTATAATTGATACAAATTTAATTTTCATAGAAAGCTAAGCTAAAAAAAGAAGTAAATAAAGGAAAAACCTTACCAAGTTTTCTTTTTTGAAGTTCATATCATATAATCATATTCAACTAAATGCTATAATAATATTCAACTAAGTACTATTTTATTAATATCCTAATTCTAATTTTATTTATATTTATCTAATGTTATAATGACATTTAAACATTGATTTCATTTAATTGTGGTGGTTCTTGTTTAGGGTTGTGTTATTTTTCGCGTTAGTTTGAGCTTGATGTTTGATTTGGGACATCGATCTCAAGAAATTTATACAAAAACATGAAACAATGTTTTTTTACCAAAATAAAATAAAAATAAAAACATAATGCTTAATCCTATGATTAACTAAAGCTCCCCTGCTGGTAAATATAAGTATTTTCGGCATTATTTGGCGAATCGATTCATAATTAGGACATCGCTTGAGTGCTTGATAACATTTACTCTGTTAACTTGCTTTCCTACTAGCCAATGTTTTACTTTGACTAGATTTGTGTTCAATACTGACATGCTTATTTTGATGTTTCTTTCGCACCAGTGTTCATATTCATTTAAAAATTTCATCAAAGTAGAGTCAACAAATCATGGTATTCACGCTTTCTAAATATTAAGTGCATCAGTGATTTCACATATGTGAATTAATTACTTATTATCCAATATTAAATAAAGTATCTTTTAAATCTGTGTGAGAAGGAAGTGTGTGCGGGAGAACAAGTGTGTGAAGCAAGGAACACCAACTTTCTTCCACAATGTTCCACACTTCCACATACATTACCCCACCACACAATTCTTCCACACACCCCCATTTTGTACAACACTACAAATTAATCAATTAAATAATGGTTTTGGCTTACTAAAGTTTGGGGCATGAAAAGTTTGGTTTACCTATATATAGGGTGAAAAATAAGGGTGGGCGATTAACTATCCTCACTACCCTATTTCGAGCTTGCGCGTGTGCCCTTTTCCTAGATTTTGCTGAAGTAATTAAGTAATTCACGATATTATATTAGAAATTTGCTCCTAGTTTAATCCAGTTTGATAGCTATACGATATTAGTTTCCTATAAACCAAATCCAGATCATTATACTTTTGATAATTTTTCTTAATCTTCTCAACTTAACATTCCCTAGATTTTCCTTAACATTTATTTCTATGCATCTAGAGCTATTAATTTTCCAATTGAGATTGAACCGGAAGGCACATCCATTCCTCTTAAAAGATCAAACCTACTATTGAATGAATCAATTTCCTTCTAAACTAATGTCGATTTATGTTGTGCGTGTTGGATAAAATTTCTAGTCTTTGATAATATTTCTTGTTTGCTTGGAAGATACATTTCGGAACGCCAAGTGACAAACTCAAGAAATGGGTGAGTCTGGGGTATGATAAATTTAGGAAAATAGGACGTCAAAAATTGGTATTTTAAAGCTAAATTCATAACTGTAAAATTAATTTTAGATTTTCATTTTAGAGCTAATTTCATAACTTGACTCCATAGGGTAGATAGCTTTTAAATTTTTAGTATGCGGAATAACATAGCACAATCCACGACTTCACATGAATTCTACTTCATTTCATTTATTTCACACATTTCAAAATGTCAACTTTAACTAGGGGATACACAAGTACTTTAATTTTCTATTGGTTCACATTAGGCTAAAAACTATCATTTTAAAACTAATTTCATTTTTTTAATTTTTAATTTAAATATACCTTTTAAATTTTTAGTGTGCAAGATAAAGGATGTGCAGAAGAGGTGTATGTGTTGGAGAACCTTTATTTCCCTATTTCTGCAACTCTGCATGCATTAGCACTCCACATAATTCTTCAAAATAGCGCAAAAGGTCAAATTTTCACATTTATTGACATACATATTTTCACATTCCACATCAATGTTTTGGCAAAATTGTGAAATCCACTAAATTGAGGGTTTATTGTAAATAATATATATTTATGTGTGTGTGTGTGTGTGTGTGTGTGTGTGTGTGTTTGGATTTTTGAATGTTTAAAGTCTAGAATACATATGAATAATTGAACTATCAATATTTTGTTACTGATAATTATTGATTATAATATGTAATTATGATGTTTTTTTTATAATAAAGAAGTCAAGAAAATTAATTTTGGAGTACTTTTGGCTGAAAGAGATGAGACTGCAAATTGATGGAGAATATTAATCACCAGTAATAAATCATAAGCATCTAATCTAAACGATTATATTTATTGTGAAAATGATGGAAATTGACCAATTAATTTTTTCCCTAAAAGACATGATGATGTCTTTGGGAGTGGGAAACAAATGCTCATGAATGAACTAGTAACTACCTAACACCTATTGGTGCGATGGAGGTAGTTACGAACCACCAAAAGAGTGGTAGATGGGTAATGGATAAAAGTATTTTTGTTCTACTTGCTTTTGTCTCTCATGTTGTAGGAAATAGAAGAATGAAGAAAATAAAGTGAGAAAAAGACAAACAAAGTTGCAGACCTGTGATTGGGGGGGTATGTTTAGGAGGAAGTATCAAGGCTAGGAGGAGCTAAGTACTTAATTATTAATTTTACAGACAATCAATTTCAAGTTTGTATTCTAGCCTTATGTTTTGTTTAGAAAAGTAAATGATATAGTTGTGTTATGCCTTTAAGTCTGTGTAGTTTATGTACTGTTGGAAATGATGACAAAATTGAAAAGATTCAGAGCACTTGTTCTGTTTATTTTGTGCATTTCTAAGTTATTTGAAAGTAATAATTAAAAGGGAAACAATGAAGAGAAGAGGAGGAATTTACATGTACTCTTCAAAGATTTTTTTTTATTTTTTTATATCACAGTAAAATGCTATCTGAGGTATTTCAAACTGTAAAACACATAGAAAGTGATATAATTTTAACTTGAAACCATTTTTATTTCCTTTGTAACGAAAGAAATATAATGTAACTAGGGATTTAGGTTTATATGAGAAAGTAACTAAATATAATATTCTACTTTTGAGTTATGAACAAAGCTTTTCCCTATTTGTAAAAATAAAATGTCAATGCAGTTGCATACTCGAACTTAAACCTTACTATTAAGAGATTAAAGGATATATATAAAGAAGTACACACACACACACATGTGCGTGTGTATATATATATATCCCTGATCTAAATTACATAAGGTTACATACATATAGTTCAAGAAGTTATATAGAAACATTATGAACATATTTAGCATTAAAACTTTGAAAAAAAAAATTACAACCTAAAGTTTTTCATGTGTAAAATACAGATGTTGTATACCAGATATTGAGCATATAAATATGATAGGTAATATTATAGTTAGAAATTAAGAAAATATGAAGGAATATTAGTTGATAAGGAAACAACTATTAAATTAATAGAAGCCAAAAATATTGTATCCAAGAAAGCCAACAAAGAAATATAATGTGTATAAGGAGGAAATAATTTTAAACAAAATTATTTGCATATTTTATCATTCAAAATAAATGTAAAAAAAAGTTATCAAATGAAAGAACTACTATCAAGTAGTTAGGGTCTAAAACATTGACCCTAGTATAATTTAAATTTATGGAAAATGTCATAAGTCAAAATACAAATACAGGAATTTGAGCATGATATTCATAATTATTCCAAAGAACTGGAAGTGTAAGACCATTAATACACTTAGAAAATTTATAGAAATTTGTGCAATAGAACTCTAACAGTGAATTCACAGACACAAGAATCAGGTACAAGAGCATCCGACCTGGTAAAGGAAATGGCATCAAAAAAAAAAAAAAACCAATTGCATATAAATGAAGAAGTACCTACAATGATAGAAAAACATATAGATATTAATATTAACAACCAAGAATAACAATGGTGTAAATAATAAGAGTATAAATTAAGAGTTATGTTGGTGTCAAAAGAGAATTAAAAGTAACTCGTTACCTGATTAAATTTCGACCCATAAATTCTCTAGTTATAGCTATGGAAATTAAAAAGAAGTTCAGTGAAGGTAAGGAAAAATATTATATTTCAACACCAATAAGAAGATGCATCAATATACTAAAATTGAAGAAAATATTCGACTGTGAGAAATATTATAAAATAAATTATTACAATATCATTATAACTTGAGAAGGTATAAGAATCAAAGTATATAGAGGGAATTAAAAACCTCATTTATAGTGGAGAAAACATGTGAAAAAGAACTATATGTCTATAACCTTGCAAGGAATAAAAAAAGGAAATAAATGTGTGTGCGAGGAGTTTAACTATGAGATTAAACTTTGTTGGCTAACACCAAGTAGGGTTTCATTATAAAACTTATTAAAAAATACATTCCTTTAGACTTCCATAAGGGTTAGGGTTTCCAAAACGAAACTTAACCCTAGGAAATAAACAACACCTAGAATCCTTTATAAGAATTCTAGGAACTAAATAAAAATGAAAACATAAAACTGAAGAATTTTAATAGAATAAAACCCTATGAATTTTGATGAGTCAAGTTGTAACTATATGGACAGTAACGAAGAAAACCAAAACACTAGAAATTTACGATCAACAAAACCCAAACAAACTTATTTTCCACTAGAAATATTGTTTAGGGTTTCGAATCTTACCAAATATGAGGTATCCAGACTACATATCTTTTATATATCATGAGAAAATGTCTAGAAGGCCAAACATTAGGGAAATAACTGAGCCATAATAGTAAACCAATTCCATTTAGATAAAATTTCCTCCAATTTAAAGAGAAAAGGATACAAAGAAAAGGATACAATAAGAAGTAGGGTATAGTAACGAAAATGTAAAATAAAATTTACATATAGCACTCTAAATAGTTAAGGTGATATATAGACCTTGCTCCATTAAAGAAACACTGACCTCGTAATCGAAAAATTCTAAAATCTTGGAGAAAGAACACATAAAATAAATGAAAATGAGAAGAACTTAACTCTGGAAGTTATCAATAACCTATGACAGTAGTAGTGTGCAATGTAACACAATAATTAAGTGACCAAAACACTAGAACAAAGATAGAAGCACAAACGAGTAGAGCTCCGTCGACCCTAAAGTGAACCAGAGGAATGAAAGATAG
Source organism: Pinus tabuliformis (assembly GCA_031772625.1). Classification (NCBI taxonomy): domain Eukaryota; kingdom Viridiplantae; phylum Streptophyta; class Pinopsida; order Pinales; family Pinaceae; genus Pinus; species Pinus tabuliformis. Next base: position 337,549,417 of record CM062811.1, read on the forward strand.
AAATGATTGAGCCACATAGTGATTAAGGTAGTTGAAAAACCCTAGTTGTTCTAAAACATTGATCGTAACCAAATAATTTACTATTGTCGATGATAGGCTTTCCATAAACAATGTTATCTCCATAATCATTCAACACGTGGAGTCATCAAATTAGGTTGAAGGTTTGAGAAACATATAATAATAATTAGTGAGAAACGTGTATATAACACATATGAACCAAATTTGTTTTGTGAATATAGTTTTAAACATATATACATGGAGTTCGTTAAAGCTACATTCAATATATATATATATATATATATATATATATATATATATATATGTCTTAGTTATGATTGTCTTGAAAGGTTGTAGGCTTATTTTGAGGTTAATTTCTTAACAAAATCATCACTGAAAGTTTGGTGACAAAAAATGTCACATAACATTCCTCAAGGAGACCAATGATATGTGCGGGGATCGACATCGAGGGATTCTAGTGAGGATGGAAAATGTTACTTCCCTTGGATAAATTGCAAGGGATTGAGGCCAAGGAGAATTCTAATAAAATTAGCTAAAAATCATTGCAGAGACTATGGTCACACTGAAGGTAGATATGAATATCATCCATTTGCAAGTTATTTATTATATGTCTTTTTATTGTAGATTGTTTTTGTAAATGTTCATATGTATATTGTATTTTAGATTGTATGTCTTTGTATTGTAAATTGTGTTATCTTTCTATTGTAAATGTATTTTATAATATTATTTGGGAGGTGTTTGAACTATGTTGTCTTCTTGATGTGGACTAGAAATATTATTTGATTATTTTCGTTCGAGTTAATTAAGGGGTTAGGTCGAGTAGGGGTTAATTACTTTATGGGATAATGGAAAAGGGGTTGTTAATGTTTAAGGGCTTAGGGGTTAGGGGTTAAGGGCTTAAGGGTTATGAGTTTAATGGCTTAGGGAAATGGGGTTAAGGTGTTAGGGGGTTAATGTATGTTTAGGGGGTTAATTTATACCTAAAGGATTTAGAGGTTAATCATGGGTCTTTATGGAGCATTATTAATAATTTTTTAAAGTATATTATGCAAAATATGACATTATAATGATGAATGAAAAACAAGATCAATATGCTTTTTATTATGGTCGTGACTATATATCTCAGAAAGTGTCTCACTTCAACCTACATTTTATGAAAAGTAACATCTTTCTTAGATCTTTTCAACATATTCTTAACTATCTTGATAAATTGCACAAATATCATCATTGATTTGTTGTATTTGTTTCTTGGTCTCACCTAATTAGTTTCTTTCTTTTTGTCTTCATTTCCTTCATTTTCCTTATATATTATATTTGTAAACTATTGTTATATCGGCATTTCAATATTTTCTATATATACTAATATTACTTTATTGAATGTAATTGTATAGTATCACCACCCTAGGGAATCGATCGACGAGGAATAGGTTGTTGTAGTATAAGAACTTGTTTAAGGACATGGACAAATTAATACTAAGGATCAAGCTAATGATGTTATGGAAGAAGATAATGATGTTGATAACATAGTTGAAGAAGATGGGAAAAATAGATTGATCCAGGACACATTTAATAATATTGGAATGGATGATGATGACAACTAGTATGATGACCATGATTTTGATTTACCTATACTTGAGATGGAAACTAAAGGTGTTTATGAAGGCTAACAAACATCTTTTCCCTTTGTTGTATTATTGTTGGTCAACTTAAAGGTGGTAAATGGTTTGCCAAACACGTGTGACACAACACCAACGGTATGTAATATATTTTGTGACATTTAGTACTATATACATGATAAAGAAATTATTTTTTCGATTTTTTTTAATGTTAGTACGTTCATTTGCATCATTTTGTTCATTTGTAACATTTGGATGCAATATGTACGATGAATATTGTTTAGGACATTAACCAATACAATTTATTTATTTATTTATTATTATTACTTTTTATGTTGTAGATTATTAGGTGAATTTCTATTACCACCATCAAATGTTTAACCTCGTACGCACCGATATTTACATGGCGTTATGAAATATATTGGAATGGAGTATCAAGCTATTCATGCATGCCCTAGTGATGATATTCTCTATTATAAATAACATGCATTGAAATAAAAATGCCCAAAATGTGATGAGAGTAGATATCAAACTAATAAAGTAACAAAAAAGGTGTCTCACAAGGTTCTTCATTATATTCCCATAATTTCATGTCTGCGACAAATTTTCAGGTGTAAAAGCGTAGTAAAACTTATGGATTAGCATGCAAGGAATAGAAGTGAGGATGATGTTCTTCGAATGCCTGTAGATGGATATACATTTAGGAATCTAGAGGAAAAGTGGCTAGAGTTTAAAAGATAACCTTGTAATCTTAGTCTTTCATCAGCAGTGGATGATGTCAATCCATTTGGAGAGGCCAAATCTACTTACTCAGTGTGGCCCATTTTTTTTATTAACAATATAATTCCTCCACGAAATTCAATAAAGATGGAGCACATAATGTTGACAATGATTGTTCTGGGTATTAATTTGTTTAGAATACATTTTTTTAGCACAATACCATCTCATTTGTCTTGTTTGTTTCATAATTATGTCCTATATTTTTTGTTTATTTACTCATATATGTTCAATTATGCCTTATAATTATGTTTTATAAATTTCTTTGTTTACTCATATATGTAGTATTTATGTATTATATGTTCAATCAATTAGGTAAGTACCAGGTCAAAGACATGAATGTACATATCGAGGCTCTTATCAATGAGTTAGTGGAATTATGGAATGGTGTCACTATGTATCATGATATCTCTAGACCAGTAGTTGCACAAAGGGAATTTGAATTCCATGCAATGCTTGTATGGACAATTCACGATGCCCCAGGACTAACACATTTTTTGTGGTATGTTATGAAGTTACCTACACTTTAATAGTGTTTAATTTTATGAAGTTCATTTCAAATATGTTTTTGAAATAGTTCGGCCTTCATTGTACATACTTAAAATAATTGATATAAAAATTATTCCATTTCTTGCAGGTCTTCAAACAAAGGATAAATTTTCTTGTCCAATTTGTGGTCCTAAGATGAAATCTTGTCATTCAAGAAGCTTAGGAAAGGAGGTGTTTGATGAGTATAGGCACTTCCTTTCTAAGAACCATAGGTATCGAAGTACTGAAAAAACATATTTTTAATGGGAAAGAAGAGGTTGGATTAAGACCACGAAGAATGACACCTTGTGCATGGAAGTTGCAATATAATAGAGTTTCTCAAGGTATGGATCGAACCATCTATGTATCAATATAAATGATATGTTTGGATTATTTTATCTTTTTTATGGCATTTTCTTCACTGTACCAATCGATAGGTTATACTATTGTTATAATATCTTTAAATATGATTCACGTTGTAGTTCATGAAGGCATTAATAACAAGGCACTTCCATGAGGAATGAAAATTTATCCCGAGAAATTGAATAGACTCCTCTGCTATGAACACCTAGAAATTGTTCATTTGTTTCATACAATGCACATTGAGAAGAATATAAGAGAGACCTTGTGGTGAATCTTAGATGGAAGGAGAGATAAACAAAGAATTGTCAATATTTATAATGACATTAAGGAGGCCGACCATGCATTGAAAAGTGCAATTAATTCAAATAGTGATGGAGATGACCAAAATATAAACACCCTTCCATGGTTATTGACCGAGCAACAAAGAAATCATGTTAAAGAGGTTATTGAAAAAAATAAATTTCCAACTGGTTTTCTTCAAACATAAAGAATATCCTAACAACGAACGGTGAATTAGGTGGGGTAAAAACTCATGATTGGAATACGTTCATTAAGGTAATTATTTTGGTATATATATATTTTATACATTGAACAATGTAAACTTTGAAATGAAAATTTTAAACTCAAAAAAGGAACTCTAGCAAAAAAAACCCCAAAAAACATGAAAAACAGTACAAAAATGAAAAATGTGTATTATGGAATGATGTTTTATTTTTATTAGGGTTAATTTTCAACATTTTTAAAAATTGGCAATAAAACCAATATTTTCTGGGAAAAAGAAATGTAAAAAGCACAATATTTGTTTTCGCTAGAATAACATTTTTCTTTCCCAAGTATAATTTTAAATTTCTTTAGTAACGGCGTTAAAGATAAAATAATGGTATCTGAAACACATTAAAATTCCAACAATTTTCATCCATATCATTAAACATATAATAACATGACACTAAAGATCACTAAAATTCTAATTGTTTTCAACCATAACATTAAAGATTAAAAAAAATTGAAATTTTTTCAACCATACAATTAAAAAACTCTAAGTTTTCAACACATTTAAACCATGGCATTATGAATAAATTACCTGACTAAATTAATCAAAATATCAATACTTGTAGATTTAATGGAACATAAATTATATCTCCAAGTTATTGTTGCATTGTGGATATTCTAAACAAATAAATTCATCACAATTAAAACATATCCAACAAACATAAAAATGACTCATAACTTCATGTAACATCATATGGAAATTAATTTTTTTATTTCAAGATACCATGCAAACATAAGTTATTTAAATTGTCTTAGACAATTATTCAAAATCACTCATGGTCGCGCCCACCTGCAGCATAGTGGGCATGGAGCATGACTCCATTGTCGCGGGCAGGCACACCCTTGTCTGGGCATGCCCGCCAACAAGGATGCCCACCCACATGCATTTCCTATTCCTGTGGGCAAGCACACCCACCCAGGGAAAAGTAGCCCCCGAGCTTGTCAGGGGCCGATTCGGGGAATCAGCCCCATAGCCTTCCGAGGGTTGATTTCGGTAATTGGTCCGATGGCTTGACAGGGGTTGATTCCCAAAATCGACCTGCTGACCTGTTAGGGAGCTTCTTTTCCCAGGGCGGACACACCCACAATTGGGTGTGCCTACCCACATGCACAGGCATGGCTGGTGGTGCGCCTGCCTGCCCGGGTCAAAGCGACCCCCTGGCAAGCCAGGGGGCCAATCCCGGGAATCAATCCACTCGCCTGCCAATGGGTTGATTCCTAGAATCAACCTCTTGGCCTGTTGGGGGTTGATTCCCAAAATTGACACCTTGGCCTGCAAGGGGCCGATTCCTAGAATTGGCTCCTAGTAAGCCGAGGGGTTGATTCTGCGAATGGAACCCCAACATAGCAGGGGGCAGATTCCTGGAATCAACACTTTGGCCTACCGAGGGATGATTCTGTGAATCAACTCCCTAGCCTAGCAGGAGCAGATTCTAGGAATCAACCCCTTGGCCTACTGGGGGCCAATTCCCATAATTGAACCCTTGGCCTGCGTAGGGCTGATTTCGGGAATCACCCCCCTAGCTAGAATTGGCCCCCTAGACAGAATCAACCCCCTCGCCTGTTGGGGGTCAATTCCCACTTCAGAATCGACCCCTTGGCCTGCCTGGGGATGATTCACATAATCAACCCCCTGGCCCGCCGGGGGCTGCCCTTGGCTTGCTAGGGGGCCGCTTTGTAAACGACGGGCACACCAGCCCACAAGCACAAGCAGGGCATGCCCGCCAATAGGCACAGGCATTGCCTATGCGTGTGGGCAGACACACTTGATAGTGGGTGTGGCCGCATGGGTCAATGCGGCCTCCTATCAAACCAATTATCAAAATTGACCCCAGTTAAGCTAGGAGGGAAATTCTAGGAATCAACCCCTTGGCTTGCAGGGGGTTGATTTTGGGAATCAATGTCATCGCTTGCTGGGGGTCTATTCCATGAATTGGCCCCTTGGACTCCTGGGGGTTGATTCTGGGAATTGGCCCCCGACAAGACAAGGGGATGATTCCCTTATTCGACCCCTTAATGTGCTAAGGGTCAATTCCCAGACCGGAATCAACACCTTGGCCTGCTAGGGACCGATTCTGGGAATCGGCCCCCTGGCCTGCCGGGGGTTGATTCCAAGACTTAGCCCCTTTTCCTGCTGGGGCTGATTCTGTGAATCGAACCCTTGGCTTGCTGAGGGTCAATTCTAGGAATCAACCCCTGGTAGTAAACAATCAGACCCCGACATGCCACGGGGTTAGAGGGTCGATTTCAGGAATTAGCCCCATGGTCTATTAAGGGTAGATTCCTAGAGCCGGGGACCGATTCCTAGAATCGGCCCCTAGCTTGCAGGTACCAATTCCTAGAATCAGCCCCTTGGCCTGCTAGGGGCCAATTCCGAGAATCGACCCTTAGCAGGCCAGGGGACCAATTCCCGCAATCGACCCCTTGGCCTACTAAGGTCCAATTCTAGGAATCAGCCCCTAGCCCGCTGGGGGTCAATTCCAAGACTAGAATAAACCCCTTGGCTTGCAAGGGGCCGATTCCCATAATCGTCCCCTTAGCCTCCTGAGGGATGACTCCCATATTCGCCTCCCTGGCCCTCAATTCCTAGAATTTTCCCCCTAGCCTGGGGCTAGGGGGCTGATCCTTAGAATCTCCCCCCTGGTAGGCTAGGGGGTCAATTCTAAGAATCAGCCTCATGGAAAGTTAGGGGGTCGATTCTCAGAATCAGCCCCCAATAGGCTAGGGGGTTGATTCCAAGAATCAACCCCCTGACATACAAGGTGATGAATATGGGTATCGACCCCCTGGCTTGTCGGGGGTCAATTCCATACTGAAATCGACCCCTCGGCCTTCTGGGGGCTAATTCTAGGAATCTACCACCTGGCCTGTAGGAGAATGATTCCTAGAATCATCCCCTTGGCCTTCTAAGGGGCCACTTCTTAGAATAGGCCCTCAACATGCTAGGGGGCCAATTCTTGGAATCGGCCCTAATCTCTAGTAGATGAAGGGGCTGATTCTGGTCTAGGAATCAACCCCTTGGCTTGTCAGGGGCCAATTTTGGGAATCAACCCCATGGCCTACTGGGGACATTGGCCACATGGCCTGCTAGGGGAAATTGGCCCCTTGGACTTCCAGGGGGTTGCTTTTCCCCAAGCAAACATGCCCATAGTCGGGCGCACCCACCCAAAAGCATAGGCACATTTGGCATGCCCGACTAGTTGCGGGCCTTCTCTCCATGGGCAAAGTAGCCCCCTCTTCTGCTAGAATCACCCCCCTAGCCATCCAGAGGGCCACTTTGCCTAGAGCGGGCACACCCATGGTCCAGAGCGCCAGCCCACTAGCACAGGCAGGTGGGTGGGCGCGCCTGACCAACGGCGTGCCCGCCCAGGTCAAAGTGGCCCTCAACAAACGAGGTCCCCCGGTAGTCCAGGGAGACAATTCTAGGAATCGACCGCCTGGCTTGGTGGGGGCCGATTTGTAGAATCAATGTCGTGGCTTGTTGTGGGTCGATTTCCAGAATCGGCCCCCGGTAAGCCAAGGGGCCGCTTCTGGGAACCAGTCCTTAGCAGGCCAGGGGTTCGACTCCTGAAATAGGCCCTTGGTAGACCAAAGGGGCGGTTCCAAGAATCAACCGAACCCTTGGCTAGCCCCATGGCCTATTGGGGACCGATTCCGGGAATCAGCGCGGGACAAGCCAATGGGTCGATTCCCAGAATCAACCACTTTGACAATCGAGTGCCGATTCTGAGTATCTCGGGAGTCTGATTCTCATAATTGGCCCCCAGAAAGCCAAGGGTCGATTCCAACAATCTTCCACCTGGCCTACTAGCGGTCGATTCCTAGGATCAACCCCTTGGTCTACTGGGGGCCAACTCCCATAATCGGCCCTCGGTATGCAGGGGGTTAATCTCGGAATTGGCCCACTGGCAAGCCAGGGGGCTAATTCTAGAATTTGTCCCCATCATGCTAGGGGGTCATTTCTGGGATCGACCCCCTCACCTACTGGGGGGTGATTCTGGGAATCAGCTCCTTGGCCTACTGGGGGTCAATTCTTAGACCAGAATCAGCCCCTTGGCCTACCCCCTTGCCTGCTAGGGGATGCCTTGGCCTATCGGGGGCCGATTCCGGGAATTGGCACCTCGCAGGACAAGGGTCTAATTCCCATAATTGACCCTTGTCCTACCAAGGGGAATCGACCCCCGCATGCCATGGGGCCGATTCTGGGAATTGACCCATGGTAGGACAAGGGGCCAATTCTAGGAATCGATTCCTTGGCCTACCGGGGTCAATTCCCAGATCGAAATCTACCCTTCGCTTGTCAGCAACCGATTCCAACACCTTGGCCTATGACGAGTCAATTCCCATAGTCAACCCCATGGCCTGTCGAGGGCCGATTCCCATAATCAATCCCTTGTCCTGCTAGGGGCCGATTCCCGGAATCTCCCCCTTAGACATCCACGGGGGTATTTTTCCCTAGGTGGGCATGCACATGGTCGGGCACGTCCATCGACAAGTATAGGTAGAGTGCCTGTGCCTGTGGGAGGGCACGCTCGACTGTGTGCATGCTCACTCGGGGCAATTCTGGGAATCGACAGTTGACAGGCTGAGGGACTGAATCGGCCCCTGACATGCTTGCTTAGGGGGAAAAGCATGCACGCGCTTGTGGGAGGGGTGCCCGATCATGTGCATGCCCGCCCTGGGCAGAGTGGCCCCCGGGCCTGCAAGGGGGATAATTCAGGGAATCTACCCCCGACAGGCCAAGGCTGGTAATCAACCCCCTGTCCTACTGGAGGTTGATTCCTAGAATCAACCCCTTGGCCTGTCAGGGGCCAATTCTAGGAATCAACGCCCCTACCTACTAGGGGGATGCTTTGACCCAGGTAGACACACCTACATGCACACGCTATTTGTGCTTGTAGGTGGGTGTGCCTAGCCATGGGTGTGCCCTCCCGTAGTATAGAAGGTGTGTAGGCATCACTCCCACTGTACCATGAGCGGGCACGCCCACAGCTGGGCACACCCACCTACAAGCACAAGTTAAATCTTATTAACCGTAGGAAAAGGTCTAATCTTATTAACCGTGGAGATCAACAAATTATTTAAGTGAATGTGAGTTCATCCATGTTGAAAGTTGGACAAAAGATGATAGCTATAAACCTCTGCTTCTTAATTGGGTACATGGAAAGACTTATAGCCAAGTACTAGTTTATGATGTTGTTGTAAAAAAACTAGCATATGAAGATAAATAAGCAAAAGGATAGATAGTTAACATTTATAAAAAACCACATTCATTGATTAGCTATGTTATAAACGTATGTTCAAATGAACGAGATTAGGTTCTGGATTTATTCTCAGGCTCAAGTAAGTTTTATTATATAAAATTGAAATTCAATATCTTCTTTTTTAATTTATATGTGATTATACTGATTTACTTCATTATTTATTTTATGCTTGATAATTAAGGTACAACACTAGCATGTTGCCTACAAAAATGAATAAATTGCATTGCCATTGAGAAAGACCCAATTTAGTGAAAATTTGTTCAACAAAGAATTAATTCTCTTCAATTTCTTCCATATGCAATGCAAGAAGTTGGTTTGAGGAAAGGGAATTTTAATGAATCACATGTGGCAGAAAAGGCAAAGGAACCTCAACCACCATTATATGGAATGATTGGAAAGGCATACATTGGGAGATTCACAGACATCAAAGATCCATCAAAAGAGGAAAATGAGAAAACTAAAGCAAAAAATATTGTGGAAGAAGAAAATGATGAAAATCTAGAAGATGAAGTGGATTACGTGATATTATTGATTAAATTTAATTTATTCTTGGAAATCAAGAACTTTTTTTGTAACTATTCATTAGTTATACTTGTAATGTTTTGACTTTGACATTTTATGAGAAGAATAAGTATTAAGTTAATGTTGTTATATGTTCAATATTTGTATTATGCGATTTTCACTTTAATTTTTATGTGAATCATTATTTTTTGAAAACAACTGTGATTATTATTATTATTTGACATGAAATCCATAAAAAAAACTATTAATTAACCATTTTTGTTAAATTTTTCCTATAAAAATTGTTGTTTGACATGTCATTTTTAGCAAAAAGGTCTCAAAATGTGTAATTTTTTTGTTATATTTATATTCAAAATGTGTATTTTTATGTCAATTATTAAAAATTATTGTTTTTTAGAGACAATTATTTGATGTGCATTGAAATATTAGTTAACGATATATAAATATATAGAAGACCGAAATTTTAAAATATCGAAATTGTTTGTTTTAACTATGCAAAAAATAAAGATCTCACTATAAAAAAAATTAAAAGAAAAATAAAAAAAAATGAAGAAGACGACTACTTGAAAAATTGTTAAATTTAGAAAACAATTATTCACATTTAACACATTAGAAAATTTAATGTCAAAAAATAAGTCTTCTGAAAAAAGGGCTTAACGTTGCATCAACACTTTTTAAAATCAGCATGAAAATTACTAACATTTTAAAAATAATGTACATAAAAAAATTTAAAGGGTCAAAAACTATGGTAAGAATATATATATATATATATATATATATATATATATATATATATATATATATATATATATATATATATATATATATATATATATATTCTGAATCAACATTTTTCTAAATTGGTTAAAAAAGGTAATCATATCAGCTCTTGTTTCAAAGTTTACATTGTTATTGGTGAAACATATTGTTAATTAGTGTTTTTTTTACTAATTTGGGAAAAATAATGATCGATCATTATTTTTGTTACATTATGTTCTACCTTTACCTCTCCCATATAACTTTGACAATAATGTCAAAAAATTTATATATGATCTTTGCAAATACATGAGGTAAGTGGAGATTTATGGGAAAAGTGTAATTTGTTCAATAAGTTATTGTGTTGCATATTTTTGGTTGCATGCATTTTTCTTGTCATCATGTACTATATTATAATTTTTTTGTTGAAAACTGTGATTTGCTTGATTCATTTTTATATGGTTCTCATCGAAATAAATCGATAAAGAATATATAAATTATTGGAGAAAATAAATTCCTCGTCTAATGTGTGAAATGTAAAAGTATCTACCTTTGACATTTTTCAATGTATAAGAACACTACCTCATACACCAAGTCAAGGAGATTGAAAAATGTGGACCTGTACACACAATATCAATGTGGATGGTTGAGAGGAACTTGAAATCACTGAAAGCTTTGGTTAGACAAAGAGCACGTCCTGAGGGATATATGGTATATCAAACCATGGTTTATATTCGTCAATAGAGTGATGAAATAGGAAACAGTATTAATGTATTGGATCACATTTTGGATGTCAACTCCGTGGACAATTTTGAAGGGGAGCACCTATTGGGGGAAGGTAGAATGAGCAAAGTGAGATGTAAGTAGATATATAGTGGAGATTTATAACACATTTTACTTTTTTCTTTTATATATATCCCTTACTTATTTGATTTTTATTCTTCTTGCATAATCCCTTATTATGAAGGTATAACATGGAAACTATTTATATATATGTGAATTGTTTTATTTTAATACAGTCGATCAAGAGTGGGATGCAATACATTTATACATTGCAAACACTTAAGATTGGATGAACATATGGATTGAACAATTAAAACAAGCTAATAATGGTAAGTTATCATGGTATGGTGTGTCTACATTGGTCAAAGAAGCTCAACATAGTGGAGATACCAATCATACACAGAGGTAAATTTATTTAGCATACAATTTAAAAGATTATCAAGCAAGCATATTCACCCATACGACTTAGTATTTTTACAATTATATTGATGCATATGGCATGTCTTTTTCTTAATTTTAAAATTTTGCTACGTATAAATATGCATGCTTATCTATTGACAATGCATTTTTTTATGTGTTTGATATATTGCAGTTGAAACACCGCAACAAAATGTGGTGTAATGGATGTAAATTTTGCATCAAAGGGTTGGATGAAAAGATGAAAACTTTTGATAGTGGAATAACTTCATTATTTCAAGTCATCAATGTTTCCTCTAGAGGTAACAAACATCCAACATTCTCTAAGAATCGATACTATGGGTATTTTCATGATATACTTTAGTGTGAATTTGAATCCTTCAAAATAGTTGTGTTCGATGTCAAATGGTTTAGGGTACAAATCCATGAACGTGACCATGATAGAACTGTTATTGAGCATGCTAATAGATTTACCATGGTTGATACAAGGAATCTTGAGCCAAGATCATGGTGATATGTTCTTCCAAGCCAATGTAAATATTTATTTTACGTAGACGTTCCAGGGAAAGCAGGTTGGTCATATGTTTTTATATATGATCCTAGAGGAAGGCCCATAAGGTATAATGTAGCGGAAGGGATTCATAGAGTGTCAGATGAAGATGTCAAAGAAGTGAAAGGAATATATGTTGATTGAGACAATGCTAATTTGGATGAGCTATATGATATTTCCATTATGTCGGAAGAAGAACCAGTGAAGAAGTATAACCAAATGTAGAAGAGTATGTTCCAGATGATGATATACTAGATGATGACAATGATGATGATGATGATATGGCGAATCCTTTGTACATGAATTCTAAACTAGATGATACATATAATGAGATGGATAAGGAAAGAATATTAATGATATCAAAATTTTGAAAAATACGAGTTATGTATTTATATGTTTTTAGTTGGTTCGTTTTCTTTCGTTCACCTTAGATTTTTATTTTCCTAGTTTTTATGTTTGAATGCTACTGTGTTTCTTTCAAATATATTATAGTAGATAGATTGGGTATTGAGGAATTAAGAGTGATGTGGGGGGGGGGGGGGGGTGGGTTGGGGGGTAGGGCCATATGAGCTTCCACCTTAACTTTGTTGGAGTTGTTAAGTAGAGAATATATTATTCTTGAAACGAAGAGAATCTCATTTATGTTTATACCATTATTTCCAATTTTGACTTTAATGATTCATTAAGCAGACGTACTAGGCGAGTTGGGTGATGGGTGAACTAGGTGACACAATGGTTCGACAGACATGCAAAGTAAGGTTGGCCCATGACTGGACATGAATTAAGTTCCCACTAGGGCGTCTCATAATGCATTTTATAAAATTGACTAAATTAATGTTTAGGTGTTAAAATCTGGTTTATAATCGATTGATTATGCAGCATGGATGTACTAAAAAATGATAATATTATATTTTCATTGATGACCTAATGATTTTTGTTGACTTATTTGCACAATGGGGTGAACACTTGTGCCTGGACGTACTCGAACAAAGGTGGAACACTCGGGCGTCGCGAGCTAGGCACGCTAGGACATCTGCCCGATAGAGGTGCCCATGTGACAAGTTGGTGGGTCAACCCGACTTGGAAAGCGGCATCTGCATAAAATAAGTAAGGTCAGCCCATGATTTGGGTGTTAAAATTTGGGTTATAATTAATTGATTATTCAACATAGTATTAAAAATTTATAATATTTTGTTGTCATTGATGAGATAATGAATATATATATATATATCCCTGATTTGTGTTCACTAATTTTCACAAAAGTGTGAACGCATGTGCCATAGGCACGCCTGCATGAGGGCAAGGCACCCATGGGGGTGTCGGCAGGCGCTGGTCGGCATGCCAGGGAACCTCTTTGACTAGTTGGTGGGTCAGACCAACTTGGAAAGGGGCACCCACATAAAATAAGTAATGTTGGCCCATGACTGCCCATGAACAGAGTTCCCACAAAGGGGTATCATAACAATTTTTAGAGAATATATGAGCTTCCACCTTAACTTTGTTGGAGTTGTTAAGTAGAGAATATATTATTCTTGAAACAAAGAGAATCTCATTTACGTTTATACCATAATTTCCAATTTTGACTTTAATGGTTCATTAAGCAGACGTACTAGGCAAGTTGGGTGATGGGTGAACTAGGCGACACGATGGTTAGATAGGCATGCGAAGTAAGGTCAGCCCATGACTGGACATGAATTAAGTTCCCACTAGGGTGTCTCATAATGCATTTTATAAAATTGACTAAATTAATGTTTAGGTGTTAAAATCTGGTTTATAATCGATTGATTATGCAGCATGGACGTACTAAAAAATGATAATATTCTATTTTCATTGATGACCTAATGATTTGTGTTGACTTATCTGCACAATGGGGTGAACACTTGTGCCCTGGACGTACTCAGACGAAGGTGGAACACTCGGGCGTCGCGAGCTGTGAACGCCAGGACATCTGCCCGGTAAAGGTGCCCATGTGACAAGTTGGTGGGTCGACCTGACTTGGAAAGGGGCATCTGGATAAAATAAGTAAGGTCAGCCCATGATTTGGGTGTTAAAATTTGGGTTATAATTAATTGATTATTCAACATAGTATTAAAAATTTATAATATTTTGTTGCCATTTATGAGATAATGAATATATATCTATATATATATATATATATATATACACACACACACCTGATTTGTGTTCACTAATTTTCACAACAATGTGAACGCATGTGCCATAGGCGCGCCTGCACGAAGGCAAGGCACCCATGGGGGTGTCGGCGGGTGTTGGTCGGCACGCTAGGGCACCTCTTTCACTAGTTGGTGGGTCAGACCAACTTGGAAAGGGGCACCCACATAAAATAAGTAATGTTGGCCCATGACTACCCATGAATAGAGTTCCCACAAAGGGGTTGTTAGAGTCGGTCTAGTAGCCCTCCATCAGCGATCAAAGCTCTTTGCATTTGCATAAGTAGGTGTCTCATCAGTGTCATCTCATTGCATTCCATTAGGCATGCCATAACCCTGATGGAGGAGGTGGTGTCTTTATTCCCCTCTTGGCACTGCTAGATCAAGTTGTTTCAGTCAATAAACTCTTTCAAGATTTCTTGTTTTGTCTTGAGGTCAAAAGTCCTAGGTCTAGGGTTTAGGTCCAATTTGTCTTTGAGGTCATGTCTTTAAAAGTCAATAAATGCCCAGCAGGCCAGAGGGATGACTATCAAAGTATTTCTTCAAAAGGTTTCATCTTGTACAGCTAATTTTTACCTTGGATTTAAAAACCCTGTTTTCAAAGACAAGGTCATTTTCTCATTTTTGTAAAAAATTGTAAAAATTCAAAATTCTTCGAAAGTCAGCATGCAGCCCTGGTCCCCTTTGCCAAGATTTCTCAGAAGCTATCCCTGCAAAAATTTTCAAGAAAAGCATCAGTTCAACCAATTTCAGGACAAAAGGAAACCATAAAGTCAGCAACATTTAAATTTTGGCAAAGTGTCAAGTTCTAAACATTAGAAAGAGGGTTTGAGGGGAAATTAATTTAAATCAAGCCTATAAAGCCCCTCCCTCCCTCCATTTGATCATTATTTGCCTCAAAGCAATAGTGAAAAGCGATTTGGAGAGAAATTGGGCGAAATTGCAAACAGAGCCCGTGCGCGACCCGTCAAGACCTGCGCGCGACGTGTCAAGGGGGTCATAGCAGTTGGAAAAAAGCACTGGCGCGACGTGTTGGGCACGCGCGACCCGTCCAGTCCTGCGCGCGACGTGTTGGGAATTCATCCACAAAAAATTGCCTGTAAACTGCAAAATGACCCCAAATTTCTTCAAGGTTGCAGGTAGGCCTCCGATCATAAAAATGTATTGTTTGCTAAAGCTTGAAAGAGCATGAGAATGTATTTAAAAGCCATTATTTCAAATGAGGAGTCCATGTGTATTTTCTTAAGAATGTCAAAGTGCAAGTAGAGATAGGGTTTTGTTTTGCTGTTTTCAAGGTCATCCTTTTCACCCCCACTTTTTCCCCATATCCCTTTACCACCTCCCATATCATTTCTACCTAATCCCCCTACCAAAAATGCCAAAATCCCTAAAACCCTACCCCTATTCCTAAATATCAATAATATTACCCTAAACCTTATCTCCCATAAAACCCTTGCAAATTATAATTGTGTGATGGTGTATATGTCATGATTCCTTCCCTTGATTCCCTATTTCATATATTTTCCCTAATTTCCCTTAAAAGTCTCCCCTCCCTAACATCTCCCTTGTGTTATTTGTCCCCTTGAAATAGCATTTCAACAATTAAAACAATAGATTTTTGAGCAGAAGCAGCAGTACATTTCAACCACTTTGCTCTTGAAACCATGTCAGAAACTGAAACCGACTATGAGCAAAGTGATGACCGTGAGTCAACACCAGAGGTTGAGGTACAAAGGAGGCCTCACAGGGGTGGTAAGAGTGGTCACCATGTGAGAGAGGAGCCCACCTCTTTGACTTATTTGCAGGCTTGTCCACTTGCAGTCACATGTTTTCGCCACCTGTCATGTTATGAATTTTGTGAGAGGATTTCTCAAATTCAGCACCACAGGGAATTGGTCTGCTTGTTTGTTTTGCATCTGCATGATGGGCATGTAAATCTTGTAGGGGTGGATTTTATATTGTCATCTGAAATTATTGCTCAAGCAACAGGGATACCCAATGTGGGAGAAGAGTGGAACAAGCGCAAATCATTGGATAGATTTCAGTATGAGCCCTACATTAAACCTGCCTACATGAGGTACATGACTGGTGTATTTCCTTTCAGATTTTTGAGGGATGAGTATGCTCCCTTGATGAGGCTCATCATGCACTATTTGACCTGTGAGGGCAGATTTTCATGTTTGTATTCGTACCATATTCGCTTGTTGATGCATTTCACACAGGTACGGATGATGAACATACCATTTGTCATGTGCCGGAATATCGAGAAGATGGTGCCCTTGGTGCAGAGAAAGAGCCCAGCACAACAACATAGGAGCATCTATCATTATGGTTTGATTTAGCTTGTGGTCATACATCAGTTGGCTCAGCAGGGTGTCCCATGGGAGGATTTTATCTCTAGAGATTTTTTCACAGCACCAGCATCATCACCCCCTAAGGTTGTTCATGAGGAGGGAGGACCATCACAGCAGCATGATATTCCTGAGACTAGACATGTCAGCTCCCCTCCATGGGTCACATATCAGAAAGGCCACAGGGCCTTATTTGCATCAGCTAGGTGAGTATTTTCTCCACACCATGTGGAACGGGTCTCGCCTTCTTCATCAGCACCGCGAGTGTTATCTCCACACCAGGTGGAAGCGGCCTCACTTCCGACAGCAGCACAGGCACAGGAGAGAGGTAAGAAGCCCAATATTGATGAGGGGCCATCAGGTGATCCAGGCATAGATGTTGTTGACCTTGATATCAGTTCTCCTAGCCTAGAGCCAAAGGAGATAATCCAGCACCTAAGGGCTGAAAATGACTCGTTGCAGCAAATATTGGAAATGGAAAATTGGACAATCACCTACTTAGAGCAGCGCAACAAGCAACTTGAAGATGAGCACACTCTTGATGAGTTGCGGAGGATCCATGAAGACCGCAACTTGGCTCGTAAGAGACCCGGTGATTTGGTACCCGTTGAGCGAGAGGCTATGCTTCTCCAGGTCAATGCTCATTTGGAGAGGTTGCTGGCCAAGGCCAACAAAGATAAGGACCTGCTCCGGAACATGAAGAACCACTATTGGGCCCGAATGCACGTATGCAAAGCAAGAATGAAGGTGCTCCAAAGACGATTGGCCAAAGCACTAAAACGAAGGAAAAGGCCCGATCCCCTCCACATCTTGGCTGAGGCTTCCTTGAAGGAGCATGATGCTAAATGACTTAACTCCAGCATAAATTTCAAAAATTTTTAGCATTTTTGGGTCACTTGTGAATTTTTGGGCAAAAAACAGGTTTTCTCCACCAACACGTCGCGCGCTGCGCGCGACCCTTTCGATGGGCAACTCCATTTCAGGAAAACTCAGCATTTTTGGATTTTTCATGAAAAGATACACCTGCTCAGCAATTACCAAGAGATTTCATCAAGTTTTGAGCCTCCAGAAGGTCAAAAAACAAGCAAAAAATGACTTTTTGCCACCTTTTTGACACACAGGAAGCAGTCTTGGGAGATTGCCATTTTGGAGGGGCAAATGACCACCAAATTCAGAAATTCCACTTGGGTTGGAAAGTAGACATCCAGACCTTTCCACCAAGCCCACGTTTGCTTCATTTGGACACCTGGAAGTGCCTCAAAAGCAGCTCCAAAGGCGCGTGACGCGTTCCGGATCAGGGCGCGACGTGTTGGGCAGTTTTCACAGAAATTCACCTACAACTCATCAAAACGCAGTTTTGACTGGATTTGACTTTTTGGAGTAGATTTTGATCCTCCTTGTTGTAAATGATGTAATTTTATGATATTTTGACACTTATTTATCTCTTCTAGAAGATTCATTCATGAGATAGGCAAAAATTTAATGAATGAATTGGTTTCCTAGCTTATAGAGGCAAGTTGTTTTGACTGCCTAGTTTTTAGTGCTCAGTTTAGAATTGGTTGAAACAGCTCCTAGGATAGGGATCTCGACCCCTAGAGGCAAGGAAAGATGTTATATTGCCTATATTATGTACTTTCCTGGTCATTTTCATGGCTGGACTCTTGAGGGAGAAAGCTTCTATTGTATTACTCATTGTATCTCTGCATTTTTGGCAAAGGAAGAAAGACTAGGGTTTTGCAGTCCTTTTTGGGATTCCTGTGGTTACATGTATTGATGGTGTGTTTCTCTTTGTACTTGTAAGTTTTTTATGTGAATCATCTCCTTACTTTTCCTTCTGCAAATTAGGCAAATGAAGTGTTAAAGTAGAATTCATGATTTCCATGCTCTGCTTTTAAGTTTGCTTAATATTAATGTTTTCATCTGTCTAAAGAGAACTCTTGAAGGTTTCTTGCTCTCTTTAGCTCCTCACCGGTCATTCCTATCCATTCACTTAAATCAAAGGCATCAATACAGTCTCCTACCTTGCCCCAAAGAACCCCCTGCAAAAACTGTGTCCAATCCCCGCACCCAAAATTGCCTGTCCCCGATTTTCCACCAAAATCTTAAGCTTCCCAATTCAAACCTTTTTATCAGTTTACTAGCCTAAAATCAGTGTTTCCTTATTGGTTATCTCGCCTGTTGAAGATATTTACCGAGATAGACTGGAGAGAGCCCTCTCCTGCCCCGTAGGGCTAGCTACGATGATAAGTGGTTTGATGTTGCCTTGGAGTTTACCTTTCTCAGCCTGAGGTGAAATTTCAAGCGCTAACATATTGGCGACCATACTGGGGAGAACAAACTTGTTTGTGGGTTGATGTGTTTGTTTTATAAGCTACAGAAGGAGCCTGAAGTTATGCCAGGTAGCCTTCGAAATGCTTTTGCTTTGCATAAGTGGAAGTAGATAAACGCTGCTTCAGTCCATCTCCGTGAGCTTGTGAATACAGCACTTCATTTGCATTTTACCCCAGTACATGTATCAAGTTCAGATCTGATTGTTGATAGTGGACAACGATCAGACACTGACAAGGCTGAAATCATTCACCTGGCGACTCTTTTCACTGAAGAATCCAGCCACCTGTGCTTCATGGTGACTTCACTGCAGAGAGATCAGTAGCTTTGAGCTTTTCAAGATGGATCGGATTGCAAGAAGATACGCTCCCCTGAGCCGAGATCACATCCCTGGTTTTCCAAATAAAATTCCGAAGGTAGATTTGTCAAGGAATTTTCCTACATTTAATGATGATGGTAAGAAGGATGTTGCTTTACATCTAGTTAGATTTCATATGCATATTCGCAAGTTGAAGGTGGATTTTCCTGAAGATTGCTTGATGAAGATATTCTTGGCCACTCTGGAAGGTGTAGCTCAATCTTGGTATGAAAGTTTGCCGCAAGCCTGTATTTACTGTTTAAAGGATTTTCATGCCTTGTTTATTGAAAGATATCAAGCATCTTATCCATCATTAAATTTGGTTCATGACTGTTGCAAACATGCTTCTACTTTTATTGAAAGCCTTGAGAAATATTATGAAGATGATAATTTTATGGATGTTGAAATCATGGAGGCCCTGTACGAAAATCCATTTCAGCAGCATAAAGAAAACTTAGAGAATTCTCATCAAGATGATCAGGACATTTTGCAGCAGAATCAAGATCAGCAGGCTGAAGATGGTCATATAGTGGAAGATGATGAAAGAGAAGAGCTTGTTTCAGATCTGCCCACAGAAGAAGACCAGATTGCAGAATGTGATAATGTTAGGACAACTACTTCAGAACAACATTTAGATTATGATGACCAGGAATATCTTGTGCTGAAGCCCATCAAAGAGAGCTCTAATGTTGAGATCATAGATAGAGTTTTGGATTCAGATGTTCATGAACAGCAAGGTGAGATTTTTGTGCAAGTAAGTGATGAATCTCCTTTCAATAACTCAGTAACAAATGATAGTCTGAGTGCCCTGTCATATGGAGATAATTACTGTTTAAGCAGAAGAAAACAAAAGGCATTGTCTCCTTTGTCTGAAGAGGAGATAGATCAGCTCTTGAAAGGCCTTGTTGCAGCCCAAGCTACAACAGATTTGCAGTGCACACATAGTCAGGAAAGTGTTGGGAAAACTTCTTCCTCTGTTGAAAAAGATGACTATCTTGTAGATCAACAAATAGATAATGTTTTCCTTCACAAAGATGATAATCCGGCTGTCATATCATTTGAAGATGACCTACCATATTGTCAAACTACAGAAGATCAGAGCATACAGGATTACCTTTCAGATTCTTCATATGTTTCATGTGCTGAAATGATTTTCCAAGAAGAGATCTGCTCATCCATTTGTTCGGATTTTTTTGAAGCTTATGAGCATACTTTTACTGAAGCACATGATGAAGGCAAATCAGAATTTGAAACAAAGGACACCTTGTTCTTTCAGCAGGAGGTGGCAGTGGCAAATCTTCATGTTTTTCATGATCCTCTAGCAAGTTTGTTGTAGCCAGCAGTGAAAATGTTTATTACAGTGTTTTGTTGCAGCCATGGTGAACTATGTTTTTGGATGCCCAGTTGCCAGTATTCATTGTTGACCAGAAGATCTGATCAGGAGAATCAATCAAGAAGCCATCTTCTTGATTGGTTGCATTGGCATTTTGATATAGTTTGATGGTATATTGTCTTGTAAGAAACACAGGTGGTTGTCATCATGATTTCAAATCTTGATGGACTGCTGCCCTTCAATAAGCTTTGTAAGTTCTTGTTTAGTTAAGTCAGTCATGAGTCATTTGTGAGTCAGTTTTCAGTCATGTAGGTTTCATAATTGTGTCGGCTTGAGTCAGGTTTCAGTCAATAAACGAGTCAAAGTCTTGTATCGTTTGTCAAATAATGACTCCATTGCCCAATGATTGAAAAGCACTGGTCTGCTCTCCCAGAGGTCTAAGGTTCTTGGTACCTCCAAGGAGCTACCATCCCCATTGGAGCCAATATTAGAGTCAGTCTAGTAGCCCTCCATCAGCGATCAAAGCTCTTTGCATTTGCATAAGTAGGTGTCTCATCAGTGTCATCTCATTGCATTCCATTCGGCATGCCATAACCCTGATGGAGGAGCTAGTGTCTTTATTCCCCTCTTGGCACTGCTGGATCAAGTTGTTTCAGTCAATAAACTCTTTCAAGATTTCTTGTTTTGTCTTGAGGTCAAAAGTCCTAGGTCTAGGGTTTAGGTCCAATTTGTCTTTGAGGTCATGTCTTTAAAAGTCAATAAATGCCCAGCAGGCCAGAGGGATGACTATCAAAGTATTTCTTCAAAAGATTTCATCTTGTACAGCTAATTTTTACCTTGGAATTAAAAACCCTATTTTTAAAGACAAGGTCATTTTCTCATTTTTGTCAAAAATTGTAAAAATTCAAAATTCTTCGAAAGTCAGCATGCAGCCCTGGTCCCCTTTGCCAAGATTCCTCAGAAGCTATCCCTGCAAAAATTTTCAAGAAAAGCATCAGTTCAACCAATTTCAGGACAAAAGGAAACCATAAAGTCAGCAGCATTTAAATTTTGACAAAGTGTCAAATTCTAAACATTAGAAAGAGGGTTTGAGGGGAAATTAATTTAAATCAAGCCTATAAAGCCCCTCCCTCCCTCCATTTGATCATTATTTGCCTCAAAGCAATAGTGAAAAGCGATTTGGAGAGAAATTGGGCGAAATTGCAAACAGAGCCCGCACGCGACCCGTCAAGACCTGCACGCGATGTGTTGGGCAGGCGCGACGTGTCAAGGGGGTCATAGTAGTTGGAAAAAAGCACTGGCGCGACGTGTTGGGCACGCACGACCCGTCCAGACCTGCGCACGACGTGTTGGGAATTCATCCACAAAAAATTGCCTATAAACTACAAAACGACCCCAAATTTCTTCAAGGTTGCAGGTAGGCCTCTGATCATAAAAATGTATTGTTTGCTAAAGCTTGAAAGAGCATGAGAATGTATTTAAAAGCCATTATTTCAAATGAGGAGTCCATGTGTATTTGCTTAAGAATGTCAAAGTGCAAGTAGAGATAGGGTTTTGTTTTGCTGTTTTCAAGGTCATCCTTTTCACCCCCACTTTTTCCCCACATCCCTTTACCACCTCCCATATCATTTCTACCTAATCCCCCTACCAAAAATGGCAAAATCCCTAAAACCCTACCCCTATTCCTAAAAATCAATAATATTACCCTAAACCTTATCTCCCATAAAACCCTTGCAAATTATAATTGTGTGATGGTGTATATGTCATGATTCCTTCCCTTGATTCCCTATTTCATATATTTTCCCTAATTTCCCTTAAAAGTCTCCCTTCCCTAACATCTCCCTTGTGTTATTTGTCCCCTTGAAACAACATTTCAACAATTAAAACAGTAGATTTTTTAGCAGAAGCAGTAGTACATTTCAGCCACTTTGCTCTTGAAACCATGTCAGAAACCGAAACCGACTATGAGCGAAGTGATGACCGTGAGTCAACACCAGAGGTTGAGGTACAAAGGAGGCCTCATAGGGGTGGTAAGAGTGGTCACCATGTGAGAGAGGAGCCACCTCTTTGACTTATTTGCAGGCTTGTCCACTTGCAGTCACATGTTTTCGCCACCTGTCATGTTATGAATTTTGTGAGAGGATTTCTCAAATTCAGCACCACAGGGAATTGGTCCACTTGTTTGTTTTGCATCTACATGATGGGCATGTAAATCTTGCAGGGGTGGATTTTATATTGTCATCTGAAATTATTGCTCAAGCAACAGGGATACCCAATGTGGGAGAAGAGTGGAACAAGCGCAAATCATTGAACAAATTTCAGTATGAGCCCTACATTAAACCTGCCTACATGAGGTACATGACTGGTGTATTTCCTTTCAGATTTTTGAGGGATGAGTATGCTCCCTTGATGAGGCTCATCATGCGCTATTTCACCTGTGAGGGCAGATTTTCATGTTTGTATTCGTACCATATTCGCTTGTTGATGCATTTCACACGGGTACGGATGATGAACATACCATTTTTCATGTGCCGAAATATCGAGAAGATGGTGCCCTTGGTGCAGAGAAAGAGCCGAGCACAGCAACACAGGAGCATCTATCATTATGGTTTGATTCAGCTTGTGGTCATACATCAGTTGGCTCAGCAGGGTGTCCCATGGGAGGATTTTATCTCTAGAGATTTTTTCACAACACCAGCATCATCACCCCCTGAGGTTGTTCATGAGGAGGGAGGACCATCACAGCAGCATGATATTCCTAAGACCAGACATGTCAGCTCCCCTCCATGGGTCACATATCAGAAAGGCCACAGGGCCTTATTTGCATCAGCTAGGCGAGTATTTTCTCCACACCAGGTGGAACGGGTCTCGCCTTCTTCATCAGCACTACGAGTGTTATCTCCACACCAGGTGGAAGGGGCCTCGCTTCCGACAGCAGCACAGGCACAGGAGAGAGGCAAGAAGCCCAATATTGATGAGGGGCCATCAAGTGATCCAGGCATAGATGTTGTTGACCTTGATATCAGTTCTCCTAGCCTAGAGCCAAAGGAGATCATCCAGCACCTAAGGGCTGAAAATGACTCGTTGCAGCAAAGATTGGAAATGGAAAATTGGACAATCACCTACTTAGAGTAGCACAACAAGCAACTTGAAGATGAGCACACTCTTGATGAGTTGCGGAGGATCCATGAAGACCGCAACTTGGCTCGTAAGAGACCCGGTGATTTGGTACCCGTTGAGCGAAAGGCTATGCTTCTCCAGGTCAATGCTCATTTGGAGAGGTTGCTGGCCAAGGCCAACAAAGATAAGGACCTGCTCCGGAACATGAAGAACCACTATTGGGCCCGAATGCACGTATGCAAAGCAAGAATGAAGGTGCTCCAAAGACGATTGGCCAAAGCACTAAAACGAAGGAAAAGGCCCGATCCCCTCCACATCTTTGCTGAGGCTTCCTTGAAGGAGCATGATGCTAAATGACTTAACTCCAGCACAAATTTCAAAAATTTTGAGCATTTTTGTGTCACTTGTGAATTTTTGGGCAAAAAACAGGTTTTCTCCACCAACATGTCGCGCGCCACACGCGACCCTTTCGATGGGCAACTCCATTTCGGGAAAACTAAGCATTTTTGGATTTTTCATGCAAAGATACACCTGCTCAACAATTACCAAGAGATTTCATCAAGTTTTGAGCCTCTAGAAGGTCAAAAAACAAGCAAAAATTGACTTTCTGCCACCTTTTTGATACACAGGAAGCAGTCTTGGGAGATTGCAATTTTGTAGGGGCAAATGACCACCAAATTCAGAAATTCCACTTGGGTTGGAAAGTAGACATCCAGATCTTTCCAACAAGCCCACTTTTGCTTCATTTGGACACCTTGAAGTGCCTAAAAGGCAGATCCAAAGGCGCTCGATGCGTTCCGGATCAGGGCGTGACGTGTTGGGCAGTTTTCACAGAAATTCACCTACAGCTCAGCAAAACGCAGTTTTGACTGGATTTGACTTTTTGGAGTAGATTTTGATCCTCCTTGTTGTAAATGATGTAATTTTATGATATTTTGACACTTATTTATCTCTTTTAGAAGATTCATTCATGAGATAGGCAAAAATTTAATGAATGAATTGGTTTCCTAGCTTATAGAGGCAAGTTGTTTTGACTGCCTAGTTTTTAGTGCTCAGTTTAGAATTGGTTGAAACAGCTCCTAGGATAGTGAGCTCGACCCATAGAGGCAAGGAAAGATGTTAGATTGCCTATATTATGTACTTTCTTGGTCATTTTCATGGCTGGACTCTTGAGGGAGAAAGCTTCTATTGTATTACTCATTGTATCTCTGCATTTTTGGCAAAGGAAGAAAGACCAGGGTTTTGCAGTCCTTTTTGGGATTCCTGTGGTTACATGTATTGATGGTGTGTTTCTCTTTGTACTTGTAAGTTTGTTATGTGAATCATCTCCTTACTTTTCCTTCTGCAAAGTAGGCAAATGAAGTGTTAAAGTAGAATTCATGATTTCCATGCTCTGCTTTTAAGTTTGCTTAATATTAATGTTTTCATCTGTCTAAAGAGAACTCTTGAAGGTTTCTTGCTCTCTTTAGCTCCTCACCGGTCATTCCTATCCATTCACTTAAATCAAAGACATCAATACAATCTCCTACCTTGCCCCAAAGAACCCCTTGCAAAAACTGTGTCCAATCCCCACACCCAAAATTGCCTGTCCTCGATTTTCCACCAAAATCCTAAGCTTCCCAATTCAAACCTTTTTATCAGTTTACTAGCCTAAAATCAGTGTTTCCTTATTGGTTATCTCTCCCGTTGAAGATCTTTACCGAGATAGACCGGAGAGAGCCCTCTCCTCCCCTGTAGGGCTAGCTACGAGGCTAAGTGGTTTGATGTTGCCTTGGAGTTTACCTTTCTCAGCCTGAGGTGAAATTTCAAGCGCTAACAGGGGTATCATAACGATTTTTAGAAAATTCACTAGATTAATGTTTGGGTGTTAAAATTTGGTTTATAATTGATTGATCATGAATCATGGAAATAAAAAATAATGATATTTTGTTGTCATTGATGAGCTAATGATTTGTATTCACTGATTTGCATAGTAGGGTGAACACCCACGCCCGCATGATGAAAGCAAGGCACCCGGACACCCATGGGGGTGTCACATGTTGGACATGCTAAGGTGCTCGACACCCATGGGGGTGTCACGTGATGGGCATGGCAAGTGTCACGCCCCTATCCTAGCGGTAGTCTTTCAACTGCTCATAGGCAGGTGCGACATCACCACTCGATTTCTTTTCACCAATACTTTCAAGTGTGGACTATGCCTAACATCTAATAATTATAATATTTTCACTTCACTAAGCATTCATCAGTTATAATACACAGTGGAAACATTCATTTTAACTTCATTCATATACAAGTATACAAGTACACTTAGTATTTTTAAAGGGAGGGGCAAATCCCTGATAAGAGCTTGCCCAAAATATATAACAATATATTTTTACAAGTTTATATACAATAAGCTTGTCTAAGGCAAACCCAAAATATCATTCGCTAAAACAATGCCAAATTGTTATTTCAGAAAATTCACCTTGAACTACTATTCAGCCTGTCTACACTATCGTGTAGCCCCACCGTTTAGGAGTTCGTGTCACCAGACACTCTTGTCTACCTGGTCATGGGTCATGTCACCTGGCACCCATGCCCAACTCATCACAGTCACCCTCTCCACTCATTCACCATTTTTTCCAACTCGTGGTCATGTGGTTTTGCCCCGAGCTCGGGTTGCCTGCCCAACTTGTTGCACCATCGTGCAGTGTGCCTAGCTTGTCTGGTCACCCTTTGACTATTCACCCAAACTCTTACTCATCGACTCACCCACTCACCCATATTGCCTACCCACTCACCCGGTCTACCCATCCGCCAACTCGCCAAACCGACCGCCCACCCATAAGTCACTTTCGCCCAGTTCACCTGCCTACAACCATTCGCGGGAAGAACTACCTACGGTTCACCTAGCTACCTAAACTGCGGCTCACCCGATTTTGCGGTTCTGTTCTCCTTCGCCCTCACCTTAGTACTTTGGCCTCACACTGCCTGCACCTCGTGTCCTCCGTATGGCCTCCCACTTTGCACTTCCAAGTGTATCACTTGTTT
Source organism: Pinus tabuliformis (assembly GCA_031772625.1). Lineage (NCBI taxonomy): Eukaryota > Viridiplantae > Streptophyta > Pinopsida > Pinales > Pinaceae > Pinus > Pinus tabuliformis. The sequence continues at coordinate 337,576,251 of CM062811.1, forward strand.
TCATGTTGTGAGTTGTTTTCTCCTCCACCATGCATCCTCCTCTACCTATACCATTCACCATGGCTACAATGTGGGTCACCCTACCCAGGCTGACCTCCCAATTCAGTCGTCCATGCCCCCACTCAAGGTTAGCTCTCCCATATCGTCACCCCGCCGGGTCCACTCACCCAACCGCACTTCATATAAGGTCACCTCTCCACGAGTCTTGACACTTAGCCAATTTTTCATCTCCGTTGGCTCATGACATGCCAACTTGTCCGAACATCGCAACTTTCATCACAACTGACTCGCCGCTCTCCAACTCGTCACATCGAATCTTCTCCCATCGACTCATTGCACGTCATCTCATCGTGTTTAACCGAAGGCACATCACCCCATCTCGTGGCACATCGCATGCACAACTCATGGGCGTGACACCAAGGCACCCGTGGCACAAGTTTGTTGGTTGGCCCGACTTGGAAAAGGGATCCCATACAAAAAAAAGTAATTTCGGCCCCCGACTACCCATGAATAGAGTTCCCACAAGGGGGTCTCATAATGATTTTTAGAAAATTGACTAAATTAATGTTTGGGTGTTAAAAGTAAATTTATAATTGATTGTTCATGAAGCATGGAAATAAAAGTGATGATATTTTGTTGTCATTGATGAGCTAATTATTTTTGTTCACTGATTTGCACAACAAGGCGAATGTTTGTGCCCTAGGTGCGCTTGTATGAAGGTGGGATGCCCAAGTGCCCATGGGGGCGTTGCGTGCAGAGCATGCCAAGATGCTTGCCCGACAGGGGTGCCCATGCAATGAGTTGGTGGGTCAGCCCGACTTGGCAAGGGAAAACCATACAAAAGAAGTAATGTCGTCCCATGACTGCCCATGAACAGAGTTCCCACAAGGGGGTCTCATAATGATTTTTAAAAAATTAACTAAATTAACATTTCAGTGTCAAAAGTCAATCTATAATTGATTGATCACGCAACATGGAAATGAAAAATGATATTATTTTGTTGTCATTGATGAACTAATGATTTTTGTTCACTGATTTTCATAGCAGGGTGAACATTTGTGCCATGGGCGTGCCTGCGTGAAGGCAGGGCACCTTCTCGCCCATGGGGGTATATTCTATTGGGCACTGAAGGGTGCCCAACACTAATGGGGGCGTCATGTGTTGGGCACGCCATGGCACCCACCTGGCAGAGGTGCCCATACAATGAGTTGGTCAGTCGAACCAACTTGGCAAAGGGCCACCCACAAAAAAGAAGTAATGTTGGCACATGACTTCCCATGAACAAGTTTCCCACAAGGGGTTCTCATAATGATTTTCATAAAATTGACTAAATTAATCTTTGAGTGTTAAAAGTTAGTTTATAATTGATTTATGGGCCCATGACTGCCTATGACTTGATAATAGGGCCAACATTGAAATTTTTTCATTTTGTGCTTTTATGCACTAAAATTTGACATGGTTATGGTAGATATATGCATTGACGATATGGGAGAGTTTTGAGACTCAAATACGACTCACATAAAGAATTCAAAAATCAAACGATAAAATTATAACATATATAAATTTCAAGGAGATGAAATTGGCTATTACTATTTATGAGTTGCGGGATTATAATGTACTCCATAGTATAGAGGTTTAGAAAACCCCTTACTCTTCCATTTGAGAAAAATTCTTACCCTTCATCATCATCTTTGTCATTATCGTCGTCATGAACTGCATTTTCATCATCAAAATCATCTTTTTCATCTTCATCAACATCATCATCGTTATCATCATCATATTTTTCCTCCACATCATCTTTAATATCATCATCATCGTCTTCATCAACATCATCATGATCGTCGTCATCATCATGATCAAAATCATACTTGTCGTCATTGACATCATCGTCATCATCATCATCATCATCAAAATCATTTATATGAAAAGGAATGATGCCCCAATGAATCACACATAATTTATTATATATCCCTCTTATGCTCTTAGTGTCAATCTTATTCTTACTTTTTGCAGGCGTACCCCTAAGTACCAATCCACCATTTAACATTTACCAATTAGTTAAAATTATGCTTTAATTAATTGATCCAACATAGAGTGACCTGTGAAAGGGGACAACGTTGAAATTTTTTCAGTTTGTGCTTGTATGCATTGAAATTTGACATGGTTATAATAGATACATGTGTTGACATTATGGGAGGGTTTGAAGGCTCATATACAAATATGGGAGAGTTTGGAAAAGTGTATAAGTTAGTAACATGTTTTGAATTATTATCATTTTCTAAAATGAGTTTTCACCAAGTGCATAAAATGAACAATATGTTTTGGGTTATTATTATTTTCTTTTTATATTTTAAACAACTAGTCCAAACATGTTTTATTCCATTCATCATGGTGTTAATTATTTTTTAATATTCTCTTAAACCCCATATATCTTATTCTTTATTTCTACTTCTTTTGGTTTCATGCCCACTTGGACATTTGTTTGACTCAAAAGGTTTCTTGAGGTCTATCCTCCACCCTTATCACTTTTATCCTCTCTTGGTTCTCTTAGTCATTGGGTAAACCTCGAAAACTTATATTCCTCATACATTTTTATAGATTGAGTTCCATAGGATTAATGCCCGCCCAAACACACATGCACTTTATGATTTTGAACTCTCCCTCCCAACTCTCTTATGTCACGTCACCTTCTATACCTCCTATACACTTCACCCTCTAATATCAACAATTATATATTTGGGTTTCAAATGATATTTAACATTTACCCTAGCCATTTATCCACCTAAGTTTTGATTTTCAACATTTACCCTATTCATTTCCCCACCTAAAATTTAATTTTCATATATCTATGAAAATATCCTGATTTTTTATTTCTTCATGCTTTTATGCAATGATGACTTGCCAAATGAGGAAGAATGTAGCCTCTTTACTATCAATTAGTTATTATTCAACACATTTTTTAAGCTCTACATTGACAACTTTGGAGTTCCACCCTAACTTCAAACTTTATACTAAAATTTCCTTATCCAAATATGATGGATAAACGCATAAACACGTTTTGTATTATTGGATTTGTATCTTAATACTTGATTTATAGACATACATAAATATAATTGATTTACATGTGTTTCTTGCTACCAATTACTTAAATTGTGTTTCCACCTTTCTCTCTCTATGTCTTTGTATTTACCTCAACCCTCTCTCCCCCCTCCAACTCCATCTCTTTTTGTCCCTCCCTCTCACATTCTCTCTCCTCCTTTCCCTCTCTCCCTTTCTCTCCCACCTCCCTCTCTCTCTCTCTCTCTCTCTCTCTCTCTCTCTCTCTCTATACACCCTCCAAATCCATCACTATCTCCCTCCCTCTCTCCTTCTCTCCATTTATCCTTTGTCTCTCTATATATATGACCCTCAAACAGACACACTCTTTGATCTCCATCTCTCCCTTGTCACTCCCTCTCTCTCTTTCTCCACTTTTCTCTCTATATGTATTTGTTATTCCCTCCCTCTCCCCCCCTCCAAATACATATGTCTTTCCTTCCATCTCGCCTCTCTATCCGTCCCTCTATCCTCCTCTCTCTCTTATCCTTCCTCTCTCTCCCTTTCTCTCCTTCCTCCTTATCTCTTCCCCCATCACTCTCTCTCTCTCTCTTTGTACCCTCCAACCCTATCACTATCTCCCTCCCTCTCTCCTTCTATGTATCCCCCTCTCCCCCCATCCATCTTTATGTCTCCCTCCCTCTCTCTCTTACCCTTCTCTCCCTCTCTCACTCCTCTCCTCTCTCTCTCAATTCCTTCTCTCCTCTCCTTCACTCTATCTCCATCTCTCCCTTGTCACTCCCTCTATCTCTCCACCTCTATGTCTTTGTTATTCCCTCCATACATATCTAGAGTTTAATGTATCATGATATATTAATATATATTATAATATGACAAAATTAATATTATATTAAATTTAATATTGTATATAAAAATAAAAATAAAAAAATATATGAACAAAAACAAAATAAAAAACAATGAAACACAACCATATATAACATAAAAATTAAAAAAATCCAAAACTCCCTAATAATTTTCTGTACAATCCCTTTCCCTATCCCAAGCCTGCCTCCGCCCACCTCTAAGCTGTAGGAGGAAACCCTCTACCATTTCCCTAGATCAAGCCTGTCTCTGCCCACCTTCGAGCTGCAAGAGGAAAGCCTCTGCCATCCTGACAAATACCTCACCCTGCTTCGAGTTGCAAGAGGTAGATGACCTCTACCATCACCCCTCGCCTTTCTCAGAACACCTCAGAGTTGCAAGAGGAAGGTCCCTTGAAATCATGACATGATTTGAGGGAAAGCCAACTCGAGGGCCTGAGGAAGAACAAAGAAACAGGAAAAATTGTCTTCAGTAAGTGTAAGCTACTCTGTTAAGCCCCTAGACTACTAGTGTAACCCCTTATTGTTATTATTACAGCCCCATTATTATATTGTTGTACCCATGTAGTCCCTATATTGTTACTATTGTGTCCCATAGAAGCCCACTATTGTTATTATTGTGCCCTTACATTATTATTGTTATGTCGGCTCTGATTATATTATGACTCCTTAGACTCCTATATATAGAAAGGAGGTCTTGTCATTTGTATCATCGAAGAATTATTCATTTGTGTAATGTAAAGAAGGTTGCCCCCTCGAAGAGGCTGAATTCTAAGGCGCTCAACTATCTTTTCTATCTTTTGTGAGTTGGTTTCATAACATTTGGTATCAGAGCTTTGGATTCTAGGGTTTCACTGCTCCAAATAGGTCATCGTGGAATTTTTGCTATTTTTTTGCAATGTCGCATTCTAAGGCATTCAACTATCTTTTCTATCTTTTTGTGAGCTGGTTTCATAACATTTGGTATCAGAGCTTTGAATTCTAGGGTTTCGCTACTCCAAACAGATCATCGTGGCATTTGCGCTATAACTTTTTTTCTGCGACATTTCAGATGCTAAAAAAAAACCCATTTGGGCCGAAATCATTCTGAACCGCAGGTCCAAATTTCAGAGCTTTTTGCACTATATTTGTGGAGATATGATCTGAGGAAGTTGGAATTTTCGTAGACTCCCAAATTACATTCCAAACAGGTGACTTGGGGAAAATAGTCATAACTTTTGTTTTGAGCATCAGATTGAAATTTCGTAAGAAGTTACAGAAATGTTGGGTGTGGACCCTGATTATCTTCTATATTCAAAGGTTTCAGCTAGATGTATACCCCAAGAAGACTGTACAACCCTCCACGCGGGGGGGGGGGGGGGACTTGTCCCCTCTGTGGGGGTCCAGGGGCCAGTGGTCCCCCAGCGGGGGTTCGGGGGCAGTGCCCCCGAAGCTAAAAATAGATGTAAAATTGCCTTGTAAAAGTCTAGTAATTTCTAGTCAATCTGGGTCGTTCATTAGGTGGATGATCTGACGGTAGAAATTATGTTTAATTTAGGGTTTTTTTCCCTAGAAGACAACTCCTCACTATATATGAGGAAATTGTATTGCATCTATGCATATCTGTATTCTAAGGGAGGAAGAGAGAGGAGATTGAGAGCAAAGAGGGTGTTACAACGGATCTGCTGTAGGTTGTATCTCTTTAGTTTGTTGGATAATATAATAAAGAAGGACTGGCTGTTTCTCTATGGATGTAGCCCAAACTGGGTGAACCACGTATATCTGTGTCTCTCTTGTTTTATGTGTTTTCTGTGTTTATATTTCTGCAATATTTTATGTGTTCCATTTCTCTGTAATGTATAATTTTCTAACAAGAAAGAGGATAGACTATAGTTTCCAGTGTATATTTTTTAGATCCTAAGGTCGAAACAATGACACGTGGCACTTCCTATAAGTTCGCTCTTCTAGAAAGGTCTATAATCAGGTCATCATGGGAGATTTGGCATAACTATTCCTTGGAGAATCCAATTTGTATCAGACTGGTGGAATTGGAAAGAGGACACAGAGGGCTACTGCAAATTGCAATTTCAGAACTGGAAGAACCGAAATTATAGAGTTATAGTCATTTCAAGATCAAGCTCCTAAAATCAAGAAAAGGCGATATGAGGAAGTTTGATAGCAAGGGTTCGGTAAATTGGATACTTCAGATGGAGCAATATTTTGATCTACATGGTGTACCACTATTACAAAAGGTATGTATTGCATCTTCATATTTAGAACTGGATCAATTTTTATGGTATAAAGGGCTTTTTTCTCGTAAACAACCTGTTACGTGGTCAATTTTCATGGAGGAAATGATAGCACATTATGAGGATACAAAGAGAAACACATTCTTTAGAGCAACACCACAACAATTGGAAAGAGTAAAAGAGCTTTGTTACATAGTGGAAAGTAAAATTATGGCAACAAGGAAGTCTACCCCTCACAACTATCATAATGGAAGTGTTGTTTCTCCTAGCCTTCCACAACCTACAAGGGTTACACCACAAGAATTGGAAGAGAAAAGAGAAAAAGGGCTTTGTTACAATTATGATAGAAAATGCACTAAAGGTCATAAGTGTGCTGAGAAGAAATTATTTTGCATAGATTATGAAGAGGAGGAAGAAAAGGATCAAGAAACATCAAAAGGAGAGTATATACACCAGGAACCAACCCCAGAGAAAGAAGAAATGAATCTGACCATATCTTGTAAAGAATTAGAAAGAATTACGACTCCTCAAACCCTCAAGATAGAAGGACATATCAAGAAGAAAAAGGTTCAAGAAGTGAAAGATCACATCGAGAAAGAAGAAATGAATCCAACCATATCTTGTAATGCATTGACTAAAATTACCACTCCTCAAATTATTAAGATAAAAGGACATATCAAGAAGAAAAATGTTCAAGAAGTGAAAGATCATATCGAGCATCAAGAAATGAATCCGACCATATCTTGTAAAGCATTGGAAGAAATTACCACTCCTCAAACTCTCAAGACAGAAGGACATATCAAGAAGAAAAAGGTTCAAGCAGTGAAAAAACACATCGAGCATCAACAACAAGTTCTCCAACTCTTAAAGGATAACGCCACTTTGGTGCAAAATCGAATGAAACAACAAGGAGATCAACATTGTAGTGAAAAATGTTTTGATGTAGGTGATTGGGTATTTTTACTGCTACATCTCAAGCAAGCTATTTTTGAGAAGGAAATGTTGGAAATACTACATGCACTTAAGAAATGGTGACCTTACCGAATGGGAGGACACTTCAAGGTAAAAATGGATCATGATAGTCTTAAATACTTTTTAGAACAAATATTTTCTATAGAATAACAGAAAAAATGGGTCACAAATATATTGGGTTATGAGTTTGACATCATCTATAGAAAAGCGAAGCAAAATTTTGTTGTAGTTGCACTCTCAAGAAAGGATGAGGATGTGGAATCATTGTTTTGTGTTATTTCTATTATCCAACCAGATTGGATAAATGAAGCAAGGGATGAAGGGAAGAAGGACGAAGAAGTGTGGCCACTCATTCAAAAGTTGCAGAAGATCCCAATTCAAACAATATTGCCAGAACTTGAAGAGGAAGGAAAAATCATGTTGGAACTTGGAGTAGTCACAGAAACAAGAACTTGATAGCTACAAAATCGATCAATTTCAGAGTATCTCATCAAGTGGAAGAACTTACCCGCTGAAGATTCCACATGGGAGGACAAGAATATTCTACAGAAGCATCAATAACTACTCAAGCATTGAGGACAACACTTTTTGAAGCAGAGGGGCATGTTAGGCCCCTATACTACTAGTGTAACCCCATATTTTTATTAGTACAACCCCCTTATTATATTGTTGTGTCCATGTAGTCCCCATATTGTTACTATTGTGCCCCATAGAAGCCCACTATTGTTATTATTGTGCCCTTGCATTATTATTGTTATGTCGGCTCTGATTATATTATGACTCCTTAGACTCCTATATATAGAAAGGAGGTCTTCTCATTTGTATCATTGAAGAATTATTCATTTATGTAATGTAAAGGAGGTTGCCCCCTCGAAGAGGCTAAATTCCAAGGTGTTCAACTATCTTTTATATCTTTTTGCGAGCTGGTTTCATAACATACTCTGACCCCACCTGTGAGCTATTTCATATGTTTGCACTCAAGTTATAATATGATATATCATATAACATCATCCTTTTCCCTTACCTAACCATAACTAAAACCTATGGAAAAAACCTCTTTCACCTCGGCAAAATAACTTCGATCTATACTATTCTATAATAGATTATACCACGAAGAGGCCCAGTGTTTTCTGGAAAAAAAGTGTGGTAGAGTCCCACCCATAGATGCCAACTCTTGTCAGACATTGTATTTTGTTCCAAGGTCTTTGAAACGTTGAAGATTCGCTTGTCGTGGATGCTTCTAGTGGTACAACTTCCCTAATGTAGGTATGTACTATATCGATGTCATTTGAAACCCTCGTATGTGTTGTACCACTGTCATTTGAAACCCTCACAGAACTTGGTAGGGGTTTGTACTAGGACTATCATGTCATGCTTACTTGAACAACTGATTATACATAGGAATCACTTGTATCATAAGGCAGGGGGGGAAATTTGGTAGTTTCTATTGTATATTTGTAGAGTTCTGTAACATTCAGCGAGAAAACACATCACACTTCTAATGGATATTGATAGTTATAGTGTACACTATTACGAGTGTTAGTACTACATTGGTCTAGGGATTTATTTGTAGTGAAAGGGATATTTTAAGCCTTTATAGAGGATTTCATGAAGGAAACATCTTGATCTAACAATATTATGTTTTTAATCATGGTATGATGCTAAATTTGGTTCCACATTAGATTGAATTTTGACATAATTCAGTTCATGTAAATATGATAATTTTGATCAGCACAAATGCTAAGAATTGGTTCTTGATTTTTAACTTGCTCACTACTTATTTGTTTGTCCTGAGAGACTTGTTTCTCTTTATAATGAAAATTTATGTGGAGTTTAGAAATTGTTAGTTACAATGTGTTTTGAGAGCCATTGAAATAAAGTTCCAGCTGATGAAAATTTGCGTGGAGTTTAAAAATTGTTAGTTACAGTGTGTTTTGAGAGCCATTGAAATAAATAGGCTTCTTGAGGGCTAAATTAGGCCTCTTCTAGGCTGACTTGTCCTTTTGGTAGCTTCTAGACCAATCTTTTTACATAAAATATATTTCCTTTCTTTGATACATGATCCCTTCAAGGGACTTTACATCATGACCTTGACTTTGACTCTTCTTCACAATCCTAGAGCACTCAATGGGTGCTTTGACCTAGGACAAATAACCAATGGGAAAGAAATCCATTTCATAATAAAATAATTTTCTTTTTAGAAATAAATATTTTCTTTTCTTTCTTTTGACAGCATAATAATTACATATAGTCATGACATCATTATAATTATGAATACCGACACTAGTTACTTCTTCAACAAAGATTACTTCAAACCCTAATAATGTTATTTTTCCATAAGCTTGAAAAAATCCTCAAAATTTTAATTCAACCAAATTACAAAACAATTTAGAATGACAACAATGTTCTTTAATAAAGCACGTGGAGAGGTTAAAGGGAGGAGTATGTGAAGCGAACTTGTATTTTATCAATGCTACGTCAACGTAACCTACTTTTTTGGATGAATTTTTTTTAGTATTTCCTATATTAATATTAGTTGTGTTAGCTTCTAAGGCTTTAAATTATTTTTTTCCCTTTCTGTTAAGTAAGTTTTTATGGTTCATGCAGAGGAATATTTGCTAGAGTTCTCTTCATGTCTTTGACCAATTCATATTCTAGAGTTTCAATCTAAACATTTTTGTTTGAGGTAGAAGTTACATGCTATGATATGGTTACAAATTTCAATAGGAACTTCACATGTTATAGACCTTCAATGTCTTCTAGGGAAGATTGCTCCTCAACTAAACTCATCTCTCCTTCTTTTGTACTTCACATTTCTTCTTATCTACAGACTTGCTATGAAATTAAGTGCATGTGTGATGTCTCTCAAAGGAGGTCAAATGTCTACTTTATATAGCCTTCCAAGGGCTCTTTAAGCCCTATGAGAGGCCAACTTTAGCTAGCTAGCAGACCTGTTCTTGGGAGCACTATAAGTTTTTTTCCACAATACAAAATGATTTTATTTCTTTGATAAAAGTGTAAAAATGGTTCTTTACATAATGACAATGACCTTTTGACTCAAGACAATTCTATAGGCATGTAATGGATGCCTGACATATTAACCAAAGACTCAAGCATGAAACCCATGCTTTATAAAATTTTCTTTTTACATTTTTATTTTTGTTTTGATTAATATATAATAATTACATCATGACATATAAAAAATGACAATTATGAATACTGAAACTAGTTACCTTCCCCAACAAATAGGAGCATGTTGATTCAACTAAGCTATAGGAGAAACACCAATTATGTTTTCATTTTGAGTTTCCTGCTCAGTTTGGGATAAATCGTGATTTGATACACAATGACATCAAGAGAACTATGGTTCATGATATATGTTTCATGATGAGATTTTCATGTCCTCCAAATGCAATGAAATAAGATCTCTTCAAGATGATGGCTCTTCTATCCTTTCATGCTCACCAAAGCAACCTGCAACACTTCTTGCAATTTTGGACCTGAAGAAACCATAAAAACCTTAGGGTATTCATATGTGTGAACATTAGAAAAAAATCACAAACTTTCAAAATCTTGATGTGTCTCTCAATAGTTCGAAGATCCATATTTATGTAGCCTTTCCAAGAGGCTCCATTAGCCCTCTCTAGGCCGACTTTTCCTTGGCTATCCAACTTGGTCTTGGGAACCTTCTATACATTTCTAATTTCAAAACAGTTTTTCTTTCCTTGATACAAATTCTTGAAAGGGTATTTTACAATATGAAAAGGACCCTTGACTCATGAAAAACCCTAGGAGCATTCAATGGATTATTGACCTAATGACAAAGTGACTTGAGCATGAAGCCCATGCTGATTTAAAAAAATAATTTTCTTTCTTATTTTGATATATACATAAGAATTACATCATGACATGAGTCAAATGAAAATTATGAAGACCAAAACTAGTTACATTATTCAACATATCAAAGTATGTGGGTAATTTTTTGTAATGGAAAATTAAATGTTATTAGATTATGTTGAGTTCTCAAGTTAGCGAGTCAGTTAATTGGTTAGGATGAATAGGTTCTCAAGTTCTCAAGTTTTTAAATATTACTTGAATATTTTAAATACAAATAACTTCCTTATAACTCACTTGTACTAATATAATGTTCTTTTGGTTTTATCAAGACGTTTCTCAACATCCCTTATGACACTCGCTAACAATTTCTCTAATTTGATGGAGTGTTATAGGACATTCATCCAAACAAGCATTTTTCAGATCTATTTTCATCGAGTGACAAAAGTTCATGTAGGATAAAAGAAATTGACCAAACATCTGCTACGTCATCTAGTAGGTGAAGATCAAATAGAGGTGAAAATATTAGGAGAAAATTCTAGAGATGCATGGGAATGTTTCTCGCTAAAGGGGGGTCATTTTCTTATGATAATGAGAGCATAGATGAAATCGAGGTTCCCTTGAGGCACAAACATCTATTAAAACAATGGGCACCCAAGGATCTTCCTCAAATAAACACTGATTTTTCTTTCCATGAAAGGATATACCACATTAGCCCATCGTCATTACATGGTTTGGGGCTATTTTCCATGGATGGCATAAAGGTATGTAATGGAGGATTAATTTAATTGATGGAGTATATCGAACCCTGTTACAACTACAATGATTGGGTACGACTAGTCAAATATAACAAAAGTATGAAAATATATGGAGTGGCTGCAAATTATATACGACTAAAAGACAATGATGAAAATAATGGCACAAATATGTATATTGATGGAAGGCCAAAAGTAGCAGGGAATATTGTAGGGTTTATAAATAGTACATGGGTTGTGACCACAAATAAGTAACCCAATTTCATATTCGAGGGACGTGAAGGAAACCATGTATTCGTATGTGCAATTAAATCAATAATTTCAAGGGAAGAGTTTCTCATTGATTTCAATTCAAATAGAATAAATGAAAATATTGCTATTATGGGGACAAAATATATTCAATTTTACCCAACTTGTAAGCAATGTCTATTGTATGTTATGACTGTCATTTACTACGCAAAGTTTCTATATAAACTTTGACACTGTCAATAGTGGTTTTCTTATTAATACAATGATGATTAATTATTGATGAATTTCTAATTACACTTGTTTGATAAACAAGGCGATAAGGGGAAGGCACCAACGACAGAGCAGTCAACAGATGTTCATGAGGAAGAGGTTACTGATGATGCAATTTTTATTTCCAGTGATCCAATCCAAGCAATAAGGAAGCTTAAATTCAAAGAAAACAAGAAACTTAATTCTTTAGTTCTTATTGAGCCTCAGGAAGATGAGATAAAAGGTAAAATTAGAACCTTGCTGCAACAATTTCGTCGATATGGAGTGAAAAACTCATTTAATTGTCCAAATTATTTGTTTATGATTTATTTATCTCATCCTTTATAAAAAAACTCTGTTTTATAGGAGTTTCTGGTGGAGTATGATCCTCATGCTACGAATATGGATAGGGCGGGTGTTGGTAGCAATGTCGATGCTCCACCTGTGAGTGAGTCACTAATCATTAAGACTAGTACAACTGCTCAACCATCCACAATAGGATCTGCACCCCCTGAACAACATACATTAGGATCTACACATGATGTTGGGGATGCAGAGCATGATACAATTGCACAATTTGAAATGACCTTTCCTATATCTTCACATGTTACTAGCACGAGATCACTATCGATCACGTTTTTTGTAGATGATGCCAATGACCCTATGAAAATAGAGAAATTCCAGGCATTTTAGAAGTGTTTTAAATATTAAGTACAACCTAAATGAAATTAATGTATAGTATGTGATTATTTTAAACTAATGATAATATCATTTTGTAGGAAATGATGTATTTTATAGGTGTTTTATGACATCATCTTGGAAATATTTTAGACGATCATTCATACAAACTGGAAATCCCAAAGTTCCATGTTAAAAGGGGAACTTATTAACTGAATGGTTCTCCTGTTCGGTGACGGTACCTTCAATATATCTAGAGTTACCTCAAAGGCAAGACTACATTTAAAATATTTGCAGGACCAATATAGGCCTCAATTGGAAAGGGCCAAGTTGCATGAGTGCCATCCATTGATTTTAGAGATGGAGTGGAGAATTATCATAGCATATGTACATGAGAAGGCACTTTGAAAAGCTGGGAAGACTCCACCCAAACCAGGAAGGTATGGGGCACTTTTAATAATGTGATGCTTTATCTTCATTTTGACATCTAATTAAATTTTTGAATGTTTTAAATATAGACTCCCAGATACTTCCAAAGCCACACATGATAGAATAGCCAAACATGGGAAGAATCATCTTGGCCCGGGTGGTTAGTCAAAACTAGCCACAAAACTTGTAAGTATATAAAAAAAAATAATTTGAATCCAAATTATAAATTGTAAATAATTTTAATTTAATATCACAGAAGAAGAAAAATTCATGTTCCATAGAAAAATCGCACAGGACACAATTCAAAGAGGCTCCCACGGAGTAAGAACTAAAGCTTGATTTCAAGTACAACTATCAAGTCATGGTTGAACGAAGGACAAGCTTGATGTCTTCATAATCTTCCACCATCCAACATAACACTCATGCAAATAAAAGAAAACAATAACATATATAAAACATCACTTTTGCAATCTATTGGTTATTATTTTTTGTCATAAAGTAATGTGCTTGATTGTAAAAAGCACGCAAGCAATGTAGATATAACACATGAGCCTACTGATAGTGGAGTGCTTGATCTTGAGACTGATGTTCAGCTCAGTACTGGAGGTATTTCATGTGTTATAAAAAAATCATAGTATGGAATACAATTAAAAATATTTAAATTCAAATGGTGTATTAATTATAACCTTTCTTGTTTCTACACCATAGCATGTACAAGATGTGGCTAGAGAAGAGGAGGAATATATGGCCACATCTAAAAATATTATGCTTCCCTCCACTACCGAAGTAGGTAAATAAAAGTATACTAATATTTTTATTAATATAACACTTTTTTATTATAATAACTATAAATATGAATTTAACATTCTCTCTTATTGCAGTTTATGCTCAGCCCCACTTGTAGCAGCATAATTGTAGGACTAGGTCAGTAGTAAGAAATATTACACTAGAGACCACAACAACTGAAGGAGGCCAAGATCAAAGACATCATGGCTAATTACATATTAAAAAATAGAAAGAAAGATGATAAAAAAATGACTAAACTCGTTTATTTAGAGCCCTTTTTTTAGTACCACATTTTTTACTAAGAGGTTGAATGACTCATGGCATGTGCACATGTAACTTTAGAATATCTTAATAAAAAGTTGTGATTTTTCCATTGCAAAAAATTAGAATGATTTTGTTTCATATTGTGTAAACATATTTTTTGTGATATAAGGAGGGTGTAGAATACCAAATATTTGATAAGTCTATGGTATAAGCCAATTAACTCCATTACAAACACCAAGGGCCTATAATCATATTCTTGTGTTAAACTAAGCCCTTACATAATCCATGCCCATGATTATTCAATAATTTACTAATTTTCATACCTATCACAGTCCACCATACACTACCGCACTCCTAATTTAGGTGCTAGCTACTCCTGCTTCTTTTATAATGTTTTCTCTTGTTATATTGACAATTCTTGTGATGTAATGTTAGTTCATCATCATCATTGTTATTTTGTGTTCATCATCAAGAAAATTATAATAAATAAGATCACAACGCAAACAAGAACACCAGAAATAGGCTCTAGGCCAGGGAAAAGCCCTCCATAGGCGAAAACCCAAAAAATTATCTTCTTATAGAAATTTAAGGAAGACTTCCAAGACCTTTGATCAAGGCAACTCACCAAGTGATAGGACAACAACCCAAAAAACAATGCTTCTCTCTATAACTCAGTCTACTTCTCTTCTCTAGCTTGGAATCTGAACAAAGATACATTTCTTCCCATACGTGCGATCTTTCCAAACAAAGAATTGATGCACAAGACAAACAAATAAACCTTTTTTCTTTCCCTGCTATCCTTCATATCTTTCTCACTCTGAATTTTCCTCAGACTTCTTGAAGAGACAAAATTACTTGTGTGACTAAAATGAGGTCCAATACCTCTCCTTTGTTAAGAAATCTAGGGAATTATGTGAGTTGGATTATTCAATTTGATTACTCTTATCTTGACATTTACTTGTGATTTTATATGTTGATTATGTTAGTGTTCCTTTCATCAAATAAATTCCAAAATTAAGATCACAAATGCAAGTACACAATATGTGGGCATAGAGCCAAGACAAAACCCGTATAAAGGAGAAAACTCATTCAAATCTTTCTCTAATATACTAAATCAGGTTGAGACACACTTGACACTTTGACTAAATAAATAAACTTACCCCAACCACCAAACGAGTTCCTCAAACAATTGTATTTGCAATCATGGTTCTTGGCTCCTTCTATTTCAACTTAAAAATTTCAACCTTCCTTCCACAATAGTCTCAGTCCTCCTACTTCAAAAATCTCAGCCTTCCTGCTTCTGAAATCTCGGCCTCCCTTCTACAATAGTCTCAGCCCTTTCTGTAATCATCTCTGCCAGAAGGAACTTCGACCTCCCTATAATTATTTATGCAATTCACATTTTTGACTTCCTCTATATAATAGTCTTCTAAGATTCTCGGCTTCCTCTCCATTTCTCAGTCCTGTAATAGTTTCTTTTACTTCTTGAAAGAATGCTTCACTTCTCTCCTTCAAATGATGAAATCGTAGGCTATTTACACTTGTTGGTTGTTGTGCATTTGTGCCGACATGAACAATTTGACTTGAACCTGACTTTTAGGATTGTAATGAAGGTGTTGACGGTGCTGGACCCGCCAACATGTCAAGGGATCTCCACGGTAAGAAGTCCTGACTAGACCTCAGACCATTTGCTGTAGGAGTCCCAACAGTGGTTCGTGTTAGCGCTTGAAATTTCACCTCAGGCTGAAAAAGGTAAACTCCAAGGCAACATCAAACCACTTAGCCTCGTAGCTAGCCCTACGGGGAAGGAGAGGGCTCTCTCTGGTCTATCTCGGTAAATATCTTCAATGGGCGAGACAACCAATGAGGAAACACTGATTTTAGGCTAGTAAACTGATAAAAAGGTTTGAATTGGGAAGTTTTAATATTTTGGTGGAAAATTGGGGAAAGACAATTCTGGGTGCGGGGATTGGACACAGTTTTTGCAGGGGGTTCTTTGGGGCAAGGTAGGAGACTGTACTGATGCCTTTGAATTAAGTGAATGGATGGGAATGACCGGTGAGGAGCTAAAGAGAGCAAGAAACCTTCTAGAGTTCTCTTTAGACAGATGAAAACATAAATATTAAGCAAACTTAAAAGCAGAGCATGGCAATCATGAATTCTACTTTAACACTTCATTTGCCTAATTTGCAGAAGGAAAAGTGAGAAGATGAATCACATAACAAACTTAAAAGTACAAAGGGAAACACACCATCAATACATGTAACCACAGGAATCCCAAAAAGGACTGCAAAACCCTGGTCTTTCTTCCTTTGCCAAAACTGCAGAGATACAATGAGTAATACAATAGAGCTTATCCTTCAAGAGTCCAACCATGAAAATGACCAAGAAAGTACATAATATAGGCAATCTAACATCTTTCCTTGCCTCTAGGGGTCGAGATCACTATCCTAGGAGCTGTTTCAACCAATTCTAAACTGAGTACTAAAAACTAGGCTCGCAAGACAACTTGCCTCTACAAACTAGGAAACCAATTCATTCATTAAATTTTTACCTATCACATGAATGAATCTTCTAGAATAGGTAAATAAGTGTCATGCCATCATGAAAATACATTAATTACATCAAAAAGGGTGAAAAATCCCATCACAAGTCAAAACTGGTCAAAGCTGGGCGAATTCCTGAGCTGTAGATGAATTCCTGTGAAAACTGCCCAACGGGTCGCGCCCTCTTTCTAAACGGGTCGCGCTACTTTGGAGCTGATTTTGAGGTACTTCCAGGTGTCCAAATGAGGCAAACGTGGGCTTGTTGGAAAGGTCTGGATGTCTAATTTCTAACCCAAGTGGAATTTCTGAATTTGGTGGTCATTTGCCCCTACAAAATTGCAATCTCCCAAGACTGCTTCCTGTGTGTCAAAAAGGTGGCAGAAAGTCATTTTTTGCTTGTTTTTGACTTTCTGGAGGCCCAAAACTTGGTGAAATTTCTTGGAAATGGCTGATAAAGTGTATATTTGCATGAAAAATCCAAAAATGCTGAGTTTTCCCAAAAAGGAGTTGCCCAACGAAAAGGTCGCGCGCGGCGCGCGACCCGTTGGTGGAGAAAACCTGTGTTTGGCACAAAAAATTCACAATTGACAAAATTTTCTCCAAATTTCTTGAAATTTGGGCTGGGAGTCCCCAATAAAGTACCATGCTCATTCAAAGAGGCTTTGGCCAAAATTTGGAGTGGATCGGGCCTTTTCCGTCGTTTTAGTGCCTTGGCCAACCTCCTTGGATCTGGCGATTGCAATTTTGACATTTCTCTAAAACCATGACACCTGTGCAAAAAGTGAAGGAGGTTTTTCTTCTTTGGCATGTTATGGACAAAAACCTCTCTCAGTTTTCCAAAATTCATCTTGTATTGCTCTGGAACATCATTTGAGTGCGACTTGTCCCGATGTGTGAAACAATGAATTTTGTCGAAATGGAGCGAAATGAAGGGGATAGTGGGCTTCTAAATTCTTGGGGAAATTTTTGGGAGTGGGGAGGGATGTTAGGAAGTAGGGTAAAGTAGAATCTCAGATATTGAGCGAGGGGAAGGGGTCCAAAAGGGAAAAACACAGGCCCAACCTAGAAAATTGCCAGATTGTAGCAAGAAACTAGGGTTTGTGCGAAAATGAGGAATTTGGTGGATCTAAGGGATGGGAAGCATTTAATAAGGTACTTTAAGGATAGGGGAAGGTGTATGAACATCTGGATACAAGTTTTGCTAATGATTTTACCATCCAAGAGAAATTGCCTTCAAAACCCTAGGAGAGGGAAATGACCTTACCTAGGCGCAACTGAAGCATGAACAAGGTGTAAAATGACCCAATGGAACTTGACATGATAATGAAAACCCTATGAATGATGATAGACTCAGCTGAATAGTGACATAGATCGAAATTTGGGCAACTTTGAAAAGAGTGAGAGCAAACCCTAGACCTAATTCCTAGTGACCAAATTTTGCTTGAAGACTCACTGAAATGACAAAATTTGACCTTGACACTCTGAGACCACTTTGTAAGAGCATATTTGATCACTGGAGGAAGGCTGGAAAGACTGACACTAACAGTTCGTATAGTAAGATGTCCCTATTGGTAGCAAGGGTATGACATGCGCATCAAGCTAAGGAAGGTACATGAATTGTTCTAACACAGAGAAGGTGGAATGAGTGGGCCTTTTGGAAACCTATGTAAACACGCAACTTGGAAGGGAACACACAAGAAAAGATGCATCACAAACTAGAAGGAAGGTGAACCAACAATCCAAAGTGATGGTTAAACCAACATCACATTTCAATAAGATTCATACATACATATACAAAAAGAGTCTATGCATACATGCGTAAGCAAACATATACATATATTATTAGAGTGTTGACACCTAATCCGAAACAGATGGGTGAACTGGACAGTCATCTAGAAGATGAACTGATCCGTTTTTATTTTTTGTATATATAAACATGAGTTACCTAATGAATAATATCAATCAGTTTTCTCTCTTGTTCAATGTGGAGTTACCCTGGCCTGACATGGTATCAGAGCACAGGTCCCAAATTAGTTGTAACTCCTGCCTCTGCCCTGAGAACTGCGCTACTCTGTCCTGCGCTGCTCTGCCTCTGCCTGACATTGATTCTCTGCGCACTGATTGCCTCTATCCACACCTGAGCGTCGGTTTCCTTTGAAAGAGCCGGTGCATCATAATTGTTGTTCTCAGCATGTTCCAAATGCCCGTCTCCTCATTAAAACCCTCTGCGCTTCAAGAAATTATGATTGTTTCCACTTATTACCATGAATTTCCGCTCTAGGTAAACACCCACAGGGTTTTCGCCGTTTTAGGTCATATTTGCTATCTGTCTTCCTCCACATCGTAAGCTTCCGCAATGGCCAGAGTGTTTTGATGCTCATCTAGGACACCAGCAACGTAGATAAGTCTAGTCGAAGAAGAAACCGAACAAGCGAACCTGATACGACTAGTGGGTACGTCGGCTCCGCGGCGCCATTCTTTGGACAACAAATTGTAAATGAAGATAGCCTTGAAGGGTCTCGGCCTCACGTCCATTTGGTCAGTACATTGTTCAAACAGAACGGGTTTCTTTTTTTACAGAAACGAGCTCACAAAAGTCTAGAAATTGTGTTTCAAATGGGGGTACCCTTTCCCAAGTGCCATCCCGAGGGTCGTTTTCATACATTCGTTGAACACGAAACTATTTGAATGTTTTAAGGAGGATATGACAAGCGATATTGAAATTTATATTTTACACCATTTTAATGCTGCCATCTCATTCAAATATGCCATCAAATATCCATTGAAGTTCCTGTAAAGATTGATTAACGCATTGCCTCTTTCCTATTCTACATTGAAGGTCGCCATCTCATCTGGTGCGTCTGCCGGGAGATTGTGTTGTGTTATGAATTATGCGTTGAATGTCTTTTTAAGGTCATGACCTGGTGCATTTAAACTGCTTGTGTTTGAATGGTATGGTGACTGCGTTTTATTGTAAGAATGCGTAAAGAATGACAGCGAATGGTGACTGCATTTTTGGTATAAGAATGACTGCGTTCCTTCTATTGTAAGAATGACTGCGTTCCTTCTATTGTAAGAATGACTGCGTTTTTAGAACTGCTCCTATTCGAGCCATTTTCCATTACTGACAATCAAAGACTCGCAGAATGCAAGAGCCTTAAAAGTCGCGAAGACTGCTAGGACTTCAGTATTATGCAGTTGATTTTTTGACTTTGTATAGCGTTTTTTATAAGGTGGAGATGCGTTTTTCTGTATAATGGTTGAGCAGTTTTGTTGAATTCAAAGCAGTTTGTTGAATTCAAAGCAGTTTGAGATGCGTTTTTTTTTGTATAGTGGCTGATCAGTTCGTTGAAATCAAAGCAGTTTGTTGAATTGATATACGCAGTTTATATTATTCAAAGCATTGTTGTGTTTCCATAAGAAAATAAAGTGCATAAGGCTGTGGCATAAGAATTTGTTTTCCAGCAGAAGTCTTTTATCAACAAAAGTTTTTTATCAGGAGAGATATTTTGTTACAGTATGCATTCAAGAGAAAGAAGAAGATATTTCAGAGGCAGGGGGGGCAGACACCCTCAAGAAGAAAAGGCAGACTTACATTGCATTCGCTGCAAACGAAATGGATCTCATGATGCTTCTACATGCAAGCTACCATGGGAAAAGATTGAGCAAAGAAGAAATCAGCAGAAAGGTAAAACTGATGACACAGACAAAGGTAAAGAACCTGAATCCGCTCACTATATTGAGGCACAATGTAACATTGGAGTAAATGAAGATCTGTTTAATGCTTCACTTACTTCTTCGAAAAATGACTGGTTGCTTGATTCAGGAGCAACCTGTCATATGACTCATAGGAAAGATTTTTTTGAAGATTTCACTGATAATGTTGATGGAGCAGTATACTTTGCAGATCAGTCAAAAATCAAGCCATCAGGGCTTGGCACAGTCAGGCTTAAACTGCCTGGTCTTCCAGACTTTCTTCTGGATCATGTTCTATATCTCCCACAGCTCAAGAGAAACTTGCTGTCCCTGGTCCACATCCGCCAGCAAGGTCACTCCATTCATATGTTTGATGGAAAGCTTGAGGTAAGAAAGGCATCTGACCATTCACTTGTCATGAGGGGTATAGAAGAAGAAAGACTTCTTAAACTGCAAGGAACCTCTACTCATGCACAACATTTTTCATATATTTCTCATCATGATGAAGGTACACTTCCATCAAGTTTATTATGGCATGCTAGATTTGGACATTTAAACTATGATAGTCTCCGCTTGTTGAAGAAAAATGGTGTTGCTAGTTTGCCTACAATTCCTAGAAAACATAAACAATGTGATGCTTGCATTCTAGGAAAGCATAGCAAACAGTCTTTTCATGATTCACATTCAAGAGCACATAGGAAGCTTGAACTTATTCATTCAGATTTATGTGGTCCAATGCCTGTTCCTTCTGCAAATGGAAATAAATATATCATGACATTTATTGATGATTACACCAGAATGTGTTGGGTTTACTTATTGAAGAACAAATATGATGCTTTTCAAACATTCAAGAATTTTCATAAATGGATTGAAAATGATGCACAATCTCATATTGGGTCTATTCGCGCTGATAATGGAAAAGAATATACATCAAATGAATTTGAACACTATCTTCGCCAACATGGGATTAAACATCAAACAACTGTGCCTTATAATCCTCAACATAATGGTGTAGCTGAAAGAATGAACAGAACAATTTTGAATATGGTACGATCCATGCTTTTCTTCAAAAATGTAAAGACAATGTTTTGGGCTGATGCTGTTCTATGTGCTGCATATATAAAGAATAGATGTCCATCTAGTGCTATAAGAAACAAGACTCCTTATGAATTGTGGTATGGACATGTTCCTTCGGTAAAACATCTCAGGATATTTGGTTCCACCTGTTATGCTTTAATACCAAAGGTACATAGAAACAAACTTGGTGCTAGAAGTCGTAAGTGTATCTTCCTGGGGTATTCAAACACATCTAAAGCATACTGCCTTTATGATGAAGTAAATAAAAAGTTTGTTTTATCTAGAGATGTCATTTTTCTTGAATCATCCAAATCTGACAGTGTTGTTGAGCGGCAACTTGATCGCTTGGATAGATTCACAAAACCGAAATCATTCCAAGAGTTTGATAATCAGATTCCACATCTTGAAGGGGGGATTCCTATACTAGATCAACATGTGGAATCTTCTTCTGAAGAACAATCTCCCCTGCATGACACTCCAACAACGGATGATGCTTTAAGTGATGTAATTGATAGAATTGGGAGACTCAATCTTGATTCAGACCCAACTCAATCAACAGAACAGCCTGGACCATCTCAGAAAGGTCCCCCAAAGTGGCTGACAAAGACACTTGAAAGTGTTCATCCTGATGAAATTGGAAAAACACGAACCAGAAATACAAACCGACAAGATGGAGGTGATGTAGATAACTCTAATTCACCTGTTGATATGGATGTTACTTATGATTGTGAATTGAACTTGTCTACAGATTTTGAACCAACTTCCTTCAAAGAAGTTGCTTCTCATGATGAATGGAAAGAAGCGATGCAGAAGGAGTATGATGCCCTCATAAAGAATGGCACTTGGAAGCTGGTTGATCCTCCATTTGGAACCAAACCAATTGGCTGCAAGTGGGTCTACAAGAACAAGTACAAAGTTGATGGCTCACTTGACAAGCACAAAGCTAGGCTTGTGGCAAAAGGTTTTGCACAGAAGGAAGGGGTCGATTATGAGGAAACTTTTGCTCCCACAGCAAAATGGGCCACCATCCGGACACTCTTTGCACTAGCTGCTCAGAACGGTTGGAAAGTCCATCAAATGGATGTAAAAACTGCATTCTTGAATGGAGATCTAAAAGAGAATGTTTTTATGTCCCAGCCTGAAGTATTTGCTGTGAAAGGACATGAACACAAAGTATGCAAACTTGTGAAGTCCTTGTATGGCCTCAAACAAGCACCACGAGCCTGGTATGAAAAACTAACTGAGCATCTTCTGAAACTCAACTTCAAACATTTTGATCTTGATGATGCAACTTTATTTGTCAAGAAAGTTGGCAAAACAGTTGTATATCTTGTGGTATATGTAGATGATCTTTTAATGACAGGGAACAATGAAAGCTATATTGCATCCATAAAGAAAGAATTAGGAAAATTTTTTGAAATGACTGATTTGGGCTATGTTCATTACTATCTTGGCATTGAAGTAACCCAACATCCAAAGTCCATATTTCTTTCTCAAAAGAAATACATTGGAGATTTGTTAAACAGATTTGGCATGACAGAGTGCAATCCCCTTTCTACTCCAATGGAACAAAACTTGAAGCTCACATCTATTGAAGGAAAGGAGTTTGAGGATGCAACAAAGTATAGACAACTTGTAGGAAGTCTCATCTACCTCACTACTACCAGACCAGACATTTCATTTGCTGTTGGAATCCTCTCCAGGTTTATGCAAAAGCCTTTTGAGGGACATTGGTCTGCTGCAAAAAGAGTTCTAAGGTACTTGAAGGGAACTCAAGACCTTGGAATCAAGTATACACAGGTGGACGACTTCAACTTGATTGGATACTCTGATTCAGACTTCGATGGAGACAAAGAAACTGGGGTATCTACTTCAGGATATGCTATGAGTCTTGGATCAGGAGCTGTCTCCTGGAGATCACGCAAACAATCAGTACCAGCAGATTCCACAACAGAAGCAGAATACGTGGCAACAGCTGAAGCAACGAAAGAAATTGTGTGGCTCAGGAAAATTCTTGAAGATTTGCAAGTAAAACAAATACAATCTACTCCACTCATGATTGATAACACATCTGCAATAAAGTTGGCCAAGAATCCAAAGTTCCATGATCGTACTAAGCACATCAATACTAAATATCATCTGATCCGACATCATGTTGAGGCCAAAACAATCCATCTCCGTCATTGTTCCACAAACGAGCAAATTGCATACATCTTCACCAAAGCGCTTGGAAGAGAAAAGCTTGAAAGATTCAGAACGATGCTTGGACTCACCAACATCCCTTCAGATTAAGGGGGGGAATGTTGACACCTAATCCGAAACGGATGGGTGAACTGGACAGTCATCTAGAAGATGAACTGATCCGTTTTTATTTTTTGTATATATAAACATGAGTTACCTAATGAATAATATCAATCAGTTTTCTCTTTTGTTTAATGTGGAGTTACCCTGGCCTGACAAGAGTAAACAAGTTAATTGAAATACAATAACAACATATGCATGAAACATGTTAGCTCTGGTATATTAAGAAGTGAAAGCTCCAATCATATAGTACAACCATGAATAACCACTAGTCTCGATAACGAAACATTACAGTCACTTCCGCCTGCTCCTCCAAAGAGATGTACTAGCTCTTCACTGTGGAGAAGCCAAGGTTCATTACAATACTCTCCAAGATTTCTCTAAGATACTCCTATCAGAAGCTTGGCTAACCAAAAGACTCTACAATGAGTTATGAGGTACTATAAATAGCAAAGGGTGGGTTGACCCTTGACATTCCCCTTTGTGACTGTTCACCCTTTTCAACTACTCTATGACTGTTACATTCAACTATCAACACTTGGGCTTTCACTTTACAAGATGTTATATATAATATGCACATGTACCCACGTGAGACAAAATAGGCTTGAGAAATCCATGCAAGACATCACTAAGACTCAAACAACTATGGGAAGATCAACTCTTTGACATCCTCATGATGGTTGACGATGGTGAATTGATGCCAAACTTGGTAGTCCACGATGGTGTCTGTGTACTCTGTGGTGACATATTTCTGGAAACGAAATCTTGCCTCTGTTGCATCCAGGTACAACGATTTGGCTCCTCTCTCCAACTCGTCTGATAACATGCATATCATTGTCTTGAGTGCTGTCAGAACAATGACATATTAATGCATAGTGTCTACGCTAATTTCCAAGTCTACACTAGTGGCTATGCGCATCAACTTGTCAAAGTACGAGTCCAGCTCCTGTCGGACTTGATTCTTTGTCTTTGCCTCTGTGAATGTCCCAATAGATGGGATCACATGTGCGTGTACAACAACATCCATGCTTATGGACACCCGTGCATGGGAAGCCTGCAAGCTAGTGATGAGCTGTGGGAGTCCTCATAGTTCGAGATCTGACTCTAGATGCCTGCCTTCAACTCAACTGCCATGGGCTTCATTATCTTGGGCAAGTGTAAAGGGGCTCCCTTGTGTCTTATTTTCCATGTTTTCATGTGGCCAACAATAGTATGCAAGTTTTAAAAGATACATGCTCTCCTAGCACAACGTTGCTGCCAACCATTGAGATGGACAACTGCCTTATGCACGGTACCAAATCTGGAATCCAACGTTTGCATGACTGCCTCAAGGGATGATACTTAATCTAGTATCACCTTCTTTAGCTCTGCTCTGGTGGATGTTGTAACCTATTATCCTCCCTGCTTGGTTGTTTGTAAGTCCTTAGACATTTGCTCGTTCTCTGCTATCAAGAAGCAAATGCTCAAGCTAGTGCCTTCAACATATGCTCTGGTAGCATCGGCTAATGCTATTGGATTCTTGCACACATCAGATACAATTACTCATTCCTCAAACTGCACAGGAGATGTGTTGACATCCGGAGTAGACACTCTACGTGATTGCACAAATCTATAATGTGACTCGTCGAATGATATGTTGCGAATCTGTTCCTCTGGATTGTCTCCAAGGATCTCAGTACCCCCTTGGTCGCTCAGGACTTGCTTTGCTTCTGGATCTAGTGAATATGTTGGGTCGACCTCTTGGTGGTAAGGCATGAGGTCGATGTCTTGTTCTAACTCTGGCTACTCCACCTCTGTATCCATTTGCTCAAGTATTGATTCAATCTCTTGAGCGTAGTCCAGCTCCTGCAACTGCTCACCCTGTCTTATTTGTGCCAGCTTCTCGGATGAGTCTACTACCTGTATGGGTGCAGCTTCATCAATCTATGCATGTTGCACCACCTACTGTGTTTTTCCTTGTTGCTCTTCCTTCTCCTATCTATGCATCTCCTGTTCTTTCTGGAGTTGCTCCTTCAACTCTTGCAACTCCTTCATTGTTTTCCTCCATCCTCTATTTATCTCTCTACCTTGTGCATTCCTCTTGTCACGTTGTCACCTCTTTGCCTCTATTTCCAATGCTAATTTCTCCACAAGTGGGTATGCTCTAAACTTGTAGGTTTGTTCTGCCTCTGCGTTGTCAACAATATTTCTCTTTCCTTTGTCACGCATAGGTATGTTACCCTCTGCTGTTGATGGCGCTGGTTCTCCCCTAGATGATGCTTCACACTGCTTCACTAACCATTCCACATCGATGAAGACCGGTTCATTGGCTCTGGAGAAGCTGTGACAATATCTCCACGGGTCTTCCTCAACCCAATGACATGCCCCATGGATCCAAGGAAATTTCACTCTCACACAGTGATCTTTCACAAAGCAATGCATGTCGTACTGATTAAAGCTTCTGGTGCTGAAAGTAAATCTTTTGAACTCTTCTGTATCGGCATCATCATGCTTGATATTATGTATCTCGTACAACCGGATCGACAATGGGAAAGTGGGTTAGGGTGCCTTATTCTTTCGATGCAGTCTAGCTGACAATCTTACCGACATGTGATACGACACTTCTTGCATGACTAGCTTGTCCATGGAAAACTTCGTTAAAACGTGTGGAGGCTTCTTCACGTTGTACATCCATATGAAGGTGTTAAAAGGTGAGGCATACCAATCTACTATGTCAATTAGTGCCTCCATTTCTCCCTTTGACATGTAAGGTGGATCCTGCTCAAATATCATCTTATACACCAGGGTGACAAAATGGTATGACAACTGTGTGAAGACTCCGCAGAAACTGCATTCAGAAAACAGTATGCAATAAGTGTTTAGAGAGGTTTTCGCTAATGTCCATGCCACTTTAATCCCATGAACTTCTAACAGGCACAGATTGCATCCAATATGTATGCAGACATGTAGATTTATGCTTACTGACCTTTGGGCAACTGCTGAGCTCTTGTTACCTGTTCCTTCATCCTGTGAGCCAACATTTTGGACCAGTTGCATGCTTTTCCTTCAATGGCCATTTGGTCCAACGCAATCACCAAACTCTGTAGGAAGGTCTTCGTGCTCTCTTGTTCGTACAAGCAACATGCAAAGATGACCAAGTACTAATATCCCTTTCGTAATATCTTCGTCTTGTAAATCTAGTTGGGTGTCATCCTGAGCTTAGATGGCTCCTTCACCCAAATCTTCAAGACATCCCAGGAGTTTGCATTACTGTTGGGTATGCTGAAGGGTGTATTCATTGTGATCATTGACTTTGGAAAGTGGCACATTTACTGATAGTCCTGTGCCCTGAAGGTAGCAATCTTTGTTCCGCTGACACTGCTTAACACCATTGTCTCAGGATCAATGTGTGAGATGATCCAATGTATCATGTCTACTAATGGGAACATGTGATACCTGCATGCAATCTGGTACAAGCTGGACTTGTGAATGTTCACATAGACCCTGCGGTCTTCAAGATCTTCCTCAAATTTTCTTGTAAATGCATCACTAATATCCTACCATTTTAGCTTGATGTCTTTGTCTACGATCAGCTTGGTGTCTTTGTAAATTAGCAAACTCAAAGACACTCACTCAACAACTTCTCGAGTTGTGCTTCTGTTGGTGTCCTTTGACCCTACTCTCTTGGAGGCCATTGAACCTGAACTATTGAGTGACAGAAGAACACCTACTATACCTAGAGACATGCGACATGCATGGCAAGCAATCTGTCAATTGAAACCAAAGTAAACTTGAGGACTGACATGGAACATACCCAGGAGACTGATGGCAAGGATTGCACAATTTTCACTGGGAGGTCAGGAGACTGATTATCGAACCTATGCAAAAGGCAGTCTGGGCTATTGGGGGGCTAGTTGACTACTGGTATTATGTAATGGCAATCCAAGATGACCTGCTGGGTGTTGAGATTATGCAATGCACAATTTCAGTCAGCAAGTCATGCAGGCCCAAGGACTACATTGCGCAATTTTCTGGGCCAGCAGACACTGCCTCTCATAATTGTGCAAATAAATTTTGGAGGATAGTGTCTCATCAGATTTGTGCATTTTCTGGGAGGAAGGAAGAGCCTTCCCTCTTAGAAATGTGCAATGTTGTCTGGGAAAGGCAGGGACTAGACCAAGGTTGCCGAGACCCACTAACTGGCGACTGAAAACATATGAATATCTAAATGCATGGAAAAATTGAGTGTAGGTAACAGTGAATGATCATGCATGCCAACGGTGAACGAAAGACTCAAAAAATGGGAAAACATGCATGTCTGTGAAATGAGTCGCTAAATTGGTGATCGTCCATGCAAAACAATGCCATGCATGCGACAATAGTGAGATGCAAACGAAAACTAAAATGGTGCTTGTACAGGATAACATGCATGAAAATGACAACAAGTGTTCATAGAAATCAAGTAGACAGTACTCACACAAGCCAAAAAACAAAAGGTGACATAAATGCTGCAAAAGACAAGTAAAGTGGACTTACCCGAAAATAGCTGAACTGGATGTGCCGAAGACTCCTAGATGTGATGTGGGATGTCAAAGCTCCAAGATCGATGTGAAGAATGACCTCTGAAGCATCTAATAAATAATTTTGAGACTTATGATGTGCATGCCACAAATCTAGGAAAAAGTGACACTTGGAGGAAATTTTCTAAAATGATCTTTTCATGTAACCTTCGACTACTAAAAATAGATCCCTAAAATCTAGGGATGCTTTTTTCATGTTGTTTTTTGCTATTTCAGGAAAAGCATCCCATGCATGCAAATTAGGTTTGCTGGGTCTTGGAGGGAACCAATCAACCTGAAGCCATATGCAACAACCTCCAATACTGAGAGAGGGTTCTGCACAATTTTTGGGAGGAGATGGGCTAGCTGTCCTAAAGGAATTGTGCAATTTCTGGGGTCAGCAGGTGATTGCTACCCAGAATTGCGCAATTTCCTGGCTGAGTTGTAGTATTGGGCCAGATTGCCTAGTTTTCTCAAGGAAGCCCATCTGACTGCATTGCGCAATTTCTAATCACAATAGGTTACCCAATAGATTTTCACAATTTATGGAGGGAAGGTTGGTTCCCCTCCATATTTGCACAATTTTATGAGGGAGCTGCTCAACCAGCAACTAGCTTAAGTTCGGAATGGAAGCATGTGAAAGGAGTGAATCAAAATATCATACACAGGGTGGTAAGCCACTATAAAATCGATGAAGCCTATGTACTTAACAATGAAAGACATGCTGCTAGGATGGTTGGTAGGGAGGATCCAAAATGAAGCTAAGGAAAAATTTTGGAGGGTGGTTGCAGCCTCTACAACACTTGGTGACATTGGTAGAACTCCAAATCTCTGAATGGACCCTGTTCGTGAGAAGCAATTCTAACACCTCCAGAAGTATTGTTCATTTATTTGTTCATCTTGGTTTCCACACTTGCTTTGTTGTAAGATGTAGCATCTTCCAAGCTCTTGGTTAGTCGGCACACATTCCAAGCCAAGCCAGCACAGTTGTTTTGATTGGGGATGAGGGGTATATTGGTGCACAAGCTTTATGGTTGTCATAGTTTTGTTTCATCTCTGGTGTTTCTCCACTGCCAGCAGGCCTGGACAGTACCCCCGCAGAGTCAAGCAGGAACACAAGTATCGCTCCGCTGCCAGCAAGCCTAGTTAGTACCCTGACAGAGTTACTTGCATCATCTCTCTATGCAGGAAGCCTTTCTCTTCTTTCGCCTTATTCATTTTTCATTTTTTTTTTAAATTTTCACATTTTCATTTTTTCATTTTCATTTTCATAACTATGCATAGCACTTATTCATTCTAGAGGCAGAAGAGGGATCTCGACTTATTGAGAGTAGAAGAGTTTGTTCCTTCAGAGAAGTAGTTTATATATACCTCTGATGTGCTTGTTGAGGTTTTCCTCCTCACCTTACTCTACTTGACTGAACTGACATGGGTTAACCAAAAAGCAACCAACTAGAGTAGGTGATACTAGTTAGCATGCAAGCTTTGTGTTTTCACCAGGGTTTACTTCGAACAGTATGTATTTTCCATTGATGTATCATGGACCGAAGACAACAAGTTCTTCATGCAGAGGCAGTACAATAGATAACCAAGTATTGATAACTGCACAAGTCCTCTTGTACCTTACCTGGCTTGTTTCAAGAGTCACACACGGTTTCATGCAAAACTATCCTATGAATGTAAACAAGAAAACAGACAACAAGACAAAGCAAAAGCAAAAGTAAATGCATAAGTGAAGTGAGTAAGAAAACAAGCATGCCAACAAACAAACAAACAAAGTAAGAAGAAAACATGAATGCAAGCAAATAAACCAAAAGCAAACATTACTCCTACTCCTAAGCTAACAATGCATGGGTCTGCTCACGTGAAGTGATACTTCCAATGCAGCCACTGGCACATTGGTCGACTCTTGTTGGTGAAGGTATGGTTTGCGAAAAATATAGCTGTGTGAACCAACAAACATGAAATATATAACAATGAAGACAAACACACTCCGATTTTAAATGCATCAGCGGAACATAAGTGAGCGCAAGTGCATGTGTATGTTTAATAGCTGCACGCAGTGTCGCACATCACCATGGTAAGTCCATGGATTGAATGTGACATGCAAGAAAATGAAGAAACAAAGTCAAATTGTGTCATGCACCTGTGCTTGCTATGTAAGTTCCTCCAATGAATTAGCGATGGGATCGTGTAGTTCGAGTGGAGGAAGAATAATATGTGTGTAAGATTGATCTTCAATGAATACAGATGAGTGATGAGGAGCCTCGGGTGTTTCAAAATTTCCTGATTAGAAGTGAAACCATTCTTAGGACAAAGAGGGCCTTACATAACCATCAACTTAGGCTGAAGTGCCTCAATAGTCTGTGGGGTTTCAACTTTGCCTACAGATAGATCATCATAAACAGCTGGTTTTGAAAAATCAACAGCGATAGAATCATCATCATGATCGAATATAGGGGCAGATATATCACAATAGCTAATATTAGAAAAATCAATGATTTCATCGGCATTCTCATGATCTGATGAATCAAACACAAGGGTAGATGAGAAGCGAAAAAATTCACCCTCTGTGTTTCTGGAAAAGGTAGATGAAAAATCAAGTGTATTTTCAAAGATTGATTTTTCCTCTCCATTGTCAGATGATGGATTGACATCTAGTGTGTTCTTTGAATGGTCAACAATGGGTCCATCCATAGATGAAGATACACATGCGAAATCATGGATGGAAGAATCATCAAATATTTTAGGGAAAATCAGAGGAGGCACGGACAGAAGGGAATCATCCTTCACTGTGGGTTTATGCTTAGGTTCCCAGTCATACGCTTCATGAATGACAACACAGGTTGGTTGTGCAACACCAACTTCGTCAATATTTTGATCCTCGTTCACAACAGTTGTAGAGTCTAAAATGGAAGAACACAAGACAATGCAATCCGGAGGATCAACAGAACATGACAATGGAGGTTGAGGTAAGACATGCATGTGACAACCCATGGGCTTCACAACCAAGTCTATGCGAAAATTGAGAGAAGTGACGTTGGGAGGATGTGATAGTTGAACAAATGTGTGTGCATGTTCCCGCACATCACTTTGTGGTGGTGGAGTTTTTTGATGAGGGGACATCAGACAATCACTTGTGATAGCGACCATGTCCATCTGTGATTACGCAGCTCCATCACTGAAGTATGATGAGTGGGGATTGAGCTTGAACTTATTTTTAGGATTGACGGATTTGGTAAGACAATATTCAAATTTTTCCATGAGATACTGGAATTTCATCCAACTTTTTGGAGCTTGAAACTGCAATACATGGAAGTGCTCCCAAAAATCCTAAGGCAATTCTTGAGGAATCTTCTATTGTTTTAATAGTTTTTTGTCAAGAGGTTTTGAATCAAAACGATGGAAAGTAGATTCAATGAGATCATAGAATTTCTCAAGTGAGTGCATGATGCTGGGTGGCAGACTTTAACACCACCGTTGTGGGGATTCACGAAGTGTGTATTCCAGCAACACATTGGCCTCTTCATAGAGAATTCATCTTCATTATCAAGAAATGCATAGAAGTCTTATAAGTACATAGTCCAGACACTTCGCCTTCACCATCATATGTGAAATCGGACAAGAGGTCAGAAAACTCCCTCGTGATGTCGAGAGGTTCGACATGCGCAAAACATTGTGGAGGGATGAATTTGACAGTATCCATGATAGATGTCCGAAGATTCAAAACAGGATAAGAGGACACAACTTGTCATCTGGCCTTCCTTCTAGAACCAAAAATGTTGAGGGTGTTGGACCCACCAACAAGTCAGGGGACCTCCCCGGTATGAAGCCCCAACTAGACCTTAGAATGTTTGGTGTAGGAGTCCCAGCAGTGGGTCGTACGGTATCGCCTTGACCGTGGTTGTGCATAGAGGTAAGTAAGATGTCCCTGTTGGTAACAAGGGTGCAACATGTGCAACAAGCTAAGGAAGGTGCATGAATGGTTATAACACACGGAAGGTGGAATGAGTGTGCCCCTTGGAAACCTGTGTAAACATGTAGCTTGGAAGGGAACACACGAGCAAAGATGCATCACAAAATGGAAGGAAGGTGAACCAACAATCCAAATTGATGGTTAAACCAACAACACATTTCAGTAAGATTCATACATACATATACAGAAAGAGTATAGACATACATGGGTAAGAAAACAAATACATATATTATTAGAGTAAACAAGTTAGCTGAACTACAATAACAACATACACATGAAACATGATGGCTCTATTATATTAATAAGTGAAAGTTCCAATCATATAGTACAACCATGACCAACCACTAACCCTTATAACGGAACATTACAGTCACTCTCGTCTTCTCCTCCAAAGAGATGTACTAGCTCTGCACTGTGGAGAAGCCAAGGCTCATTACAATACTCTCCAAAATTTCTCTAAGATAATCCTATCGGAAGCCTGGCTAACCAAAAGCCTCTACAATGAAATATGAGGTACTATAAATAGAAAAGGGTGAGGTGAACATTGACATTCCCCTTTGTGACTCTTCACATACCCTCATGACTCTTCAACTACTCTATGATTGTTACATTCAACTATCGACACTTGGACTTCCACTTTACAATATGTTACATACAATCTGCACATGTA
Source organism: Pinus tabuliformis (assembly GCA_031772625.1). NCBI lineage: Eukaryota > Viridiplantae > Streptophyta > Pinopsida > Pinales > Pinaceae > Pinus > Pinus tabuliformis. The sequence goes on from CM062811.1 coordinate 337,609,416, forward strand.
CGCATGTGAGACAAAATAGGCTTGAGCAAGCCATGAAAGACATCACTAAGACTCGAACAACTATGGGAAGGCCAACTCTTTGACATCCTCACGCTGGTCGACGGTGGCGAGTTGATGCCAAGCTTGGTAGTCTGTGATGGTGTTTGTGTACTCTATGGTGACATCATTCTAGAAACAAACTCTTGCCTCTGTTGCATCTGGGTACACTGATTTGGCTCCTCTATCCAAATCGTAAGATAAAATGCACATCATTGTCTTGAGTGTGGCCAGACCAACGACATACTGATGCATAGTTTCTACACTGATCACCAAGTCTGTGCTGGTGGCTATGCACAACAACTCGTCAAAGTACGAGTCCAGCTCCCATCGGAATTGGTTCTTTGTCTTTGCCTCACTGAGTATCCCAATAGATGGGATCACATGTGCACGCACAACAACATCCATGCTTTTTAACACCCATGCATGAGAATCCTACAAACTAGTGATGAGTTGCGAGAGTTCCTCATAGTTCTGGATCTGACTCCAGATGCGTGCCTTCAACTCAATCACCATGGGCTTCATCATCTTGGGCATGTGTAATGGGGCTCCCTTGTGTCTCATTGTCCATGTTTGCATGCGGTTGACATTAGTATGCAAGTTTGACAAGATACATGCTCTCCTAGCACAACGCTGTTGCCAACTGTTGAGATGGAAAACTACCTTATGAACGGTACCAAATCTGGAATACAATGTCTGCATGAACATCTGAAGGGATGATACTTAGCCATTCACTCATTCTCTGCTATCACGAAGCGAACACTCAAGCTAGTGGCTTTGGAATATTCTCTGGTAGCATCGGCTAATGCTACTGGATGCTTACGCACATCAAATATGATCACTCATTCCTCAAAATGTGTAGGAAATGTGTGGACATCTGAACACTTTGCATGATTGCACAACTCTATGTTGTAACAAGTTGAATGATATGTTGTGCATCTCTTCTTCTGGATTGTCTCCAAGGACCTTAGTATCCCCTGGGTCACTCAGGACTTTCTTTGCTTCCAAATCTGGTGAAGTCGGTGGGTAGACCTCTTGGTGGTAAGGCATGAGGTTGATGTCTTTTTATAACTCTGGCTGATTCATCTCTGTATCCATATGCTCAAGTACTCGTTCAATCTCTTTAGCGAAGTCCTTATTCTGTGACTACTCACCCTGTCTTCCTTCCAGCTTCTCGGATGAGTCTACTACTTGTATGGGCGTAGTTTCATCAATTTGTGCATGTTGCGCCCCCTACTGTGTCTGTCCTTATTGCGATTCCTTCTCTTGTATGCACAACTCCTGTTCTTTCCGGAGATACTCCTTCAACTCTTGCAACTCCACTGTTTCCTCCATCCTCTGTTTATCTCTCTCCATTTACATGTTCCTTTTGTCATGTTGTCTCCTCTTTGCCTCTATTTCCAAAGCTTCTTTATCCTCAAGTGGGTCTCTGAACTTGCAGCTTTTTTCTGCCTCTACGCTATCGACAATATTTCTCTTGCCTTTTTCACGTGCATGTATGTTACCATCTACTGGTGGTGGTGGTGGTGCTCTCCTAGATGCTACTTCACGCTGCTTCGCTAACCATTCCACAACGATGCCAATCGGTTCATTGGGCCTGGAGAAGCTGTGACAATATCTCCATGGGTCTTCCTCAGCCCAATGATGTGCCTCGTGGATCCAAGGAAATTACACTCTCTATGGTAGGTTCTTCTAGGAGGTCTAAATCTTCCTCTTTATATAGTCTTCCAAGGTCTTGACTAGGCCTCTCTAGTATGACTTCATATTTGTTGGCCGACTTCATATTTGTTGGCCAAGATGTCACTTTTTTCCACCAAGAATAGTCTGAATAAGGGGGTCGAATTGAATTCCTGAAGTCACTGTATAGAAGGGTTTAAGTCACCACTGTAATAACCAACTAACTATCCAAAAAATGTACTTGTTCAACTTCATAAGTGATCACAAAAGGGAGAGTGAATCTCTCTTCAATTCTTGGCTGGAGTATCAACACAAATAGATATATAAGCAATCCAAGTCATTGTATCAAAGAACCCTTGAGGAGAACCAAACTACAACCAATATAACGTTCTTAAGCTTCTTCGCACTTGTAGATATAACCTGTAATAGAATATTGAAATATTTGTGTTGGCGGAAAAATAATGAAAGGGTTGAGACCATGAATTTAGGCGCAGGGGAAAACAAAATCTCTGCTATAGTCTAGCACAACGTTGAAATTTTCACCTTATCGAGGATGGATAAGGCATTTCACCCGAGGCATGCTGCGACCTTAGTTAGTTAAGGGTTGGAATCTAGTATCAGAAAGAATCATATGAAATATGTCAATGCTAGTAAATCCATAACTATGTCCCTTAGGGACTCAATCATAATAGATCAAACACATGAGGAGAAATAACATAATACAGGTGCAACCATATTAAAATTTTTAAAAGCCACATAGACCTGCATGCACAGTACTAGTGTATCCCTATAATTTATTCTTCTACTAACCCCATCAACATTACAATAGAACAACTGTATCTAAAGCCTCATAGACATAATAGTAAATTAAGATGAAAGAGCAACACATAATCAAGATCATGAGAATCAGAGTGAGCTCGAATGGCTCCGCAACAACATTTCGATATCTCTTCTATCTCTTCATGGCTTTTTCCCTTTAGACTTCTTTTATATTTTTTATGCTCACCTAGAATTCCACTTCTCCCTTGGATGCCCCACCTTTTTCCTCTTTCAGTTTCTTCTCTTCTTGGCTTTCAATATCCCTTTCCGCTCAGTTTTGGTTGCCTAAGTCCTGACTCATCTGGCCAATTTTCCGCAACTACTGGTGTTCAGTAGATTCCTTCCTCTTCTCTAGCTATCTCCTATACAACTTCCCAATGTTTATCTTTGGAAAAATGTGGTCATCCTTCTATCGTGTCACCTTGTTTCCCAAAACGAAGGACCCAATAGGCCTCAACCATAGTCAGTTGACTTGTCCTGGGACAAGTCAATCTTTTGACAGTGCTACATCGATGTTGTTGATGTTATTGGTGCTCCTCCCTTCTCTACTTCTCCTTGGCTTGCTTCTTCCCCTTGACTAATTCCTTCAAATGAAGAATCCAAATCAAGGACGGATTTGATGGCTGCGTTTCAGAACTGTGTGTACACATCAAAAGCCACCTTCCATGTACCTGTGAGGGTGCTCTCCTGAGAAGGAATTGTTTCCTAAGTTTAGCAGTAAGCTGGGTTGAGTGAGTCATCAATAGATAATTCCACTATCTGTATGTTTCTTTAATGATCTGCTACAGTGTTTTTACATGAGCCTTTGCGGGTGGTTGAAGGTCCCAAAGTATTTTCTTGGTCTTGGCTGATTCATCTTTGATGTGCTAGATTTGGGTCTTGAGGTTGTCTATTGCTACTAGAAGTTCCTTCCACTGGGTTTTGTCTCAGGTACCCATGGATTGATTAAACAAATGATTAGCGTGACTGTGTAGAGGGTAAACAAGTTGATTCTTTCTAGTTAGAAAACCAGACCAGTCATGAACTTATTGCAAAATTCCTTGAGCTTCTTCCACAACCTTTATGATCAAGGCCTTCAGGTTAGTCACTTTTGCTAGTTTCTTCTCAATTTCTCTTGCATAATGGGTGGTAGTATCTGGTAGTGCACTTTCAGCGACATCAATACTTATTTTAAACTATCGATTAACCAAGACAAGGTTTGTGCAAGTTGCTTTGATGTGATTACAACATTCAATAAGGGTACAAGCAGAGAAATAGTCTGGTGCATCTGTCTCGATATTGGCTACGGAAGGCCATATTACCTGGAATTTTTTAGTAATATGGTCAAGCTGACCCTAGAGGTTATACTTCTCATGGAGGAGATGGTCATGTTCTGCTGCAAGGTCTAGGATCTGCTGCTGTTGCTCATGCTTGGTAGCTAAGAAATTGTGCAACGCCTCTTTTTGGTGTGCAACCAATTGAATGAAATTAAATATTTTGGATAAGGACTAGCCTTGGACGTCATCGAGATTCATTGAGAAAGGTATAGGGAACCGACTCTTCAATGATTGTCCATTGGCAACTAATTTCTTAGAGTGCCCCTGTGGAGATGTTTCTCTCTGTGAGGGTTCAACTGTCGATCAATGTGAACCGTGGGGGGCGTGGTTGCGATGAGATGATGGGATTGATGGGAAAGGGTACTGTCAAGATTGTGGTGGGGTTGGGGGTGGTGGGTCAATAAACAACCTAGTGACTATCACTGGACCAAATTCGAACAATAAAGACAACACGGACATTTGAATGGTTTTTGTGGTAGAAATTCGAGCTGTAAGCGGCCCATTTGTATTTTCAGCATTAGATTGGATAATGGAGTCAACCTCCATTTCTATTTCTGTACTGATCATAGTGCCATATAGTAGGATGTCAGAGATGGTGGAAAAAGTGAAAGCTATGTGATGTGATGGATTCTATGACTATGGTGAGACAACAAAAGTGGAAGGTAGATTTTCTTCTGTGATGGGCATGGTAGCATGAGAGTGGGTCTCTTCATTAGCAAGATCAAAAATTTGGGTGGAGGTGTCGCCAATATTTTTCTTGGGCCCAGTTATTGGCTTAGTGAAAATGGGGCAAGGATTGGGAATTGCAGGTTCTGACCGAGAGTGGGACCTAACTTTAGGAATTGAAGTAACCAAAGGGCTACAAATCAAAGAAATAGGTAGTCTTGAACTATGAGATTCTAAAAATTTTGCGAATGGACTTACTGAGGTGCCAAGATTCACCATCGTTTCATATAGGGACCACATTTTCATATTGAGCTTCTTGATGACCGGGTTCAACGTATCTTCGACCATCTGATTCCTTGATGTTGCAAGAGTTTCTCCCAATAGTGGTGGGGCACCATTCCTTCAAAAAAATCAATATCCCTCCCCTCCCTAATTTCTCCAACAAATCTCAGCCAGGAAGAAACTTCAATAAGGAAGGATTCTTCAGTTAAAACAAACGGTTGTGCCTACATCTGAAAGGTGTCTGGATGGACACACTTCGGCTGTATCTAGGTGGCTCCATGGTTGATGTCGAACCAAATATCATGTGAGTATTCATCAAGTAGTGAATTCGAGATCCTTTATGTGGCCTTAATGACTTCCAACGTCTTCTTGTAACATTTGACAAAGGAGACCTCATTAATTTCTTTGTTTTTGGGGTCCTCAGAATTCCTCTATGGTACATACTAGAGAGAAAGTGGTTGGTCTTGAGCAACCATTTCCATCTCTCAGCCCTTGGGTGGGCACCATTTCCACATGGCTAATGTCACGATGATATATCCACAAATAAAGTGGGTAGCCCTTTTATACACATCCTTGTAGGCATAAAAAAGTTCTTGTAGGAGAAAGCTACACCAATTCAGCTGTGTGCCCTACACATAAGCCTCCTAAACTGAGATGGTATCTAATGCGCATTCACCTGGTGAAAAGTGTCGCATAAGCTTCCCAGTGATTGTGTAACAAGAAAACTGGACATTAGACTTATTAATAGGCTCTATCAGAGCACCCTTGCCTCCTCGTTGGGTACCATACCTATTATAGTAATTATCATCACCTATTTTCTTTCCTCTCTTGGATGCAGTTTAGAAAGTAGTTGATACAATAGCTTCGACAATAGACAACCCTATGAGACTATGAAAATCGACAACATGGATGGGGTATTCCTTATCTATCCATAACAATCCTTCGTGCACCGAGATGATGAGATTTTTATGCATTTCACTGCTTCTCCTTGTGCACTGAAGACTGGAAGAATTATTAAATTTAACAACATTGACCATTGAATTCCCATGAAATCTTCAATAAGTTTCATGGACTGACTCCCATCGAATTTGATAATAGGGATTGTGTAGACCTCTCGCTTTATTGCTAGAAACTGGAATGAGTCTGAGAGGTCATTATCAACAAGCATAAATTTATCATATTTTCCATATAGATGCTCTTTCTTTGTAACTTTGGAATCTTGTTCAATTTTTCAAACATAAATTATGGTCTTCGTAATTTTTGTAGAGTGATGTTGGTAAATAAAGAACACAGGGGCCTTGAATTTGGGTTTGAAATCGATAGAGTGAGATATAGAATCCAAACTTGGAAATTTGACCACCTCAACTTTTGGTTTTGAGAAATTTATTGTTGCCATGCAATCTAAATAGAAATACTCGACATGATGTTTTTGATTAGATCACTTAACTAATTAATACAGCCCCACTTGGTCTCAACCATGGAAGTAGTAAAGGAAGCTGAGGCAAACCTAAGTCTGATGATGCGAAACTGAAAAAGGAGGGTGGAATAAATGGGTAATTATGGTGCAATGATGGAAGATGCCTAGAATTTGATGACGAATCATGTCAGGGGTATTACAGGAAAGGCCTGGCAAGTGGAAAAAATTGAAGCACCTTCAGATTACTTTTAGAAGATGGCAAAGACTTTTGTATCACCAAAAACCTTATGGCTAAATTTCTACCTTGTTGGATTCAATCTCATACTTTTAGAACAATTTTGGAAGATCTATTAAGACTTTTGAAAATTTCAGGATGCACTCCTAAAATTTTAGGGATTGATATCTTTATGGATTTTGATATAGTATGGAAATAGTTTGGAACATTGGGGATGGGAGTACTTAGCCCCCACCCCTAGTCACATAGCCATCAAAAGCCATGATGAAGATCCAAGTGGAAGAAGGTGCTATTGAGCTGTTGAACCATGGGTATCAAAAACTTGATCGAAATACACACACAGGAACCTTATATGGACATTCCTAACTAATTTGTTGATAGACAAGATTTTTCTGATCATTTATTAGTATATTGGGTTGTCACCATAGAGATACCAAAGTGTAAGGATAGAAAGATCTAAGTATAAGGAGTTTTGAATGATAGGACCCATAAAATATCCCAATACAAACAACCCCAATAATTATCCACCAATTGACATTTTTGTTTTTGTTGGTTACTATCTAGTTTGGACCATCAAAGTTGTATCGGTCTAGTGAGAGATGGGAGTCAAGAAATGCAGAGGTGGTGGTTGGATTTACTCCCTTAGCAATGATGGAAGTTGATCCATTTAAATGGTTAGGAAATTTCTTTGTTCGGTCATAAGAGTGTGTTTGGCTATTGGGATTCGACTATCAAGAGATTCAAAGGAAAAATTTTGGCTACCTTCCCATATGTTGGACCAGATACATGGTTGGAAGGATATGACATGGCACGATAGTTTGCTTGATTTGGTGATGACATAGAATGATGTGGAAAATCCACATGGTAGATTATGTGTCAATGTGATGTGGCATGAGTCGTAGTCCTTAATGACATTGCATACTAACGTGGAAATGACATGGTGGTTCATATGGTAGGGTGACATGGCACAACTTGGATTAGAGTGCACAACAGGTGGCATCTACGATGGTGGTGGAATGGATGTTAGATATTAGGAGATAAATGGAGTCACTACTGGTGTAGAGATATGATAGTAACATAATTGGATATATCTTCCATTATTAGAGTAGGAGAAAATTAAGAAACATAGTTTCGTCTTGGTGTGTCTAGAGGTTAGTGGTCAAACGTTAAGCTTTTAGGATAATCCTAATGAGCTATTCCGATTTCCACCTAGTAATAAAAAAACTAAATCTCGTCAACTACCAAAGATGGGTATCCATCAACTACCACTGAGTACTGGGTGATGAAAATGAGGAGATTGGTGGTCTGGTATTAGGAGGTAGGGTAACCATTATCATGATTTCCTTTTGATAAAGACTAGGCTCGATATGAAATTCAACATCAACGTGGTATAATGATGTTGTCTAGTATAGGACATGGTATAGTGTAGTGTTGGAACATGGATGTGGGATGTTATGTGTTAGCCATGTTGTATTGTACAGATTCTAATGTGGAACATGGAGTGGTCGAACATTTAAGTGAGAATAAATTTGTTCCTAGATATCAATTCAAGATGAAATTTATATCATTGGAAAGATGATGAAAAATAGAATATGGTGGCAATATCAATATCAATTTTTAAGTTGGATGCAGAAAGAATAATTTTTTCTAACCGCATGTCCATAATCAACCTTCGAGGTCGAGTTTGGACATCGACCCACAACCCTAATAAGGAATTAGGGTGGCTAGGTACGTTATAGATGGTATCAAACTTAAAGGTTCAACATTTGGGTTAAATGGATCAATAAATATGATCTAGATTTATGAAGGAACGAAAAGAAATATATATTTAAACAAAACATAGAGATACACAAAAAAGAACAAAACTTTAGTTAATTAATAACATGGACTGAAAACTATTTTAGAAGCAGAAATTAACAAACTAGCTCAGGAGAAGGTAGCTTATCTTTGATAAGAGATGTGACAACTACATGCCCTATGAATTAAGTTACAATGAGACTTAGAGGCCTTTTTATCATAAAAAATAAGTGTGAAATCAAAGTAGTTTGCAATCATAATAAGTTTGTGATGGCTAACATGCAACTAGGAATATGTTCATTATATGGCTAGATAAGTCAATGAGGATGTTGCAAAGAGTCTTGTGGGGACAAGGCTATGGAAAACAAAGCATTTATCAAGAGGTTTGTAAGAGAGATGAAAGAATCCTTCATGAAATACCAATTGATCATGTAGCATCCAATTGTTCCTAACATCCATACATGTATGTTTTTGATGTGCTAGAAATATTGAAAAGGAATTAGGTAAGAATTCCCCTCTTTGAAATGATATGAACACATGAATAATGGATGATAAGTAAATTAAGAACTATCATTGACTATGCTTTGCGTGATAGTGATGGTCACCTGATAATTCCATGATACTTGGAATCAGTGAAAATTTTAAGAACCCCCCCCCCCCCAAATTTACATGTATAATAAATAGGCGAATCTCCATGGTATATAGGAAAAATGGAAGGCGATTTTATCAATAATATGATATGTATATATAATTTTTTGGCGAATCTCTCACCAAGAATGGCAAATATTTTACTCAATTATAAAATCTTGTGTTTATTGAATACACAAATGAAATCATTGCATTTCTTTAAAATATCTTTTGAAATCAAAATTACCAAAATTACATATCGATAACCTAGTGGGTGTAGGATAAAATTCACCTGTGCCATTCATAGAAAGCATGAGAAAAAACCTAATACTATATATAAAACCAAGAAAAATTCAAATTCATCACTTTTGGGGACCTCGTAACCACCCTCCCAATACATAAGTATGTTCCTATTTTCAATTAGAAAAATTACCCAAATTATTACTCCAGCATATGTTGGAAAGTTATAGAAGGATGACTAGTGCAATCAATCCATTCCTTTTAGCTTTGGATTTGTTTCAGTTTAAAACAGAAGTATACAAATATACTTGTCCAATGTCTATGCTTTAACCATTCACCTTAAGATGTTTTTACAATATAATTTCCTAAGTCTATTTAATATCTTCATTATCATAAAAACCAACCTATATCCATCTTAACTCCACATCTACCACTCTTAGGGGGATGAAATCTATTTATCCCTCTAAGCACTTGGTAGACCCAGAATTAAGATGGATCTAAGATGATAGAATTTCCCCTTTAAATAGTTTATGCTCACATGAATACCATGGTATTACCATGGGTCAATACCATGGGTTATCATAAACCTGGAGCTTAAAAATTACTATTAGTAATTTATAAAAATTAATAAAATTAATAGTTGATTTTTATTTTTTATTTTTTTTAACCAAGCTAAAATGTTTAACATACATTAAATTACAACATCCATTTTTACTCTTGATCGGATAAAATATTTTTTCACTCTATGCTAGTTCGCATATCACGATATTTGATACCTCTTGGGGGTTAGTAGATCCAGAGTAAAGATGGATCTATGCTGGTTTAATTCCCCCTTTTAAATAGGCTACATTCCAGGTGAATACCATGGGTCAATACCATGTGCCATTTTGGTGAATACCATGGGTCAATACCATGTGCCATTTTTATTTTTATTAATACTAACATTAGGGTTAATAATGTTTTTTTGCAAGGTATTAATAACAATCTAGTCCATGCTATTTGTCCCATAGTATTTTGCCCATAGGTTTCACCTAAATATAATGCATTTTTTGAGTGTTCGTAAATATAAGGTGACTTATGGAATAAATATAAAAAAAAAATGTTTTATTTGTTTACCATACCTCTAGTTTATTTATATTTTTATTAATTTACCATACCTCTTTTACAAATATGGTATTTTGCCCATAGGATTCACTTAAATAAAACCTCCTTCTTGAGCCTTCATAAATAGAAGGTGACTTATGGAGTAAATATAAAAAAAATGTTTTATTTGTTTACCATACCTCTGGTTTATTTATATTTTTATTAATTTACCATACCTCTTTTACAAATATGGTATTTTGCCCATAGGATTCACTTAAATAAAACCTCCTTCTTGAGCCTTCATAAATAGAACGAGGGTTATGGACTAAATATAAAAAGAGGTTTTATTTATTTACCATGCGTCTAGTTTATTTATATTTTTATTTATTTACCATACCTTTTGAGTAAGTATAAAAAGATGTTTTATTTATTTACCATAACTCCACTTTACTTATATTTTTATTTGTTTGCACCCTTGCATGTATATAAGGTGACTTATGGAGTAAATATAAAAAATGTTTTATTTATTTACCATACCTCTCATTTATTTATATTTTTATTAATTTACCATACCTCTTTTATAAATATGGTATTTGGGCCTTTGGCCCATAGGATTCACTTAAGTAAAATCTATTCTTGAAAATGGGCGAATGGATTCACTTAAATAAAACTTATTCTTGAAAATGGGCGAATGGAAGGTTGTAACTCCTAATTTCAAGGGCTAAATTTACCTTTTTTACCCTCTCCCTTAAAATAAGGTGGGATATTTAAGGTGATTTGTAAAAATGTACTATGATACAAAATATTCGCCCACTAAAAATTTAAAACCCCTTAATTTCGCCCAAAGGGCGAACATTCGCCCCTAAAATTTTCTATGCTTGGAATAAATTAATTCTTGTTGTTTGGTGCCATAGGAAAGAGAATGTGATGTTATTCCTATTATACATACCATTGAATGGTCATAAGTTATCATAGGGTAGGTAACATGATGGATGGGAAAAGTATAGGTAGTCCAAAAGCATTTTAATGTTCATGATGAATGCATGGCTAAATACACACATGGAATGGATAAGTAAACAACTGAAATGATAGAGTTTGTACGAACTCATGAAATCGATAATATCTCAAGGGATATAAAACATTGCAACCAAGGAGAGTTGCATGTTGATGTAGTCACAAGAAAAGGGACTAAAGGAGGGATCTAATTGAGAAAACAAAGGCACAAAAAAATAACATAATAGCTAAGTATTCTGAAATGGTCAGATTAGACTTGAATCTACAGATTTAAAATCTAATTGCATAGGATTGATATGTTGGAAACTAATAAGGTTTGTGAAGTGTTTGTGTTACGTATAATGAAGGGGAAGGGATTGGTAGGCTATTACAAGAAGTAATTTGCTATCTTAACCCTATTGAAGATTTTGAGAAACATTTAAAGAAAATTAGTTGCATATGTTTAATATGTTGGAATTTTGATGAATTTGGAAATCCCACTCTTATTGAATTGAATACAGAATTGCATCAAGAAGATAGATTCAAGCAACTAGAACTCAACCAAGGAAGGCTTACTAAGATCAATATGAAAAAATAGACCATGGAGTCCTTAAGTTGTGTAAAACATTGAGAAATGGGAGTTGATCCATTTAAATGATATTTATTTTGATCGTTATGCCTTTCATTTGAAAAAGGATGAATTGTGAATTACCTTAATCTTGAACATGCTGAATTTATTATTATTATATAAATATACAATTGGAATATTAAAAATAAAAATGTAGTGCATGCAAATAAGATTAAATTGGTTGCTAAATAGAAGTGTTGAAGCACATGTTGGATACTAATTTGACTAACAACTAAGGTGTGCATGATATTGTGCATCACAAAAAGATGCATACTATTCTAAAGAATTGATAATAAAATCAACTTGTTTGAAGTGGGATCTAAGGCAAGGAAGTACCTTTAGCCATTGAAAGAGTCTTGAGGGAAATGAAAGAATATGCAATGGTGGAGAAGGATCCAAATGGATAGCCTTGAAGAAATAATTAGCTAAGTATGCACGGTAATGACAACCATGTAATATGGAAACCATCCATGCCACAATAATTGGTAAGTTGAAGTAATTGGGTAAGAATTCCTTCAAGTTGATTTTTTATTTCTTCTAAAATAATTTCAATTAAATGCATGTATGGCACGAATTCCAAATAAGGGAATCATTAAGGTAGAAATCTACCATCACATAAGATAGGAATATTTAAAATTTGTATGAGTTGTTCTTATGAACAACAATTAGATAGGTTAGTAGTACACGTAGTACACTCACTAGTCAAATAGAATAATGGTGGATTATGTAAGGAAATGTGGATTGTGAAACTATGAACCCCATGGGAATGCAACATGATGCACACATGAGTGTGGGTGTGACTCTAAAAAGGGGATGGAGGAAAACCAATTGAGTAATGACAACTTGGGTGGATTTGTGATTTTAACCCTGTTGTTTAAGGAGATAAGGCAAAAATCCTTCAACCTACGTTAAGGGCTAAAAATAAGTTTTGAAATGTTGGTTTGATAAAGACACATAAGATATCGAGAGAAGGAGAAGCACTAAGGGAGTACTAGATTAATGAAGGCACCCTTAGAAGGCCCTAGGTGGCCATATATTTATGTGTTAATAGTCCTTGACGTAGCGTTCCAAGAGTGGAATCCTGCATCATGTATGTGAAGGAGAGAGTGAAAATGAAAATTCTTTACCTTAAGGTAATTTGAGTGGTTAGAAAGGAAATAATTAATTGTCATATGAACATTTTTTTGAGATGAGTGTGTCAATAAAAAACAATTAGTGCAAATATGTTTCCTTTTAATTTTTCTTGATATGCAGTTGAACATGATTAAATGATAGACAATGTGATGGTTCTAAAGAACCAATTTTGTGGTTTCTATAAATGGTATACTATAAGGTTTTTATGTATGGATGACTAATATTTTGTGAATGTAAAATTTCAAGTAGAGTGTCATGGATATTGCATGGGATGAGAGCCTACAATGAAAGGTGAAAATATCACTATCTCCAAATAACCAAACACTATGAAACAATCATGTGATTTTGATACAGGACTCTTTTGTATGAAGCAATTTTGGAAAATTAAATTTATAATTCAAAGTTTGTGAATGTATCTAATGTAAATTGAATGTTGTGATACAAGTGAAATAATCAATCACCCAAGAAGGGTAAATAAAGAATGTGAAGTAGAAACCCCAGGAACAAGGTCGTTATAGCAACATCGAAACCTTATGACAAGTAGACTATGTTAGAGAAAACAAACAAGATGTCACGACTATAAGACTATAACAATTTATTCACTATTGTTTTGAAGGAAAACTTTGATCAGGTAGATCACTCAAGGAAGGGGATTGTCTAGACCTGAAATTCCAAGTAACTTTCGAAAAGAAGAGACTTGTCACACACTCATTAGATCAGGAGTATGGATGGGTATATCTAATGCAAATAGTTATTTGAACTTGTTACCTATGGAATCTTATGAAGCGAAGGGAAATTACCCATATAAGCATTAAGTTTAATTTTCATTTGTTAAAATTCATGTTACCTTGTGGAAATTGAGACTTCCTATGGAAAGTTTTCAATAGTTGTATTTGTAAATGGGCATATCATGTGTTCTATTGTTTTTGTGATTGAAAATACTATATTGAATTACATAAGTTTGAAAGTGACTAGGTTGTGGATAAAAATTCATTATTGAATCAATGGGAAGGAAAAAGAACATGAAGAATGATGTTGATATGAAGAAGCAAGGAAGTTGGTGTAGCTGAAAGAAAAGCAATCCATAAATTATCGCAATGAACAAAAGGGCACCTAAAATGGTGTTATGCAATTGAGAATGATACTTGAAATGGTGTCAACACTGAGAATGGTGTTCTTTAAGTGTGGGGGGGGGGGGGGGGGGGGTTGTGTGGGGGGGGGGGTGGTTATTATAACATCCCTAGTGGGATTAATTGTAATTGATTATGTTATTGATCCCTATATGGGCATGTAAATGTAAATGGGAAAAGGATTAGTAATAATTGTAATTATAATTAATACCAGTTAATGAAGAGGTGATGCCGTGAAATGGACCATCAGAAGCCATAATAACCCATGGGAAGAGGGTAATTATGATTAATATTAGTTGATGAAGTGGGATGGCCTTGAAAACTCCAGCCTGTATTGCGCAATAAGGTCTTCTTGGTCTCGCTTAGGGGTGGCCAAATACAACATATATTGTAATGCATTTGAGGCTATGGTAGGGTGGAACATGGCTCACCCTTCATCAGTTGTAGGAAGTATTTTATTGTAATTAGATCAGTTCCATAGGGGAATTCGAACCTATAATGCAATTCATATGGAATGAAATGGAAATCATGTTTATGATAAAATTGTCACTATGCGCTTTCTTGTTGAATGGATATTATAACATATATGTGTATTTCTTGTTAATGATATGAGAGAGTAAATCTAGTACTAATGGATGTGGTGGATTTGTGATGTTCATATGATTGCTTATGTATTATCATGTGCTCTTATGATGTACCTCCAAGAATATGAATTATAGATCTATAGTCTTGGTTAGTATTGAAATATCTTGATTATTAGAAGCCTTAATCAAGTAAGAGATATGGCTGAGGAGACATGGGAAGTTAGCCCCCTCACTCACTTGAAGAACTAGAATAGTTGATTTGTTTCAAAATACTCTCAAGGAGTCTTAAAAAAAGCATGGTCTACCTTAGATAGGTCATATAAGCTCTAAGATTTTTGTTAAGAGTAGAATGTCCTTTAATAATGTTGACTTAGATGCAAGTGAAAAAAAAGTATTGCAGAGTTGAGACTCAAAAGAAGGATTCTTCCGCAAACATCTAAAGAAAAGTATTATAGAGGTTCACAAAATAATAGTTGAAGTGGTCAAAAGTTGTTAAGGGGATTGAAGGGATGGGGGTAATCTTGTGAGGTATTAAGTGATTATGTTTTCCTTTATTACATCATCCAAGGGGTTGAACAACCATGCTTCACCCCTACTTGAATATTATTCATGAAAAAGGAAGGGTTGAAGGCCTCATATGGAACGAATTAGGACAATGACCTTCTTTTGACTTATGGGAGGAAATCCCTAGCCAGTGGTTGAAGGGTTAAGGACCTTGGGATAGCCTTCATATGATGGTAAAGACTTATGTCTCATCAAAAACCTTTTGGGTAGATCCATTCCCTATTGGATTCAACCTTAGACTTTTAAAATAGGTTTGGAATCTTTAATGGAACTTCTAGAAATTAGGGGATGGACTCTTAGAATTTCGAGGATTTACCCTTTTGTGGATTTTGATATCATATGGTAATGTTTTGAAATTCATGTATGGCAGTCCTTAGGCCCCACCCTTAGTTACATGACCATCAATAGTCGTGACCAGGAGATAATAGGAAGAAGGGGATAATGGGTTATCACGCCTCGAGTATTGAGCACTTCACCAAAATACACATGAAAGAACCATGGAACAAATGTTGTTAACTAGCCTATTGATAAATGTCAATCATCCCATCATTTTCTGCTATATCAGGTTTTGTATCATGATATTCGAGTGTTAGGCTAGCCAAACATAAGTATTAGGAGTTTCGATCAATATGACCTCTCATATATATTGATGAAGATAAACCTAATAAATTTTCATTAATTGACATGCTATCTTACCATCAATTACCATGTAATTCGGGCCATTGAAGTCAGAGTATCAATTTGGTGTTATGGTCCACCTTAAAAACGATAAAAACTAATAATTACGATCCACTTCGAGGGGGAAGCCTCCTTATACAATAAATACAATGAACAAGACAATATTTGATGATCCTAAGACTAAGTCTCCTTAGTGTATATATATATATATATATATATAGGAGAAAAATGATATGATTATAATAAAATGGGACCATGAGGGGTTCTAGCATACATAACAATAACAATAGAAATGTAATCACTCAATATATATAGCTTAATTAGGGTTTTTGGGTTAACATGGGGTTTATATAGGGCTTAACATGCCCCTTCCCTTCAAAGAAGTGTTGTCCTCAACACTTGACAATCTATGGGTGTTTTTACATGAAAAACTCATTTTCCCATGTCACTTCTTACACTGGTAGGTTTTTTCATTTGATGAGTGTTGTAGTTAATTCTTATCAAAGATGTACGAAAAGAACCCACTTAATACTATGGATGACAAAAAATCTCAACAATATAAATGGCTAATAACATTGTATATCTATAGCAATTGGTAGAAACAAAACCTGGCAAAGTCCTGATCTATGCCACAATCATAGTTAAACAGAAAAAAGAACCATGTAATAACTCCAATCATCCAATGGAAACCAGATATACAAAGAATATATTTTATTATAACACCTGGGAAGGTAAAAAATAAATGTTACCAGTCCCCCTCTATGGGGTGGGTTCTTGGCTATCCTCAAATGTCTTCAGCTTATGTAGAGTCTCTCTCCTCTATAATGTGTAAACCCAAGAAATAAAATGTTTGAGCTCAATGGGAAATCAAATGGAAGAAAAGTGGTGCGCAATAATGAAAAATAATCAGAGTTACAATAGTGAGTGCAACAATGAAAATAATCAAAAGTGAATAATGAATGGAAAACCCTTTTATTTATAACAAAATATTGAGTTATCCTCGAATAATGAGAAATAATAAAATATTATTAACCCCATTCTTGGAATAACCACTTGGAGTATTTTATTATATTTGGTTAGGAGGGAAAAAATATTTAAACTTTTATTTAGAAATAATAAACAAATAAATTACTTATTTATCATCTCAAGAAATTGGTTAAGGAATAATAAACAAATAATGATTTATCTAATTATTCCTAAGGGATTTAGTTAAACTTAACAAAGAATAATAATTAATTAGTGATTAATTAATTATTCTTAGAGAAACATAAGATAATTAATGATTTATTTGTTTATTTTTCATAACTGGGTCAAATATGACAAGGAATATTAATTAATTATTCCTAGAAGAAAATCAAATAAATAGTGACTTATTTAATTATTCTTCATGGATTTAATTATAAATTTCTTAACAAAGGTGGTTTATTAAGTAATTTCTCACAGTGAAAGCAATTTTACTATGGTAAAATTGGCTTTACATGGTGTACTTCGATCCATCTAGTAAATTAGGCTAGATGATCAATTTTTTGGTGATAACAGATTGCCCCCCAACGTACGAGTGTTAGGAGAAAAATGTATGACCGAAGTACGTTGTAAAGACACAATCACTAGACAACAAAGTGGAGTTAGAGAGAGAGAGAGAGAGAGAGACCAATAGAGCTGAAGCGAAGGAGGAGAGGGACAGAGGGGACGAGACCAACGCAAGTCTCCTTTTATGTTGTGGTACCAAACCCCAATGAGGCAGGGAAGGCATACATGTGCCCGTAGAGATAACTTAGTACAAAAATAATGGTGCACTTAGAAATATAAAACTGAGCAATGAAGTACATATTGAATGGTACATGACATGATGGCATAACTGAGCCAGAAAATAATACAATGTGTCCCATATACATAATGCACCTGGAAAAAAAATGAGCCAGGATTGAATACTATATCATATGAGTACATGAGATATAATGGCCCTTCCCTCAAAAAACGAGTGGGAGGGAGGGCAGAACAACAGAAGAAGCCCTGTTGAATAGGGAAGGGCTCCACAAAACTGAATGGATCATCTCAATGATACATGCATGCTATGAACATTATGATAGTTAGGAACTGAACCCATTAGATCTGTGGTATTGCATCTAAGGTTGTAGCGTAATAGGAATGCATCTGAGTATGTGGGGCGCTACCTGAAGGGCCACCCCCTCATGAGGTCTGAAACATATGTTGGCATTATGTTGCATGTGTTGTACTTGATGGCAACCCACTTGTAGTAGAACAACTCACTTGTATATGGTAACTAGATAAATCTATAGGAGAGATATCAGATATGACAGAATGCATGGAAGTTTTGTTTACATATGTGACAAAATGCAGGGCATTCAAAGGAATCATTTCAAAAGTAATATGGAAAATTATAGTATAATGGGTCTATTCAGCGGTAACAGGGCATTGGTACAGAAGAATAGGAAGATGGAACTAAGGTCTACTAATCAAAATAAAGAAGGTAAAGGAAAAGGTTGATGTAAAGTAGTTTAAGAAGTATACGCAGGTCCACTTAGTCAAACAATGTATACACGCTGGTCCATAGAACAAAAAAAGTGTATATGTATACACACACTCCCACAAGAGGAAAAGCATGTACATGTTGGAAAAACAAGGTTTTGGTCCGAGGTATTTGGTCCAAGGTATTTTGGTCCAAGGTATTGGTCCAAGGTATTTGGTCAGAGGTATTTGGTCCAAGGTATTGGTCCTAAGTGGTTTTGATCTCAGGTATTGAAAAAGGATCTAAGTATATAAGGAGGAGAAGATCAAAGGGCTAAGAGCACAAGTAATGAATATCTTATGAAGTGTTTGTTCAAAAGAAAATATGCATGTTATGGGTTTCTAATGACTTGCTTGATCTGAACTAAGTATGCACCTGAGTGTTTGATGATGGATGAGATCTAATGATGGATCAGGATCATAATGACTTATCGTTATGAGATCTGATAATGCATAGGCTAGATTTGATTTCTATCGCACATTTTATCCTTTATAAGTGATATGATGTGTATGTATGAAGTCTAGAATTGTAGTAAGTATTTGCAAATTTGTACACTGGTTCACTTTGATGAAGTTTCATATACATGTTGGTTCAGCTCTTCCAAGTAACATATGAAAAAGAAAAGCTTGATGTTCAAGGATCACTGATCTATCATATCAGTGTTGCTATTTTACTATTGTTTGTCAATGATGTCTTCTTAGATATGAAAATAACTAAATGAATAAGGAAATCGAATCTAATTGATTGATTTATTGAGAAAGAAGGGTGATCCTTGTTGCTATCCATTTAGAACTTTGTAATATGACAGTAGATCTTCAGAATGTCACTGATTGGTACAGTTTGTGGTTCAGAGGTTTTATGATTTAGTATCTTTAGAAATGCACATAGGTTGGGCAAAAGGAAGTAGCATATACATGCATGTTTTCTTCATTGAAGGAGTGTACACATTCTGACACATGCCTTTTGAGGTTACAGTTAGTCCTGGTTGTTGATGCATTGTTCTGGGTTCAGTTCTATGTACAGGTTATAGTGATCTATATGTTCTAGTTAATTGGTTGAATTTGATTAAGTTTGAATGAATGGTTGATTCAGTTGTGTTAGAGGTTCAGTGATTGTTTGATTCAGTTGTGTTAGACGTTCGGAGGTTTCAGTGATTGATTGTTTTAGTTATAGCAGAGATTGATGATTGGGTTTTAGTGATTGGTTGATTCATATGTATTTGATGGTTGTATTGCAGTGGTGATTTATTTTGAGCTTCAATGCTACTAATGGGTCCAATGTGAAAATTTGATGACACGTGGCCTTCATATTGTAGTATTGTGTAGCAGGAGCATCTAGTGTGAAAATTTATGAAACGTGGTCCCTGGAGGACACTGAGGGTTGGAGCCTTCAGTGAGGAAGTCAAAGCTTTCTGCTAGTAGTGGTTGGTGATTTGATTAGGGGGTTGGAGCTCCCCTCCAATAGTAGCTAGAGAACAAGTGAAGGTTGTAGCCTTCTATAGGTCGGAGCCTACGTACTAGTAAACATATTCGCTAGTACAAGAACTAGGAGGTTGTAGATCCCTTCTAGTAGAAGCTAGAGAAAGAGAGAAGGTTGTACCTTTCTACAGGTGGGTGCCTGCATACTGGTATGAGTCTACACCAGTACAAGATTGTAAATAAATTTTCTTATTATTAAAAGAAGACAGAGATGATAGCAACAGGTGGTTTTCACCCACATTGTATTTCCACCTTAAATCTTGGTGTTCATGTGTGTTCCTTATGTGTGATGGTTTATTCTGTTATTACTACACATGGTTACTATTTAATTCTTAATAAAGTATTGATGCACTGATTAAAGATCAGCATATGATGAATTAACTGAATCATAAGTTCACTGGATATACGTTGGTTACCTTAAGAACAGTTGTGTGTACACGTGAGTTCCCTTCACTGAAGTAGGGTATATAAATCTGATTATGGAAATGAAAAAGTTATTGATTTGTAAATACTGATTCATCCCCCCTCCCCCCTCTCAGTATTATTTCCAACAATTGGTATCAGAGCAGGTCCTTTGGAAGAAGCTTGATCACTTGAAGGAGATCTATAGTAACAATGGGAAAGAATCTAAAGAAGAAAGCACCTCAAAAGAAGAAGACATCTCAAAGGAACTGTGACAATGGGAGAGACGATTGGCCTTTATGTGGAAGCAACTCTTCATATTCATAATCACCTCAGAGTGAAGATGAACAAGAAAAATAACTATCAATTATGAATTTGTTTTCCTTTGGTGATACATTTCTCTATTCATTTGAAGATAATGAAAGTGACAGCAAAACAACTGAATTTTCTCTTATGGGTGAAAGAGAAAGAAATCAAATAGAGGAAGAATTTAAAAGGATCACATACACAATTAGAGATCAAAAGGATCTAATTGATAAAAGGAAATGTACCTACAAGTAAGAAGTTACCAGGTTAAAGGCCCAGTTGGAGGAAGAAAACAAAATAAAGAAGCAGTACAAAGAAAAGGAAGGTCAAAGTCAAAGGCTGCAGGATGAAGTGACATCATTTAGAAATGAAGCAAATGAAAAGGACACAACAACCAAGGAACTTATAGAAAGAACCAACTGCTGTGAAGGTCTTGAAGCTATGGTTGTTTCTCTAAAAGAAGATCTCAAAAATTCAAATAGGCAGAATGAAGAACTACTCCAAGCACTTTAAGAACAAGAAAATGAAGTTCTCGAATTAAGGCAACAAGTGGAAGAAGGAATAAAAATTGAAGAAATCATGAAGAAGTAGTATCTTGAAAAGGAAGAGAAATATCAGGTTGAGGTAAATATCCTAAAAGCTAAATTAGAAGAAAGGGATAAACTTTTACGATTTCAAGATGTACTAAGATTTTGGATGATATTCTTAGTAGTCAAATGTCTCCTACCATCAAATCTGGTCTTGGCTTTCATGACATTGTTAAAGGTGAATCTAACTCACAAACTGAAGCAAAGAACTATAGTGAAAAATCTAAAATGTTGAACAAGGAGATAAGAGGTTAACCCCATCAACAACCAAGGAAAGAAAGTCTTCAAAGAAAATCGTTTACTCCTAACTATGAAATTGATAATCGTTTCTTTCCTCTAATGAACAATGTTGAATGTTTTATATGTCATAACTTTGGACATGTTGTAGCCAGATGCAGAAGTAGAATGATTCAAGCTAATAATTGTCACACAGAAACATCATTAGCTTCCAGGTACTTTAAGGGATATTGTTTTCCCTGCAATATGTTTGGTCACAAAGCCATTAACTACTATAGAGGGAATATGAAACATATAAAATTTTAGGCTTGTAACAAGTTTGGGCATATAGCAAAAGAATGCAGGAGCAAGATTCGGTCAACATACCAAAAGGTGAAAACATCATCACACTCTAAGGTATGGAAGAAGAAGGAAGTACAAACATAAATATGTGGCATAGCTCAGTATATAGACATAACAAACTCAGGAGAAATGGATAGTATGAAATTTCAGTGTTCTAATTCTCATACGCATTTATTATGAAGACAAGTCACGTATATATGCGAGTTCGAAGCTGCACATTCATGAATATGTTTGTTTGATGAAGAAGCAATGGGGCAGACTCAGAAAAATGATCTGATATGGTTTAGACAATTATCAATTATCTTTTTCTGTCTTGTTGATTGATGACTACACCTTATGGATGTTATTTAGAAGTGATTTTGATCCTCATAAGTTGTTGATGACTTTATCTATATCTAATTGATGATGATACCTTGATATTTCTTACTATATATGCAAGGATCAGATCTGACAGTGAACAGGTGGCACAGGTTCAAGGGGAGAATATGTTATGCTTCTAATATTGCATCGTTGGCATTATATTTAGAAATATTTGGTACCTAATGATTCTTATCAATGGTGATGATGCTTATGTGGCTAAAGTTTTTAAATGATACATCATGCTATGTTGTGGTTATGAGTTTCCTATGATGATGATACTTGTATTGCTTAGGTGTTGGGTGTGGAGCCTGATTATCTTATGTATTCAAAGGTTTCAGCTAGATGTATACCCTAGGAAGACTGTACACCCCCTCCATGAGGGGGGGTGCAGGGGGGGACTTGTACCCCCCGCGGGGGTCCGGGGGGGCTAATCCCCCATGGTTGGGGGGTCTAGGGGCCAGTGGTCCCCCGGCGGGGGTTTGGGAGCAGTGCCCCCAAAGCTAAAAAATAGATGTAAAATTGCCTTGTAAAAGTCTAGTAATTTCTAGTCAATCTGGGCCGTTCATTAGGTGGATGATCTGATGGTAGAAGTTATGTTTAATTTAGGGTTTTTTACCCTAGAAGGCTACCCCTCACTATATATGAGGGAATTGTATTGTGTCTATGTATATCTGTATTCTGAGTGAGGAAGAGAGAGGAGATTGACAGCAAAGAGGGTGTTACAGCGGATCTGTTGTAGGTTGTATCTGTTCAGTTTTCTGGATAATATAAAAGGAAGGATGGGTTGTTTCTCCGTGGATGTAGCCCAAACTGGGTGAACCACGTATATCTATGTCTCTCTTGTTTTATGCATTTTCTATGTTTATATTTCTGCAATATTTTATGTGTTCCATTGCTCCGTAATATATAATTTTCTAACATTAGGGTTACATAGTTGTTATTCGGATCAGATTTATGGGTGGTTGTGGATGACTTTTGATGATACATATGGTACATATATGTTTCTTACATGGTGATCTTCATAAGGACAAGGAGAAGTACAAATCTTGAGTACACAACTTCATTATTTGATGATGAGACACTCATTTCTTTTATGTTTTTGTCATCATGCCTTCAAAGATGCATAAAGTTCATATGGTGCAGTTATGATGCAAGATTCCTATATTTCATGGCTCTCACATGGTTGAGGATTGTTTTTGTTGATGGTATCAAGAAATCTTGACAAATGACTATGAGCTCATGGTTTGCTAGATACATATTGTTATCGCATTGATGGATATAGATTATGATGGATACATGGATGATTACTTAAGTTTCATATTGATAAATATTGTTGGTTGGCCAAGAGAATGGTGTTATTGCAGGTCTCATGAAGACATAGCTATTTGAAGACATGGATATTCGGATACATGGCTTACTTAGTCACATAATGATGATACCTTCTTACTTTATGGTGATAGGTTTGATACTCACATATGTTGATTATCGTGGTTGATTCTTATCAGATGTGGGATGTTTCCTAGTAATGATACATGGTTGATATATTGAGGGTTCTTGTGGAAAGATCATGCAGTTCTTGTTGATGATGTTATGATCATAGATAATGACTATGGTGTTTTCACATACATATGATATGATGTGAATGATAGGAGACATGACATATGCTTAGTTGATTCATGGAAGGTTATGATAAGGCTCTTTCTACTAAGGAAACAGAGCAAGTTCATCTTGATGAGATCAAGAGGATGAGTTGATATCTATATGTGGCATACTTTGTCACGGGTTGATGATATTTACATTGTCATATCTTGTGAACTGATGATGGCCATATACAGGTTGCTGGTCTAGATGGTGTTGACAAATGCTCATGGTGTAGATCATATATGGTGTATGATAGTTTCTGATGACTATCATGGTCTTGTTTAGATATTTGGTCTACAAATGTCATGACTCGATGTAAAGGTCGTATAAAGGCCCATCATGTAATAATATTTCTCTGTCTGTCATAGACTTTTAATGAGTCCTTTTGGTCATATGATGTAATTTATACCCCCACTATGCATGGGAAGGATGATGTAATAACTACTATATTTCAGTCATGTATAAACATTTGGTATATCCCCACTTGGTTGGGTAGATGAGTCAAATTTGGTATATCCCCACTTTGTTGGGAGATTGATGTATGTATGAGTTATTGGTGATAGGAAGGTCGTACTCACATAGTTGAGTTATAGAGTCATGTTATTCCTTTAGAAAATATTTTTGCAGACTCTACATGTGCTCAGGGGGAGAATGGATAGTATAGTGCATCTCAACATATACAAATGGGGAGTTTAATCAGAGAATTTATCATGTGCCTAGGGGGAGCATGATCAATGTTCATATTCAGCTATTCAAATATGGAAGTCTTCATTTTGGTCAACCCTTTTTCCCTTGATGTCAAAGGGGGAGAGTATTTTGGTGTTGCTTGTTATCTCTAACAATTTCTACATCTTGCAGTAATCAACACCAACATGGTTGCCATCAAGTCCAAAGGGGGAAATTTTTGGCATTATGATGCATGTGTTGTACTTGATGGAAATCCACTTGTAGCAGAACAACTCACTGGTATATGGTAACTAGATAAATCTACAGGAGAGATATCAGATGTGACAGAATGCATAGAAGTTTTGTTTGCAGATGTGACAAAATGTAGGGCAATTCAAAGGAATCATTTCAGAAGTAATATGGCAAATTAGTAATAGTGTAACAGGTCTATTAAGAGGTAACAGGGCATTGGTACAGAAGAACGGGAAGATGGAACTAAGGTCTACTGATCAGAATAAAGAAGGTAAAGGAAAAGGTTGATGTAAAGCAATTTAAGAAGTATATGCACGTCCACTTAGTAAAAACAATGTATACATGCTGGTCCATAAAAAAGAAAGATTGTATACGTATACACGAAATCCCACAGGAGGAAAAGTGCGTACATGTTGGAAAACTAAGGTTTTGGTCCGAGGTATTTGGTCCAAGGTATTTTGGTCCAAGGTATTGGTCCAAGGTATTTGGTCTGAGGTATTGACCCTAGGTATTTGGTCCAAGGTATTGGTCCTAAGTGGTTTTGATCCAAGGTATTGACAAAGGATCTAGGTATTTAAGGAGGAGAAGATCAAAGGGCTAAGATCACAAGTAATGAATATCTTATGAAGTGTTTGATCAAAAGAAAATATGCATGTTATGGGTTTTTGATGCTTTGCTTGTTCTGAACTAAGTATGCACCTGAGTGTTTGATGATGGATGACATTTAATGATGGATCAGGATCATAATGACTTATCATTATGAGATCTGATAATGGATAGGCTAGATCTGATTGCTAATGCATTTTTTATCCTTTATAAGTGATGATATGGGTATGTTTGAAGTTTGGAATTACAGTAAGTATTTGCAGATTTGTACGCTGGTTTTCTTTGATGAAGTTGCGTATACACACTGGTTTGGCTCTTCCAAGTAGCATATGCAAAAGAAAATATTTATGTTCAGGGATGACTGATCTATCATATCAGTGATGTAGTTTTACTGCTATTTGTCAATGAAGTCTTCTTATATCTAAAAGTAGAACTGAATGAATAAGGAATTTGACTCTGATTAATTGATTGATTGAGAAAGAATGGTGATCCTTGTTGCTATCTGTTTATAAATTTGTAATATAACAATAGATATTCAGAATGTCACTGACTGGTACAGTTTGTGGTTCAAAGGTTTTATGATTCAGTATCTTTAGAATTGTACATAGGTTGGGCAAAAGGAAGTAGCGTATACACGCTGGTTTTCTTCATTGAAAGAGCGTACACATTCTGACACATGCCTTTTGAGGTTACAGTTTGTCCTAGTTGTTGATGCAGTGTTCTGGGTTCAGATCTGTGTACTGGTTACAATGAGCTATCTGTTCTAGTTGATTGGTTGAATTTTATTAAGTTTGAATGAATGGTTGATTCAGTTGTGTCAAAGGTTCAGAGGTTTCAGTAATTGATTGTTTCAGTTATATCAGAGATTGATGATTGGGTTTCAGTGATTGGTTGATGCAAATGTATTTGATGGTTTTATTACAATGGTGATTGATTTTGAGCTTTAATGTTACTAATGGGTCTAGTGTGAAAATATGATGACACGTGGCCTTCACATTATAGTATTGTGTACCAAGAGCATCGAGTGTGAAAATTTTATGAAACGTGGTCCCTGGAGGATAATGAGGGTTAGAGCTTTCAGTGAGGAAGTCGAAGCTTCCTGCTAGTAGTGGCTAGTGATTTGATAAGGGGGTTGGAGCTCCCTTCCAGTAGCAGCTGGAGAGAGAGTGAAGGTTGTAGCCTTCTGTAGGTCAAAGCCTGTGTACTAGTAAACATATTGGCTAGTACAAGAACTAGGGGGTTGTAGCTCCCTTACAGTAGAAGCTAGAGAAAGAGAGAAGGTTGTAGCCTTCTACAGGTGGGTGCCTACGTACTGGTATGAGTCTGCACTAGTACGAGATTGTAAACAGATTTTCTTATTATTAAAAGAAGATAGAGACGACAGCAACAGGTGGTTTTCACCCACATTGGGTTTCCAACTTAAATCTTGGTGTTCATGTGTGTTTCTTATGTGTGATGGTTTATTCTATTATTACTGCACATGGTTACTATTTAATGCTTAATAAATTATTTATTCACTGATTAAAGATCAACATATGATGAATTAACTAAATCATAAGTTCACTGGATATACGCTAGTTACCTTAAGAACAATTGTGTGCACACACGAGTTCCCTTCATTGAAGTAGCGTATATAAATCTGATTATGGAAATGAAAAAGTTATCGATTTGTAAATACTGATTCACCCCCTCCCAGTATTATTTCCAACAACATCTCACACACACTCGCGAATCACTGGTACAATCTGCTGCATCACTGGACCATCAAGTGTATGAAGAACAAGCATGAAACAACCAAGTCAAAGGGAAATAATGATTCCCTCTACTCAATCTGAGGTACTGAACAATAATGAAAGTTGGAACCAAGATAAATTGCCCTCTAGTTCGTTCTTCTGGAATAAATGAGCTGATGTCAACATAATAGTGCTCATGATAGGTGAGGCAATGAGGAGCCTCAACTAAGGCATGAGGGAAAATAGTAATGTGACTAATGGAATGACACTAGGGACAATGGGAAATGTGGGACTGAGGGACAAACAAATGACTTCCCTTGTCATAGCATAAATTGCATGGTTGACATGGTAGAAATTGACTCAACTCCGGAGGGGATGGGGATAGTATGAGTAGAAGCCAAAATGGGCAACACATGATGAACGGTATGAAAATATGGATGGAATACTGTGACATGATATAATGGGATACAAAACATACTCCATGGATGCAAACGTGACTCATCGCGAATGCTCTGAAAAAGGGTGACTCGATGATGCTGCCACATAGAATAGGCCCGGTGGGGACCATGAAAGCATGAGTAAATGGTGGTTACTCATGATGAAGGTCGACACATGAGATGACTAGTGCCAAGGGAAGGTGTTCCCCAAAGTACAAGCGTCGCATATGAAGAAATTTGATTTTGAGAGGCGACGAAATGACCCTTCTTGGAAAAATGACTTCCTAGAAAATTGTCAAATCATTGAAAACTGAGGAAGACCCAATATAGTACTCGATGAGATATTTCCAACAGTATTGATGATTTTTCAAACTAAGCTACAATTTGGTCGCAATGGGTGATAGAAACATTGTGGATTTTTCTATGAAAGGACGCTTTCCCTCCAATTTGAATTAATTTTCTAAGTGA
Source organism: Pinus tabuliformis (assembly GCA_031772625.1). Taxonomy (NCBI): domain Eukaryota; kingdom Viridiplantae; phylum Streptophyta; class Pinopsida; order Pinales; family Pinaceae; genus Pinus; species Pinus tabuliformis. The sequence goes on from CM062811.1 coordinate 337,637,367, forward strand.
GTTGTGGTGAATTTGGAGAGGAGGAAAAGGCCCTAAATCTTATGGAGATCATAGTGGAAAAATTGACTGTCGGAATCAAGATCTGCAACTTTCATGTAGGTGGCCTTACTCATCTCTTCAATTTCAGTGGTTATTTTCTTGATTTTTGGCACCCTGCAACTTGTTGGGAGACCCATGCTCCTCTTCACAGCCGCATCGCACTTTTTGGGCCCAGAAGTGTGATTTGGATTACAAGAAATATGTGAAAATCTATGACCTCGCACTTTCTAGGTAGAAAAATGTGATTTGGGGCTGAAAAGAGGGGTCGTCTACTGGCCTGGTTGGGGTTGTAGGTTGATCAATGTAGACCAGTGTTTTCTTCTCTGAACTAACAAGACATGTGGTGTTTTGGAGGCATAGTAGAGTTGAAAATCAACTGGCATTAGCGAGACTTGGATACCCTTCGATCCGAGATTCAGAGGGATCAGGGGCTTCGAGGGGCATTGGCTCGCTATGAGGTTCTCAAGTTGGTAGAGAACCATTGATGAGTGCAAGTGAGCCATTGCTATCGAGAATTGTGAGCTATTGGGATCCATACCAGGAGGTCTTTATCATGCAGGGGCATAAGATTGAGCTCACATTACAAGATATTTATTAATTGACGAGACTCCCTCCCCTTGGAGTGGTGGGGGATATCCATCTGGTGTTGGCTTGTGGGAGGAACACTATAGATTTTGTGGAGCGCCATTGTCTACAGGATGTGCGTGTGAAGGGAACGACCATCTTGATTGGTGATCTATATAGGCTAGAGACATGGGCTATTGCTGCAGCTGTGCTACAGGTCTTGGTTAGCCAGGCATTCCACCACATCACTGGTGGGCAGATGATGCTGGTTGAGAGTGTTTTGGTCAAGACCTACTATCGTGGGCCCACATGATGTTGTCGTTAGTGAAATGACAGTTAAGTCTATGGAATAGGCAGGTGAATCGTGACTATGTTTTTGGTATAGTGTTGTGTGCATTCTTCTTTGAGAAGATACCCACCATCCGTCCTCATGTACAGATCCATGATGGGGGCCCACAGGAGCCCAGGATGTGTTGCTGGGTGCAACTACCATGGAGAGTAGGAGGAGGGGGAGTTGGATGGGTGTTCCGACTCGAGTTTTTCGCACATTAGGATCAGATTCCCCTCTACATTGACGATTATCCTTATAGTGGGATGAACTATCAGGGTGATCCTGACTTACCACTTCCACTCGGCCGAGCATAGGGACCAGACGGTAAGTGTTAAGTTGTTATTTTTATGGTGTATTTCATATTTTTATCACATGTATATGGTACTGAGTGTAAATATGTGGTATCCAAACATAAGACCGGTAAAACCGATAGGATATGCAGGAAAAGCACAACGCCTAGGGCTACAGATTAGGGAACATCATCATCACATCAGGGTCCAAAGGAGAGTGTGTTACTCACTGATCTACACCATAGATGTGAGATAATCTTGACTAGAGTTTTCAAGCGTGGACTACATGAGTTAGACGATCAATACACAGATGAGCGTACCAGCGTTCTCTCAGAGTGGCGAGGTATCATGCAGCGCATGGCAATGGTTGGTCAGGAAGTACGCGATCTACATGCAGGTGGAGCAGAGCCTTTGGCGTGGGATCCACTGGACAGTGACTAGATATGGGGACATGTGGGTCCCTTTGTTTTTTATTTTTGTAACATGTTATGGACATGTTTGATGTATTTAGAGCTATGGGATCCAAACACTTATATGATACATAACATGATTATGCATTTTTATATGACGATGATGGTTTGCCATGTGTTGTTCTTATGGTTGTCTTCTGTGGTATACATGTGATAAATGCCAATATAGAATGTTGTTTACAATGGTATCTACATAGTTATCTGTGGTATCTACCTAGGATTCTGTCAAAAGAGGTTCAATAGAAGCGTGTGCAAAAAGCTTAGAAAGGTTTGCCTTCAAGGAACTTAAGGATGACGAAAGGTAAAGGATATGGGCAGTGGTCTCCTTCATCTAGACATCGGGAGGAGGGATCACAATGGTGGGACCAGAGTCCCCCTGTTTTGGTTTACTAGTGGTACCAGAATCCACGGGTAGAGGAGTTGGTGTTCCACTATGAGTGGTCTTGTATTCGTGAAGTGCCTCAAGGAAATCATGAAATTCATCGAGATGAGGGAAACAATGGGAGTAGTGACCATGATGATCCCATAAGGCACAAAGATGATTTGTGCATAACTTGTTGAGTTTCTTGGGTGGACCCAATAAGTTAACATGGACTTCAGGGATATTTGACTCAGGGAACGTTTCATGAACCAAAGGCTTGAGATGAGGAAGTTCAGGACAATTATTGGTCGTGTGACCAACAACTTTACACAAATCGCACAAAGGTGATGACTTTGGAGCCTTGGGGGCTGGAGGAGCTTGGGGAGCCTTGTCCTTAGGTTCTTTCCTCTTAGCTTTTCCCCCCTGTCTAGATGCTTTCACAACAGGAGTGGGTTCATGTTGAGGTTGTGATGGAACTGAAGCAGTGGTAGGGGTCGTAGGGACCGGTTGAACTGGGGTCAAAGAATGATAAGGTCTTAGCTGACCAGACAGAATGCTTGCAGGGGGATCAATGTATCATATTTGGATCTCCAAAGTCGTGTTAGGAAGGACTAGCAAAGCCATGACAAGGACAAGAAATATTCCTGGAGGGGGGAAAAGAAAGGTATCTAGCCTGCAGGGTAATTTCCTAGCAGAACAACTCCTAGATGGTTGAGACCCGGAAGAAAAGTTCGTGGAGGGAATATAGGAGAGACACCCACAAACGGAGGAGGTCCTGCGGGGGTGGATCTGGATGGCTCAGCTTGGACGGTAATCATTGGGTGCTAAGGAGTTGGTTTCGGGTCAGATGTTTTAGACTTCTTGAGGGCGACCCATGATGCTTGTAACATGTAAACACTCAAAGAGTTAGGCCCTGAGATGAGACGGGGAGGACCATGGAAAGCACCCAAAAATGAGGAATATTTATAGACTCTGGGTGAGACACCAGTGAGGGGAGTGGGAGATTGCTTATCTGACACTGACGAGATAATGTACTCGGGGGAGGTCACAGATGCCAACTCGTATTAAGTCAACTGATTGATGGTAACGATCTTCCATTCATGGGGGAAACACATCATGCGGAAAACGCAGATGCGACGGCCGACATGGCATATCTATAACTACAAACTAAGAGAATGTTGTAATCTAAAGGGGCATCAATAACCTTAATGTCTACATGGACAGTCTTGCCCACAAGAGTCACTAGACAATTGCGGTACATGTCAAGAGGCTGGGAGGAGTGTCCATCCCAAGCACGCAAAGTGATGGTGGAGGGGGACAAATCAGGTGACTGAAGTTGTTTCCAAATGGAAGTGGAAATCACATAGGTGGATGCACTTTTGTCAATAATGCATCGGGAGATGATGGCATTACAGACTCGGACTGGTATCTGGAAAGCAACAGATGAAGACAATGTGGGATGTTCTAATGTATCAACTTGGAAGGCAATCAAACAATTGTCAGAAGGATCTAATACACCCAAAGAAGTAAGTAGAGATTTATTTTGATATGGGCATGATTGGAGTACTTCCAGATTCGACATGGTGGCAGGTGATTGCACCAAGTCATCTACTATACTATATGTATAGGAATCTCGGTTATAAGCCACGTTACGATGTAATGGTCCCTTGGAGATCTTAGAAATTTCTTCAACTTTAGGTTGAGGGATCTGTAGCAGACCATTTGGTGTCATAAGAGGCTCAGCATATGCTTTATTTTTTGACTCAATGGCGATCAAAGTCGATGGCTTGTCATATTCATGCGAATGAGTTTGCAAGTTGATATAAGAGGGATTAACCTCATCAGAATTTATCATAAGGATCTGGTAGTCACCAAGACTAGAAGGTTAGGAGAGATGGGTTGCTTGAACTGGCTGAGGTTGAGCAACAACAAATCCTTGCTAAGGGAAAGGATTTGCAATCGTTGTCGGTTGAGATGGTGTAGGATTCTGAGGTGATTGTTGACCTCTAGAAGCTGCTTAAGCTTCCCACATTTGGCGCATCTAGGGTAAGAGAGGACACTCATGTGTATAATGGCCATGAACACCACAACATGTGCAAGGCTTGTTCGTAAAAATAACCTTGTTCTACTTGGGATGGCTACCCTATTGCTGGTTTTTAGTTTTAGGCTAGTTCCCCTAGGGTTCACTAGGTTGATTACCTTGATTACCCTGGTTACCCTTGTTACCTTCCCCTTATTCTTTTTCTTTGAATTTTGGGGATTGGTCGCACTCTACTATGCAAACACTTGACCTTGAGGAGGCGGTGGCTACTGGGGCTGAGGATGCATGGGAGGTTGTGGAGCCAATGCTTGAGGGGCTGGAGCACTCGATTGTGCATAAGGAGGAGCAACGGTTTAGTAGACAAGTTGGGGCCTTGAAAACATGTTGCTAGTAGGAGGGGCATAAGTGTTCGAGGAACTGGTGCCCCCCTGCGGATAGCCATAACTTCGTTGAGTATATGGCGAAGGGTGTGAAAGGGTTCCAACAATACTGTCGATGACATGAGATTCCCCCAGTGCATTGGCACCTCCAAGATGAGGGAGGTCTAGAATGACATTATAGACATAACCAGATTGCACATAAATCAGGTCATATCTTACAGCAATTTGGAGAGCTTCTTCCTCTGTATGAGGAAAATGGGACATGACATATTTTCCCATGGGTGATAAAAGACTCCTAAGAAACCAATCTAGGTAGACACGGTCTTCGAAGGGCGGGGCATGACATGTTCTCTTCCTTCTACGCCATTCCTGAACATGAGCGAAAAGGCGAGTGGTAGAGGACTAATGGAATGAGGTCAATAGCTTCGTACCAATGTCATACCTGAGAGGTAACTAGAAATATGAGAGGAACACTTTAACAAGCATCTTGAAAATGGAATGAGATGTGGCAGGCTAGTATACATACCATTTTGCAGCATCTCTAGTGAGTGTGCGTTGTAATAGACGAAGACGAATGGAGTCATCAGTAATGGAGTTGGATGAACACCACATGTCGAAGGAGTGGACATGATTGTTAGGGTCCTATCTAGCATTACCCTCAAACTTTGGGATGTTGTAGGGAATCTTAGTTGGCATAGCAGGCCAGCCATCATCGTGGTCTATTGGGTCGTTTATCAACTAGCTAAAATCCATGAGACTTAACCTAGCCATAAAAGGAAGCATGGGGGATTCATGAACGGTTCTTGAGACTATTCCGCTAGATGTGACCACTGAGGTAGTACTGGAGCAAACATCGGGTTAGATTCCTACACTAGTTGTGGGTCTAGACATGGTGAAGATATGCGGTGAAGGAGGCTTGGAATCATATGAGGAATCAGATGAAACAGGAGAAGAGTTGGTATGAGGACTCGGAGGGCTATGAACTTGAACCCGGCAGGGAGGAGTAATATGCACAAGCGGAAACTGGGGATGAAAGCCTAATAGTACCCATGAAAAACACCTTGGTGGCACAATGGTGGTAAGACACATGTGACACGAAAATTGTAAAGGGAAATCAACAATATGCCTTTGTCTCTATGAGGGGAGACAAATTTATTATGTTAAGTCTTGGCTTGGCGGTGTAAACCAAGCACCCTTCACTTAAGGTGTGTTTGTGTGTGTAAGTGTGTTTATTGATTAATCCCAGATCGTGTTTGAAGAAAGAAAAAATCTTACTGAAATTAACAACAGAAAATGAATAGAAAAACAATTAACTAAACCCCACCCAAACTGAGTTTGCAAACATTATGCTGGTTGGTGGCGAAATCGACCGAAAAAAAACACTGAAAGGTCAAGATATCTAATTTTCGGTGTGACTGGGATCAAATGACATTAGGTTGGTAGAAAGTGGTGCAGCTACAATAAAAATCCAGAGAGGAAGATCGTTGCAAAAAGGTAGGGAGATGGGTGAAAAAGCTAGGGAAATTGATGGGACCTTAAGGCCAATGACCAAACAAGGTTTAATATGAAACTATGGATGGAGACAGCCTATCTTTATATATCTGAAAAAAAGGGTACAAATATGGAAAATATGGTTGAAAGTGCTACAGAAATTAAAACTTCTTACTCAACTAAACTCCTCCTGTAAAGGTGGAAGCATACTAGAAGCCCTAAGGGACTAAATTCCACTTTGACAAGTAAATCAGAGTATATCAAGGACTAAATGGGATGAGACAAAGGTCAAACAACCCAGCAGACATCTCTCGAAAAAACCTAGAAACAAATCTAATAAAAACCTGGAAACCCAAAAAATCGCAGGTACTAACCTGTTTTTGGGGGGGGATCGCACTTTTTTGGCTGAAAGGTGTGCTATAGACTCCAGATCACACTTTTTGGACTAAAAAGTGTGATTTCCACTCCTTGGCTCCTAGTCGGCAAATCTCAGAAAAAAAAAATGCCATCTTTGTCGCGGCTGGTTCCTGTGACCTGCGGAAAAGACCAAAAAACTTGCAGAAGCTAGAAATTTGATAAATCTAGGGTTAAAAAGCTAGTAAACAACATTAAGGGACTGAAAAAAAGAAGAAACCCTAAGTTGAAAACTGAAGGTCACCCAAGTTTATGAATTTGAAGTAAAAAACCAATGGAGTGCTTAGTAATTGCTTGATTCTCAACTCCTTAATCCTTGTTTCCAAAATTTTATTTGGTTTTAGTATTATTTTCCCTTATTCATTAATCTATGGTAGAATAGTTTGGATTGGGATCTTATCACTAATGACCTTCTTTAAGCAAGAAACATGGAAGACTGGATGTACACGTGAAGATGGAGGTAACTCCAATTTGTAGGCCATACTTCCAATCCTCTATAACACCTTATACAGGCCATAATACCTCAGAGAATTTTTATTGCCCTTTTTTTACTGCATGAGGGACATTTTCTTATATGGTTGCAGTGTCACAAATACACAATCCCCCACTTCAAATTCCCTTTCATTGTGATGTTGATCTACTTGTTGTTTCATCCTATTTTGTTCCATAACCAAGTTGTCCTTCAATAGTTTGAGAACCTCTTGTTGGTGTTGGATGTGGTCCTCTACTGCTTGAGACTTTATATTCCCTTTCAAGGGTGATGTGATGGATGGAGGATGATATCCATAAAGTTCCATAAATGGTGACATTTTTAATGAAGTATAGAAGGATATGTTGTACCACCATTCTTCCAAGGAAAGCCATTTGACCCACTTTTCTTTTATCAAATTCAAAGAAACGTATATATCCTTCTAAACATTTATTCACAATCTCAGTTTTCCCATCATATTGAGGATGGTAATATGAGTTATGAGCCAATTGAGTACCCAAAAAAGAAAATAATTCAATCCAAAAATTTCTAGTGAAAATTGAATCTCTATCACTTACAATAATCTTTGGTATTCCATGTATCTTTTAGAAGATTTTGTATGAATGATTCAACCAAAATATTGGATTTAAGAGGATGAGAAAGAGAGAAAAAGTGGGCATAATTTGTCATTCGATCTACCACTACCATAATGACACTCTTTCCTTCAGATTTGGGTAAACATGTAATAAAATCCATTGAAACGTTTTCTCAATGTTGGCTTAGTATGGCTAATGGTTGAAGGAGCCCTTGGGTATGGATAATATCTCCTTTATTTTGTTGGCATACCACACATTCTACCACAAATTTTGCACATATTCTTTAACACCTTCCAAAAAAAATTATGTCTTGATCCTATGGTATGTCTTCAAGAAACCTAAATATCCTCCTGTAGGAGAAGTGTGTAGTTACAATAGAACCTTCCATTTGAGTTGGGAATTCTTACATGAGTGATATTGAGACCACAATAAATCAATTTTCCATGTAAATTTTTCTACTCCATCAAGGCCCTCTTATAGTTGTTGAATGATCTTGCATATATTCTCATCTTTCTACCATGCTATCCTTGCTTCTTCCACCCAATCAGATTTTGGATTGGAAATAATCCATCATAAACCATTTTTGTTTCCTCTTTCCTTGAGAGTGCATCTTCCACGATATTTTGTTTTCCCTTTTTGTAGATAATTTTCAGTCATACCCCAACATCTTTGTGATCCATTTTTTTCTCTTCTGAAGATAGTCTTTGCTCCGAGAAGTACTTCATACTATCATGTTCTTTTTTTACTTTGAAGTTTCTTCCTATTAGGTATGGACACCATTTCTTAACTACATGTAGTATGGACAAAATTTCCTTTTTATAGATGGGTTTGACTAAGTTCTTACTTTAAGTTCTCTACTTTCAAAGGAAAGGGGTTTTCCTTCTTACATCAAAATTGAACCAATGCATGGCCTAATGCATCACACTCCACAATAAATATTTTTTTTAATTCGAGTGTCACTAAGACTAGAGTTGTGCACATATCCACTTTAAGTCCTTTAAACATCTTGGTTTCTTCTTTAGTCCAAGAGAACACTTCCGTATTTAATAGTTTTGTTAGAGGTGTTTCTATTTTACCATAATTCTTGAAAAAATTTTGAAATACCCTCTCAATCCTAAGAATCCTCTGAGTTTCTTCAAGGTATTTTGGATTTTCCATTCCCTCGTAGCATTGGTTTTGTTAAGATCCACCTTGACACCATCATGTGATACAATATGACCCAAATATTCCACTTCTTGAACCTAAAAGGCACACATAGAATTCTTTTCATATAGTTTTTGCTCTTCCAATAGTGTCAAAACCTTGTCAACATGTTGTACATGCTCTGCCCATGATTTGTTGAAAATTAGTATGTCATCAAAAAATGTTGGCACAATTTTTCTTAGGAAGGGTTTGAAAGCAAAATTCAACAAGATTTGAAATGTTGAAGGTGAATTTGTAAGTCCAAATGGAATAAACAAAAACTCATAATGAACTTCATGTGTTCTAAAGGATGTTTTGGGAATGCCTTCTTGCCTAATTCTAATTTTATGATATCATGAATGAATATCCAACTTAGTGAAGAAAATTTCTCCATGAAATTCATTAATGAAAGGAACAAGAAACTTATCTTTGATTGTCATTTTTTTGAGTTATTTTTAGTCTGGACACATATTCCATGAAACATCCTTTTTTATAACCGTCACCACAGGTGAAGACAAAGCACTTTGGCTAGGCTGAATATGCCCGCCTATAACATTTCTTGAACCATACACTCAATCACACTCTTTTGTGCAAGTGGTTATCTGTAAGCCCTCATGTTCAGTGGTACACTTCCAGGTTGTACATGAATAGCATGGTTAAGTTCTCGAACACGTAGAAGACCCTTAGGAATTTCTACAAATACCTTAGTATGATTGTTGAAAACTTTTTGAAGATCCACTAAAGTAGAGGATAATGAAGTTTGAACATATAATGAGCACAATTGTTCAACTACACCTTGGTGTCCCTTTTTTAGAAATTGTGTCATGCTATTAGAGCTTATCACTTTACTGGGTTTCCCTTATTTACCTTTGTGCTCAATTTCCTTTCCTTCTAAGAAAAATCTCATGAATATATCTTGGAAATTAAGTGCCACTATTCCCATTTTTTGTAATCACTAGACCCCTAATACAACATCAACACCACCCATTTGGATTGAAATCATGGAACTAACCAATAAAAACTCCCCCATATTCAGATTAATCTTATTACACTTCCCTAAACAATTTATGGTACCTCCATCTACAATCATTACTTGAAATTTTCATGTTGGCTATACAAAGAAATTAAGAAGTTTTACCAATTTTTATTGGATAAATTTATGGGTACTACCTAAAACATTCAATAATGTCACCCTTTTCCTTTTGATATGTCCTTCTATATTGAGGGTTTGTCGAGTATTGATGCTGAACAATGCATGAAAATAAAGTGTTGGAGTAGTTTCTTCTAGCTCTAAATATTGTGAAGTTTCCACTTCTTAAAAGATTTTCATCTTTAAAGTATATGAAAAATAATTTATTCTCACTACATTTAGGCCCTTTACTATACTTGTTGTCACCATTGAAACATAGTCCCTTTGATTTTCTTTCATCAATTTGTTGAGGAGTCAACCTTTCCAGTTTAGGAAAGGGAGAAAGATTTTATTTGTAGTTATTAGTGACCAATTTTCTAGTGCCCATATTTTTATTTTATCTTTCCTTTCTGGAATGAAAGCATGCTCAAGATATTTAAGCTTAAACAGATGCACCTCATGTTGGAATCTTTCCTTTAAATTACCCATAAATAGGTCTAACAAGCTATCCTCTCAAATATTATTTAATCTAAGACTCAAACTTTTGAAATTATTGAATGTGTTTTGTAATAGGACCTTTTTTTCAAAGATTTATCAATTGACTAAAGAATGTGTTGCTCTTAAAATCCCCATAATGTGCTATCAATTCCTTTGTAAAAATGGACCAAGATATAATATATTCATTTTTTCTTTCACAAAGCAATTGATACCATACATATTGCTCTTGTTCTAAAAACATGGATGCAATATTTACCTTTTTAAGGATGCCACTTGGTGTAGATCAAAGTATGGCTCCATCTAAAATATCCATGTCACAAGATCGTTACCATCAAATTTCATCATATCAATCTTCAAAATGTTGTAGTTCCTTCATGCTAACTTGAACCTCCGATGTTGTGGATCTTGGATTGAAAACTCATTATTATAGTTCTATGATTCTAAATTTGTGCTCTTCAATTGTGATATCACACTTCCCATATGATATTGATTCTCAACAACATGTTGGTCCTTAAGTTCACGATTTCCTTGGATCTCTACGTCCCTTTTAGGAAGACTCTCCAAGGGAGGATTTTCAATGGAAATCATAGATTTTTGTATTTCTTCCTTATTTTCATTCATCTTCTTTTCTATTCCTTACTTATTTTAATTCATCTTCATTTCTATTCCTTCCCTAATTTATTTACCTTATTTTCCATTTTTTTTAATCTTTTCTTGAGAACCTAAGAAATCTAATTTTTTCAACATACTACCATCCATTTTATTAAATTTCATCTCTAATAAAGATAACCTAAATTCGAAGTCTTCACTTTCTTTATGAGTCAAGGATAGGAAATTAGTAGATTTAATTGGCGTTGTAGCTTTCTTTGGAGGCATGTTGGAAAATACTAATAGCCCTCCTCTTCATTACAAAAAAAAAAGGATCTCCTAATGAACACTTAGGTCATTAGTAAGTTACGTACCTTAATTTGGAGAATATAAAAAGAGTTGAAACTTTATTGATATATTGATCATATTTAAGGTCTTATGGATCTTAAAATTTGTTCGATATTATTGTATGTAGTTTCTACAATTCCGGAGGTGCGAATTGAATTTGATGTGCCAACTAAAAGTTATAGTAACTTTTTGTTATAGAATTGAAACTTTGGCAAAAAAATTATTACTATGGAATTTATTCTAAATACTCAAGATACAATTTCTCACCACAAAAATCTTCAAACACTCATTCCCAAAAAAATTTGAATATTTTGGCCTCTTCCCATGAACAAACTTGTATAGCGTACCTGTTATGAAACCAGCTCACAAAAAGATAGAAAAGATAGATCAACGCCTTAGAAATAAGCCTCTTCGAGGGGGAAACCTCCTTGACATTACACAAATGAACAATTCTTGGATGATACAAATGACAAGACCTCCTTTCTACATATAGGAGTCTAACGGGTCATAATATAATCAGTGTCGACATAACAATAATAATGTAAGGGCACAACAATAACAATAGTGGGCTTCTATGGGGCACAGTAATAACAATATGGGGACTACATGGGCACAACAATATAATAAGGGGGTTGTAATAATAACAATAAGGGGTTACACTAGTAATATAGGGACCTAACAGTGCCATGTGTCTGATTCTTGAAATATAATTCTAGAAAATGTACCTGAGGTACTTATATATGTCTCTTGAATTTGTTGAAGATTTCATAGTATGAAAATTTCTAAACAAGAAGATATAGAAAAAATACCGAGATGATGTGTTTAAAATATATTTCTTGTTTGTTCACAAACCCTAACTTACTTAGGGTTTAACTCCCAAGATATAGCAAACCAAATTACAAAATGGAACCAGATATTGCCCAATATTTCTTCTTAATATGGTGAAAGTTTCATTGTATGAAGCCTTATAGAAAAAATTTATAGCACAATTTTCTAACTATCCTATTTGAGGCTGAATTTTATAGCATACATAAACAATAAATATCCTGGAGAATATCTTTGAAAATATAGTGAAATAAGATATAACTTGGATCATATTTCCACCATTATTTTTTCTCAACGTGGTCCAAATTTCATGGTCTAAAGCCTCACATAAAAAATAGTTATAGCAAAAATCTTGAACTGGCCTGTTTGAGACATAATTTAGGAGCATTCAAAAACCCTAACTTCCTTGGATTATATCTCAAAAAATATAGCAAACCAAGATTTCAAACTTGAACCATAAATTTCTTGGGATTTATTTTGAATATTATCTAGGTCTCACCATCTACAACTTCCAAGAAAACAAGTTATAACAAAATTTCCATGATGATCTGTTTGAAGTAGAAAAACCCTAGGATTAAAAGCTTTGATACCACATGTAATGATCCTTGCACCTTAAAAATGGTAAGAAACCAATAATTACAATCCACTTAGAGTGGAAAAACCTCCTTATACAATAAAAACAACAAACAAAACAATATTTGATTATCCTAAGACTATGTCTCCTTAGTATATATATAAGAGACAAAGGATGCAATTATAATAAAATGAGACCATGAGGGGTTCTATTTTACATAAAAATATAACCATAGAAATGCAATCACTCAATATCTAGGGCTTAACAAAGGGTTTTTTGGTTAACATGGGTTTATATAGGGCTTAAAAACTGGCGAGAGATAACAGTTGGGAGATGTGGGGATGTGTAATATTCCTAGTGGAAATTTACAAGGATAGACAAATAAAATATAGAAAAAACACAAACAAAAATTTACACACATTAAACACCTAGAAATTTCCATAAACTATGCTAAGATGAGCCATTTTATTGATATAAAATTTGGGTAGAAAAATAAGATCATAAATCATGCACCTGGGCTTGCCCAAGGTAAGCTAACAATTCCCAGGTGATGAAAGTAGTTGCTATAACATGCAATGTGGTTGTCCCCAAAAAGCTCTGTGTTGTACCAATGAAAACTGCACTACTAGCTGCAAACAATGGTTGCTAGGGCCTCCTTCGGTGCTAAGAATGTTTTGGGAAATGAACCAAGGGCTATCCACCAATAACCCACAAAAACCCACAAAGGAATTAGCCAAATGTTGACCTTCGAATTTTAGCCCAATTTCCCCTAGCTCCTCCAACTGTTGGGCATTTCAACCCACCTGTAAATAAGGCTACCAAGTGATTCCAAAATGGTTGAAAACTCAAGAAAACACCCTTCCGAGTTGCTCCCATATTCTCAACCCCAAAATTGACCTTGTTTATGTGTCCCAAGTGTGGCAAGGAAAGGGACTTCTCAAGCCTATGTAGTCTCTACTAAAGCTACTCCAAGAACACACTGAAATGCCTCGGATCAATATGAAATTGATGGAATTCCCTCCTAGGGATGACACTCGAAGTCCACCAAAGCAAAGGGTGAGATTCTCGCTTGAAATTCTCTTGTTCTCAACAACACATGCAAACTTGGCCTCCAGCTCAAGCGTGTTAGTCATGGTGAATGCTAAAATGATCAAGTATGCCAAAAATGAGTGCCTCCTCATCTTTTGTCAATGTGCCTCCAAATTTTCCATATGAGCCCAGTCATCGAACTCCCCATCATTTTCCCTCCAAGAAGTGTGTATTTCCTAGGGGGGGCATATTTCTCCATGAGTGGTCCCCACCTTCCACCAACACTTCGATTTTCTTCCTTTTCTCTAATGTTTGTGCCTTTCCTTAGCTTCAAAATTCAAGTGGGGCCCCATACCCACTTTTCCTAAGTACAAATGCAAAATAAGACAAAATGGGCAAAATCGATATTTACCCTTAGAAAAATTGCTAAGTGTGAATATCACAGTCCTCCGCGCCAAAATTTTGCTTGTCCTCAAGCAACTGCAATGAAGGAGGTTGAAGTATCTTATCTACCTCCCGAGTGGCATCCTCATCAGGTAGATTCTTCCATCTGATAAAAGATTATTTGATGACTCTATTCTACAATTGTCTCTCATGGGTGTCCAGACTCCATAATAGCCTCTAACTCCATAACTAAGTGCCGCTCATCATGGGTGGTAGCTCTATAGCTGCTGTCACCCACTAACCCAATGCCTTTTTCAGGGAAGACACATGGAAAATGTTATGACCTCAGCTCCTCGGAGGTAGCTCCAGCTCATATGCCACCTCCCCATCTCTCCTAGTGACTTTGAGTGTCGATTGTCTATACAGCTAAAGTCTCAGGAAGACCAAATCCCCAACCTCAATTTGCCTTTCTACTCAGCTCCTATCTGCATAGAGTTTTTTTGGGTTATGGCAGTCTGTAGGTTATGTTTCAGAGCCCGCAATATATCTTATCTCTCCTAAGTCCAATCCTTGGCCTTAGAAGCCTTGCTATCTCAAAACATCACGCCAACAAAAGATAATGCATCATAACCGTACAATGCTCTGAATGGGGACATACTTATGGATATGTGGTATGTTGTGTTGTAGTAGTACTTACCCAAATGCAACCAATGTATCCATGCACATTAATGGCCCATCACATAGTTTCATAGGTATCCCTCCAGCCATTTGTTGACTCTCTCCATTTTCCCATCAGTTTGGACGTGGTAACTAGTAATCGAGGTGAGTTATTTTCCCACCAGTCAAAACAAATCCTACCAAAATCCTCCCATGAACCTGTTGTCCCTATCATTGACAATGGTCTTCAGAAGACCATGAAGCTGAAATACCTCCCTTAAAAATAGTTCAGCTGCCTGTGAGGTCGAAGACCAGGATGGAATAATGAAGATGTGGAAAAACTTCATCAATCTATCTACCACCACGTATGTGCAGTCCTTGCCCTGGACTATGGGAAACATGGTAATAAAATCCATCAATATAATCTCCCATTTCCCCTCAATGATAGGAATAGGATGTAACAATCTAGTAGGGTGTGTTTGCTCACCCTTGTTCCTTTGGCATGTATCGCACTCCCAAAAATGCTTCAGAACATCATCCTTAAGGCCACTCCATGCAAATCGCTATGCCTTGCTAACAGTGAGTCATGGGAAACCTGCATGATCTTCTCCCTCAACTAGGAGTTGGGCACTAAATAAATTTGGTCTCGAAAGTAAATCACCTCGTTCATCACCCTGTATCGGTCATCCATCACTACACCATCAAGGACCTCACATGAAAATATTTCCTTGGAATATTCCACTAGAAATTGCACCCTCCAATCTAGCACAATGCTCATCAATGAAATGGTTGTCGGCCTACTAAACAATGCATCAACTACCACATTATGTTTACCCTTGACGTAATCAATGTCAAATTTGTATGCCTAGAGATTTCTCACCCACTTTTTTTGCCTCTCCTGTAGCTTCTTCTACTCCAAGAAGAATCTGAGGTTGTTGTGGTCTGCCTTCACCCAGAAATTGTTCCCCACCAAGTACTACCTAAAATTATCTAGTGCATGCATGATGGCTAGAATATATTTGTCATAGATGGAGTAAAACTTCTTGTGTAGTAACTTCTAGCTCTCCAAAGCTATTGGGTGTCCCCCCTACATCAAGACTGCTCCTACACCCTCCTCTAATGCATCACACTCAAGTACAAAGTGCTATGCGAAATCTAGGAGTGCCAATGCTGGGAAACTTCTAATAACATGTTTTAGGCACTCAAAGGCCTCCTATGCCCCTTTTGTCCACTCAAATGCCCCCTTCTTCGTAAAATTTGTGAGGGGAGCTGCTAACTAAGAGAATCCCTTCACGAACTTCAAGTAGTTAGGTACAAATACCCATGAAACCCCTCAACTCTGTCACATTCTTGGACACTGTATAGTCTTCGATGGTCATGATCTTCTCCTCATGTACTCTCATTCCATCATTCCCAATAATGTGCCCCAAATAGAGCATCTCTATCAACCTAAACTCACACTTGGAAAGCTTGACGTAAAACTACTGCTCCTCCAAAATACGCAACACCGTCTCCAAGTGTTGCAAGTGCTCCTCCCAGGTCTAGCTATAGATCAAAATATCATTGAAGAACACCAACATGAATTTCCATAGCTACCCATGAAACACATGGTTCATGTGGGACTGGAAAGTGGCACATGCGTTGGTTAGCCCGAAGGGCATAACTAAGAGATTGAAGTACCCATAGTGACACTTGAAAGTTGTCTTAGGGACGTATTGATCCATTAGAGGAAATTTTAGCCTAAAAGCACCCATGAAATTTTCATGTACATAATATGTAAACCTATCAAAATCCTTTAAATTTAAAAAGAGATACATGTAAATATTTTGGAGGGAAAATAAAAAAACTTTTTTTTTTAAATTTTATTTTTGGCTTATCTCCTTATAGGTTTACTCAAATTTCAAGTGTAGACACTTGCTAGATGTGGAATTAAATTTTGTATCCAACGAGTACCCATTATGCATAATTTTGATAAGACCCACATTGATAAAAATTGAAGATACATTAAAAAAACGTGTTTCAACATGTTTTTTAATGTATCTTCAATTTTTATAGATGCGGGTCTTCTCAAAAGTATGCACAATGGGTACTCGTTGGATGCATAATTTATTTTTTCATCCAATTAGTGTCTACACTTGAAATTTGAGTAAACCTATAATGAGATAAGTGAAAAATACAATGAAAAAAAAATAGTCTTCTTCTTTTCCCTCCAAAACTCATAACTATTATTTTATTATTTTTCCTTAGGAGGCCAATTTTAGTCTGAAATTTCCTCTAATGCCTCACTCTAATTCGGTGGTACCTGGTGGGCTCCAGTATTGCAGCAATAATGCTGCAACTCCTGCGACTCCCTTCTTTACTTTTATCAATCCGGTAGTTCGTAGCAAACTTGGAAGCGACAGTGCTATATGCACAAGTACTAGCTCTTGCTGCAGCTGTGACTCGATCAACTGGCACAAGTCCACTAGGAACTTAAGCCAACTTCTATGAGATCTCAGAAGAAGCTTTTAATAGTGATGGACAAAAGCTAACTCAAAGGAAGCTAGTCTACTTGCAGGAAGAAGCTGAAAGTGAAAAAGGAACGCAAACCCTAGCAAACCCTAGTTCTACCGACCAACCCTACTGATGCAAGTAAAAGGATGAAAGCTACAGAAATGGATGCCATTGACTTCTAAAAAGGTAAAATGCATGTGACTAAGCTACTTCTGAAGAGAAATACGAAGAAAACATCTTTTTGCATTTTTGAGTAATTTATCAGAATTATTTTGCATGTACTTTAACTGTTTTTGACTGTGCAGAGGTTGACTGGCGAAGGGAAATGGAGGAGGCGCTTGCAGAAGGTTGGGAAGGTTAGAAGAGGGCCTCAGGAGTCCCTAGCACCCTTCTAGAGAGTTTCACAGTGCTCGGATCTCAAGAAACCGCTTTCGTGAGCTTCTATAGGAAGTCTGCAGGGGTTCTACAGGCTGTTCTGTGGCTTCTAGAGGATGTTTCTACAGGATGTTCCGAAAGAGAGTTTTGAAGGGTTGATGGTGTAGAAAGGTGGAGAAGTGGGTATGGAGGTGAGATGAGGGTGTGATGAGGTCTAGGACTTGCGAACGAAGCGGGTGAGTGATAAGGATGGCTGGATTTGTTCAAGGAGGGTTAGAGCAATGTTGCACAAAAATATGGAAATTAGATCAACGTGAGGAAATGTGGCAAATGTGAGGCAAGAATCAGATTTGGAGGACGGAGAAGGTGGTATTGAGGGAGTAGGGGTAGGTAAAGAGGTATTACAGGTGCTCTGCAAGTTATTTTCCAAACTATTCAAACAAGGACTCGGAAAAACCAAAGACCTAGCTACTTTAACCTAGTCTGACCTAAATATCAGCAAAGAGAATGAATAGAAGTTTATTGCAATGAAATCATGTGGAATAGCTATGCAAACTAAGTAATCATGAACCTGAACACGTAACCACAACTAGTATCAACTCTTGCAAATAAAAATTCAACACTAACAATTGCATGATGAAGCAAAGACAATGTTTTTGGGGGCAGCAAGGACACCTTGCTCTCAGCTCATGGTTCCACAGAGGGAGAGGTGAGATCAGGGGTGCTTGATGGCCTTTTTCTGAAGGTCTTCTCTGTTATTAACCTATCAAATTGATCTAAACATGAAAAGTCTCTCTAATCATCAACAATGATCTAGGTAACCAAGCAAGACTGTAATCTACTTAACAGAAGTATTTTGCAAAAAAACATTAAAAACATATAACAGTACATGAAGGAGGCCTTGGAACTTGGGTTGGGCCCAACCCTAAGAGCTACAGGCTCCTAATAAAAGCTCAAAACTAATGCCAAATGAAACTACTTTCCATTATTAAAAAATAACCATGTCACAAAGAAAGTTGTACAGCAGAAGCTACAAAATGAGCTTAGAAACTAACAGCACTATAGTGCAAAATAAAATTGTTCCAAAAAGAAACCTATGAAGGCTAGAAGCCTTCCTATTTATGCACTATGAGGGTATCCAACAGCCCTCCTTAACTCAAGGGGCTCGGCTACTCAAACTGCCAGTGATCAGTCACTTTACACAAAACTGCTCGGCTGCCCTTGGGAATCCTTTTCGGTGGCTTGCTAAACTCCGCACTGAGGGTGGAGATTTCGAGGAAGGGGCCATTTAGTGCAGGAGACACCCTTCCTACGAATCCTCACCCTTGTTCCTTCATGCTTGGCTGTCATCTGGCTCATAAATGCTTTGCTTTGGTCCAAAATTTATCCAAAAATCTGCAATAACCACGTGTTAGCCTTCTTGGTCAAGTGACTATCCTCATTCGTTCAACTAACATAAATATACCCAAAAAACATGCATAAACTATAAAAAATGGTGGATTCATGAAGAACAATAGGCAAAATGAGCCCAATAAGTTACCCATTTTTGGGGCTCATCATCACCCCCCTCCTAAATCGGTTGCTCATCCTCTGAGCAACTAATTTAGCTTATCATCCTTGATAGCTTTGACTGCCTCTCTCACGTCCCAGATCTCTGTGGTGATGTCTTCTTCCCGATCATGAAATCCTACTTTTCTTTCCACTTCCTCCCACTTCCTGTTTTCCTCCTCTTCCTTAACTCCTTCTATCAATCCCAAAAGCAAGGGAGGACTGAATTTCAGGCCGACCCAATTGGCCTGCAGATTTCGCATTGACTGTTTGTAGAGGGGTACCCTTGCCAAGGCCTCCCTCATCCTGGTTGGAGAGTGGTATTCTCTTATCTTTAAGCTGTGGGGCAGTGTGTTCCACTGCCTTGTGCAAGCATGAAGGCGGTTATCCCCCAACAGTCTCTCCATGTCCTCAAAGTAGGCAATAGATTGAGCTTGTCGCTCAATGTAATCTGGTAAATCCTGACGGTTTTTGGCCAAGTGCTGGTGGGCGCTTATCAATGCTGAGGGATCCTCTGGCTCTGCTCTGATCATTAGTGGCTCACTGAGTTCCCTGCTCATAATATTTCGGACCTCTGCTACTCTTTTTTCCTCATGATTCATCCAAGAGGCCAAGGCCATAAGTTGTACGTCTCCTACCACAGCGTTGGGATCCCACAAATTCATATTTGGAAGGGCTAAGTTGTGCAAATAAAACTCTGACAATTTATCCTTGTCCTCTGATGAGCTACTGTCACGTAAAGCCACAAATTGATGATAGTTTTGAAATGGAGTAGTGCCCCTTTGGGCCAAGGTGTTAATCTGGAACTGCAACCATTGATCTTTAAGGTACAAAGTGTATGATGTAGCAGGCTGCCTACACTGTATGGCCTCTATTGCCCAGCTAGCCATGCAGGCCAGTTGGGCTTCCTTCTCATGTACCTGTTGTTTTAGAGATTGTATCTCCTCTACTACTTGCAACTTCTTCTCCTGTAACTGTTTTGTTAGTGCCTCGATCTCAGCTTGCAGCCCATCCTTTCTTTGCTATTCATCCAAGGTTTCTTTGTCTATTGGAGGCTTTTCCCGCTGTTCTTGTTCTCCTAGAATGGAGGGCCTGTATTCCTTATGGATTCCTTGTAGTTGTAGCTGTTGTTTTAGCAGCTCGTTCTCTTCCTGTAATCTGGCCCTCTGAATGCTCTCTACATGCTTTACCATGGCCAATTCTTTCCCTAACTCTCTGAGTTGTTCTTCTAGGGGGCCTATGTCACACCCTTGGACTTGGCGATTCTCATCCAAGTATGAGTTCTAATCCTTTCTTCCTCCAGTGCAAAAAATAGTGGCACTGCAAATTTCTGGGGAATTATTTTCCCACCTTCTAACAAGTTATAGTATGTGCCCAAACTAGGCTGAGGACTTGGTTCGAATATTTCCTCTATCCTTTCTTCCTCCTGTGGTTGTTTGGCCGCCTTTTTCTCCAACTTCTTGGTCTCCTTTAGCTTAGCCTGAGTTTCTTGTAGAGCTTTCTCAGCTTCCTATAGAACAGTCTTTGTGTCCATTGTCTTCAGTCTTTCTCTCCAGGTGGAAGTTTTTGGGCTTCCTCACTCATAGGTGACGGAAATCTTTGAGGGAGACCCTTCCTTTGGTTTAGGGGTTGTGTCCTCAATAATAATTGGCTCCTTTGACTGCGACTGGGGTTTTCCTACTTTGATCCGTGTGCTCCTTCTTGCCTTAAAGTACATGGAGGTTTGCCTCTTCCACTTCCCTTTTTGTTTTGGAGGTGTTTTTAAGGCGGCCAGCACCGTTGCTGCCTCTCTTGCCAATTTTTCCAGAGATTTTCCTCTTTGTTGTTCTATTTCCATGCTTCCTGTAGAAGCCTCTGTGTCAATTGTTTCTGCCTGAATTGTGGTCACTTTAGGATCTATTTTTACTTTTTATTTTGGTGTGACTTCTGTGGCTATTCCAGCCTTTACTTGGGATGTTTCTGCCTTCTCTGCCCTCCTCTTTAGTCTCTTTTCCCTTGGTGTTAGTGCTGTTGTTCCTTGCTCTGTTTTAGGCTCAGCAATTTGGCCCTTTTCCTCTTTCTCTTTTTTCCTTCTTGTGTTTGTTTGTTTTACGTTTCTTTACCACTAGTTTTCTCTCCTACTTCAGTGTGTTCCCCTTCTTCACTGCTGGATGAGGTGAGCTCCTCAACCAGAATTCTAATATCGTCATCTTTGGTCATGTTTCGGAAAATTTCCCAAGAGAGGGGGATAATGTAGGTGTGGAGGGCATCTTCTACTAAAAGTTTGATGAGCCCATGATGGGCTAACTGATCTAGTGTCCCTTCTTTCAATTTTGTTCCACATTCACTTAATGACTGCAGAAGAAAATAGGGGATGCTCAACTTTTGTTCTGGAGGTAAATCCATTCCATGTCTTAGTTCATTTAGCAACCTGAAGTGATAGTTGTAGACAATGATGAATCTCCCTTCATAGGTAATGTATTTCATGATTTGGAAGCTGACTTCGCTCCAAAGAGGAGGTAAGCTGGCTCTCCGGACCCCGTTTTTGTCTTCTATAGGATGTTCTTCAGGCAGGAAGAATGCCTTCTTGGCTGCCTGGCCCAATGACCTTTCTTTTTTGCTCCAAGGGAGTCCTAATGGGAGACCAGTAACACGACTGATGAGCTTAGGGGTAACTTCTAAGGTCAAACCCCTAAAATTCACTGTGGCCTGTGCCTTTGGTTCAGGTTCTAGGGACATTAAGAATTCCTTCGTTATTTCATTGTCATGACCCTGAATTTTGTCACAAAAGGACATCCAATTGGCATGGGTGAAGAGGTCTACCACCTCTGGATGCTCACGCAGCTTGCTGGGATCTGAAGGTTCTCTCCTGATAAACCCTCCTTACATGGTGAGAGTGCCCTGTTTTATCCTATGTTAGGAAAGGAGATGTTGTTTATCACTTCCACCTGGACTCAAGGAAGAATTCTTCGGTTGTTTAATATTAATGAGCAACAATTCTCTGGTTTCAATCCTGCTGTGACTCAGCTCTCAACTATCTGGTTATGAAAGGAAGAGTTTTGGCTTCTACAGACAGAGAGCAGAGACCAAGTTTTCTTCTCGGGACACATTCAGTTATGCAAATTTTAAAATTTTCATCCAAAGGCTGGCTCTCACAGTTGCATATGCCTTCCTTATAGGATAATTTTAGCAACAGGAAACGTGGAGAAGAATTTCGATGCAGAAAAACTGAGGAATATCATTCAACACACAGGAAAACTGTTATCTCCAACTCACAGGCTGATTTTTCTCAGACTCCCAAATTTAAAACAGTTCAATTCACCACCTTTTCGAGACATACCATGCATGGAAGAGTGTTTTCGAGCCTACCTCTCTTGGAACTCCAAATTCGACGAAGAAAAATCCAGGCTTTTCTGCTCCGAAAAGCTGTGCCAAACTTCCTGTAGAGCGGCTTCCTGTAGAACTCTTGCCGGCTTCTGCAAGATGTCACTGCGCTTTTGAATGAGCCCGGTATGCGGGAGATTTTTTGAACAGGCCGAAAAACTCGGTAGAGGATGACGGGTTAACAGATTTCAAAGGCAGAGGACGGGTACTTCGACCGAGGATGTTGCAAGTGCAAATGAATAGTGGGTGTTATAGACATTTTTGGGCACTACAACCCCAAGCATGAAATGTCCATAAACCAAGGGCTCCTAAGTCCCTAAAAGTGTTGTTCTAACCCCTAAAGGAACAAGGTCAACAGATTACAGCTTCTCCTAGAAGTTCTCCATGAACAATTGCTCAGAATTGGTCAAAACAAGATCATTTCAGCTGCTCCACTGGCCAAGTGTGTTGCATCTCACCTAAATACACTGTGTGGGTGTGTTGCATTTCAAAAAGCCCTTCTATGTGGTGCAATGGGCGAGAAATGACAAATGGAAGTGTCATTCCGCGAGGTGGAGAGGCAATGGAAGCTTCCAGAATCTTCTCCTGTGACACTTGCCTCTCTGAATTCGACCAAGGATGAGTAAGAGATCATCAATCTCCAAATGGAAGCAAGAACTATCAGAGGGAAGACACTAATCAAATCATAAGCTGACTCATCTCCATTACAGATATCTACATATGGATCCCTCACCCCAGAGATCCGGAGGCTGGAATTTTGCATATTGTAAGGAATTGTTGTTGGTTTCTTGAGACAAACATCATATTGTTGGGTGATCTAAGCTTTGTATGAGGTGAAGAGGGGCTTCTTTGCTGAGAGGTTGATGCTGGGTCAGAACAACTGGTTGTAACTCTTCTTGGCTCTTTCTTGTTTATCAATAAAAGTTATTCAAGTTTTCCTCCATGCTCTTGTGTCATTGATGTTTGCTACATTTGTATGGTCAATTTACATCTGATCCTAGATTGTTTATGATTATAGATCCATGTATTTGTATAGTGCTATGCTACTGTGATCTTACAGCTACTTTGTGAAGCTGGGCGTGCAAGGGAGTAGGTAGCTAAAGACTATCAAAGAAGAGAGGAATCAAATCAAGAGATTAGCGCAAGACAGAGGTTGGTCTTTCTGTTCCTCTCTATCTATAATTCATAAAGGAAAAACGAAAGTAGTTTTTCTCTGTTTGTTTCTAAGGCTGCTGTCACACCTTAGTGGGATAGAGAAGTTCTATATAGACACTTTTCCCTGTAACAAAATGGCGACTCCGCTAGGGAAGAATTTGTTTGTTTGTTTATCATTCTTTGTTGTCTGTTTCATAAACTTACAAGTAGCATTCGAACTGCATTTGCCATAACAAATGCAAAGTAGATAAATGCTACTTCAATCCATCTACTGGATCTATTTATGATTTAAACAACTTATTCACAAACTATCTGACTTCCCTTGTGATAGCTCTTAGACCCTCCTTAGATCTACCCCTGATTGTTGCATTAATAATTTCTTTTTACTCGGCCAAAACCCAAGAACTGAACTGCAAACTGTGACCCGGAACCCAAACAGAGTCTTGTTTCTGGCCCAGTGCAGGTACTGTTCAGAGAATCTGAACTTCGGCGCACTTCCCGAGTGGACAAGGTGCACTGCATTTCAAATTCTCAGTGTTACAGGTGCACTGATTAGACTAGGCTCTGTACAGTTTTGGTTTCTGTGATTCATTCTTTCCAGTTCTATTCCTGAATTTTGTTACCTGTGATCAGTATATGTCTGTTTGAAACCCCTTTTCTTTGTTGTTATTCTTCCTCCTTTGTACAAAAGAACTGTAGATGTTTTTGTGTGTTTGTTGAGTCATTTTCAGTTCTCCTTTGCAAAAGTAGCATAATCGTATTGTCGTCCTTTGATTTGAAACTGTCGCAAGTGTCGATTTCAATTGTAGGAAAGAGTTTGATTGTTGTTGATGGTCGATTATCTTGCTACTGTTGTTTTTGGTCCGAATTTGTAATTTTCTAGTGTTAAGAACAAGTATTCATTTCAAAATCGTAAGGTGTTGTGATCGTCTCCATTTTTGATTTCGAAAAGAAACTTGTTGATATTTGTCGCTTGAAAAGAAATTCAGATTTGTGCTTCAACTTTCTTTTTAGCATTCATATACTAAGAAAGTCGAAAACAAATACATGCATGTGCATTTGCATATAGACAGTCTGATTGGCTTGATTTAGGGAAGTACATTTAGAGTGTGCTCTTTGCTCTTTGTGAAAGGATTCTGTCTTTCTTTTCCTTAGTAGCTAGGATTTTCATTGCACAAAGAGGATAAAAGTTTGTTTATCATCTTAGATTGCATTTTAGGAATTACATCTACATCTCGCGGTGAACCTGAAAGGCAAACTTCATAAACAAGATCAACTTAAAATAAATTCAATGAATCTAACAACGCTTTGGAACTTAACACACAACATTTAGAAGTCTAGGCTAGAGACGTATTCTGGCGTCGTAAAGCCTAGTAATTGTTGTTCTCATTGATGGTTGGGTGATTCCTCCACTTTGAGACGATAAGTGACAGTACGGACTTGTGTTCCCACGTACCGTCGAGTATATTTTGGGAGACCACAATAGGCTTAATCCTTTATCCATAGGAATCTGTGATTTCCACCCTATCGATCCTAATGCACTGAACATAGCATTCGGGAAAGATTGACTGTCGTACCGTAAAAAGTATTCTGCAGTTTTGCGATTGGTTTGGTAATCCCTCTACCTAAATTTCCAGAGTATTCCCTTTTGTTCCTTTTCAGACTCCTTAACAGAAAAGGTCCATCTGAGCACTTGTCACTTCAGGCTCATTAAAAATCGAAGGAGACTAGAGTCATCTTTTGTTTTTTCTCGACTCTTAAAAATTGAAAAAACAAGTTGTGTCAAAGCGTCTAAAATTTATTTTAAACGGAATATCCATTACCCCTTTCCTACATTGATCTTGAGTTGAGAAAATGGAATCCACCAACCAAGGAATCCCCCTTGGAGGAAATCCTAGTCCTTTCTCCTCTTGGGGAGATGTTGGTGCACCCCATATGGCCACATTGTCGCTTCCAGGACTGACAATTGGCTTGCCTATATGGCTCTTCTCAACCTCTGTCGTTCAGAACACCACAATTCCTGAACAATCGAATCAGCAACTAAACGAGTCCAGAGTTACCCACCAACCTTCTACTTCCTCTAATTCTTCCTCTCCTCCTTCATCTTCGCTTGATGGGGCTGGTAAAGCCAAAAGTCAAGTACCTAAGGAGAAGAAGGAAAAGAAGAAGAAATAGAAGAAGAAGAAGGAGCCAAAAGCGAATGGGGGCAAACGAGTGTCGTCTAGTGAAAATCCACACACTGCACCGACCAGGCCTAAATCGCCATGTGTCATTTGCAAAGGAGACCACTATCATAGAGATTGTCCTTGTATCCCACGGATCTTAAGGGACTGGTCCCCTCGTTTGCACAACCTAGTGTCGTTAACCTCTGATGATCATGTTGAAAACACACCGTCAACTAGTGAAAGTGAAGCCCCAGGAAAAAAAGGAAAATCTAGATTTCCTTGTAAACTGTGCGAAGGCAATCATGCCGTCCACCGTTGTCCCTTCTTAGACGAGGCTAAAAGAGTGTTGGACGATCATCCGGTTTCACCGTTACGACTTCCTCCTAGATATAAAAAAACTCTTGCTGAGTCTGTCACTAGTTGCAAATCCAGCTGGCCCGCTCAAGTGGTCGGCTGAAGCATTTATCATTGAAGACAAACCATCTGAACCCATACTAGACGAAAGTCAAAAGGTCGAGGCGGCAGTTGACCTGGTCTTGCCTTCAGAGGTTCCATCTTTAGATGATACAGTCACCGAAAAGAACAAGGATGACACCGTCCAAATTATTTTCATAAGCACAGACTCCAACGAACATGGGGTCAATTTACCCGTTCCTTTACCGCAGGAAGGAAGTTCGTCAGAGTCGTACCCGACCGCCTATTTGGTCCCACCTCCAAGCAACCTAGTTGTCTCCTTCGACTGGAATCAACTAGGTAGACCCTGTTTACCAGTTAGTATACCATTTCGAATCATTGTTCAAATATATAGAATGGTTATGGCCAGTACCATCATAGATGAAGGGGCTTCTGTGAGTATCCTTTCCTCAACTGCTTGGAAAGCGCTTGGTTCGCCATCGCTTTTGCCTGAGATGAGAAATCTAACAAGCTTTGATAAAGGAACCAGTCGACCATCAGGGATCCTTCCCAATGTGCCCATAACATTGAGAGGGAAAACCGTTCACATGAATGTGATGGTAGTTCAAGGACCCCTGGATTACAATCTACTCCTTGGACGAGACTATATTTATTGCATGGGAGCAATTGTCTCCTCACTCTTTAGAGTAATGTGTTTTCCGCACGAAGGAAGAGTGGTCAAGCTCGTAGACCATCTTTCATTCCCCGTGTTATCACAAAATCAGGTACTGAGGGCTGCCAATCAGTAAGATTTTATGTAACTGTTTCAGACCAGACTCTTGGCTAAGGATTAGCCTCCCTAACCTGAGAGGGCTCTCTCAAAACAAACTACTGATTATGATTAACACTAAGAGGGCTAACTCTTGAAATGAAAACTTTAATAAACATGCTGGTTGGACAGACAACATAAGATTTCTTCCATTGGGTTCATGGAGTCAAACACCATTTCAGTAAACCATAAACTACACATTCATGGAAGTCAGGGCATGTAAAGTCTAAACACTCAAAACATTTCTCAAATGAACCTCAACTCATAAATATACACAGAAAATCTGAGCAACTAGGTGAATTCAGAGTGATTGTATATCTATAGAGCTGGAAAACATAAAGGATAAGACAAAGCCACATACATCTTGAGCATCTGAACAAAGTATGAATCCTGAGAAGAACAAAGTAGTCTATTATATTACTGTAACAAGTCTTTACATAAGCCAATATAAACTCTGTTTTTTCCAAAAAACATCCAACCCCAATTACATCCCAGTTTGATACATATATAGGACTACATGCTTAACCACCTCGAGCTTCCTCCTCCAGCATGAGGGGAGCATCGAAGGTTGCTATTAACTATCCTTATCTACTGTATAACTAATTCATTAATTACATGATTGCTGAACTGTAATTACAAATGATCTTAATTTACTCAAAACCCAAAATCTGTCCTCCTCGTAGCATGATGCTTTTCTGAGTCTTGACACATGTCCTCTATCTGCTTTGGTTGAAGTATCTTGGAGGAGAATACACTGAACGAGCTGGCTTTGTATTCTTGTTGCGCAGATGGCTCATTAATTAACCAAAAGATGTGCTCTGTTTTCACGGTCCCTGTCTCCCAACATTCTTCATTTCTTAAAGAACATGTCCCCTGCTCTCTAATTCTTCATAAACAACGCATATCACCATACTTTCCAATGAGCTGGAAGCTTTGTGAGCTGAACAAGTGTACAAACAAAAATCTCCGAAAACTTTAACAGAAACCCTAACAATTCGGTCATAAAGTGCCTTTAACGAGACTTGAGCTAGAAACAAAATATTTCACCTTTTCAAAATGCACATCTGTCATTCTCTGAATAGCTAGGGGAGTCTTTTATGGTTTCCATTATGTCCTTGAGGCTTTTCCTTCAAAAATTTGCTGACCTCATCATTAAACTCCTTGTTTTTCTTATAAAACAGCACCTACAGCAGTTTCGTAGCGCGCTACGAAACTGCTGTTTTTACTAAAACAGAATGCATTTGCACTAAAGCTTCCTTTGCTTGAACTTTTGACTTTTCAAACTTCCTCTACAGGTGCCAAAGACTTAGATGATTTCAAAATAGTGGAACCCAAACAAAATTGACCAAAACTGAAAATATCACCTTTTCCTCAAATTAATGAGCTAGCTGACCTAGCCGCATCTTCAAATTTGAAACCTCCTTCTTTAAAGCTTTGTTCTTAGCTCTCAGGGTCAGGTTCATTTGTTTGAGGAGTTTAGCTTGCTTGAGGGCTGGGACCGTCCAGGTATATACATCAGCTACGGAATCTGTCTGACCCATTAGGTTTTTACTGCCCTTTAACACAACTCTTTTATAATTGGCATACCTAACTGCACGTTCCTTAAACACATTTTTAGCTTTGACAATTTCTTCTTTGGTTGCTCCCACCTGATCCTTTATGGCTGTTTTCACTTGACTCTTTATGGCAATCACATTTCCTCCTTGGGTGATGATGACCTTTTTATTCTTATCTTTATGTTTGACTGCCTCCACTGTTTTTGTCAACACTTCAATTACCTCTGTTCTGGGTGACTTTACAGCTTTCTTTGCTTTATGCACTTTCTCCTTTACAGCTTCTTCTTCTTTATTCACTTTCTCAGCTTCTTTAATTTGCTTCCTTGTAACTGGCCTTCTTGGCTTGAACATAAACACCTCACTAGGCTCATCAAACCTTAATCTTTTCGAAGCTTTTGACTTCTTAGTACTCTCAGGAGAAGATTGGGTCAAATCAATATGCATGGGTTCAAGATGCACTGGTTCTCCCTGCTCAAATTCAATAGCCTCAAGTAGGTCACTTAGACTAGCCTTTGAAATTGGACTTTCTTCCACAGCTACTGATTTACCTTTCTCCTTGCTTAGTTGACCCCTAGTTTTAACTCTTGATGCTTTTTCAGATTCAGCTGATCCATGAACATCCTTCTTTTGCTTGACCTTTTCCTTTGATGATGACTGAGGTGGCTGAGGTGGCTCTTTAATAACCAAGGGTTTGACTGGTTTGTTCAACTGAGATTTAACTTTCTTTTTCTCCCTAGCCTCCTTCCTAAGCTCAGCAATAGTGGGTTCCTCCATTAATTCTTCTCTTTCTCTAAGTGGCTGTGGGGTGAGGCCTGTCTTACTCTGGAAACCGGCCATATAAATGAAAGAATCCCAATCCCTACCAATCTTCTGCAAGCCATCCATCACTAACAGTTTAACTAGGCCATGATGAAACAGTGATGACTCACAATTATCCTTCCTCAATTGAATTTTATCACACATCTTACTGAGGCTTCGAAACAAGTAGAATGGGAGATCTATAGGTGCTTTACCCGTGAAATGCAGCAACAACTTGAAATGATATGAATAAACTTTGTTATATCTGCCCTCACAAGTTAAATATTTTTGAATACAAGTAAGAAGCATAGCATAACTCTCCTTAACATAACTTCTAGGTACAGCCTTGGTCAAATCTTCATTCACATAGGCTTCCTTCAAGAATATTTTACAGGGGCTCATATCAAATTTGAAATTTTTGAACCACTCCTGCCCTCCTCTAGGAATCTCAGTTACCCTAGCAATAGCCTCTGGAGATACTGGGAATTCTAACATAGATACCTTGGAACTCAAGCCTGTAAAATTCAATGCAAATTCTTTTGTTACCTGAGTGTGTCCTCCCTTCAGCTTTTCACAAAAACTCCAGCAACCAGCGTCTTTGAATGCCTTTTTAACACCTTCCTCCCTCAATGTCAAGTCTAATCCTTCGGGTTCTGCCCTTTGACACCTTCCTGACCGATGCTCTTTCTTCTCCATTACGCCTTGAAAACTTTTGCACACAGTAACACCGGCAGCTTCAACTCAACAAGCAACTTCAAACTTTAGAACACAGGCTCGCTTGCAATGCAGCTCTCTTGAAGAAGAAACTCGGGCTCATTACAATTCAAATAACTTAACATATAAGCTGGCCGCTTCAAGTAATAATAATAGAACATCATGACACAACCATGCATGACAAGAACATTTAAATGAACTTAATGTGCATGACTCTGAACCTATTGGTGGAATGATGCCTCGTAATTGCTTGGAAGGTACATAAACTAACAACAATCCGACCGGACACAATGACTCATCCCTGGACATGACATTTCAAGAATGTGCGCTGCAAAATCCCGAATCCGCGATTTCGTAGCGCAGACAGTTATAATTCAGTGATATGTGCTGCGAAATGGCTGGCGCTACGAAAAGGCTAAAACATTACTATGCTGCAGAATCAGCCAATCAAACGGTGCTGCGAAACTGCGAAAAGGACAAATGACACATACGAGACAAGACATATCTTAATCAATCATGATGGAGGATGACTCGCGGTTTTGAAAATGATTCTCAACAATATCATTGAAAAACATGACCCCTAAGTGGTAAACATAGGAGAACAACCATATAACATTCATTTTTACCCATGAAATTTTGGACTTAACCTATATACATGCAACTGCAGTTCTCAGTGATAACACCCCGGTTCACGCATAGCAAATAGTCATATACCATCCCTAAATGGTCTTTTCACGCAAGAAATGTCTCTATCTCCAGTCCGCCCACCTGATGAGCGCGAGTGATTCGGGGGACATGACTGAAACCCAGGGGGCATGCACCCTCGTCTGCTTCGGCAGGAAAACTTCGCGTATAGGGTAGGTTTCCGCGAGAAAATATGACTAATCTGTACTCCCATCCATGATTGGAAGAGGGGGTTATTCTAGAACAAGATTCTCTTATCAAAGTTACGTAAGTGGAGTAGCCTCCTTCACTCACCTTTGTCTATTTCGGTAGGCATCGCTGAAGAAGTGTTTTGTTTGCGCTGTGAATAGAACAATCTTTGGGTGACCTGTAAGAGGTAGGCCTCTCCCAGTAAAACAAATGTTTTAACAGAATAAAGAAGGGGTAACCTTGAAACTCTGTTTTATACCTGGCAGCATGCAAACCTTTTGGAGTGCAAGCAAAGAGTGATCATTTATCTGTTTTTTGGATTGGTCGTTTCCTAACTTGCATAAAAAAAGGATGTGGGGCAAAAATCTAAAAGTTGTCGTTTTTATATGAGACATTCTTATCACACGACTGGATTAATCGAGCAGTTTTAGCACATAGTTCAAGCTCGTTAAAAAATAAACATAAGACATGAGCAAATGTTCCCCCCCACGTTTAAGCTCATTAAAAAATGAACTATTCACCGGTAAATAACCATCGTGAATGTATTACTTCAGCCATTAAAGCCTTGGTCGTGTTTGCACCATCACCTCCACTTTTGCATTGGCCGATCATTCACCTCCATTTGATTGTTTACCCATTTTGAAGAACAGTTGCGGAGAGTGATCTCACTAGCCATCCTTGTAACACTGCCATGATTGGAAAATTCCAAACCTTACCTGGAATCAGTTGCTACCCATTTTATCACTCGTTCCTCAAAAGACGAGTCTCCTTTAAGCTCTTTTCAACTGACTCGTAAAATATGAAAAGATTGTCGAGCCATTGCCCTCTCCAGCTCATTAAAGGGACCGGAAGTGTTATCTCTCCTCTAAATTTTAATATTTTTGGACCTGAGAGATTATTACACAAAAAGATCGAGCACTTGTTTTGTTCGGCTCGTTAAAAGTATTGAAAATTCATCCATTCTGTATTGTTTTATACTTTTTCGGACTTAAGGGATTAGATGACGAAAAAGGAATTTTGGAGTTACCTTTACGTTCCTTTTCAGACTCTCTAAAATTGAAAAGGACCGAGTTATCTTTGTCGTTAAACTCGTTAAAAGTTTAATAGCGACAAACTTGTCTATAGAAGAGAACGAGTTTCACTATCGCTAGGCTCGTTAAAACATAGTGATGGGTTTGCCCGAAGGGCAAATTATAGAACAAGCATATGTTATCCTCCTCAAGCTTGAAAAAAATAAAGAGGTACTGGTTAGCAATGACTGGGGAAAATTGGGAAGAAAACTTGAAGAAACTTTGTTGTTAGCAAGTCGCTCTTGAACATGACACTTCCACTCCGCGTCCGAGTCAGGTTGGGTTGTTTCATTCACCGGTCACATCACCATGGTCCCATCATACCATCCACATTTGGGGTTAATGCTACCAATCCATCACATCAATGTCGCCGATATGTTCAAGAGAAGTCATTCAGAGAATTCACCTGTGTCTCACCCACTACCATACATTTATACTTCATTCTTTCATGACTGCCACCCTGAACCTTATATCACCAGATCATTTTCACCTCCATTAAAATCATTTGCTCCGTTCCGTGTCATTGATGTGGGATTCATTAAGGCCCTCCTGTGATGGATCGCTTCTTGTCAACATCAGCTCATTATCCAAGAAGTTGATCTAGGAACACCCCATTCAGTACTTTGAAGCTTGCATGCCTCAATGGCAAGTTTCTCAGTTTCGGCGACAGGTTTACATCAATGGCCTTCGACCGAAAGATTTTGCGTGGTGTTCAACGGAAAGTCCTTTATTCACACCACGTGAATTGTACTGCAGTACCTTGAGGGTCATTATCATTATCGGTGATTCCTCTCACGCCTGTTAAGAGCTTACATCATTGGCTGGTAATCAGGCGATGTCTTTCCTGTTCGACTCCAGAACAGCTTTCACATGGATCGACTTGTACTTCGAGTGAAGATCGAACGAGATTGAAGACCCCGGATATAGTTTCATCCATCCGAGCTACGATATATATTCAGGGAAATAAAGACATCAAATGTACATCATTGCTGCACAGATAATCATCCAATCAAAAGGATGATGGCTCTATCAGAATCATCAGTCTACACTCAGATGATTGTCTGTCCTATGTACATAAAAATGAATTTATAGAGCTGAGCATGGGAATGCCCGCCTCAGCTAGATCATGAAAATCTTATGAAGATAATGTATTGTATTGTATCTTATTACAGGTCTCCTCCCAGCTTGAAAGAACTTCGGATCCTCGTAATAAAGCATTTCACCCGACATCAAAAGATTAACGACCTCATGCTTTAGGGGGCAACTGTTATAGACATTTTTGGGCACTACAACCACAAGCATGAAATGTCCATAAACCAAGGGCTCCTAAGTCCCTAAAAGTGTTGTTCTAACCCCTAAAGGAACAAGGTCAACAGATTACAGCTTCTACCAGAAGTTCTCCATGAAAAACTGCTCAGAATTGGTCAAAACAGGATCATTTCAGCTGCTCCACTGGCCAAGTGCATTGCATCTCACCTAAATACATTGTGTGGGTGCGTTTCATTTCAAAAAGCCCTTCTATGGAGTGCGATGGGCGAGAAATGACAAATGGCAGTGTCATTCCGCGAGGTGGAGAGGCAATGGAAGCTTCCAGAATCTTCTCCAGTGACACTTGCCTCTCTGAATTCGACCAAGGATGAGTAAGAGATCATCAATCTCCAAGTGGAAGCAAGAACTATCAGAGGGAAGACACTAATCAAATCATAAGCTAACTCATCTCCATTACAGATATCTATATATGGATCCCTCACCCCAGAGATCCGGAGGCTAGAATTTTGCATATTGTAAGGAATTGCTGTTGGTTTCTTGAGACAAACATCATATTGTTGGGTGATATAAGCTTTGTATGAGGTGAAGAGGGGCTTCTTTGCTGAGAGGTTGATGCTGGGTCAAAACAACTGGTTGTAACTCTTCTTGGCTCTTTCTTGTTTATCAATAAAATCTATTCAAGTTTTCCTCCATGCTCTTGTGTCATTGATGTTTGCTACATTTGTATGGTCAATTTACATCTGATCCTAGATTGTTTATGATTATAGATCCATGTCTTTGTATAGTGCTATGCTAATGTGATCTTACAGCTACTTTGTGAAGCTGGGCGTGCAAGGGAGCAGGTAGCTAAATACTATCAAAGAAGAGAGGAATCAAATCAGGAGATTAGCACAAGACAGAGGTTGGTCTTTCTGTTCCTCTCTATCTATAATTCATAAAAGAAAAACAAAAGTAGTTTTTCTCTGTTTGTTTCTAAGGCAGCTGTCACACCTTAGTGGGATAGAGTAGTTCTATATAGACACTTTTCCCTGTAAAAGTGGGTGGTGAGAGTCTTCAGCCGAGTATCTTTAATCCGCGGCACAATTCATGGCGAGGGGATGAGGTGGTCAGACCAAAATGTTGATCCAACATCACGACCATCATTTTTCTGCATGTCTCTGACAGCCATCACCTCCCCTCTGCCATTAACTGCCACCACCACTACCAGTCCCGCTGATTTCCCCGACTGGACACTCCACATGTGTCGGCTGCATGTCTCGATGGCAAATTTGAACGTAACTGAGCTTGTTTGGATCCCACGAGGCTTTGTAACTGGCTGAGGGTGGCCAGTTGACTGGCCACCGATCCCGTCCAATCCGAACCATTTTCATAGCCATGCAGTTTTTGAAATATAGTTTATGCAATTAACAAATGAGGTTAGACACTTACCTGTGTGGCGATGGATGCGTTATGCAGACCTCGGGTCTTGGAACCACTACTACACTTGCTGCTGCCTCGTGCACGGGTGTTAGAACCCATTCCTCCATTTGTTGATGTTGTATGTACGAGTTTTGGAACCTAATCCTTTGGTTTTCATCGTTGCAAGCACAGGTTTGGCTTCATTTCGGCTGCCGAGGACGTTTTCATGTTCAAGAGGAGCCTTCTACATGTTCCCTTTGTTGATTTTGGCTCCCTGTCTTCAGAGTATGTCTTTCCGGAGGGATCAGCCACTACAGGATTCCTGTAGGACATCCTGTAGCTGCTTCTCCTCCTGGAATGCAGGCTAAACGAGCAGGGCTATATTGCGGATGAGGGATTTGTTGATGAAGAGTCCAGATGGAGATTGACAGGTAGGATGAGCTAGACATCATTGCTTAATTTGTCACTGAAAAATTCTTGCTGGCAATCTAAGGAAACGGGGTTTCTGGTATGACTGTGTAGGAACATATAACCAATTGGGTGATGGAGGTGTACAGAAATGGAACAGGGTGCCATATGGTGATGCATGGAAACAAGGGTGGCTTTAGGCCTAACAAACAGATTCCCACCATTAGATTCCCCTCCAAAATCGATTTTGGCTTGCTCGAAGGTTCTACAGGATGTTTCCTGTAGAAGACATAAAATTCCTGTAGAAGAGGCAGAGCTTCCTGTAGAAGGTCGAATCTGAACCCAAATGCGATCAAATCCTAGGAAAGGCGAGTGGTCATGGAGGAAGTGTTTGTGAGGGTGTCCTGTAGCCTGGTGTGGACCCCTGTCCTTGTTTTGTACGACCTTCCTAACCTGCAATATATTCCCTGCAACCTGCAATTATTCCACAAAGATTAGGCCTGTTTTTTTTTGAGAGAGACAGCTGGGGCGCCTCCATGAGGTTTTCACCCTCACTGTCTGCCTTGGGCGCTTCAAAGAAGTTTTCACCCAAGGATCTTTTTATTTCATTTCTCTATTTTTTCCCTTTTTTTTTTTGATGCTCAAGGTGTGGATGGAGTAGAGACAGGGCCCTGCTACATTACCAACACTGATTTTTCCAAAGTTTCAATGAACTCCTGCCTCGAAAGGGGTTTCCTGTAGATTTTCAATCGATGCCCATTGACGAGCATGGGGATGGCTTCTTCATCAATGGTCCTGATGAGGACTGAACCATTGTCGTTGCATTTCTCCACTGCATATGATCCTAACCACCTTGTCCTCAGTTTCCCTTTGAAATCCTTGTATCTGGAATCATATAGCAGCGCCCAATCTCCTGGCTGGAATTGCTTTTCGTTAAGGTGTCGGTCATGCCATATCTTCCTCTGGAGTTGAACTACTTTTGATTGGAGGAGGGCCTGCATTCTCTGTTCATCTAATCCATTCAGCTGCAGTAATCTTTCCTGTTGTGCATGGCTGAGATCTAGGTCCAACTGAGTTGCCACCCTCAATGTGTTGTACTCGAATTCTATGGACAACAGAGCCTTCTTCTCGTAGACCAGCTCATAAGGTGTGAAACCTGTTGTAGTTTTCCAAGTGGTGTTGTAGGCCCAGGTGGCCTCAACCAATAGATCTACCCAATCCTTCCTGCTGCTGTTCACCACTTTAGTCAAAATCTCTTCCAACGATCTATTAGTAACTTCCACCTGCCCATTAGCTTGCAGATGATAAGGGGTGGAAGTTTTGTGCTTGATCTTGTGATGAGCGAGCAGGTCTTCGATCAGGTTAGAGGTGAAATGACTTCCTTGATCGGTGACCAGCTCTCTTGCGTAGCCAAATTTGTAGAAGATATTTTCCCTTAAAAACTCAGCCACTTTTCCTTCTGTCGCTCCCTTGATTGCCTTGGTTTCTGCCCACTTTGTCAGGTAATCTGTGCAGACTATGATGTAAGGCCTTTGCTTTGAAGGAGGGTTGATAGGACCCACAAAATCCATGCCCCACTTCTTAAATGGCTCAAAGGTCACTTGAGGTTGGAGGGGAATTTCATCCCTTGGAGTCGGTTTCCCCATCCTTTGACATCGGTCACATTGACTGATGTATCTTCTCACATCTTGATGAAGAGTGGGCCAATAGTAGCCTACCTGTAGAATTTTGAAGGTAGTTCTTTTCGCTACAAAGTGACCTCCACAGGGCCCATCGTGACAGGTCAGGAGGATGTCAAAAACTTCCTCCTCCCTAACACAACGCCTCAAGATCTGATCTAGGCCAAGTTTAAATAGGTTGCCCCCGATCCAAGTGAATGGGGCACTTTTCCTCACAATTTTGCTCTTCTCACTTGAGGATAGGTATGGAGGGAATTGTGCTAAGACCAAGTAATTTGCTATATCAGCAAACCATGGGGAGAGTATTGAAATAGCAAACAGGTGTTCGTCTGGCATCTGGTCATCCATTGTCCCTTCTTCACCTGCAGGCAAGTCCAATCTAGACAGAAAGTCAACAACAACATTTTCCTTTCCCAGCTTGTCCACAATGGTCAAATCAAATTGCTGCAACAAAAGTAACCATCTAATGATACAAGCATTTACATTAGGCTTATTTATTAAATATCTAATCGCAACATGATCAGTGTGTACGAATGTTTGATAACCAATGATGTAATGTCTAAACTTGTTTAGGGAATGGACTACAGCCAGGAACTCTTTCTCAGTGACAGTATAGTTCATCTCTGCCTTGGACAGGTTTTTGCTAACAAATTATATGGCGTATGGTAGTTTCTCCTCAACTTGTCCTAAGGTTTCCCCTATGGCTCTGTTCGAGGTATCGGTATGGATGTGGAAAGGTAGGACCTAGTTTGGACCTCTCAAGATCAGGGCCGACACCAGCTTATCCTTCAATTCATCTAGATCCCCTTGACAATCGTCAGTCCCTTGACAATGGTGCAGAGTAGACTTCACCCTCATCTTCCTCCTCCAACCAAAGCAGTAAGTCGCGTTCTAACAGAGGTTGGGCAGGAGGGTATAGGACTAGCTGTTTGGACACAGGCCCATTCTTGATGGTCATGCTTCCAGCTCGACAACTGATGTAAGCATCCACAGTAGCTAACCAAGGCCTTCCCAAAATGAGGGGGTATCTAGTGAGTTTTGCCTTTGGTTGAAGGACCAAGAAGTCCGCAGGGTACTTCCAAGAATCAACAGAGACCATGACATCCTCCACAATCCCTTTAGGAGTCACGGTGGAGCGATCTACCAACTGCAGTATTGTCGAGGTCCTTCTTAAGGAACTTTGAAGGTTAATTTTAAGCATAGTGTCCCTAGTCATCACATTAATGGCAACCCCTAGATCAATCAAGGTGTGGGGGATTATGGTGCCATTGATGTGGACATCAACTACAGGACTCCCAGGGTCCAAATATTTTGGACAGATTACTTGTCCCAACATCAGATCAAATAGTTGTCCTATGACATTGATAGTCGGGGCATCTCTCTTGTGCCTGCTTAGGTGCTTGAGACACTTCTCCTTGATCAATTTGTTGTAGATTGGTACATCTTTTATAGCCTGGAGAAGTGGAATTTTCACACACAACTGTTTAAGTTCTCCTAGAAGTTCAATCTCCTCTAGGTTTGGTTGGGTGGCTATTGTTAGTCTCTCAGGAAAGGGTGGAGTGGATTTGGGTTCACTTTCCTGTTTCTCTTCCTCTTCCCCCAGGGGAGGAGGCTGGCGATCTAGAAGGACCTTTCCAGATCGTAGGTTGATCTCCTGAATCTCCACAGCATAGGTAGGGCATGTTGTCTCTCCAGTGTATACCTGCTGGGCCTGTCTATTGTTGGGGTTCAGGTTCGGTTGAGCAGGCATCTAGGGTTGTCTTGGAGGAGCAGGAGGTAATGGTTGTGGTTGAGTAGGAGGTGGAGGCAAAATAGTAGGAGGAGAGTTGTATTGGGGCCTCCACCCCAGTTGAGGTGCATTCCACTGAGGGTGTGGCTGGACATGAGAGTGAAACGAATGAGCAACAGGTTGAGTATGGTATTGAGATGGATAAGACCAAGGAGGAGGTGTGGACCAGGAAGGATGAGCAGGGGGGCCCCAAGAAGGCATGTGAGCGCATTGGTTGGGGTTGTAATAAGTTTGGGATGTTCCTTGCATCCCCTGCTGGTAAGGTCTGGACCCATGCGGCCTCCTTTGGTTGAAGAGGTAGAGTGGCTCAGTGGCCCCTTCATCCCCTTGGTACATGGCTTTAAATCCAGGTAAGGTTGGGCACTAGTTCGTGGGGTGGTCTTCCTCACAAACGAAACATACTTCCACTAAGTGCAATGGACACTCGTTCTTAGGATGCTTCCTGGTACATCTAGGACAAAAAATGGCCAAAGCCCTCTCAGCTTCCTCTTTCTTCTGTTGGATTCAGAAGGTATCCAGTTGCATAGCAATGGTCTGTCTCAACTCACTTTTGAGGTCTTCCATCTAATTAGCAAACTGATGCTTAGAGAAGGTGGTACTAGCTGAGAGTGAATTCCCCCTACCCCGTTTCTGGGCTGGCCTAGAGTGGTTTCTAAACACAGTCTTTATGTCCTCATAAGGTAGTTGGTAGATGTCTCCTCCAGCTAGCAGATGGAGGGTATCTAGAAGGACTTCGGCGACTCCTCGAAGCAGAACTAGCTTCAGAGATTCAGGGTCAAGCGTGCACCTGGGCTGTTTATAGCTAAGTTTGAACCTTTCCTCGTAGTCTTCTAAAGACTCATCACTTCCCATGGTCATCCGAAAGATCTCTCCCTTTGTTTCCTTTGACCTACAGTAGTCCCGATATTTGTTGTTAAAGGCTTGCTGCATCTGAGCCCAAGTTGTGATACTGTTTCCAAGTAGCCCCATGTACCAGCGTAGTGTTGCATCCTTAAGGGTAGAGGGAAAGAGTTTCAACTTTTGCTCATCTTCTGCATAGTCATAAGTTCGACAAAGGACAACAAACTCAAACAGGAAGGAATCAGGGTCTTCAGTGGTCAATCCATGGAAATGAGGTAAGGCTGAGGGACTTATGTTTTTCATCTTCATGTCCCCGTTGGTCTCTCGGATGGGAAAGACAACTTCTATTCTCTCTTCATCTTCTCTATCGTTTCTGTTTTCAGCCATGGTCTCAAAAGGAATGTTTTCTTGCTCCTCTTCTGTTATAGGATCTTTTTATATCTCATGAGGTTCACCTATATGTTCTTCTAGATCACTGCCACCAAAGAAGAGAGAAGGGTGACTCAGTGATGTGGTGGGGGTGTTTGGTAGGAATTTTCTGATATTGTCTCTGTTCCT
Organism: Pinus tabuliformis; assembly: GCA_031772625.1. Classification (NCBI taxonomy): domain Eukaryota; kingdom Viridiplantae; phylum Streptophyta; class Pinopsida; order Pinales; family Pinaceae; genus Pinus; species Pinus tabuliformis. The sequence goes on from CM062811.1 coordinate 337,677,300, forward strand.
ACGAGGCATGAAAATGGAATATTTTTGTTTGCTTTTGTGTTTTTTTCTGCTTGTACCTACAAAACTGAAAGAGATTGAATTGCAACTAGCTAAAATCTATGTTGCTGAAATGAAATTGCGGAATTGAAACGCTAATATACGCTTGCAAAGAAATTGCAGAATTGAAATGCTAATCTACGCTTACAGAATTGAAATTCTAATCTATGAAAGCAGGAAATGTCTAATCTAGTTTTGTAGGAATGAAATTGCAAAACAGAAATGAAATAAACTACTTAGTAGAAGGTTGTAGTAGAAAATAGAAGAAAAACAGCAGTCACAAATACTCTGACGCTTCCCCAGCAATGGTGCCAAAAAGAATGGCGGGCTCCAGTATTGCAGCAATAATGTTGCAACTCCTGCGACTCCCTTCTTTACTTTTATCAACCCGGTAGTTCGTAGCAAACTTGGAAGCGACGGTGCTATATGCACAAGTACTAGCTCTTGCCGCAGCTGTCACTAGATCAACTAGCACAAGTCCACTAGGAACTTAAGCCAACTTCTATGAGCTCTCAAAAGAAGCTTTTAATAGTGATGGATGAAATCTAACTCAAAGGAAGCTAGTCTACTTGCAGGAAGAAGCTGAAAGTGAAAAAGAATGCAAACCCTAGCAAACCCTAGTTCTACCGACTAACCCTACTAATGCAAGTAAAAGGATGAAAGCTACAGAAATGGATGCCATTGACTTCTAAAAAGGTAAAATGCATGTGACTAAGCTACTTCTGAAGAGAAATATGAAGAAAACATCTTTTTGCATTTTTGAGTAATTTATCAGAATTATTTTGCATGTACTTTAACTATTTTTTACTGTGTAGAGGTTGACTGGCGAAGGGAAATGGAGGAGGTGCTTGCAGAAGGTTGGGAAGGTTAGAAGAGGGCCTCATGGGTCCCCAGCACCCTTCCAAAGAGTTTCACAATGCCCGGAGCTCAAGAAACTGCTTTCGTGAGCTTCTACAGGAAGTCTGCAGGGGTTCTATAAGATGTTCTGTGGATTCTACAGGATGTTCCGAAAGGGAGTTTTGAAGGGCTGATGGTGGAAAAAGGTGGAGAAGTGGGTATGGAGGTGAGATGAGGGTGTGATGAGGTCTAGGACTTGGTGAACGAAGCGGGTGAGTGATAAGGATGGCTGGATTTGTTCAAGGAGGGTTAGAGCAATGTTGCACAAAAATATGGAAATTAGGTCAACGTGAGGAAACATGGCAAATGCGAGGCAAGAATCAGAGTTGGAGGACGGAGCAGGCGGTATTGAGGGAGTATGGATAGGCAAAGAGGTATTACAGGTGCTCTGCAAGTTATTTTCCAAACTATTCAAACAAGGACTCGGAAAAACCAAAGACCTAGCTACTTTAACCTAGTCTGACCTAAATATCAGCAAAGAGAATGAACAGAAGTTTATTGCAACGAAATCATGTGAAATAGCTATGAAAACTAAGTAATCATGAACCTGAACATGTAACCACAACTAGTATCAACTCCTCCAAATCAAAATTCAACACTAACAATTGCATGATGAAGCAAAGACAGTGTTTTTGGGGGCAGCAAGGACACCTTTCTCTCAGCTCATGGTTCCACAGAGGGAGAGGTGAGATCAGGGGTGCTTGATGGCATTTTTTTGAAGGTATTCTCTTTTATTAACCTATCAAATTGATCTAAACATGAAAATTCTATCTAATAATCAACAATGATCTAGGTAACCAAGCAAGACTGTAATCTACTTAACAAAAGTATTTTGCAAAAAAACATTAAAAAAATATAACAGTAAATGAATGAGGCCTTGGCACTTGGGTTGGGCCCAACCCCAAGAGCTACAGGCTGCTAAGAAAATCTCAGAACTGATGCCAAATGAAACTGCTTTCCATTATTCAAAAATAACCATGTCACAAAGAAAGTTGTACAGCAGAAGCTACAAAATGAGCTGAGAAACTAGCAGCACTATAATGCAAAATACAATTGTTCCAAAAGTAACCTACGAAGGCTGGAAGCCTTCCTATTTATGCACTACTAGAGTCTCCAACAGCCCTCCTTAACTCGAGGGGCTCGGCTGCTCAAACTGCCAATGATCAGTCACTTTACACAAAACTGCTCGGTTGCCCTTGGGAATCCTTTTCGGTGGCCTGCTGAACTCCGAGCTGAGGGTGGAGATTTCGAGGAAGGGGTGATTTAGTGTAGGAGACACCCTTCCTATGAATCCTCACCCTTGTTACTTCATGCTTGGCTGTCATCTGGCTCATAAATGCTTTGCTTTGGTCCAAAATTTATCCAAAAATCTGCAATAACCACATGTTAGCCTTCTTGGTCAAGTGACTATCCTCATTCGTTCAACTAACATAAATATACTCAAAAAAATGCATAAACTATGAAAAATGGTGGATTGATGAAGAACAATAGGCAAAATGAGCCCAATAAGTTACCCATTTTTGGGGCTCATCAGTACCCCAAACTCAAGTTAAACTTGGAGAAGAACTTAGCCCCTCTCAACTCTTCCATCAACTCATCTATGCATGGGATGGGGTAGTGGTTCATCAAGGTATTCTTGTTGAGGTACTGGTAGTCTATGCATAAGCATAAGGTCCCATACTTCTTCTTCACTAGGAAAATGGATGAAGCAGGAGGGTTGGAGCTAGGCCTAATATGCCCAAATGCCAACAACTCATGAATGCCTCTCTCAATCTCATCCTTGTAAGCTTTGGGATGTCTGTACATGGTGGTAATCACAACCTATACCCCTAGCTCTAACTCAATCATGTGCTCAATCCCCCGGTTAGGTGGCTACCCTGGTGGTATGTCTCCAAACACCATTGGGTACCTATCTAATATGGCCTATATGTCAAGGTGTGGTGTCTTGGGTTGGCCCCCAGCTTCAGAAATCCTCAACTCCACTGCCCACTATGGTGGGTAAGATTGCATGCCCCTAAGGAAAATTGAGTTTCCATCTAGCCCTGTAAACTCCATCTCCAAATTCCTCTAATCAGTAATGACCCCACCAAGAGAATAGAACCACTAGAGACCCATCACCACATTGGTGGGTACATCCGCCACAAGGAAATGACCTGTGAGTGAATAGTTCCTCATAGTCACTGTCAGAGTGGGAACATAGCATGTACACTACATGGTCTTGTGCCCCAACATAAGGATTGAGAACCCCTTAAACTCCTCGGTCGCGATCCCTCTCCTCTGCACCATATGTGCATCAATGAAGTTATGGGTGGCCCCACCATCCACCAAAACTGAGACATGTTTCCCCTGCATTGTCTTTGAATGATATGCAGGGTTCTTGGCCAAAAAAATTGCACTTTAGCTGTCACAATCTATCCTTATAGCTCCCCGTACTAACCCCATACTTGAACACAATCTCTGCAACCAAACTGCTTCCTTGCTTGCATGAGTGGCCGCCATCTATTCTGCCTCTGTAGTTGATAGTGCCACTATAGATTATTTCTTACTCATCCAACTGACTGTACCTCCAAATAGGTTAAACACATACCCACTTGTAGATCTTCTCTGATCCAGATCTCCAGCCTAGTCCACATCGACAAAGCCACGAATATCCAAAACTCTATCCAATCCTGGTCTTCCTTGGTAGGACAAACCATAATCACTAGTGCCACACAAATACCTTAAAACCCACTTCACTGCTGTCCAATGATCCTTCCCTAGTTTTGACATAAACTTGCTCAATACTCCCAATGCATGTGCAATGTCTAGTCTAGTACAGACCATCGCATACATCAGGCTACCGACTACACTTGCATATGGAACATGGGACATATCCTATTCCTCTTCTTGTGTCTTGGGACACTGTTCAGTAGATAACTTTACACCTACAGGAATAGGAACCTTCACCGGATTACTATCTTGCATATTAAACCTCTGCAATATTGTCTCAACATACTTCCTCTGGTTTAACCAGAGCTTCCTCTTTGCCGGATCTCTTTTAATTTCCATGCCCAAAATATAGTTTGCAGCATCAAGATCTTTCATGTCGAATTTGGAGGACAAATGGGTCTTCAAATCCTAAATAATTTCTTTGTCATTTCCAACCAGCAATATATCATCCACATACAAGACCAAATAAATAACATGGTCACCAATTAATTTAAAATACACACAGTGAACTACTTTGCTTCTCGTGAAGCCAAGTCCCCGTATAAATGTATCAAATTTTTGATACCACATCCTTCGTGACTGCTTTAACCCATACAGAGACTTCCTTAACTTTCATACCAGTTCTTTCTTACCCTTCACCGCAAAGCCTTTAAGTTGCTTCATGTAGATCTCCTCTTCCAGATCCCCGTGAAGAAATGTTGTCTTCACATCCATCTGTTCTACCTCAAAATCAAAAGCAGTAGCAATAGATAAAAGTAATCTAATAGAAGTCACCTTGGCAATAGGAGAAAAATATCACCAAAATCAATTCCCAGCACATGGGAATAACCTTTTTCTACCAACCGAGCTTTGTATTTCTTCACCTTTCCTTCTGCATTTGTCTTCTTCTTGAACACCCATTTGTTGCCAATGGGTTTCCTTCCAGTCAGTAACTCCACCAGATCCCAAGCCTCATTTTTGTGCAAAGATGCCATTTCATCAACCATGGCCTCTTTCCAGAGTTTTCCATCCTCTGAATCTACTGCTTCCTTCATAGTTCTGGGATCATCATTAGTAACAGATAAAGAAAAATTTGAAAAAAAAAGCAGATGGACTATACCTTTCCATCTACATTCTTTCTCGAACTAATATTCTCACACCCGGAGTTTGTGGCTCTTCATCTTCTGATTCCTCCTCTGCTGTAGAGTCTGATTCTTCCTCCTTAAGCTCAAACTCTATCTTCTCAGGTTCCTTTGGTTGGACTTCATGTTTAATAACATCTTTCACCTCTCTGAACACCACATCTCGACTGTACACAACCTTCCTTGTTACTGGGTTCGAAGGATTATAACCCTTTAAACCATCCTTATACCCAATAAAGATGCACTTTTCAGATTTACTATCCAACTTGGTTATTTTCTCCTTTGGAACATATACATATGCATCACATCCAAATACCCTCAGATGTGAAAGAGAGGGTTTCTTACCAGTCCATACCTCTTGTGGAGTCTTATCCTCCAACACTAATGAAGGTGATCTATTGACCAGGTAACTTGCTGTCTTGACCACCTCCACCGAGAATTTCTGTCCTAACCCGACACCACTGAGCATGCTTCTTGCCCTTTCCATCAACACCTTGTTCATTCTTTCTGCAACTCCATTTTGCTCAGGTGTGTATGGATTAGTCTTTTCCGTGATATACCACACTTCTTACGGAATTCTTCAAATTCCTTACTGCAAAACTCTCACCGTTATCTTTCCTCAACACCTTTATCTTCTTCTCTGTCTGGTTTTCCACCAGAGCCTTAAATTATTTAAACTTGTCAAAGACTTCATATTTCTTCTAAAGGAAATATATTCATGTATTCCTTGAGGATTCATCTATAAATGATACATAGTACACAGACTTACCCAGTGATGGAACCTTCACAGGTCCAAACACATCACTGTGCACAAGTTCTAATATCTATTTCGCCCTCTTACCACTAGAGGGGAAACTCACCAGATTTTGCCTCCCATATACACAATTTTCATAGAAATCAAAATCCAGAGAGCTATTATTCATACCTTCTACCATACCTTTACCATGAAGTATTCGAAGGCCCTTCTCTCCAATATTTCCAAGCCTTTGATGCCACAACATGGTCTTCTCTCCAGAGACCACTAGATTTTCTACTCCACTTTTAGGAACCACAGAACTATTGCACCCATCAACAACAGTGCTACCTTGCAGCTTGTACAAAGTTACAATCCAAACTCCCTGCATCAATACTAGTGCTCCCCGAACCATCTTGCAGGTATCCTTCTCAAACATTATTTTTACACCTGCATCATCCAGCTTTCTTATAGAAATCAGATTTTTGGCCAATGCACGTATATGCAGAACACCCAGAAGTGTTCTAACCCTTCCACCTTGCAACTTGAACTTTACTTTTCCACGACCAATGATTCTAGCCTTCCTATCATCCCCTAAGAAGACATCACCACCATCGTATTTCTCATACTCACAGGACCACTCTCTATGGGGAGTGAAGTGAAAGGATGCACCTGAGTCAATCAACCATGCCTCGTGATCTACATGTGTACTAGAAGAAGCCAAGTACACATACCCACCTTCATCTGAGGTGGTTTTCACCTCTGCAGAATGAGAATCATCAGATCCCTTTCCTTTATCAGGAGATTTAGATTTACAGTCCCTTTTTTAGTGCCCTTCCTCTCCGCATTTTGAGCACACCACCTTTACAGGTTTTCCTAGAGATTTAGATCTCCCTCTAGATTTATACCTCCCACTCGATGACTTATTTTTGTTTCTGTTCTGGGACCGTCCTCATACAGACAAGGCATCACCATTCTGGCTCTCCATATTTTTTTGTCTCATTTCCTCTGTCAGCAAGGATGAGACTATTTCATCAAACTGCAAGGCAGTTTCATTGCTACCTATTGCAATAACCAGACTATCCCATGAATCTGGTAGAGAACACAGCTAACAGATTCACTTATCTTCATCTAAAATTTTAATATCAACATATAATAACTAATTTACCACAGTATTTAATGCATTCATATGCTCTGTCACCGAGTCTCCATCTTTCATCCTCAGGTTATACAACCTTTTCCGTAGGAACAATTTATTCACCAGAGACTTAGATTGGTACAAAGTCCCTAACTTGTCACACAAAGCCTTCATCGTAGCTTCCCTTGATACATTCAACAATACTGAATCTGAGACACACAATCGTATTGTGCTCTTTACCTTCCGATCCAACTTCTTCCATTCTTCATCGGACACTCCCGTTGGTTTAGTACCTAGATCTACCACAATCCACTGATATTTATCCAACAACAAATTCTCCATCTTGAATTTCCATAACTCAAAACTCTGACCATCAAATTTCTTGATCTCTATCTTTCCACTACTTCACCACCAGAATTGATCCCACAGATCTCCCACTGAACAGGGTCTACCACGGGCCCGAGCGAAACCCCTTAGCAACAAAGGCGTCCCCTTGAAGCCAAAAATAGCTCCGATACCAAATGTAGGTTTTAACCGTGTACAAAAATTACCTGCACCCCTTAAACCCCTTGTGACTTACCCCGCTACGCAATCAGTGCAACAAAGGGGGGGCTTCGCCCCCCTTCTAACCCCCCGATTAACTATGTGGGCTAGTCATGGAAAGAATATAACACAACCCAAAAATTGTGCCTCTGATCCTCAATGTCAAAAACTTAGGTGCCCCATGTAAGGTTGTAAGGACCCCTCCTGCTAGTATGAAAGGGGCTCCCCTTAGTGGTGGTGGTGGTGGTGATTGTCCCGTATCCACATGTGCCATGTTGTCTTCTCCACTTGCCTCCAACTCTACATCATCCTCTTGGTCACTATCAAAGTAAACCTCAATGTAGTGGGCCTTTCCTGTTGTGCATTTATGCCTTGGTGCCCACGGCTCTGGACAAGTGAAGCATAGCTTCCTCCTCTGGAGATCTCTCTAGGTCTCCTCATCCAACTGTCCTCACACTTGGTTGGCTCTTGGTGGTCGAGCCCTAGCGTCTCTCCCCCTATGCTGGAACCCCTATCTGGGTGGTACTGATGCTCTAGTCCTGGGTAGGGCATCCTGTAAGTCTCGCACTCTCCTAAATACATCCTGTAAGGTGGTGAGCCTATTGTACTTTGTTAAACCCTCAGTGGATCTGCTAGCCCCTCTATGAACTTGAAAACCCTCCTGGCCTCTCATAGGTCAAGCACCATCATTGACAACCTCAGAAACTTAGAGATGTAGAACTAAATACTCCCTAACTACTTGAACTTTGTCAACTCCCCAAAATTCTCCTCTGGGTCTCTCCTCTCAAATCACTCCAACACCCTCCTAGTGAAATCCTCATAGGTTATAACCCCTACATGCCCCATCATGGTTAGCCCATGGAACCACCAGTCATGGGCTTCTCCCTCCTAAAGAAATTTGGAAATCTTAACTTCCTACCCCTCCATCATCTGGTTGAGATGGAAGTAGACATCTAACTTCTCAACCCATGTTTTCCTTGAGCTCTTGGATGAACCATCAAAATTTTGGAGGAAAAATCTTCCCATGGTGGACTGCAAATCAGTACCATGCATGTAGCTTCCTCCTCCTTTCCCTTTTCCCTTGTTGTTACCCTTAAAATGACAAAATTCCCTGAAGGTAATGGCCTCTCTAAAGTCAATCCCATAGGACTGATACTCCACAAAATATTCCCCCATGGGCATCTCTTCTTTCCCTTATGACCCTCCAACACCTGATGCTATAAATTTGGGAATATTGGGCCTGGGTGGTGTACTAGGAATGAGGGTACATTGGGGCCATGAACTCCACGGAAATGTGAAGTGTTGGAGCCCTCGCCAAATTGGAATTCCCCTTGAATCCCTTTTCCCTTATTGTTGTTGCAAGTTTGTTGCCTCAACTCCTTAATACCCTTAGACAGATCCTGAATGACCTCGAGAAGGTGTTGGGAAAACTCCTCCTCTTTACTCCTTTTGTCTCCCTCATTATCCACCATGATTGGCCTTTCGACCTCTGGTTCAACTATCACTAGATATGAGGAAATTTGTAACTTCCTCTCTCTACTCATGTACCCCTGTCTCTGGTAAGTCACGTTTTGTTGGTCTTCTAGTGTCATAAATTGACGCTTCTCCCATAGGTTGGGCCAAGACTATGAACTCTGATACCACTGTAATATTCATAGTGGAAATTTATAATGATAAACAAAGAAAACATAGCAAAAACACACATAAAAATTTCCAGTACATTAAAGACTTAGAAATTTCCATAAACTACGCTGAGCTGAGCCATTTTATTGATATAAATGTTGGGTACAAAAGTAAGATTCGAAAGCATTCACCTGGGCTTGCCTAAGGCCAGATAACAATGCCTAAGTGCTGAAATCAACTGCTCTAACATGCAATGTGTCTATCCTGAACAAGCCCTATGTTGTCTCAATGAAACTACATTTTTGGCTGCAAACAATGGCCACTAGGGCCTCCTTCATTGATCAAACAATTCTAGTAAATTAACCTTGGGCTCTCCACAAATAACACACAAAAACCCACGAAGGAATTGGCCAAACGTTGACCTTGGAATTTCAGCCCAATTTCCCCTAGCTCTTCCAGCTGCTGGGTGTTTCAACCCACCTATAAATAATACCTCCAAATGCTCCCAAAATGGCTGAAAACTCAACAAAGCTCCCTTCTGATATGCTCCCACTATATCATCCCCAAACTCGACCTCCTCTATGTGTGCCATGTGGCAAGGAAATGGATTATGCAAGCCTATCTAGTATCTATTGACGTTGCTCCTAGAACACACTAAAATGCCTCTAAATCGATATGAAACTAATGGAATTCCCTCCTAAGGTTAGAACTCGAAGTCCATCGAAGCAAGGGGTGAGATTCTCACCTGAAAATATCTTGTGCTCAACAATACATGTAGACTTGGCCTTCAACTCAAGTGTTGGTTAAGGTGAGTGCTCAAATGATCAAGAATGCAAAAAATGAGTGCCTCCTCCTCTTTTGTCAATGTGCCTCCCAATTACCCATGTGGGACCAGCCATCAAACTACCCATCATTTTCTCTCCAAGGAGTGCATATTTCCTATGGGGCCATATTTCTCCATGAGTGGTCCCCACCTTCCACCAACACTTCAATTTTCTTCCTTTTCTCTAATGTTTGGGCCTTTCATTAGCTTCAAAATTCAAGTGGGGCCCCATAACCCACGTTTCCTAAGTACAAACGAAAAATAAGACAAAATGGGAAAAATTGATATTTCCCCTTAGCAATATTGCTAAATGGGAATATCATAGGATGGTGATTAGGTTTCCTCCCTTGATACTAACAAAATCTAACCCACATCAATGATTGGAAAATCTCTTCATCAAGTGCATAAAGTATGTCAAAATGTTAATATTTAGCTATTGGGATATTTGAAGGGATATTTTGTGCTACCTCCCTGATATCATTGGAATCGGTAATAGCTAGTAGGGTACAACGTGGTATGGTTACATGGTTGATGTGGAACTAATATAGAATGATGTGGCACATTGACATGGTAGATGAGGTGTCATTGTGATGTGGCATGGAGCATAGTCCTTGAAGACATGGCATGATGACATGGAAATGACATGGTGGTTCACATTGCAAGGGGACACATCATGAAGTGGATAAGACTACATAGTAAGTGGTGTCTAGGATGGTTGTGCCATTGATGTTGGGTTAATGGATATTAGGTATTGTGAGATCTATGGAGTTACTACTGGTGTGGAGCCTCGATCATAACATAATCGATAGACTATCCATTGCCATAGTTAAAGAATGTTAAGTGACGTAGTTCAATCCCAGTGTGTCAGGAGGTTGGTGGTTGTGCATCAGGATATTGGGATAATTCATACAAGGTTTTAGGCATTCCCCTTAATAATGGAAGAATCAGAAACTCAATCAACTATAAATATGGGTATCCATCAACTACCATAAAGTATCAAGTGATAAAAATTCAATGATCAAGAGATTGGTGGTCGGATATCAAGAGGTTGGGTAGTTACTATCAAGCTTTCCACCCAATATAGATTGAGCCTGATATGACAACTAATATCAACATGGATGAGTGACATGGTCCCACAATAGATGTGGCTTAGTACAGTGTTGATGCATGGACATGGGTTTCCACGGGGTATTATATGAATGCTGATGTGGCACATGGAGTGGACAAACCTTTAAGTAAGCATAAATTTGATCTCGAAGCTCAATTCAAGATTAAATTTATATTATTGGAAATCCCTTGATGAAAAACTATGATGGAAATAATAGTGTCAGGCTTCAAGGTGGTTACAGAAAAGGAAATTTTGATAAACCCCATCTCCATAATTTAAGCTTGGAGGTCAGTTCTGGACACCTCATAGCCCTAATTAAGATTAGGGAGGATGGGTATATTACACACACCTCTAACACCTAGTTCTAAAGCTTATTGATCCCCATACATTGTCCTAATAATTTTCTACTAAGGATTACTAGAAAGATCAATAATTTGATCAACATCAATCCCCTCACCTACAACCATAGCGACCCCCTGCCTTGATTTTTCACCACCTTCTTTCACCTAATCAAACCTTCCTTTTGGGTACTATAGTACCCTTTTTATTGTATCCCTAAATTTAGGAAAACATTGATAAAAACTTCCCTATCATGATCCAAACCAGAGAGACCATTTGAAAAAAATTCATAAAGGTTTCCACTCCTTTTTGAAGTGTTGCTAAAACAATGCACATTGAAGTCGATGAGGCTTCGGGACTAGTACCACCAACCCTCTCATTAATTTCAATGGGAATTAAGTTCCCCTCCATCACATGTGAATCACTTTTCATATCTTGAAGGAAGGCAAGATCCAACCCTTTGTTTAACACCTATAAAAATAGAACGTCACTACCACATAGCAAATATACCTTTGAGACATTATCTTAGGGTCTATCAAAATAAGATTACCCCTTTATAGTATGCACAACAATTGAATCTTCAAATTAAACATCGTCCAAATAATCTACTAAAAAAAAAATGCATCCATATTAATGTACCATCAATAAAAAATTATAAATTATAATATAATATTTAAAGTTTAGAATAGATGATAATTTTATTTCGCATAGTCTAAAGAGCCCATTCTGACAAGATTATGATAAAATCCGGCATAAATTTTTGAAAATATAGGTTACAACTATGAAAACTTCGAGATTTTGGGTGCCCATAGGGTTCTTGATGGCATTGCATCTATTTCCACCATCAAAAAAGAAATTCAAACACTCCAACATCTGACTTTTTGGAGAAAAAAAATTACTGGATTCTGACAATAAATTTGTCGTCCATACGAATTTGTGGCATCTGTAGACAACACCATTTTTGTTATAAAATAAACCATCCAATTTATGTGAATTTATGAATGTTACATAATAAAGGTTAGTACACGTAAAAATTTTAAAAATATGGAAAATCTTCTATTGTGACACCATTTTCGCGACAATAGATGAATATTATTGCTCCTTTTTCACTTAGATAGTTAAGTACCTCTTCATCACCAATTCATTAATGGAAATTTTTTACACTCAAGATGATTGATAATGAAACATATAAGCCAACCACTCATATGGTTTAAAAACTAAAAAAGAATATCAATTTCGTTTGTGGTCATAAAAAAATTAGTAATCGTAAAATGTTCCTTTAGTTTCCATGGTCAAACTTATATGGTCCTTCTTGAATATAGATTTATATGATGTATATTCAATTTTAAATTTTATTCAATAATCAAACTAAAATGATAACATTAGTTCAAACAATATATTCAAATGTATTAATTAATGCAATAGAATTTTTAGTAAATATAATATAAAGTAATAATAAAATATATATATATCAAGAACAACTAAATGATAAAATTTAGGTCAAACATAATGGTGGCATTGCAACAAAAACATATTCAGAGGAAAGCCTAATGTGTGCCCAAGTGAAGGAATTGTTGGATATGCAACCCTTTATTGAAGGAGGGTTTTTGAAGGAGACATCGAGAAACACCTTTGTGGCACTTTCTAAATCTACTCTTCCGTCTTAGTGTGATGATTATGCCAAAGCTTGGAGGGTTTGGCTACCTTTTATTTTAATTTGCAATGGTAGCTCATAAATGTGATGCTCATAACTAAAGGACCTTGTTCTATTTTTTTTTTCTTGGTGCAGCAATGATTGAAACACAAAATAATACTTCAGTGACTTGGAGAGTTCGACTGCCTCTTCTTAAAATTTGCAGTGGTAGCTCATAAATATGATGCTCAAAGTTGAAGGTCTGACCCCGTTTCTTCCACTTTCTCACATGTTTCTCATTTCTCGAAAATTTTTCAGGGCATCAAAGGTTGTCACGGTCTTACGCTCTTAGACCTCAGTTACTCTAATTTATTTTTAGATATTTGTTAGTATTCTCTCTATGAAATCACTGATCCTTAGGGTTTGCTCCATAGATTTGGTATGGGACCTTAAGTTTTCCCTAGAGCTCCAAGTGGGTATTCCATCTTTCTTGCAATGCTTACTTTTCAAAGGTAAGAAACTCGACGATTATTCCCCTCTTTCAGTCTATAATATTGGTAAAGATGCCACTGCTTTTATGGCCCTTTGTTTATGAGAGGGGGATGTGGGAAATCCTTCCTCCTCATGATATTTTTATTATAAAGATATTTTCCATCCTCAGCCATCCTCAAAGGCAGCTCAATCCTCGGAAACTCTTGGGTCATTTCTGGTCGAAAAATATGAGGAAGTTCCCTCTTTAGAAATCTCTTGCCTTGATCTTGGGGATTGTTACACAACATTTTTTCACTGTCCCTGTAGTCCCAATTCCTTGATCCTAGAGGACCTCTATAGTGAACCCCGCATGCTTTGCCTTCATGGAGAAACTCCCATTATGTCCCTCTTCATGAGCAGATAAATTCCCTTTTGCACCATTTCCCTTGAAATTTCTGTTTTGCCCAGTTTACAAGGTCGGCACTAATGACCATTATCTCCCCTGCGCCGATGTGCAAAGATTAGCACTATTACCCATGCCGATTGGTGCGACTGAGCTGTGTTCCAGTCGCACCGATCCTATTATGGATTTTTTTTTAAATTAGAGCTAAAGCTTCCATCTCTAGAAGCTCCATAACGGAAGTCTAGTAAATGGTTTGGCCGGATGGGGTCAAGGATGACAGTTTGGGCTCCTTTCCCCTATAATTATGGAACTACGTCAAAGGACAATTCCTTCTCCCATGAGAAGAGGATCCATCTCCCATCCATATTTCCTATATAAACATCCCTTTTTCCCAAGCACAAACTAGTCATAGTTAGAGTGTTGGTTGAGTGTGAGTATACTATTTTGATTAGACAAGCAAGCTATTACTAGTTGTATCCATCTAGTCGTGTGAGGGAAAAGTGTGTTTGGTTTGGAGTGAAGCTTGAAGGGAAGAGCCTTTAAACTATTGTTATTTGAATCCATCATGGAGTGCTAGCAGAAGTGTGTGGGAACCTGGTCTTGTCAAAGGAAGACTGCGGCATCAAGATGAATGGTTGTAATCTCTCTTTGATATTAATACATGCAACTATCGATTGATTTCCTACATGTTTTGTAATATTACATATTTGTGTCTTAATGCTTCTTGACTCATTAAGTAGGTTGAATTGCAATTTGTCCATTATTATGTTTGTTTGTTGTTGTTGTTTACTTGTTTCAGGAGCTTGACGAAGGAAGCAAGAGATTGCTGGAGCGAGCAAGCAAGGACATCATCAAGCAGGATAAGCAACCAAGAGGTAGGCCCTCTTGATTGATTCTAACCTAAGGAAATATTCCATAGAATTTATTATAATTTTACTTCACCACAAATTGGCGGCTCCACTGGGATACCATGAGTCAACCTCTCGAGGTTCCTTGCGACCTCCTATTCGTTATCGCTCCCTTCCTGATAAGGGGAGAAAGCATCAATAAGATGGGGGACGCGCCTAGCTATCGGGGACATCTCGACTGGCCGCTCTGGTCCAACATCTAAATAAGCAAGAGAAATGTTATAAGCATGCGTATACCAAAAAAATTAAAAAAAATCAAAATAAAAAAGTTTTGATTTTTTACCTTCATCATCAAAGTCCTCTCCATCTGGTAAAGGAATATCTGGGTCTCCACGGAAATCAGTGTCATTGTACGACCAATCCTCCATGATGATATTATGTCGTCATAGGCATGAGAAGAATGTTAGTCGGTATGACATATGCTGACCCCCAGTGATCCTGGACATCAGATGACTCTAGTGGGCCATCTGTGGATCGCATGGCGCAGGAGGATCAACCTCAGTCAATTGATACTGGAATAGTGGAACTCATTCTACGAAGAAGGTCACAAGTACTCACTCGAAGCCAAATTTCTTTAGATTCCCGCCTTGGCCTTAGAAAACGGGTGCTTGATGTTCATCTTCATGGCCTCTACCCATTTGAAGATCATAGAAATTGTGTAGTAAATAGCATACAGGAACTTCAACTTGTTAGTATCATGTTCCGCCGAGGACCCTGCCACTCTATTGATAGTCAACAGAAGCACCCTCAGTGTCAGATCACGCACACTGGAAATCTGTATCTTCCCACTCTTGGATTTCAAGGCCTCAGGACAGTGCTTGGCAAGTAGGAAAGATATGCATACCCTGATCGTACGTGGCCCATACAAGTTCACTCGCTCACCTTTGCGAGACAGTCCAGTGATGAAGTAAATATCTGAAGTTGTCAACTCGAACTCCTGGTCCCCAATGACAAAAATCTGACGATTCATGTTCCAAAGGCTTATCAAGTTTCGAATTGCATCGATTGACCTCCCAGATCTCTCGTAATCTGCTCTAAAAAACTAGGGCAAAAGTGGGTAAAAAGTCTTCATTGCAAGGGTAAAATGGTAAATGGTAAAAATATATTTACTTTTCCCCTTTTTATTCATTTTTTCATGAAAATATTATGTTTTGTAAATATTTTTGACCTATTTTACCTCAAGTACTCAATAATACACTTTGTCTTACTTGTGCAGCAACAGGTGATGAATGTTTAGTGATGGAAATGAGTCACATTTCAGCTCTTTTCTCGACTCGTTAAACTCATATGAAAATATTGCCAAGTATTTTTTCCCTTTTTGACTCATTAAAGAGAATAAAAATGGGGGGTATTCTTTCAACTCTTTTCCAACCCTTTAAAAGCGAAAAGCTGGCCGAGCCCTTTGTCATTTCAAACTTGTTAACAGATGCGAAACTTTGTGCACCCAATATAAGCTTACCCCTTTTTCGGGCTAGGAGGCACCATTTACGAAAAAGGTACTCCTTGACTGAAATGGTCAAGCGGTTCTCTCAAGTATTGTTTTCTACCTTTTCAGGCTTGAGAGACACAAACATATGAAATGGGACCATGTGGAGTTTTCTTTACGTGTCTTTTTCAAACTCTCTAAACATGAAAAAGATACCAAGTTACACCTTTTTCGGACTTGTTAAACTATTAAACGACATCGGATTCATCACCATGACGAACATGAGCTTCTCCTTCCTAGGGCTCGTTAAACTTACTAGGTTGGATTCATCCAAAGGATGAACTTATAGTGCAAGCATATGCTATCCCCTTCAAGCTTGTGATTAAAAAATATTTGGGGTACTTGCTAGAAATGGTGGGGGAAAATTTGGAAATTTATCGAGTCGTGTCGGTAGCTTACTCTTGAACATGACACTCTTTGCTTCATGTTAGGTTGGGACATCCTCCTTTGTATCATTGACCTTCCTAGGTTTGGGCCATTCATTTTTGCCTTCCATTTGATCTCTGCCACGTCATTATGACCACCAATCCCATGGATCCAAAAGCTGCCAAACTTCCAATTGTGTCGTTGATATGTTCAAGAGTTGTCCTTCTGCAGTTACACTTACCTCTATTTCTCTGTATCATCCAAAATCATTTTGCATCCTCTCGTCTTGCGTCGATGATGTGGGATTCATTATGGCCCTCATTCAACACAGTCACTTTCTATCAACATCAACTCATTATCCAGGAATTTGATCGAGAGACTCCCTTCCAGTACCTTAGAGCTTGCATGCATTAATGGAAAGTTCTTCACACTCGACGATAATTTCACATCATTGGCTTGCGATCCATTGATTTCATGGGTGTTCGGCTTCAGTTCCTATATTCACATTCCATGAATTGTACTGATAGTAAATTGAGGGCCATTGTCATTATTGGTGGTTTCTCTCGTGCTTGTTAATAGTTTACATCATTGACTGGTAATCAAGCGACTTTCTAACATGTTCGACGTCAACACATATAGTCATATGCTAGAATCTATACTTTGATTGAGTCGTGTTGGAGCGCAAGACCCTGGACTATAAGTCTAGGTTGCGAAGTGGTGTGACATGGTTTATGATGATATGCATGTCTCTTTCAAATGATTGGATGCTACCAAACCATGGGTTATCATATGTGATCCTTCTCATTATTGGAGGGTTGCGACCATACCTTGGTTTCATTATGATTCTCTTTGACGGATGGTTGTGCCCATACCTGGATCCATTTACATGATCATTATTTGGATGGTTGCGTCCATGACATGATTCATGTATCATTTGACATAGATCTTAGTTTATGTATATGTATCTTTACTTGCTTGAAGGTTTTCTGATGACAGACCGGTTCCCCGCACTGATTTATAAAGCATTTCATCCCTCACTCTAGCTCGAACTTCACGCTTTAGCGGGCATATGTTACACAAAATTTTGTCATTGTCCCTGTACTCCTCGTTCCTTGATCCTGGAGGACATCTACAGTGAACCCTGCATGCTTTGCCTTCATGGAGAAACTCCCATTATGTCCCTCTTCATGAGAAAATAAATTCCCTTTTGCACCATTTCCCCTGAAATTTCTGTTTTACCCAGTTTACAAGGACGATGCTAATGAGATTTGTCTCCCCCATGCCAATGTGAAGAGATTAGCACTATTCCTCGCACTGACCGGTGCGAATGAGCTGTGTTCTAGTTGCGTCAGTCATGTTATGGAAAGTTTTTTAAATTAGAGTCAAAGCTTCCAGCTCTAGAAGTTCCGTAACGGAAGTCTGGTAAATGGTTTGGCCAAATGGGGTCGAGGATGATAGTTTGGGCTCCTTTCCCCTATAATGATGGAAATACCTCAAGGGATAAGTCCTTCTCCCATGAGAAGAGGATCCATCTCCCATCCATATCCCTATATAAACCTTCCTTTTTCCCAAGCATAAACAAGTCATAGTTAGAGTGTTGGTTGAGTGTGAGTATACTATTTTGATTAGACAAGCAAGCTATTACTAGTTGTAGCCATCTAGTTGTGTGAGGGAGAAGTGTGTTTGGTTTGGAGTGAAGCCTAAAGGGAAGATCCTTTAAACTATTGTTTTTTGAAGCCATCATGGAGTGTTAGCAAAAGTGTGTGGGAACCTAGTCTTGTCAGAGGAAGACTGCAACGTCAAGACAAATGGTTGTAATCTCTCTTTGATATTAATATATGCAATTATCGATTAATTTCTTACAAGTTTTGTAATATTACATATTCGTTTCTTAATGCTTCTTGACTCATTAAGTAGGTTGAATTACAATTTGTCTATTATTATGTTTTTGTGCTATTGTTGTTTACTTGTTTCAAGAGCTTGAAGAAGGATGCGAGAGATTGTTGGAGTGAGCAAGTGAGGACATCATCAAGCAGGATAAGTGACCAAGAGGTAGGCCCTCTTGATTGATTCTAACCTAAGAAAATCTTCCATAGAATGTATCGTTTGTGGCTAGACCCGTTATCAGGCTAGAGGAATTCGTTCGTGTTCGCACTTATAATTTTACTTCATCACAGGAACCTCCATCACCTCTATGTAGAGTTAGCCCTAATTTGTCATTTCAATTATGGCCCCACTCGGACAATCTTTACCAATGGATCCATTATTCATGGACCAAGAATTGCAAGGTTATTTTTTCCCCGAATACTTATTCATTGTGGTGTTTTTTAAATCAAAATAATACTATAAAATTTTATCTAAAGGGACCTAGGTATGGGTCAATGTTGGAATATTCCTAACCCCTTGGTTTCTAGATTTTGACCCTTCTACAACATTGATTACCAAGCTACCAACATGGTTCCAACTTCCTAATATGCCTGCTCACTTGTGGCACTACTTATTCTTTCAAGGCATTGGAAACTCCCTAGGTCGTTTCCTTACAACTGGCCCTTCTTGTAGGTTGCTACGTGTTTACACCTATGGCATAATCTGTCTTGAAATCAATATCAATAAAGGGCTTCTAGACCAAATCATTTTCAACATGGGTGATTTTCATTTGATTCAGGATCTGGACTATGAGAAAATTTCTTTTTTGTACCACTTCTATCATCAAATAGGCCATTTACATAATTCTTGCTTTATGTTCAAATCTCACCAAAAACGGAACATTCGAAATTCTAGAGCCAAAAATTGGAAGCCCTGCGATCCACATCCTATGGAGGGTGGGGTTTCCTCCATTTTAGACAAGGTTGAGGAAGGATCTAATGATGAAATGCATTCAATGGATAAGGTTTAGACTTCAACTCCTCAAAAGTCTCACGCGGGTCCTATTGTGAACCACGCTCATTCAGCAAGCACATAGATAGTGAATAATAATGCTTCTTTGGATGCATTGAAGAGAGCTCATGAGTCAGATTATTTGGAATTTGATAAGGATTCTCTTTCAATATGTAATGATAATCTTTAGACCGCTTTGGTAAACTCGCCTTTAGAAGGTTGTGTCAAGGTTTCAAAAAAGAAAGGAAAGAAAGCCCGCTCAGAGGACATGCCCCAATTTGGTTGATTCTCTTTTGTAATTGTTTCTTATGTTCCTCTATGTCTTCTTTCCTATTCTCACTCCTATACACCTTAGCTATGTTCCTATAAGTATATGGCACATTGTGCTACAAAAAGAGTCATGATTGTATATGATGTATTTCAATTATGATTGATCAATTGAATCTCTAAAGCTTACAAAAAAATAAAATAAGATATATATATATATATGTGTGTGTGTGTATTTATCTTATGAAATAGTGGCTTGCAGAAATGTTTGGTAAGTAGCTAAAGAGTTAAGGAGATTCAAATTTCCTTCACAGGTTAGTAAAGACTTGTGTATCATCAAAAAAATTATGGGCATATCCCTATCTTATTAGATTTAATACTTTTAGAACAAGTTTTAAAGCTCTATTAGAAATTCTCAAAGTTCAGGGATGAACTCTTGAAATTTTGGATTGGCTCCTCTATGGGTTTTGAGATCATATGGAAAAACTTTGGAAACTTGGGGATGGGAATCCTTAACCCTTACCCTTGGTCACATGGCCACCAAGAAAAGGGCCTATTGGGATATCAAGCCTTGGGTATTTGGCACTCACTAAAATACAAATGCAAAACCCCCAATACAAATGTTCTTTTCTATCTGTTGACAGACAAGAATCATCCTATCATTTGTTGATATGAAGGATGTTGGCATCATGATACTAGAGTGTCAGACTAGTTAGAGCTAAATATTAGGAGATGTGGCACATGGGCTGGATAGGTCTTTAATTGAGCATAACTTTATACCTGGAGCTCGGTTCAAGATCAAATTTATATCATTGTGACTTGCCCTTAACTAACAGAGGATGACAAAAATATCAATATCAGGTTTTGAGGTGGTTCTAGATAGAGGAATTCTACTAACCCCATCTCCATAATTTAACATTGGAGGTATGGTCTAGAAACCCCATTGCCTTAATTATGAATTAGGGAGGTTGGGTACAACCAATTCTAAAAATTATCCATCCCAACACATTATGATCCCAAAATTTTTGTAATAAGGGTTACTAGAAAGATCAAGAATTTGATCAATACCAATCCCCTCACCTACAACCATAGCAACCCCTGCCTTGATTTTTCACCACCTTCTTCTTTCACCCAATCAACCCTTACTTTTGGACACTAGAGTACCCTCATTATTGTATGCCTAAATTGAGGAAGGCATTGATAAATACTTTCTTATCATGAG
The DNA here is from genome assembly GCA_031772625.1 of Pinus tabuliformis. Lineage (NCBI taxonomy): Eukaryota > Viridiplantae > Streptophyta > Pinopsida > Pinales > Pinaceae > Pinus > Pinus tabuliformis. Next base: position 337,698,003 of record CM062811.1, read on the forward strand.
CCACACTAGAGTCGCCATTTGAAAAATCTTCATAAGGGTTTCCACTCTCTTTTGAAGTGTTTTAAAAACCAATGCATATTGAAGTCAATGAGGTTGGGGACTAGTACCACCAATCCTCTCATTGATGTTAATGGTAATTAAGTTACCCTCCATCACATGTATAGTACCATTCAGATCTAAAAGGAAGTCGAGGTCCAACCTTTTGTTTAACACCTATGAAAAAACACTTTCACCACCACATGGCCAATCTACCTTTAAGATATTATCCTGGGGTGTATCAAAATAAGATGACACCTCTATAGGATGCACACAAAATGAATCTTAAAAATAAACATCATCCAAATAATCTACCAAAAAATAAAGTCATCCATATTTTTTTTTTACATAGTGGGAAAACCTATCATAACTTAGTTGTCAAATCATAAGTGAGGATAACCATCTTTAGCTACTAACCGCAAATGCAAGCTGAATCATCACCATTATTTAAGGAAAACCATGCCACTTGGAATAACCTGCTAGTGGTTCGTAAGGGGGAACACTTGCACTCTTTCCAGATACCTTTGGGTCTTGGGTCATTAACCTGTTTCCTTACGTCTGAGGAAGATGAGCTCTTAGCCAAGAAAAAGTAGTTTTAAGACATACTCCAGACCCTAAAGTCATCCATCTTAATATACTATCAATAATAAATTATAACTTATAATAATAATTAAAATTAAAAATCAATCATAATTTTATTATAAACAAATTTTTTATAAAACAATCCATAACGAGAAGTTTCGATGTATCACAAGTAATTGAAAAGATGAGGAGAGAGTAGGAAGTGGAGGTCCAAGCTAGGGTAGCAGGCGATAATGGCTAGCTGCTTCGTGGACACTGCAGAAGGGTGCAGCTTTTTGTACCAGTACTGCACACGTCCCCATCATCACACGTGCAGGCCTCCTACGTTTTACCATGGGTGGTTTTGGGGTTTTTACTCTATTTTCTTTTACCTAATCGCTCGTTCCCACTTTACAGCTTCACTGTTTGACCTCTGGCCTCCCTTGTCGGTTTCTATCGCTTTGCTGCTCCTCCCTTTGGTGGTTACCAAGGCAGCTAGTGTTGGTTTTTACCCGAACAACAATGGACCTAGATATAGTGGATTATTCAGAAGAGGAAATGGTGGAGGACTCCATCTGGACTTTGCAACCTACTACGTTGGGGACCATTTCATTTGGCGAGGATTTTCATGAGACAATTTCTAGATTCCCTGCGTTATCTAGACCACCAGACCACCAGCTCATCCTACCGGATGACCCTACTACCTGGTCGTCGGTCTCAACTCCCCTGTTGTCCCCGACGACCTTAGGGTTTGCTACAGGTTGCCTTAACCCTAACCCTTCCTTCCCGGGCCCTGGACAGTTTTATCTCCCCAGTTTTTCTGTAAACTGTCCCTCCCCCCGTGCCCCTCCAGTTTCCTTGACTCCTCTAACCCCGCCATGCACTTCCCCTCCCCCCTCTAGCAGTTTCACTGATATTCCCCCCTTGCAGAAAGTCTCCCCTCTGCTTCTACCCCTCCCCCGGTGATTCCCCCCTCCTAGGAGCGCTCCTCAAAAGGTCGTGGGAACCCTACAACAGAGGATAGGACAGCATAGAAGACATGGTGCTTCAGAACAAAGGAGCTGGACTCATTCCTCAGCTTGGAGGAAGACATTCGGCTGGGAGAGACCATGGATTTTGCCGATAGGGTACTGGTTGGAAGAATACGGGGACGCAACTACACCACAGCCCAACTGAAATCTTGGGTTTCGATGGTCTGGGGGAACCACTTGGTGGAGCTGCCTACTGTGCAAATGTTCGTTAAGGGCTGGTTTGCTCTCATATTCTCTAGGCCTAACCTCACGAACTGGGTACTCTCATCGTATTGGCATTTTGAACATGCCTCAGTCCTACTGAAGAGATGGTTCCCCCTTTTCGATCCGGACACGGAGCAACTCGGAGTCGGCCGATTTGGGTAAGGTTTCTCAGCCTCCCCTTGCATTTTTGGTCAGATGACATTTTCAGACATATTGGGAATTCAATCGGCACTTATATGGAATCAAACAAGTCATATCTATCCACGGGAAAGATGGAATTTGCGAGGATACTGGTTCATATGGACACTCGAGGGGGTCTGCAAGAATATTTAACGATACAATGGAGGTCTTTCACACGGAAGCAGCCCCTGGATTATGAGGGAATACCATACAGATGTTGATGCTGCCATAAAGTGGGGCACGTGTACAAATATTTTCCTCTGGTTAACAAGCGAGTGCAACCGCCAGTGGAGAACGTGCTAGAAGACCGTCCCCCATGGGAGGAACCTCCATCTGCTATCAAGGAAGTTTAGGGCCCTCCAAAACTGACCAATGCAGATAAGGACCACGAGAAAGACTACAGGAAGAAGCATGGGAAGGCTCCTCTTCGGCCTCCCTCTCTGCCTCTAACCAGAGCACGAGTGGCCATAGGGGATGCTCACACCACGAGTATGTCTTCTCTCTCCCTCTCCTCTGTTATTTCTACCAATGTTACTTCTGTTATGCCTTCTCTTTCCAATCATGTCTATTCAAATGTTCCCCCAGATCTCCCATTATGCGCACCCTCTCTCCCCCCCTCTGGACCTTCCCTTCTATCCCCCATGGTCCAGCAGTGCACTATTGCCCCCCCCCCCCCCCCCCCCCATTTTCTCCTTCCCTCAGCCTTCTCTCTCAGAGGCTTCCCTTTCCCCTCTCCTAAACCCTGAGTATCTCGAACCCCGTTACCCCCTCTGCTCTCGGATGCACCCTCAAGGGTTTGATTCTATTGCCTTTGAGGCCATTGCCTCCCCCCCACCCTCTCCCAAGTCTAGAGGGTGACCCTACCACCTCTCTAAATCCAAGCATTAGGCTGGAGAGGAGGTTGCCTCTGGCAAGCAGAAAAATTTAAATTGGGCTCTTAGAGTGGAGCAAGCCCCTCTCCCCCCCCTCCATGAAGCTCCTCTCTTTTAATTGTCGTAGGATGGCTAGCCCGGACAAGAAACTAGCCCTCAAGAATTTATTTGTCTCTGAGCAGGTCGACATCATTTTCCTTCAAGAAACCCTTGGCTCTGCTTCTGTTGTATCCTCCCTTCTTGCTTCTTGGCTCCCAAGATGGTCTTTTCACTCTCTCGATGCCTCAGGTAGATCAGGGGGTTTATCCCTGGGCATTTGTAATAGATCTATTAAAACTTTGAGAGTATGGGGAGGCCGAGGCTTTCTGGGTGCAGAAATATACTCCCCATCCCTAGAATCATAATTCCGGATCCTCAATGTGTATGGACTCTGTCAGGACAGGATGGCTTTTTGGAGACCTCTCCTCAACTCGTCTCTTCTTCCCCAAGATAATGTTATTATAGGGGGCAATCTCAATTTCTCTCTGGGATACTCATAATCCTAGGGCAATCATGCCCAAGTGGATGCTTTGATGGGTATTTTTGAGAACCTCTTGGAGTCCCACAGTCTCGTCAATGTCCCTTCAACAAAAAAGTAGCCTACTTGGAGGAATAACAGAGTGGGAGAAGCCAGTTTGGCTAGAAGACTTGATCGCTTTCTTACTAAAGAAGGCCTGATCAATGGAGGACACTGTATTAGACAATGGGTAAGCTCGGGTGGGCTGTCAAACCACCGCCCTATATACTTAGAGATACAGGATGTCATTAGTAAGCCAAAGGCCCCTTATAAGTTCAATTCTACCTGGCTACAAGATATGGAATATATCAAGCTTGTGACAGACTTCTGGAAGGCACACCCTCCTGGTGCATCGGGGGACATAACTCAGAACTTCCTCCTCAATATGAAGGAACTGAAGAGCCTATCTAAGTCTTGGGCTCAGAAGAAAAAGGAGGTGGACGATTTATCCCTCCAGGAGGCGGAGAGGGCTATACTTTCATTTGAGGAGGACACAGGAGGTGTCTTGAGGACCCAAGAACAGAAAGAGGCCTACAGTGTTGCGCTTCAAAAGAGAACCCAAGTTCTATCAAATAGAGAAGCGAATTGGAGGCTCCGGAGTAGGGCTATCTAGCTGAAGGAGGGGGATGATAATACTAAATTCTTCCATAAACATGCAAATGGTAGAAAGGCTATCAATACTATCTGGGAACTAAAGGATTCAGAGGGTAGATCGGTTCAATCCTTTAGAGAGTTGGCTACTTTAGCTTGCTCACATTTTCACAATATTTATAAAGCTCCTCCTTATGCCTCCCTGGCTGAAGTGATGAAAACCGTACAACTTTTCCCATGATTTGTTGAGCAGGAGATGGAACAGGAGCTAGTGGGAGAAGTATCTGTGAGAGAGCTATAAGATACTTTAAAAATGTTGAAGAAAGAAAAGAGCCCAGGACTGGACAGCTAGACCGTAGAATTCTATGTGACTTTCTTTGAGGTGCTGGGGGCAGACCTCCTGCAAATTATTGAGGAGAGCAGAAAGAGAGGAAGGATCCCAAGCAGCTTGAAGGCGACATTCATCACCCTCATTCTAAAATCTGACAAACCCTCCTCTTTTGCTGGTTTCAGACCCATATCCCTTTGCAACTGCATATACAAAATTATAACCAAAATCATTACTAACCGCTTGAAACCTGACCTATCGCTCCACATTTCCCAAGAGAAATTTGCCTTCTTGCATAATGGACAAATCCATGAGGCCATTAGGACGGCTTAGGAACTCCTCCATTAAGTCCAGTACCAGAAAACAAAAGGCATGATCCTGAAGATTGACCTCTCAAAGGCTTTTGATAAAATCAACTGGCTATACCTTCGCATGCTCCTTACCCATATTGGCTTCCACTATCCTTTTATCAAATGGATCATGAGCTGCATAATTGATATTCCCTTCTGTGTGTTAATAAATGGCTTGGCTTCCCCTCTTTTTCATGTAGAAAGGGGACTCAGACAAGGATGTCCCCTATCCCCACTTTTGTTCCTCCTGGTCATGGAGGGCCTCAACAGATTTATTCATGAGGAGCATAGGAATAGGCGCTTAAAAGGTATAAAAGTTATTGATTCCCTTTCCTTGACTCATCTATTTTTTGTGGACGACATCCTCATCCTTCTTGATGGTAGCCTGAGTGACCTCACGGCTCTCCACCAGGTCAAGGGGGTCTTTCAAAAGGCCACAGGAATGGTTGTAAATGAATCCAAATCTACCTTTTCTGTGCTCGGTTGTGCTCAAAATGAGCTGTTATTTGCACTCAAGAGATTCCCCTTTTTCACTTATCCGTTTGAAGAAGGCCTGAGATACTTGGGATACCGTTTGAAGCCATTTGGCTACAAAATTGCAGACTGGATCTGGCTGATCACAAAGGTGGAAAAGCGCCTGAATATATGGTACCATAAATACTTATCCAGGGCCAGTAGACTAATCCTGATTAAAGCGGTCCTGGAAGCAACCCCAGTCTACTGGATGTCCCTAGCATGGATCCCTAGAGGCATCCTGTATAGGCTTCAGAAAATATGTTGCAGATTTTTATGGAAGGGGAACTAGACAGGTAGAATTTTTGATTTGACAAGATGGGAGACTCTGGCATTGCCTAAACATTGGGGGGGGGGGGGGATTAAGAGGCAGGATTTTTTCTTAAAAGCGCTAGTGGCAAAGCTGGGTCGGCAGCTACTCAACAAAGATAGCCTTTGGACGAAGGTAGTAACTTCGAAATATATAAGCCTCGTTAACTCACTGGATTGGATTCGACATGATCAAAGAACATACTGGAACATATCCAACATTTGGAAAGTAGTAAACAAAGCAAAGGACCTGATAAGGAACGGATTGACTTGGCGAGTTCACTCGGGCTCAAATGTGCGTCTGGGAGTGGACCCATGGGTGGGGTGTGGCAATGCTCACAAACTCCCCAAAGAACTGAGACTCCATCTAGATGAACAGGGGATTTCTCATCTCAGTCAAATTGCAAATAGTGAGCGATCCTCCTTAGCACAACAGGCCTGGAAATTGGGAGCAGCCCTAAATATTCCCATACAGTGGCAGCAAATTTGGAGCCTCTACATTACAGCGTTAACGGAGGCTCACATCAGGATCATGGAAGGGGAAGATGAGCTTATTTGGGCTTTTGTAAAACATGTTTACTACGCACCTAAGACCGGATACCTGGTGCTCATGGAACCTTTTAAGCCACCAGACTCCAAGATAAGATGGAACCTCCTCTGGAAACTCAAAGCTACCCCCAGAACAAAGCTACTCATATGGTCCATCTTAAATAACAAGGTCCCTACGAGGGAAAATCTGATGAAGCGATCTTTTGCTGGACCGTTCTAGTGCCACCTCTGTAGATGTAGCAATGAGGACACAGAACACCTCTTCCTAGATTGTCCCTTGGCATAGGATCTTTGGAATGGCATCCGGACAGCTCTTTCCATCAGGCCCAGCTGGCATGGGATAGCAGTAAAGGAGGCGTGGACCTCTTGGTGGAGGGATACATCTGGAAAGGAAAGGAACCTGCCTCTGCTAATCTGCTGGGCGATTTGGATAGCCAGGAATGAGATAATTTTCATGCAGAAGGTCCCTCACTAGCCCTCCATACATAACAGAATCGTAGCAGATTATCATATGATCCCTGAAGAGTCCCAAAAAAACCAGACAAGGAATGTTGAGATAGAGGTCATCAACAAATCAATCCCTTGGGCTTATTTCGATGGTTCAACTCAGGAGACAGGCTATGGTGGGGAAGTGATCCTATACTTATCCAAAACCCATTTTTTCAAAATTCAAATGGGACTAGGCCGGGGAACCAACAACTATGCCGAGTTGATTACCGAAAAAAAAATTATCCTTTTCGCCTTACAAAAACATTTCTCCAACCTGCAGCTTTCTAGTGACTCAAAATTGGTTATAAACTGGATCAACAAAAAATATACATGTTTTTCTTTCACTTTGAGGCATATACTGGATGAGATTCACATACTTGTCTTGCTTTTTGACTCATTCACTTGTCATCATATTTGCAGGGAGCGGAACACCTCTATTGAGTACCTATCCAAAGAAGCAGTGATCAAGGATGACAACTCTTGGATGATCTGCGAAGATTTGGATGGGATCGTGTATCAGCATTATCACAGGCCATTCGTAGACCCTGAAGCACTATAAGAGCGACACTGGAATGAAAATTTTTAACTCAGTTTTTTGATGAAAAACATATATTTTTGTTTATCTTTTTTATATTTATGTAAATAGTTGGTTACTCTTTATCCTCTGAGAAGAGGACAGAAACTTATAAGTTATAAGTGTTTTTGAACTATATGTACTCCCTGCGAGGAGGAATGCACAATTTTCTTACATTTTTGGTTGGATAGGCAGTGCCAGATCAAAGTAATGCTTATGCATATACAGAATGTAATTTTCATCTTTATTAATGGAAATTACGACTTTTTCCACGGAAAAAAAAAAAAAAACAATCCATCAATTTATCTGAAAATATTTATTATAAAATAATCAATTTAATTTCTATAAAATTTATTAATATTATATAATAAAAATTAATTCATATAAAAATTTGAAGAATATGAAAAAACTTCTTTTGTGACACCATTTTAGCCACCATGGATGAATAACATTGCTCCTTTTTCCCTTAAATAGTTAACTACCTCTTCATCACCAAATATTTAACGGATTTTTTTCACACTTTCCAGAAATGATATCATCACTAATAAAAGAAAAAACAAAAAAGCAAACCAATTTTGTCGGTGGCCATAAAAAGTTAGTAATATTAAAATGGCCCTCTAGTTGTGAGGGTCAAACTTATATTGTCCCTCTAGAACATAGATCTATAGGATGTATATTCAATTTATATTTGAATTTTATTCATTAACCGAACTTACTTCAATCAATCTATTTAAATGCATTACATTATTATAATATAATTTTTTTAATAATATATATTTAGTTGATGATATTTATTTATTCTATGATACGATGGGGTAAGTGGCTGAGTGAAAGGCATTGGAATTAATTTTGTAGGTGAGTAAATATTTATGTATCATTAAAAGTTTTATGGACATATCTTCATTTTATTAGATTCAATCTCATATTTTTAGAACAAGTTTGAAAGCTCTATCAAAATTTTTGAGATTTAGAGATGGACTCTTGTAATTTTTGGGATTGACTTCTCTATGGATTTTGAAATCCTATGAAAAGAGTAGAAATTTTGGGATGGAAGTCCTTAGATCCCACCCTTGGTCACATGGTCCCTAAGAAAAAGTGGCTATTGGGTTATCAAGTCCTGAGTATTTGAAACTTCATTGAAATACACATGCAAAAACCTTGATAGGGATGTTCTTGTCCAGTCAGTTGATAGATAGGTATCTTCTCATCATGTTATAGACATATTTGGGCACTGCAATCCCAATCACATATGTCCATAAACCAAGGGCTCCTAAACCCCTAAAAGTGTCGTTTCATACCCTAAAGGAACAAGGTCAGCTAATTACATCATCTCCCAGAAGTTCTCCATGAAAAACTACTCAGAACTGGTCAAAACAAGACCATACAGACTGCTCCATCCATAGGGTGTGATGCATCTCACCTATTACACACGGGGGGTGCGATGCATACTGGAAATCCCTTCTGTAGGGTGTGATGAGCGAGAGCAGAAAAATGGCAGAGGCAGTTTGCTAGGTGGAAACCCAGAGAATCTTCTAGAGATTGCTCATATGACACTTGCCTCTCTGAATTCACCCAGGCATGAGTAAGAGATCTGAAATCTCCAAGTGGAACCAAGAACTATCAGTGAAATGACACTAATCAAAATCCCAAAAGCTAACTCGCCCTCCTGTAAACGTCTATATATGGATCCCTCATCCAAGAGATCTAGAGGCTGAAATTTTGTAATTTGCAAGGAAGTGCTATTGGTTTTGAAGACATTGTTGGGTGATCTTGCTTTGTATGAGGTGAAGAGGGCTTTCATGCTAGGAGGATGATGCTGGATCAGACAGCCTGGTTGTAATCCTCTCTTCTACTACTTCTAACAATAAAGATATTTGAGTTTTCCTCCATATGCTTGTATATCTCTGAATCTTGTTTATGTATGCATTTATATGGTTAATGTACATCTGATCCTACATTATTTATGGTTATAGATCTCTATGCTTTGATGGTATTTTGCTGCCTTGACTCTACAGGTATTTTTTGAAGCAAGACAAGCGAGAAAGGAGTGGCAAAAGCTTCATCAAAGGAGAGAGGAAACAAGCAAGGAGACTAGCGAAAGACTGAGGTTGGTGCTCTTTGCTTCTCTCTCGTCTATCTCTCATAAAGGAAAATACAAGCAACTTTAATCTATTTGTTTCTAAGATAGCTACCCATCTTAGTGGGACTAGTAGCTCTGAATGGACACTAGTTTTCCCGATAACAAAATGGCGACTCCACTAGGGAATGAATAGTTTGTTTGTTTTGTTACTATTGTTTGCTTTATAAACCACAAACGGACCCTGAAGTTAAGCCATCTAGCCTTCGAACTGCTTTTGTTATGTAACTGCAAAGTAGATCAATGCTGCTTCAGTCAATCTCCAGGTTGTTTTATGAACTAAACATCTAGCTTGCAAACATCCTAAGTGCCCTGGTGGTAGCTCAAATAACCTCATTAGATCAGCCCCTATACTTTGTGTTTACTGACTATCATTAGCTAAGCTTAAACCCCTGAACTTAGCTGCAAACTGTGAGTGAAAACCAAGCACATTCTCATCCCTGGACCATTGCACTATCTCTTCTTGGCAACCTAGATGCATTGCACCTCCCATGTGTTGCAAGTGAGATACATCCCTATTTCCCTGTGTTACAGGTGTGATGATTGAATGAGACTTTTTCTGCCTCCAGATTTTGGTTTTTTCTTCATTGTCTTCAGCTTTATTCAGTACTTTTGCTGTCTGTGATCAGTATATCTCTGTTGAAACCATCTTCCTTTGCATTATTCAGCCTCCATTAGAAGGAATTTTGAATGTTTTTTATGTATTTTTCATCATTTACAGTTCTCCTTTGCAAATATTAGTTTAATCGAATTGTCGTCTTTTGATTTGAAAGTGTTGCAAGTGTCATTTTCAGTCAAGAAAAAGAGTGTCACAAAGAATTCCTCTTTTAGATAGTCGATTACACTTTTTCCATTATATTTGTTTGGATCATTAGTATTTCAAGTGTCGAAAGAAATTTTAAATTTGAAATCGCAAAGTGTCGTCTTGGCTTTACTTTCGTTTTTTGAAAAGAAAATTGTTAGTACTATCGCTTTGAAAGAAGATTTTTCAGATCTATACTTTGTTTTCTTTTTGTCATTCTCACATTAAGGAAACTAAGAAACAATACATGCATGTGCATTTGCATTAAGACTGCATGCTGAAGTTGGTTTAGGAAAGGTGCATCTAGTGTGTGCTCTCTACTCTATGTTGAAAGAATTTCATTTCTCTTTCCTTAGTAGCTAGGGTTTTCATTGCAAAAAGAAAGTAAACGATTGTTTACCATCTTAGATTGCATATTTAGGAATTGTATATCTACATCACGCGGTGAACCTTAAAGGAAAAATTCTTAAGAAAGATCAATTGTAAAATAAACTTCAATGAACATAAAAACACTTTGGAACCTAACGCACAACATTTAGAAGTCTAGGCTAGAGACATATTCTAGCGTCATAGAGCCTGGTAACTATCGCTTTCATCGCAGGTTGGGTGATTTCTCCTCTTTGAGATGACAAGTTCCAGTACGGACTTGTGCTCCCACATACCGTCGAGTATATATTGGGAGACCACAATAGGCTACATCCTTTATCCTTAGGAAGCTGTGTTTGCCACCTTATCGATCGCAATGCACTGAACACAGCATTCGAGAAGATTGACTGCTGTACCGTAAAAAGTATTCTACAGTTTTGTGATTGGTTTGGTAATCCCTCTGTCTAGATTTCAGGAGTATTCACTTATGTTCATTTTCAGACTCCTTAAAAGAAAAGGTCCATCTGAGCACTTGTCACTTCAAGCTCATTAAAAATCAAAGGCGACTAGATTCATCTTTAGATTTTTCTCGACTCTTAAAAATTGAAAAAGCAAGTTGTGTCAAAGCGTCATAAAATTTATTTTAATCAGAATAACTTCACTGTTCCCTCGTTGGTATTTAGGTTGAGAAATGGAGTCTACCAATCAAGGATTTCCCCTTGGGGGAAATCCTAGTCCATTCTCCTCTTGGGGAGATGTTGGTGCTCCACACATGGCCACATTGTCCCTTCCAGGACTCACAATTGGCCTTCCAGTATGGCTTTTCCTAACCTCTGTCATTCAAAACACCACAATTCCTCAGCAATCAAATCAGAAATCAGATGAAGTTGCTCCCCAACCTTCTACTTTGTTTGTTTCTCCCTCTCCTTCTTCCTCTTCGCTTGGTGAAACTAGCAATGCTAAAAACCAAGTAACTGAGAAGAAGAATAAAGGGAAGGAGAAGAAGAAGAAGCAGCCAACGGCGAAAGGGGCAACCATACGTCATTTGGAAAAAATCCACACACTGCACCTTCCAAACCTAAATCTCCATGTGTCATTTGCAAAGGAGACCACTATCATCGAGATTGTACCTGCATCCCACGGATCTTGAGGGACTAGTCTCTCCGATTGCACAATCCGGTGTCTTCAACCGCTGACGATCATGTTGAGAGCATGCCTTCAACTAGTGAAAACGAAGTCAATGGACAAAAAGGAAGATCCAAATTTCCTTGTATACAGTGTTAAGGAGATTGTGCCCTCCACCATTGTCCCTTCCTAGATGAAGCTAAAAGAGTCTTGGATAACCGTCATGCGTCACTGCAGCGACTTCCTCCTGGATACAAGAAACTCTTGCCGAGTCCATCACTAGTTGAAAACCCGACTGACACACCGTTGTTGTCAGTCGAAGCACCTATCATTGAAGATAAACCCTCTGAACCCACACCAGACCAAAGTCAACAGGTTGAGACGACAATCGACCCGATCTTGTCTTCAGAGGGCCCACCTTCAAATGATACTGTCACCAAAGAGAATGAGAACGACACCGTTCAGATTCTCTTCGTAAACACAGACTCCGATGAGCATGGGGGAAATCTACCTATTCCCTTACCACAAGAAGGAAGCTCGTCGGAGATTTATCCGGCCGTTTATTCAGTCCCACCTCCAAGCAAACTAGTCATTTCCTTCAATTGGAATCTACTAGGTAGACCCTGCCTACCATCTAATGTACCGCTCTAAATCATAGTACAGGCTTACAGAATGATTATGGTTGGTACTATTATAGATGAAGGGGCTTCTGTGAGAATCCTTTCCTCAACTGCTTGGAAAGCACTTGGTTCACCATTGCTTCTGCCTGAGATTCGAAATATGACAGGCTTCAACAAAGGAACCAATCAACCGTTAGGGATCCTTCCAAATTTGCCTATAACTTTGAGAAGGAAAGCCATTCATCTAAATGTGAAGGTAGTCCAAGGACCTGTAGATTACAATCTACTCCTTGGACGTGACTACATTTATAGCATGGGAGCCATTGTCTCCTCACTCTTCCAAGTGATGTGTTTTCCACATGAAGGCAGAATGGTCCACCTAGTTGACCAGCTTTCATTCCCTGGTTCAAACACAGCTATTAGTCAAATGCCATCCCTAAATGGTCTTTCTACACAAGGAAAGTCTCATTAATCTCTAGTCCATCCACCTGATGATCGCGACTAATTCAGTGATTGTGACTGAAACATGCACCCTGGTCTATTTCGACAAGAAAACCCCAGATATAAGGTAGGTTTTCGAGTAGGAATATGACTAGTCTGACTATCCTGTCCATTTAGGAAAATGGATCAGACCGGAAAAGGATTCCCCCGTCAAAGGTTAGGTGACTGGAACTTGAATCACCTTCGTCCATTTCGATGTACAGAGCCGAGGAAGTGTTTTTTCTGCAAAAGTGGATTAAACAATCTTACTAATGCAAGAACTTCCATATGGTGACCTGGAAACTCTACTTTATACCTGGGGGCATGCAAACCTTTTTGCATGCAAGTAAAAAGCGACCATTTATTTTCTTAGTTTGTAGGATCTTAATCCTTTAAACTTGTAGGTTGGTCGTTCCTAGCTTGCATAACAAAAGGCTCCAGAGAAAAGTTTCGAATGGTGCAAGCTCCCTAAAAAATGAACCTATCGATGAGGCATCTTTATTATACAACTGGCACGAGCAGTTTTACGCAAAGTTCAAGCTCGTTAAAAAATAAACCTCGCCATGAGCAGTTTTACGCAAAGTTCAAGCTCGTCAGAAAATAAACCTAGCAATGAGAAAGTGTTTCCATAGAGTTCAAGCTCATTAAAAAATGAACCCCACCTCCGGTAAATAACCATTTTGATCACATGACTATCAGCTTTTGAACCTTGGTCATGTTCTTACCATCACCCCCACTCTTTTTTAGCTGATCATACGTCTCCATTTGATTGTTTACCCTTTTGAGGAATAGTTGAATCTATTAGCCACCTTCTTTACACTCTCGTGATTGAAAAGTTCCAAACCTTACCTGGAACCAGTTGCTATCCAAAAACATCACTCGTTCATCAAAAAACAAGTCTCCTTTAAGCTCTTTCATCTGACTCGTAAAATCTGAAAAGAGTGTCGAGCAATTGGCCTCTCCAGCTCGTTAAAGCGATCAGAAGTGCCATCCCTCCTCTAGATTTTAATATTTTTGGAACGACGGATTATTACACAAAAAGATCAAGCGCTTGTCTTGTTCGGCTTGTTAAAACTATTGAAAAGTCATCCCTTTCGTATTATTTTACACTTTTTCGAACTTAAGGGATTACATTATGAAAAAGGACCACCGGAGTTTCCTTTACGTCCCTTTTTAGACTCTCTAAAATTGAAAAGGACCGAGTTATCTTTGTCGTTAAACTCATTAAAATAATAGCGACAAACTTGTCCATGCAGACAAGAGCGAGTTTCACTGTCGCTAGGCTCGTTCAAACATAGCGACGGGTTTTCCCGAAGGGAAAATTATAGAACAAGCATATGTTATCCTCCTCAAGATTGACAAAAATAAAGAGGTACTGGTCAGCAGTGACTGGGGAAAAAGGGAAGAAAACTTGAATAGCTTCATTGGTAGCAGGTCACTCTTGAACATGACACTTTCACTCCATCACCATGATTGAGTTGGGTTGGGTTATTCCATTTGCCGGCCATATCACCATTGGTCCACTGTACCATCCACCTTGGGGTTAGTGCTAACAACCCATTTCAGTGTCGCCGGTATGTTCAAGAGAAGTCACTCAGAGAATTCACCAACCTAGCCAACGTCTCATCCATTGCAATACCTTCACTCTCCATTTTTCATGAACGCCACCTTGAACCTTATATCATCAGATCGTTTCACCTCCACAAAATCATTTGCTCCATTCCGTGTCGTAGATGTGGGATTCATTAAGGCCCTCCTACGAAAAGTCACTTCTTGTCGACATCAGCTCATTATCCAAGAATTTGACTTAGGAACAACCCTTTCAGTACTTTGACGCTTGCATGCCTCAATGGCAAGTTTCTCACTTCCGGCGACAGGTTTACATCAATGGCCTTCGACCGAAAGATTTTACATGGTGTTCAACATCAACTCATGTATTCACACCACGTGAATTGTACTGCAGTACCTTGAGGGTCATCATCATTATTAGTGATTCCTCTCGCGCCTATTAACAGCTTACATCATTGGATGGTAATCAGGCGATGTCTTTCCATGTTCGACGTCAGAACATCTTTTCACATGGATCGACTTGTACTTCGAACGAAGATTGAATGAGTTTGAAGACCCCGGAACTAGTTTCATCCATCCAAGCTGTGATATATTCAGGAAAAATAAAGACATCAAATGTACATCACAGCTGCACGGATAATCATCCAAACTAAAGGATGATGGCTCTACCAGAATCATCAGTCTGCCACACAAACGATTGTCTATCTTATGTACATGAGTATGAATTTATAAATCTGAGCATGGGAATGCCCGCCTTAGCTAGATCATGAAAATATTATGAAGATAATGTATTGTATTGTATCTTATTACAGGTCACCTTCCAGTTCGAGAAACTTTAGATCCTCATTATAAAGCATTTCACCCGACATCAAAAGGATTTATGACCTCATGCTTTAGGGGGCAACTGTTATAAACATATTTGGGCACTAAAACCCCAATCACATATGTCCATAAACCAAGGGCTCCTAAACCCCTAAAATTGTTGTTTCATACCCTAAAGGAACAAGGTCAACTAATTACATCATCTCCTAGAAGTTCTCCATGAAAAACTACTCAGAACTGGTCAAAACAGGACCATACAGACTGCTCCATGCATAGGGTGTGATGCATCTCACCTATTACACATGGGGGGTGCGATGCATACTGGAAAGCCCTTATGTAGGGTGTGATGAGCGAGAGTAGACAAATGGCAGAGGCAGTTTGCTAGGTGGAAACCCAGAGAATCTTCTAGAAACTGCTCATATGACACTTGCCTCTCTAAATTCACACAGGGATGAGTAAGAGATCTAAAATATCCAAGTGGAACCAAGAGCTATCAGTGAAATGACACTAATCAAAATCCCATAAGCTAACTCACCCTCCTGTAAACATCTATATATGGATCCCCCATCCAAGAGATCCAGAGGCTGGAATTTTGTAATTTGCAAGGAAGTGTTGTTGGTTTCTCTTTGAAGACGTTGTTGGGTGATCTTGCTTTGTATGAGGTGAAGAGGGCTTTCATGTTGGGAGGATGATGCTGGATCAGATAGCCTTGTTGTAATCCTCTGTTCTACTACTTCTATCAATAAAGCTATTTGAGTTTTCCTCCATATGCTTGTATATATTTGAATCTTGTTTATGTATGCATTTATATGGTTAATGTACATCTGATCCTACATTATTTATGGTTATAGATCTCTATGCTTTGATGGTATTTTGCTACCTTGACTCTACAGGTGTTCTTTGAAGCGAGACAAGTGAGAAAGGAGTGGTGAAAGCTTCATCAAAGGAGAGAGGAAACAAGCAAGGAGATTAGCGAAAGATTGAGGTTGGTGCTCTCTCCTTCTCTCTCGTCTATCTCTCATAAAGGAAAATACAAGTAACTTTAATCTATTTGTTTCTAATATAGCTACCCGTCTTAGGGGGACTAGCAACTCTGAATGGACACTAGTTTTCCCGATAACACATCATTTGTTGGTATGTCGAGCTGTTGGCATCATGATACCAAAGTGTTGGTCTAGCCAGAGCTAAGTATTGGGAGTTTATATTGATATGAACCTTGAAATATAATGATACCGATAGACCCAAGTACCGTCCATCAATTGATGTGCTATTTTATCGTCAATTACCATATAGTTCAAGCCATCAAAGTCGAAGTGTTAGAACAATATGAGACATGGGTTTGGAGATGCAGGGTTGGTGGTTGTATTTCCTCCCTTGGTATTGATGGAAGCCAACCCACACCAATGGCTAGGAAATTTCTTTGTCAAGTGCTTGACGTGAATTGGGTTATTGGGATTCAACTATCATAAGATTCTATGGTACCTTTTGTGTTACCTCCCCAATATTGTTGGACATGATACAGGGCTAGCAGGGTACACATGGCATAATGACATTGTTGATGTGGTTTTGATGTAAAATGACATGACACATCTATGTGGTAAATGGCATGTCATCGTGATGTGGCATGAGGCATAGTCCTGGATGATGTGACATGTTGATGTGAAATGGCATAGCAGTTCATGTGGTAAGGTTTCACAACATGGTGTGGATTAGAGTGTGCAATAGGTGGTAACCAAGGTGGTAGTGGCACAAATGTCAAGCTATTGTATATTGGGTACAACCAATTCTAAAGATTATCCATCCAAACACATTATGATCCCAAAATTTTTGTAATAAGGGTTACTAGAAAGATCAAGAATTTGATCAATAGCAATCCCCTCATCTACAACCATACCAACCCCTGCCTTGATTTTTCACCACCTTCTTCTTTCACCCAATCAAACCTCCCTTTTGGGCACTAGAGTACCTCATTATTTTATCCCTAAATTGAGGAAACCCTTGATAAATACTTTCTTATCATGACCCACACTAGAGTCACCATTTGAGAAAGCTTCATAGGGGTTTCCACTCTCTTTTGAAGTGTTGTAAAAAACAATACATATTGAGGTCAATGAGGTTGGGGGACTAGTACCACTAATCCTCTCATTGATGTCAATGGTAATTAAGTTACCCTCCATCACATGTATAGTACCATTCAGATCTTGAAGGAAGCCGAGGTGCAACCTTTTGTTTAACACCTATGAAAAAATACTTTCACCACCACATGGTTGATCTACCTTTAAGATATTATCCTGGGGTGTATCAAAATAAGATGACACCTCTATAGGATGCACACAAAATGAATCTTAAAAATGAACATCATCCAAATAATCTACCAAAAAATAAAGTCATCCATATTTTTTTTTTACACGGTTGGAAAACCTATCATAACTTAATTGTCAAACCATAAGTGAGGAAAACCATCTCTGGCTGCTAACCGTGAATGCAGGCTGACTCATCACCATTATTCAAGGAAAACCACACCACCTGGAATAACCCACTAGTGGTCCATAAGGGGGAACACTTACACTCTTGCCAGATGCCTCTGGGTCTTGTGTTGTTAACCTGTTTCCTTACGTTCGAAGAAGATGAGTTATTAGCCAAGCAGAAATAATTTTAGGGCATACTCCATACCCTAAAGTCATCCATCTTAATATACTATCGATAAATAATTATAACTTATAATAATAATTAAAATTAAAAATCAATCATAATTTTATTCTAAACAAATTTGTTATAAAACAATCCATCAATTTATCTAAAAATATTTATTAAAAAATAATCAATTCAATTTCTATCAGATTTATTAATATTATATAATAAAAATTAATTCATATGAAAATTTGAATAATATGAAAATCCTTCTTTTGTGAGCTACCATGGATGAATAACATTGCTCCTTTTTCCCTTAAATAGTTAACTGCCTCTTCATCACCAATTATTTAATGGAATTTTTTCACACTTTCTAGAAATGATATTGTCACTAATAAAAGAAAAAACAAAAAAGCAAACCACTTTTGTCGGTGGCCATAAAAAGTTAGTAATATTAAAATGGCCCTCTAGTTGCCAGTGTCAAACTTATATGGACCCCCTAGAATATAGATCTATAGGATGTATATTCAATTTATATTTGAATTTTATTCATTAACCAAACTTACTTCAATCAATCTATTCAAATGCATTACATTATTATAACATAATTTTTTTAATAATATATATTTATTTATTTTATGATACAATGGGGTAAATGGCTGAGTGAAAGATATTGGAATTAATTCTGTAGGTGAGCAAATATTTATGTATTATTAAAGGTTTTATGGATATATCTTCATTTTATTAGATTCAATCTCATACTTTTAGAACAAGTTTGAAATCTCTATCAAAATTTTCGAAATTTAGAGATGGACTCTTGGAATTTTTGGGATTGATTTCTCTATGGATTTTGAGATCGCATGAAAAGAGTAGAAATTTGGGGATGGAGGTCCTTAGATCCCACCTTTGGTCACATGGTCCCTAAGAAAAAGTGGCTATTGGGTTATCAAGTCCTGAGTATTTGACACTTCATTGAAATACACATGCAAAAACCTTGATATGGATGTTCTTGTCTAGTCAGTTGATAGATATGTATCATCTCATCATTTGTTGGTATGTCGAGTTGTTGGCATCATGATACCAAAGTGTTGGTCTAGCCAGAGCTAAGTATTGGGAGTTTATATTGATATGAACCTTGAAATATAATGATACTGATCGACCCAAGTACCGTCCATCAATTGATGTGCTATCTTATCGTCAATTACCATACAGTTCAAGCCATCAAAGTCGAAGTGTTAAAAAAATATGAGACATGGGTTTGGAAATGCAGGTTTGGTGGTTGTATTTCCTCCCCTAGTATTGATGGAAGCCAACCCACACCAATGGCTAGGAAATTTCTTTGTCAAGTGCTTAACGTGAATTCGGTTATTGAGATTCAACTATCATAATATTCCATGGTATCTTTTGCGTTGACTCCCCAATATTGTTGGACATGATACAGGGCTAGCAGGGTACACATGGCATGATGATATTGTTGATGTGGTTTTGATGTAAAATGACATGACACATCTATGTGGTAAATGGCATGTCATCGTGACGTGGCATGAGGCATAGTCCTGGATGATGTGACATGTTGATGTGGAAATGGCATAGCAGTTCATGTGGTAAGGTTTCACAACATGGTGTGGATTAGAGTGTGCAATAGGTGGTAACCAAGGTGGTAGTGGCACAGATGTCAAGCTATTGTATATTGGGTATTGGGAGATCTATGGAGTTACTACTAGCATGAAGCCATGATATTAATAAAATTGAGAGACTATATGTTGCCATAGTTTGGGAATGTTAAGAAACAAAGTTTAGTCTCAGTGTTTCAAGAGGTCAATAGTTGGACAACAAGATTTTAGGATAATTGGGATGATGTGTCGAGTTTTTCTCTCAGTATTGACTAAACTCCAAACCATGTAAGTTGCTGGAAACGGGAATTTGTCAATTACTGTTAAGTATTGAGTGATCAGGACTAAATGATTGGGAGATCAATGGTCGAGTATCGAGAGGTTGGGCAATATCTATCGAGATTTCCTCCCGATACATACCGGGCTCGATATGACAACTGATGTCGATGTGGCAGATTAACATGGTCCCTTAGAGGACATGATCTAGTGCAATGTTGACATGTGGACATGTTATGTCAACCATGTGGTGCCATACAGATGTTGATGTGGCACATGGAGTGGATAGATCTTTAATTTGACATAAGTTTGTGCTTGGAGCCCGGTTCAAAATGAAATTTACATGTTTGAAATCCCTATACTAACAAAAGATGATGGCAATATCAATATTAGGTTTTGAGGTGGTTATAGAAAGAGGAAATTATGCTAACCACTTCTCCATAATTTAATCTTGGAGGTCAATTCTGGATACCCATAGCCATAATAAGGCATTAGCGTAGTTGGGTGCAATACACATACCTCTAACACCTAACTCCAAAGCTTATCCATCTTAATACATTGTCCCAAGAATTTTATAACAGGGGTTTTGCTAGAAAGATCAAGAATATGATCAACACCAATCCCCTCACTTACAACTACAACAACCCCCCGCCTCAACTTTTCACCACCTTTTTCTTTCATCTAGCCAAACCACCCTTTTGGGTACTAGAGTACCCTCCTTATTGTAGCGCTAAATCAAGCAAACCATTGATGAAACCTTCCCTACCATGAACCACACTAGAGTCACCATTTCAAAAACTTCATAAGGGTTTCCATTCTTTTTGAAGTGTTTTCAAAACCAATGCAAACTAAAATCAATGAGGTTGGAGGACTAGTACCACCAATCCTCCCATTGATGTCATTGGGAACTGAGTGCCCCTCCACCATATGCAAAGTACCATTCTTATCTTGAAGGAAGCCAAGATCAAACCCTTTGCTTAAAGCCTATGAAAAACACTACCACCATCACATCTAAGAAATTGTCGTGGATCTACCAAAATAAAATAACATCTTTGTAAGATGCACAAAAATTAAATCTTCAAATCATATATCATCCAAATAATCTTAAAAAAAACAACTATCCATCTTAATATATTATCAATAAATTTACAAATTATGATATAATAATTAAAACTTTAAAAATATCATAATTTTTTTCAGAAAGCATCTCTCCATCCTATATACCATAAAATAATCATCCTCGTCATAAAAGACAATCCATCCCATTTATGTGGAATTTAGTAAATTTATGTAAGAGAGGTTATTACATATAAAAGTCTAGAAAATATGGAAACATTTTTTTTGTGCCACCACACCACTTTAGCGGCTTATAGATGCCACTGCTACTTTTTACTTTAAATACTTAACTACTCTCCATGTCCTTTCCAGTAATGGAAAGTATGAATATGGAAAAGCTCTTTTCATTGATGGAAAGTATGAATATGGAAAAACTTTTTTTTGTCATCATTGCACCATTTTAGCCACTTAAAAGTTAGGGATACTATTGCTCTTTTCTACCTTGAATATTTAACTAGCTTTTTATTCCCATTTCATCAATGGAAAGTTTTCAAAAGATGAGATCATCAATAGTAATAGATATAGTTTGAGTGAGCCTAATAATTAAAAGCATGTGTTTCCTCCTAAAAAATCATATCTTTACAATTAAATAATAATAATAATTAAATAAAAAAATTTAATATAAAATTATCACTAATAATAGGGATAGATAACCTACCACTTACTAAGGCTTTTTTTTTACCTAAACACTTAACTACCTCTCCCTCCCATTTTCCATTTCATTAAAGGAAAGTTTTCGCACTTTCCAAAGATGAGAGCGTCAATAATGATAGATAACCAGCCAGCCAGTCATAGGGTTTAAAAAACAAAAATGGGCCCTAATAACTGGAAAACTGGAAAATTTGAAAACGTGAAAACTACACCATTCAAACTTACCGAAACAAGGAAAGGTCAACGAACCTCAAATAGGAAACCACGCTTATCCCATATGGCGCCTCTGGTTGGATGTTTGATCAGCCATGACGTTAGTGATATATGATTAAAGTTGCAATTGGAATTCTTTATAACCCAATAAGTGAGTGCATCAGAAGTCTGTCGAGCATTCAGCAGCCATGAGTGGACCACAAAGCTGTCAAACATTCAGCCGCCATGACTGACTATCAAATAGAACTTACATTGGAATTCTTTATAATCCCCCAAATCAGAACACAATAAATCTATCCAGCTCCAACCTGCTTTGCCAAATCGGTGGAGCTCAGCCGCTTTCATTGCAGAAAAAGAACAGCAGTTGGAGGAAGGACAGGAATCAACATGGGAGGTGGACAGCATAACGCAGAAGAAAATCAATCAACCCTGCAGGAGCAGAAAATCCCATTGATGACACCGTACCAGTTGGGCTCCTTCAGCTTGTCTCACAGGTATCAACCATCAATCTTCTGCTGACCCTTTTCTTATTTCCTCTTAGATTTTTCAATTTTATGTAAGTTTCAGTTTGTTGATGCTGGAAGGGGTGTGGCAGGGTGGTTTTGGCACCGTTGACCAGACAGAGATCCTACAACAACATACCCCAAACACATGCAATCCTATACTATTCCCAGAGAAGCAGCCCTGGAGGTCTTCTCATTACAGAAGCTACTGGCGTCTCCGACTCTGCCCAAGGGTAGGCTAACATTTTCTCTCTGAGATACCCACATCAGTAGTTATAGTAACCCAAGTGCTTGTTTCCAGCTTTTTATGATTCAGAACATGTTGTTTAATGGTTAAGAGTATGTATTTTTTAACTTTCTAGGAACAAAAAATTAGATAAATTTCTTTTCATAAACAAAAAATTTCATACACCAATTTGATGTTTATTAAACATTACTTTAAAATTAAATTATTATATAAAGATTATAATAAAATGTGCAAATAACAGGTATCCAGATACTCCTGGAATTTGGACAGAGGAGCAGGTAGAAGCATGGAAATCCATTGTCAGTGCTGTCCATGAGAAAGGAGGCATTTTCTTCTGTCAGATTTGGCACACTGGAAGGGCTTCCCATGTGGGTAAGTATCTATGCTTTGCATTGCATTGCTATCCATGGAATGACTGGACACTATGCTTTGCATTGCATTGCTATCCATGGAATGACTGGACAGATCTGTATGTTTTCTGAATGTAAGCTTTCGTGAGTAGAGTTAATTTGAGATATATTTTCTAGATTTTGAATTGCCAAGCTTTTAAATAAATGAATGTAGATTTGTATGTATTAGGTTTTTATTAATTTAGCTTCCAAAGTATAATTTACAGTTTAATGACAAATTTATGAAATGCAGATTATCAACCCAATGGCCAGGCTCCCTTTTCGTCATCGGATAAAAAAATATCAGGACGGATTCTCCTACCCAACGGCAAAGATTATGCAGATTTTTCCACTCCTCGAACTCTAAAAACTGAGGAGATTCCACATATTGTTAATGATTTTCGTCTTGCTGCAAGAAATGCTATCAAAGCAGGTGATTGTTCTTTGCACAAATAATACATAAGCCACAGGAAGATCTCAAGATTTTTTTCTTTAACAGATCATATGGCTTTTCTTAGCCAAAAAAATGAACTCTGGTTTTCGTCTGTTTTCTATATAAATGACATTGAATTTAACCTCAGCCATGACATTGAATGACTCTGGTAATGTGAATTATTTCAATTCACATTACATCATGATGGTTATCTCCTCAACTAAATAGGGAATTCCTACCTTCTTCCCTTCATAGTTTTGGTGGCTTTGTGACAGGTTTTGATGGTGTTGAAATTCATGGTGCTCATGGATGGGGTAAATAACAGGACCGATCAATATGGTGGGTCACTTGAGAACCGGTGCAGGTTTCCTCTGGAAGTTGTTGAAGCAGTGGCAGATGAAATTGGCCCAGAGAGACTGGGAATACTTCTCTCTCCATTTGGAAAACATGGAGATTCTAGTGACTCAGATCCTGAGGCACTGGGGCTCTACATGGCTGAGGCTTTAAGTAAATACAACATCCTGTATGCCCACTATGTGGAGCCCAGAATTGTAACTTCAAGAGAAGCAATTGCAACTAACAAGAGTCTACTTCCAATGAAGAAGGCATTCAAGGGAAACTTCTTGGTTGCAGGGGGTTATGACAGAGAAGATGGAAATGCAGCAATTGCAAATGGCAAGGCTGATCTTGTAGTTTATGGTCGACTTTTCCTGGCCAACCCGGATTTGCCTAGAAGATTTGAGTTAAATGCACCTCGTGCAAGGATTCAATGATAGAGTTTAGGCTTCTGTGATCCATATTAATTTAGAGAAAGATTTCGGCGAAAATCACATGGAATGACATTTGTCGACGGGTTTCGAACCAACCAGTGTGGTTCATCGTCAGGACAAGTTGAAGAACAGATCTAGCGTAGCATGTTATATAGACCGAGTAGAGCCTCCAACGGCTAGTTTGACCAGCCGCTAATAATGACCAATAGTCAAAACAAATAAATAAATTAATTAATTAATAAAAATTAAAGTTTAGTAATTAAAAATAATAATAAACCCTAAAAATAATAAAAGAGAATAAAATAAAATAATCAAATAAAACCCAACTGAATGACCAAAGGTAAAGAATAAATACCTAAATGAAAAATAAATAATAAGAATAGAAATAGAAATAAAATAATTAATAAAAAGTAATAGTAATAATAATAAAAAATTAATTAATTAAAACTAAAAATTAATAATAAAATACTAAGTGACTTAAAATAATAACCAAAATAGTACGAAAAATAATAAAAATAAAAAGAAAAAAATGAGGATAAACAAAACTGAAAGAAAAATATAAAAATAATAGTATAAATAAATAAAAATAAAATAATAATAAAAATAAATTAAAGTAACTAAATTAATTTTTTTTTTACTAATAATAATAAAAATAATAATAAAATAAAGTAATCAAGTAATAACTAAAGGAATAAAACCCAACTGAATGACCAAAGGTAAAGGATAAATACCTAAATGAAAATAAAAAATATATAAGAATAGAAATACAAATAAATTAATTAGTAATAATAATATTAAAATAATAATAAATTAATTAAAACTACAAATTAGTAATAATAGGAGAATTAAAATAATAATACGAGAAATAATAAAATAAAAAGAATAAAATTAAATTGAATAACCAAATAAGGATAAAACAGAAAGAAAAATAAAAATAATAGTATAAATAAATAAATAAATACATAAATAAAATAAAAATAATAATAAATTAAAATAACTAAAAAAAAAAAAAAATTTACTAATAATAATAATAAAAACAAATAAAGTAAGAAAATAAAAGGGAAAAAAAGTGTATAGAGTTGTATACAGTTAAATACAATCAAAATAGCGAGTTAAATAGTAAAATAGAAAAGCAATATAAGAAGAAAAGCTACACCGAGGCCTATAAAAATAATGAGGGGCGAAATAATGACGATAACATAAAAAAGAGAACAATATAAAAACCAACGAGGACGGAAAACACTAGGAGGAGAGGGCAGGGACCCAACACCTACTGACTTTCCAACCATCATCCCTATTGAGATTACTAGGTCTCTTTTCAATCTCTAGCGCTTCCCTGAATTTACGATGATGGAAATGCGGAATCCTAGCAATAACACTCGCTTCTTCGATACAAACATGATGATTGGTTTTCTCCGCATGTTCAGCCAAAGCGGAAGACTTAAATCTCCTATGCCTCAGATCCGCTGCGTGCTCACTAATCCTCTGATTAATGGAACGACCAGTCTCCCCAATATAGGGGGTCCCGCACGAACAAGGGATCAAATAAACACCTTTCATATCCTTAGGGTCGATGGGATCCTTCACCGATCTGAGAGACGAACGGATGGTGTTCAGGGGCCTGAAGGATACCGGGATACTATGTCTCCTGAGAATCCTACCAATTCTATCCGTGGTCCCTTGAACATAAGGAAGAAGGACACCAGGAACACGATCTCTTGGCTCTCTTTTCACCAGAGAATTCTTGGAAGCTTTAAGGAAAGCCCTATGACCCAGGTATCTACTGTAACCATTCTCCACAAAGACATCCAGCAGATGGGATTTTTCTTTCTCAAAGCTCTTCTTGTCCGAGATCCTCAGGGCCCGAGTAGCAAGGGTACTGAGAACCCCCATCTTCTGAGCTGGGAAATGGTGGGAACTGGCATGAAGATACTGCTCCGTATGAGTTTTCTTCCGAAAAACTTGATGGGCCAGGGAGCCATCCTCATTCCTAGAAATAAGAATATCAAGGAAAGGAAGGCATCCATCAACCTCCTGTTCCTTAGTGAACTTAATGGCTGAGGACTGCTTGTTAAGATGATCAAAGAAGAGATCAAGCTCATCCTGGCCATGAGACCAAATGACATTGGTGTCATCCACAAACCTCTTCCAAAGCTTAGGAAGGAGCCGGGAAGAGTTCAAAGCCTTGGACTCAAAATCTTCCATAAACAGATTAGCCACAACAGGGGAAAGGGGGGATCCCATAGCAACCCCACAAGTTTGCTCAAAGAACTCCCCTTCCTCAGGAGACATAGTATCCCGGTATCCTTCAGGCCCCTGAACACCATCCGTTCGTCTCTCAGATCGGTGAAGGATCCCATCGACCCTAAGGATATGAAAGGTGTTTATTTGATCCCTTGTTCGTGCGGGACCCCCTATATTGGGGAGACTGGTCGTTCCATTAATCAGAGGATTAGTGAGCACGCAGCGGATCTGAGGCATAGGAGATTTAAGTCTTCCGCTTTGGCTGAACATGCGGAGAAAACCAATCATCATGTTTGTATCGAAGAAGCGAGTGTTATTGCTAGGATTCCGGATTTCCATCATTGTAAATTCAGGGAAGCGCTAGAGATTGAAAAGAGACCTAGTAATCTCAATAGGGATGATGGTTGGAAAGTCAGTAGGTGTTGGGTCCCTGCCCTCTCCTCCTAGTGTTTTCCGTCCTCGTTGGTTTTTATATTGTTCTCTTTTTATGTTATCGTCATTATTTCGCCCCTCATTATTTTTATAGGCCTCGGTGTAGCTTTTCTTCTTATATTGCTTTTCTATTTTACTATTTAACTCGCTATTTTGATTGTATTTAACTGTATACAACTCTATACACTTTTTTTCCCTTTTATTTTCTTACTTTATTTGTTTTTATTATTATTATTATTATTATTATTAATAGTAATTTTTTTTTTTTTTTAGTTATTTTAATTTATTATTATTTTTATTTTATTTATGTATTTATTTATACTATTATTTTTATTTTTCTTTCTGTTTTATCCTTATTTGGTTATTCAATTTAATTTTATTCTTTTTATTTTATTATTTCTCGTATTATTATTTTAATTCTCCTATTATTACTAATTTGTAGTTTTAATTAATTTATTATTATTTTAATATTATTATTACTAATTAATTTATTTGTATTTCTATTCTTATATATTTTTTATTTTCATTTAGGTATTTATCCTTTACCTTTGGTCATTCAGTTGGGTTTTATTCCTTTAGTTATTACTTGATTACTTTATTTTATTATTATTTTTATTATTATTAGTAATTTTTTTTTTAATTTAGTTACTTTAATTTATTTTTATTGTTATTTTATTTTTATTTATTTATCTATTTATACTATTATTTTTATATTTTTCTTTCAGTTTTGTTTATCCTCATTTTTTTCTTTTTATTTTTATTATTTTTCGTACTATTTTGGTTATTATTTTAAGTCACTTAGTATTTTATTATTAATTTTTAGTTTTAATTAATTAATTTATTATTATTATTACTATTATTACTATTACTTTTTATTAATTATTTTATTTCTATTTCTATTCTTATTATTTATTTTTCATTTAGGTATTTATTCTTTACCTTTGGTCATTCAGTTGGGTTTTATTTGATTATTTTATTTTATTCTCTTTTATTATTTTTAGGGTTTATTATTATTTTTAATTACTAAACTTTAATTTTTATTAATTAATTAATTAATTTATTTGTTTTGACTATTGGTCATTATTAGCGGCTGGTCAAACTAGCCGTTGGAGGCTCTACTCGGTCTATATAACATGCTACGCTAGATCTGTTCTTCAACTTGTCCTGACGATGAACCACACTGGTTGGTTCGAAACGCGTCGACAAATGTCATTCCATGTGATTTTCGCCGAAATCTTTCTCTAAATTAAATGCACCTCTCAACAAATACAACAGAGACACTTTCTACATTTCTGATCCTGTGGTTGGTTACACAGACTATCCATTTCTATAGCTTCACACATTTTCTCCAGAACTCTTTGTTGCTATTATGTTAGGCTTTTATCCTAGGTTCCCAAATAGAAAGGTTGTTGTGCGCGGAAGCCATCTTTAAATAAGTCTCAGGTTAACGTGAGAAGGAAGTATAATGTAATGTAATTGTGGTTTCCAGTAATTTGGAAATTGCATCGTTAAAGAGCAAGTCATCAATAAATGTATAACATTTTGTGATATTCTAATTTTTTAATTATTTATTGCTGTTGTAATTTATTATTTTTACCATAAATTGAGTTAGATGTTGATATTATTATTTAGGTTATGTGTATTTTATTTTACTAAAAAAGAATGTTAATCACTAGACAAAGATGTATTTTAAGCATAAAGCCTCACATGCATTTTAAGCATAAAGCCTCGTGTAAAGCTTTAAATAGTGAATTATATTTATATTGTTATATTAGTGTGGTTGGTTAGATCTTTTAATTTTACTTGTCTCCTTCATCTTCTACATATACACTAAGAAGATGTAGTTTTAAGATCATCATATTTTGTCTTATACATTGGATTAATTGTATAAGGAGGTTTCAGCTTAGAGTAGATTGTATTCATTAAATTTCTATTAATTTCAAAGTGTTTGGATCATAACCTTTGGTATGAGAGCTATGATCTTAGGGTTTTAATTCTTCAATCAACACCTTGACATTTTTGCTATAATTTTATTTTTGCAGGTTCGGGGCGGATTTAGATAACAAATTTTGAGGAGATAGTGGCTAAATATCAAGTTATAGGTGGTCAAAATTTCAAGTTCTGGTTTATTATATTTTAAAAAATATAGCCTATGGAAGATAAGGTTTGTGACTAATGCTAAAATCAGTTATAAATGAGTCATCTTAAAATTTTTGATATAACCCCTTTTTTGGGAATTTCCAGACAAGAAAATCGTTCACAAGCCAAGGAAAAATATCATAGGATAGGTAATCAAAATTTCATGTTTTGGTTCACTATATTTTTAGATATATAATGTATGGAAGATAGAATTTCTAACTAATTATAAAATCAATTTTACAATAGTCATACTGAAAATTTCACTATAACCTTTGTAAGTGAAGTTTTAGACTAAAATTTTTTCATAACCTTGAGATGTCATAGTGAGTTACATGTGCAAGAATTTTGAAACTTTGACTCATTATGCTTTAAGTTGGGGTTTTCTTCTAGTTATGTTTTACTGGTTTTAAGAGTTTTTTCTAGGGTTAGCAAAGATCAGTTTTATTTTTTTTAGAGATGTATTTTAGTGTTTTTAAATATCACAATGATCTATCATTTAATGGCTAAAACTATGATTGTGGAAGAATACAGCAGGAACTTCACATGGTTTCACTTAGTTGGAAACCCTTGTAACCCTTGTTACCTATTTGAGTGGTACCACATTAGATAGTACTTGCATATGGAATTTCACTTCCATGTACCATTGGATATATAGGATGTCTCCTAAGTATACTTGAAACTAACTTTAGATAAGTTAATCGACTATCTTATTGTTACAGTACATTGAGAATAACATTGAGGGATACCACTTTCTAGTACTTGGGTAGTCGAGTAGTACAACTAAACCTCCTTTGTCAATACCCTGAGATATTGGGCCAAGTACTACTATGGTATCCCACACATATATTAGAGAGCTATAGCATCTGACACTCCCTTGTCATCAGTACTATGTAACTTTTTCCAATGAGCTCATGCACAAAGGTCAACCATCCATATAATGTCCAAAGTAAGTGGCATAACTTTTGATTGGAAGATCTATTTTTAGTGATTCAAAATTTTTGATAAAGAGGAAAAAGAGGAGTATAATTGTCTTTTCACATGGCTCCAAAGTGCGCTTCAAACTTTACTTCACCAACTGAATGTCCAAAAATCCTACTCATGACTTAGGCAAAAAGATAAAAAGAAAATCACCAAATTGAAGAAACAAAAAAGATGGGTAAACATATGAAAAAGAAGACAGGTGAAAATAAAGAATAGATGGAAAAAGAGATGGATGAATATAAGACATAGATGGAAAAGAAGATGGAAGAATTGTGAAAGCCCATGTAGCAAACCCGAGATGAAAGACTCCTTAAAGGAAATATTGAGGAAATCATGAAAATGTAGAAGAAATAAAGATTTAGTCCCAAAATTACGACTATTCATCACTTCCAAATCCACATAATTGATGGTCCAATGTGGCACCAAAGAACTACTTAATTCTCAAGATTGATACGAGGAAGTTTGAGGGGAAAGAACCTATAACATAGTAAATTCCAATATGGAATAAATCTTTGATATGCATAAAGTATCAAACTCACTAAAGATAAAAATTGCATTCTTGCATTTAGAAATGGTCAAAAAGAGATTTTACTAAAACAAAAAGGGATTTTACTATCTCTTGGTCCATTTTTACAGAAGAATTGATATCACATTATATTAAGAGCAATATATTATTTATCTAATTGAAAACTCTTTGAAAAAGAAATCCATATTTACATCACACATTCAACAATTCCAAAAATTAAGTCTCAAGGTAAAGAACATTTGAGAGGAAAATTTGTTGGATCTTCTTATAGGCACTTTAAAGGAAAGCATCAAACATGAGGTGCATCTCTTGGAACCTAAATCTCTAGAGCATTCCTATAGTTTGGCAAGGAAAGTTGAACGTAAAACTATGGTTACCAGAAGAGTGGTCACTAACAACTATAGATAGCACCATGTTCCCTTTACTAACTTCACTCAACCGACAAGGTTGGCACCTGAACAAATGGATGAGAGAAGAGTAAAGTGATTATATGATGAGTGTGACAACAAGTACAGTATGTGAAATAGATGTGGTAAGAAGAAATATTCTACATACATTATGAAGGGGAAGAAGATTGAGAACTTGAACCATCACAAGGTCTAGAGCTAGAAGAGACTAATCTAATCGAATGATTTCTTGTTATACATTGATTAGAATAAGTACTCCATAAGCCCTCAAGATAGAAGGATATATCAAAACAAAAAGGTAACAATGTTGATTGATTCATATGCTACCTATAACTTCATCAATTACAAATTATCAAAACTTCTCAATTGCATTGTATTTTCAACACTAGAGTTTTAAGTAATGATTGTAGATGGAGGTGTCATGATTTTTTAGGGAAGTGCCATAATATTAAGCTCAATGTGGGGGAGTACTTGGATAGTCTCATGATTGAAATCCAAATGGGTGGTGTTGATGTTGTATTAGTATTATAGACATATTTGGGCACTTCAACCCCAATCTTTTATGTCGATAAACTAGGGATCTTTAACCCCTAAAAGTGTTGTTTCATACCCTAAAAGATCATGATCAATTGATTACATCATTCCCCAAAAGTTCCACCTGAAAAACCATCCAGAATTGGCCTAAACTGGACCATACTGAAAGCTCCACTGTCAGGGTGTGATGCATACTGACTTGTACACTAGCCAGGTGCGATGCATACCGAAGAGGCCTTATGTGGAGTGCGATGAGCGAGAATGGACAAATGTCTGAGACAGTTTGCTAAGTGGATGCTCATGGAATCTTCTAGAAACTTCTCCTATGACACTTGCCTCTTTGAATTTGCCCAGGGATGAGTATGAGATCCAATAAATCTCCAAGTGGAACCTAAAACAACAAGTGGAATGACACTAATAAAAAACCTAGAGATGACTCACACCCTTGCATACATCTATAAATGGATCCCTCATCTGAGAGATCTGGAGGCTGGAATTTTGTAATTTGTAAGGAAGTGTTGATAGTTTGTGTTTGAGAAAGAGCATTGTATTGTTGGGTGATCTTGCTTTTCATGAGGTGAAGAGGGCTTTGATGTTGGGAGGATGATGCTGGATCAGACAGTTGGGTTGTAATTCTCCCTTCTATTTTAATAAAGTTCTTTGAGTTTTCCTCCATACAATTGTGTATTTGTGAATGTTGTTATTTATGAATGCCATTGTATGTTCATTGTATTTCTGATTCTGCAATGCTTATGATATAATAGATCAAGATTCTTTGATGGTGTTTTGTTACTTTGTTTCTACAAGTATTCTCTAAGCGGGATAAGTAGGAGAGGAGGTACAAACTATGTCAAGGGGGAAAGAGATCAAGCAAGGAGTTAAGTAGAAGATCCAGGTTGGTTCCTTTGCCTCTCTCTTATCTATTATACATAGAGGAAATCACAAATTGCTTTAAACTGTTTGTTTCTAGGGTAGCTGCCAATCCTAGAGGGCTAGTCGATCGAAAAGACAATAGTTTTCCCAGAAACAAAATGACGACTCCGCTGGGGAACAAATAGATGTTTGGTTGTTATTTTTGTTTGTTTTATAAACTATAGATGGAGCTTGAAGTTAGCCAGATAGCCTTTGAATTGCTCTTGCTTTGCAATTGCATAGTAGATGAATGCTACTTCAGTAAATCTCCTGTTTAGTTTATGAATTGAACATTTTACTTACAAAAATTCTAGATGCCCTTTTGGTAGCTTAGTAACCTCTCAAGATCATAACTCTGTACTTTGCTTTTTACTGTCTATCATAGCTCAGATTAACTCACTGAAATCAGCTGCAAATTTGAGCCAAAACCCATCTTAGTTGCTCTCATTAGCCCATCGCACTGTCTGTCACTGTCAACTAGTATGCATTGCACCTCCTGAGCCTGAAAAATGTGATGCATCCATGTTTCTGTGAATCCCAGGTGCGATGACTGACTGAGCCTATTTCCCTTCTTGAAATTTGGGGTTTTTGTCCTTGTTTTCAACTCTGTTTAGTTGTTTTGCTGCTTATGAACAGTACCTCATTACTGAAGCCTCCTTGCATCAGATAGATCAACCTCCATTGATTAGGATTAGTAAATGTTTTTATGTATTTGTCCATCATTTACGATCCTTTGTCGAAAAGTTGCTTAAATCGATTTATCGTTTTGGTACAAAAGTGTCGTAACTGTCGTTTTGTGTCAAAAAGAGAAGTGTCGTTGAGTCTTCCTTGCCTGGATAGTCGATTGAACTTTTGTCATGTACTTGATTTGATTTATTGATATTTGAAGTGTCGAAAGCATTTTCTATTCGAAATCGAAAAGTGTCATTTAGTCTTCCTTTCTATTTTGAAAAAGAAATTGTCGAAATGTCGCTTTGAGTAAAATATTTCAAATCTTTGCTCTACTTAGTTTTCATTTTTTGACATTTTTCACATTAAGGGGAACGAAAAACAAATACATGCATTTGCATTTGCATTTAGACTGTGTGTGAAAAATGATTTAGGAAAAGTGCATTTAGTGTGTGCTCTTTGCTCTTTGTTTGAAAGAATCGTAATTTTCTTTCCTTAGTAGCTAGGATTTTCATTGCTCAAAATAAACAACGATTGTTTATCATTGTAGACTGCATATTTAGGAATTTTAAATCTACATCATGCGGTGAACCATTGAAAGGAAAACTTTTAAACAAGATCAACTCTAAAATAAATTTCAATGAACTTAACAACGCTTTGGAACCTAACGCAAAACATCTAGAGGTCTAGGCTAGAGGCATGTTCCGGCATCGTAAAAACTAGTAACTATTGTTTTCATCGAAGGTTGGGTGATTCCTCCTCTTTGATAAGACAAGTGCTAGCACGGACTTGTGATCCCTGTACTATTGAGTATATATTGGGAGACCATAATAGGCTTATATCCTTTATCAATAGGAAGCCGTGTCTGCCGCCCTATCAATTGCAATGCACTGAACACAAAATTCAGAAAGATTGACTGCCGTACATAAGTCCTTGGTAATTTCTCTTTAATTTATCACCAAGGTGTATTTTGTAGTTTTGCGATTGGTTTGGTAATCCCTTTGTCTAGATCTCCAGAGTAGTCACTTTCGTTCCTTTTCAACTCTTTAAAAGAAAAGGTCCATTTGAGCACTTGTCACTTCAGACTCATTAAAAATCAAAGGGGACTAGAGTCATCTTTAGCTTTTTATCGACTCTTAAAAATTGAAAAAGCGAAGTTGTTTCAAAGCATCATTAAAATTTATTTAATTCAGAATAACACCTTTTTCCCCTTAATTTTGAGTTGATCAAGTAATCCGCAATCGTGGAAGAAAGTCAATCAAAACCCCGTCATTCGCAGAGACTAGTGAGTCAACTGTCTTTGACTCTGGAAACGAAGCCATTCCGGGCAAAACGGTCTTGTTTAACTGAGTCCAATTCACTTGGTTTATTTGAAACTTGTGTTTCAACATCGTTAGAGACTATAATTACTCTGATAATTTCTGGTATATCTGCCTTTAGAGAAGAAGTTCTGCAGCTACAAGAGGACATTAGAACTGATCCTAGTGTAATGGTAGACACTTCTATACCTGAAACAGCTCCATCTAGAGTTGATCTAGAAACTGAAGTTCACTTACCTGAACATTTGGAAGTTGAGTTTCAGAATTCAGAAGGTGTCACCCCTCCAGTATCTGTCACTGCAGAAGCTATACCTTCTTCGGCTCCAGAAATATTCTACGGACTTGATGGTCTACCTCTTCCACCGGATTTGATTGCTATAGAGGAGATAGTAGAGGATCTTCCAACCAGTAACCCATTACATTTTGGAACTAAGATACATTTGTATCCTTCTACACCTGATTTTGGTTCTTTTAATAATCCTTCATCGCAAGTTCCTGTCGAATCACTAGAAAATATTTTGGATAGAGTAGATATGTCTGAGCAACCATCAACATCTAGGACTGTATCATCTGATACAGCTACGGCAGAACACCCTGCTGCCATTCCTACAATGTTTGCTGGTATACCGTCTGTCCCGTATAGTTATCAATCACTAGCTAGAGTCCACTCAGAGGCTGTTTTGACGACATGGTCTGTTCCTATTTATTCATCGGAATCCCATCTGGTATTTCTTATGTTGAAACTCAGCAAGTTGATCCTACATGCCAATATCGATTTGGGCAGACCAGTCTTCAAAGACCGATATATCCTTTGAACACTGGACTGCCACCATATGGAGGGCAGTATGCTTTTTCATTGTTCCCTCCTGGAGAACAACCATATGAGAGTTTACAACAAAATTCGGGTCAAACTAGAATTACATCCAGCGATTGGGTACCAATACTGCCTCAACAACTAAGGGTTGTATATTCAATGCAACCAACCCAACCTATGTCGAATATTCCCACTACACCTGCTATTGTGACTGTTTCATAAGTACAAGCACTGCCTATTGTGTGTCAACCTCAAGTCTCTCAGGTTGCAATACAATAGCCTCTTGTCTCTACAACTCAATCACAACCTCAAGTTAGTGCTTCCTTACCTAGAACAACTCAGGCTCAAACGGGTATAATCACTCTGCATCTTGGTCAATCTTTCAATATTGGGCAATAGCAAATGGTCCAACAACCATGGCTAGTACAATACCAACAACTGCAATTCTAGAAAACCTACCGAGGACCTGAGCTACAAGGCTTTTTAGGTATTGGACAACTGCATTTTCAAAACGGTTATCAACAACCATACTATAATGGTTATGTCCAACAACCTTATCAAAGTTACCAACATCATATACATTA
Source organism: Pinus tabuliformis (assembly GCA_031772625.1). NCBI lineage: Eukaryota > Viridiplantae > Streptophyta > Pinopsida > Pinales > Pinaceae > Pinus > Pinus tabuliformis. The sequence continues at coordinate 337,733,470 of CM062811.1, forward strand.
TGCTAGTATACAAAGACCTACTGCTTAGGCGATTCCATCTTATCCTGGGTATGCTTCGCCTAACATGAATCAACAGTTGCCTTTTGTAGCAACTCTAGAATTACCAGATTTGAACCGGCTGACTAATGATCCAATTGCATACGCCCCTTGGTGGCCAGCGATTCCTCATAAACTTCCCTTCGATATTCCCAAATTCAATGGAAATTCAGGTGAAGATCCATCGAATCACATAATGACTTTTCATTTGTGGTGCTCATCTAACACCCTGAATGATTATTCAATTAGGCTTCGCCTTTTTCAGAGAACGCTCACTGGTCCAACAATGAAATGGTATATTGAATTGACTAGAGCTTCGTTCGATAACTTCAACACCCTTGCCACTACTTTTATAACCCATTTTCAGTTACCCATAAGGTACGAAACATGAATAGAACTTCTTACCAACCTTAAACAGACCACAGCTACTCACATATCCGATCATATTCATGAGTGGCGACGTCATTGTCAAATGGTAAAGATGTATGTTCTTGATCAGCTTTTAGCTGAGTGGTTTATTAAGTCCTTATTGCCATCTATAACTGAGGACGTGGCAAAAGGAGGAGTTGTCACTGAAGAGCAAGTCATTGCTCGTGCCCAATATTTAGACTTGATCTATACTCAGTCTGGCACACTCTACGACAAAATTCCTGACACTCCTAGACCAGAATTTTCCATTCCCCCCCCCTCCTAAATCAAGTAAGGACTCTCACACCGGTGATGGTGTGATCGGTGCCACAAGCACGCAAACCGCAAAGGCTCCATCTAAAAAAGCCCTTGCAGTTTCTAGTCAAAAAGAAAATGACAAACCTCTTGCCTCAGAGATTAATGTTGTGTCATCTAACAAGGGCAAGAATCCAAAGCAACCAGGGGGCAAGAAGAAAGGGAAAAATAGTAAGAAGAAACAGGAAGATTCAACTCCTGAAAAATCTTCTGAAAACCCTACTGGGCAAAAGAAACCTCGTTATCCATGTTTCATATGCAACAATGAGCATTGGATGAAAGATTGTCCACATCGAGCTGAGGTTGTGAAATTTTTAAAGACTTCAAATACCTCAGCGGTGTTGATTGATCCATTTCCGAACCCAAAAACCAATCTGGTTGCTATCGATCAAGCTTCCCCATCCCAAGTACTTATGCTATCCATCTCAAAACAACAAAATGATGCTTTGATATCGACAAGGAATAAAGATTATGGGAATCCACCGTCGTCGAACAACAAGGCTACAGATCAACCCAGTAGTTTGACAACAACTTCGCCTAAAGTTGTTCCGCCCATCATTCCTGAATTAACAATAAAGCCACCAAAGGGAGTTGTTCATAAATCGACATTTAATCCTCGTGCACGAGCTGCACAGAATTATAATATAGTGGAGGATCTGGCTCAATCTCCATCCGCTATGTCGACACTTGAAGTACTGCAAAATTGCCCCTCCCAAAAGTAGGCTTTGTTATCAGCAATAGGTGGGATTGACCCAGTGGATTCCAATCTTGTGGCCTTTAACCATAAAGGATATACACCTCAGTTACCAGCCCAACTCACTTTCCTTATACAGGTAAAAGCCGTCAATAAAAATGCTCATTGAACAATCATTGATGAGGGGGCATCTACCTGTATTATGTCAATGAGTTGTTGGAAAACTTTAGGTTCACCACCCTTGTCACAATCATCAACGACATTAAAGGCCTTCGATGGAAGAACATACACACCGCATGGGATTTTAAGTAACCTGCAAGTTGAACTGGGGCAAGATAGTAGAAATTGAAGTCGAGGTCATTGATGGAAACCTTGATTACAATATCTTACTGGGAAGGCCCTGGATTTATGCTATGGTTGCTGTTGTGTCTACATACTTTAGAAAGATTGCATTTCCCTTCCAAGGTGGAATTACAATCGTTGACCAACTAGCCTTTTTTCCTAACAGTTCACAAGCTACTGGAAGCATTCCATTGATCCATGGAAGTCATCAATCGCTTCAAAATGTCGGAGTAGGTCTCCTAAAAGACCCTTCCTTAATGGGTACTTTTGCCCTCCCACCTCCAACTGGACTTGCAGAAGTGGCCACAGTGGAAACCTATCATATGATCTCTTCTACTTCACCTAAGATTAAGAAGAAATTTGACAATTTTGATAGTGCAGATCACAACGAGGTGTTGCCTCCAAGCCCCATAGAATCTTTGTAGCAATCAATTTTTTGGGCCTGGGTGGCGAACCCGAATTAGCGCTCAAAGAGTGTTTGGATTGATAGGTCTTCAGAGTATGGTAGCTCTTCTGATCCTTGGTCTCGATACATTCTACAGACGAAGGAATCATCCATTCAATGATGATAGGAGAGACGCCGTGGGAAGATTACCACCATCGTTCCCACCTTCAAGATAACAATGAAGATTATTCGAGTGATCTTAATCATCCTTCAGTTTTTCATTTTTTATCAAATACTGTAAATACAGTAGATTCAGAGCTAAATTTTTCCAATATTGAAGAAACTATTGCCATTAATATCTCGACCAAACCTAATTTGTGGAGAATATTCACGTTGGCAAATCTTGTTCTCCATAAGAACTAGAAATTTACTGTGCTCTCTTTCGTGAATTCGGAGATGTCTTTGCATGGTCATATGAAGAAATGCTAGGCATTGACTCAAGAATTGTTGAACATGAAATTAAGATGTATCCAGATGTCAAACCAGTATGACAACGACTTCGACCTGTCCATCCGAAGAACGCTGATGCCATTAAAGCAGAAGTTGAAAAACTTTTGCATGCTAGTTTCATTTACCCTGTTCCTCTCACTGATTGGGTATCGAATATTGTTCTTGTAATGAAAAAAAAAGGAACAATTAGAGTGTGCATCGATTATAGGGATGTGAATCAAGCATGTTTTAAAGAAAACTATCCTACACCCTTCAACGACCAGATAATTGATGAATGTGCCAGATGTGAAATCTTTTCATTCATGGATGGATTTTTCGGATACAATCAAATCAATATCCACCCACAGGACCAGTCAAAGACTGCATTTATATGTCTGTGGGGCACATTCGCATATTGTAAATTACCTTTCGGTTTGAAGAACGCAGTGCCAACTTTTCAAAGGGCAATGAATTATGCCTTCCATGACATCAAACACATCGTTCAACCATATCTCGATGATCTACTAGCTCATTCATGAAAGCGAACTGATCATCCGCAGCATTTGAGAGCCATATTCCTACGTTGCCAACACTACAAGATACGACTCAATCCGCACAAGTGTGTGTTTTGTGTTGGTTTTGGTCAGCTACTTGGTTTCATAGTTTCTAAGGACAGAATTTGACTCGACCCATTTAAGGTTCAGGCAATCCTTGACATGCCTCTACCTTCAAATTTACTTCAGATACAGAGAATCCAAGGCAAAGCTAACTTTCTGAGGAGGTTCACTCCACATTATGCTGAACTCGCTAAAGGTTATACATGTCTTTTGAAAAAAGGAGTACCCTTCCACTGGGATCAGGTTGCGCAAGCTTCTTTTGATGCTTTAAAAGATTCCCTGATAAAAGCATCATTAATGTATGCTCCTGACTATCAAAAAGACTTTAACCTGTATCTCACCACTACGGATACGACCATCTCCATGGTTTTAGTGCAAGAAGATAGTGGAATTGAAAATCCAATATATTATTTAAGTCACAACCTTAATGATACAGAAAGAAAGCACTCTTATGTTGAAAAATTGGCTTTAGCAGCCGTTCAAGCAGTACAGAGGTTTCGACACTACGTTCTCTTTCGCAAAACTACCATTGTGTCAGATTGCAACCCTATGACCTACATTCTGTCGCGTCAATTGTTGGGGGGGAAATATTCCAAATGGATAGCCATTTTGCAAGAGTTTGATATGGAATTCACCAAATCCAAATCAAAGAAATCTCTCGTCTTTGCAGAGTTACTTTGTGACCTTCCCTTGTCATCCAACGATTTAACATCCAAAGCAACAATCGTGGATGAGACTCTGTTTCTGATATCGTCAAGCAATCCTTGGTATGGGGATATATTGGTCTATCTCCAAACCCAAAATTTTAGACCTAACACCTCTCGCTCTGAACAATGACGTACTCAATACCAAGCCAAAGATTACCTGATCATTGGCGATACGCTTTACCCTCTAGTGTCGATACAGTTCTACGAAGGTGCCTCATGCATGGGGAGGCCAAACAAGTTTTGAATGATTGTCATTCAGGTGCTTGTGGGGGGCATCTATTTGGTTACGCTACTACACAAAAGATCTTATAAGCAGGTTACTTCTGGCCCACCATATTCAAAGATTACATCACTGTAGTCAGAAGTTGCCATGCTTGTCAGATTTTTTATTACAAAACCAGATTACCACCTGCACCACTGCATCCAGTAGATGTTGTTGGCCCATTCACTAAATGGGGCATTCATTTCATAACATGTAACCCCACCTCGGCCTGGGGGGGGGGGCATCGGTATATTATAGTCGTTGTTGACTATTTTACAAAATGGGCCAAGGTGATGCCTACATTAAACAACAGAGGTGAAACAACTGCTCTTTTCTTTTTCAATCATGTAGTTTCTAGATTTGGTGTTCCACAGGCTATAGTCACAGATCATGGGTTGCATTTTCGCAATCACATGATGATTGAATTGACTGCCAAATTAGGACTATCCCACGATAGTTCTACTCCATATTATTTGCAGGCTAACGGATAGGTTGAGGCAATCAACAAGGTCCTTAAGCGCATGTTGCAGAGAATGATTGGAGTCCACAAATGGAATTGGCATTTAATCCTATACTCAACTCTGTGGGCATATAGGACTTCGGTGAGAAATGCGACTGGATTTACACCCTTTCAGTTGGTGTATGTTCTGGAAGCCATCTTACCAATTCAGTACGAAATCTCATCCCTCAAGCTGGCAATTGATCTGCTTCTCGAAACTTCTGAAGAAGAGGCTCGTTTCTTGGAACTAATCCACTTGGATGAAACCCATCGCAATGCCGCATTGGCTAACGAAGCACATAAGAAACATGTCAAGGCGCAATTTGTCAAAAATGTCAAGCCTCGTGTCTTGTCAGAAGGTGACTTGGTCTTGCTTTACAATTAGGACTCTGACAAATTAGGAGCGGGTAAATTCGAACCATTATGGATGGGCCCCTACATTGTTAAACGGTTATTGACAAAAGGAGCCTACGAGCTAGTCGATTATGATGGGATTCTACTGTCACAACCCTGAAACGGGTTGTATCTTAAACGTTACTATGCTTAATTAAGTGTAGTAAACTCATTGTACATATGCTTTTATCGCATTTTTTGTGTTTTCTTTTAGAGTTGTCATTTTGGTTAGGTAATCCACTTCGCATTTTGTTGCAGATGTAGAAATTTTTGGAAACATTTGTTGGTTACGCCGACAGCGCTAGTCATAGTACGTAGAACCTATCTTTTGCAGCCTGGGCCTTTTTTGCTCCAAGCAGTGAGTTAGTGAGTTCAGGGGGATATGTATTGGCCGATCGAAGAACAACATCGTTAAGTATAGGGCATTGATTGAACTTCTCTCTGATGCCATTTCACATGGCATACGCTGACTCGTTGTCAAGCTAGATTCACAACTCATCATTCTACAACTTACTAACATTTATTATGTTCGGAACCCAACTATTTATCGCATGTTCCTAAGAGTAAATATTCTCGAAAGACAGTTTGATTCCATTCAATATCAACACATTTCCAGAAACTTAAACACATTGACAAATTCATTAGAAAATTATGCGTTAGATAGGAATTTGCAGCGTTTGTAAAGAAAACATTTTATATCAATAACTTAACCAAAATAAAACTCCAAAAATAAAAAATATATAGTTGTTTATAGTTTTTACAAAATGTTTTGTGTCCAAGACAAAATCAGTCATTTGACCAAGAAACTCAAAATGAATGTAGAAAAGCATCCTAGACTAATGATGCTGGTGATAACATGTCACCACCTGTGAGATCATGCGCAAGAGCCTGGTCCATCGACTCGACACGCCAGTAGTGTGGCGCTGTAACCTCAAAGGTAACTTATGAATCATAACATCCTGAATACCGAGAGTGAGGTCCTCGATCTGATCCTGCAACACTACCAGGGTCTCCGATATGTCTAGATCCTGAAGGACAACCCTCGCTATAGTCTCTCCTGCTGGAGCGTCATCTGTTGCCTGTGGGCGTGCCACTGGTGGAACTGGTACAATATCTGCACACACATATGAGTTTGATTAGTCTTGATAACATTAAAAAACACAAAAAAATTATAAAACTGATAAACAAATATGTGGTAGAATCATTTTACCTATAGCACTCCACTGCTCGCCAGCTGGTAATGCCAAATCCGGGTTGCCTCGGAAATCCATCCCAACGTATGGATACTCCGCAAAGATCATCTCCTGATGGTCGAACCAATCAAAAAAGGCATCAGAGAAGGAAATCCGTGACTCGCCGGCATGTCTGGCCATAAGATCAACCCATCTCTACATCCATGGTTCCCTCGGTGCTGGCAATCCCAGTGAAATGTCCTAAGGCTGCATTAGTGGAATCCTCTCCAAAGTGAAAAAAGTCAATATGGAACCGTAGCCAAAATTCTTGGATCTTCCATTCTTTACTTTGGAGAGCTGTTCTTTTATGACAGGAAGTACTGCCTTGCACCAGTTGAACACCTTTGGTTCTAGGCATTCTAGGGTGTACTGCATGTAAGATCTGTTTGCCAAGTGTAAAGCTGTGCTACCAGCCAATCTAGCAAAAGTAAATAAAATGGTCCTCAAGGGCCGATCAGTGACATCCTGGATATTGATCTTGCCATCTCTGCTGGGCTGAGATCCATCTCTACAGAACTGACGAATGTAATCTTTCACAGATTCACCTCCATGGGCGGATCCTGATAGTGAAAGAGGGGCACCATGCCTCGATAACCCCATCAGAAAGTAAATATCCTCGACTGTCAATGGAATAGATTTGCCTATGATCTGGAATACCTGGTTGATCGGATCCCAAGCATCGAGAAAATACTGCAACAAATTGATTTGTTGCCTCATGCTGGATATGCAGAAGAACTTTAGCAAGCCATAGTTTCGTAATGCAACAACTGTACCCTGGTCATGTAAGGCAATCATGTCCTCTTCTTCATGTTCGCGTTCACGCCATGTGACAACCATCTTGATCCAACAAAAATCTGAAATGCAAACAAAATATGAGTTAGGATCCAAATTTGAGCAAAAACAAGCAAAAATTTGATGAAAAATCATTGTGTAAAGATGCCCTTTTGCGCCCATCGCACCTTGACTTTGAGCAAGGTGGGATGCATACTGACTAGCTTGTTGGTAGCTCAGTTTGAATCACACCTTTCAATACTAGCTAGGTGTGATGATTGGGGAATGAGATCTTCAAACCCCAGAGGCCCAGAAAGTGAAAAAACTAGCTCAAAATCAAGAAAAGATGGAACGAAAATGAAGAGCTTAGGGTTAGCTCCTATTTGGTCCTGACGGCGCAGAGAATAGTCCACCAGATCTCTCGAAATCAACTAATGAAATTTGAGGGGGAAAACCACTCCAGAGCTCCAAAATCCAAAATTTGAAATTAAATGATGAAAATGAAAGGTAAAACTACTTTTTATGTTTACTATTCACTTACTTCAAGTAAAATGTTAGTTTTAATTCATTTTTCATACATATACATGTATTTCTAATCAATTTGATGGAGTAATTGAGCAGGTTAAATGACCATTGAAAGAATCTCATGTGCTAGACAGTGAATTGAACATCTTTGACCACTTGCCTGAGCATATGTTGTCGCATGGTTCAAGCTAATTAAAAAATAAACCTACCCCTGAGCATAGTTTCCACAAGGTTCAAGCTCATTAAAAAATGAACCTACCTTTAGTAAATAACCTTTGTGATTGCCATGTTATCAGCCTTTTGAGCCTTGGTTGTGTTCTTGCCATCACCTCCATTCTCTTGGCCGATCATACACTTCCACTTGATTATTTACCCTTTTTGAGGAACAGCTGTGACGAGTGGTCCTATTAGCCACCCTCTTCACATCACCATGTTTTGAGAAGTTCCAAACTTACCCAGAACCAGTTGCTACCCTAGACACCACTCGTTCCTAAAAAATGAGTCCTCTTTAAACCCTTTTCAGACTCGTTAAATATGAAAATATTGTCGAGCAATTGGCCTTTCCAGCTCATTAAAGTGATGGGAAATGCCATCCCTCCTGTATATTTTAATATTTTTCGGACCTGAGGGATTATCTTATGAAAAAGTTCGAGTGCTTGTCTTTTTCGGCTCGCTAAAGTGATCGAAAAGTCATCCCTTTTGTATTATTTTAATCTTTTTCGGACTTAAGGGATTATGCTACGAAAAATAACTATTGGAGTTTTCTTTTCGTCCCTTTTCAAGCTCTCTAAACATGAAATGACTAATTTATCCTTGTCATTAAACTCATTAAAACAATAGCGACAAACTTGTCCACCCGGACAAGAACGAGTTTCATTGTCACTAGGCTTGCTAAAACATAGCGACAGGTTTACCCGAAGGGAAAATTATAGAACAAGCATATGTTATCCTCCTCAAGCCTGACAAAATTAAAGAGGTACTTGTCAGCAATGACTAGGGAAAAAGGGAAGAAAACTTGAAGAATTTTATGGTAGCAAGTTGCTCTTGAACATGGCACTTTCACTCCATCACCATGATTGAGTCGGGTTGGGTTATTCTGTTCACCAGTCATTTCACCATTGGTCTTTCACACCATCCATTTTGGGGTTAATGCTACCAATCCATCTCAGTGTCACCAATATGTTCAAGAGAAGTCATTCAGTTGAGAATTCACCATCTAGTTAATGCCTCATCCACTGCAATACCTTCAACCTCCATTTTTCATGACCACCATTACTGAACCTTGTGTCGTAGATCATTTTCACCTCCAGAAAATCATTTGCTTCATTTCATGTCGTAGATGTGGGATACATTAAGGCCCTCCTACGATGGGTCACTTCTTGTCGACATCAGCTCATTATCCAAGAAGTTGACTTAGAAACAACCCTTTTAGTACTTTGAAGCTTACATGCCTTAATGGCAAGTTTCTCACTTCCGGCGATAGGTTGACATCAATGGCCTTCGACCGAAAGATTTTATGTGGTGTTCGACATTGGATCATATATTCACACCACGTGAATTATAGTGTAGTACCTTGAGGGTCATTATCATTATTGATGATTCCTCTCGAGTCTGTTAACAACTCACATTATTGGCTGGTAATTAGGTGATGTCTTTCCATGTTCGACTTCTAAACATATTTTCACATGGATCGACTTTTACATTGGGCGAAGATTGAATGAGTTTGAAGACCCCGAATCTAGTTTCATCCATCCGGGTTGCGATATATTTAGGGATATAAAGACATTAAATGTACACAAAAGCTGCACATATAGTCATCTAAGCTAGGGAGGATGACTCTACATATGAAGAATCACCAGTCTACAACTGTAGACGATTATCCGTTCTATGTACATGAAATGAATTTATAAATCTAAGCATGGGAATGCCCACCTCAGCTAGATCATGAAAATTATATGATGATGATGTATTGTATTGTATCTTATACAGGTCACCTTCCAGTGTTGAAACCTCAGATCCTCATGTTAAAGCATTTCACCCGACATCAAAGATTTATGACTTCATGCTTTAGGGGGCAACTGCTATAGACATATTTGGGCACTTCAACCCCAATATTATATGTCAATAAACTAGGGCTCTTTAACACCTAAAAGTGTTGTTTCATACCCTAAAAGATCATGGTCAACTGATTACATCATTCCCCAAAAGTTCCACTTGAAAAACAATCCAGAACTGGCCTAAACTGGACCATATTGAAATCTCCACTGTCAGGGTGTGGTGCATACTGACTTCTACACTAGCCAGGTGTGATGCATACTGAAGAGGCCTTCTGTGGGGTGCAATGAGTGAGAATGGACAAATATCCGAGACAGTTTGCTAAGTTGATGCTCATGGAATCTTCTAGAAACTTCTCCTATGACACATGCCTCTCTGAATTCGCCCAGGGATGAGTAAGAGATCCAAGAAATCTCCAAGTGGAACCTAAAAAAACAAGTGGAATGACACTAATAAAAAACCCAGAGATGACTCACACCCTTGCATACATCTATAAATGGATCCCTCATTTGAGATATCTGGAGGCTAGAATTTTGTAATTTGTAAGGAAGTGCTGATAGTTTGTGTTTGAGAAAGAGCATTGTATTGTTAGGTGATCTTTCTTTTCATGAGGTGAAGAGGGCTTTGATGTTGGGAGGATGATGCTGGATCAGACAGTTGGGTTGTAATTCTCCCTTCTATTTTAATAAAGTTCTTTGAGTTTTCCTCCATACAATTATGTATTTGTGAATGCTGTTATTTATGAATGCCATTGTATGTTCATTGTATTTCTGATTCTGCAATGCTTATGATATAATAGATCAAGATGCTTTGATGGTGTTTTGTTACTTTGTTTCTACAGGTATTCTCTAAGCGGAATAAGTAGGAGAGAAGGTACAAGCTCTGTCAAGGGGGAGAGAGATCAAGCAAGGAGTTGAGCGGAAGATCCAGGTTGGTTCCTTTGCATCTCTCTTATCTATTATACATAGAGGAAATCACAAATTTCTTTAAATTGTTTGTTTCTAGGGTAGCTGCCAATCCTAGAGGGCTAGTCGATCGATAAGACACCTAGAAACAATTAGGGGTCCAATGCTTACAATCATTGGGAATAGTGGCCCTTAGATTTCAAGGTTTTTTCATGAGATTCTCCTTAAAAGGAAAGGAAATTGACAATAGAGGTATCCAAAGGAAACACTCTGATATGATAAGCTTTAACAACATGAATAATTACTAAAAAAGGGACTCCATGGTGTAATTGCACAATTATGCTTACTAGATTAACATATATATCCTCTACTCTAGTGGATCTATAATCAATAATCGTTCCAAAGTATTTGGAGAGATGCAAAAGGCATCTTTCATCTGCTCAAGATTATGACCATGTTATTCATTTTCAACTATGAAGTGTACCACCTAACATTAGGCATTACATGTATCCATAAACATAGAAGATTTAGATTGAGTGCATGATTCAAGAAATATTAGAGACCAACATCATTCAACCTAGCCAAATTTCTTTCTTCTTACCAATGGTGATGGTTGCAAAAAGTGACGGTTTAGGGCATACATGTCCAGATGATAGACAACTCAACAAAATGATCATCAAAGATAAGTTTCCAGTTCCTATGATTAATGAATTATTAGATGATTTACATGGAGTGATTTTATTTACTAAGTTGGATCCTTGTTTGAGATATCATCAAAATCAAAATGAGGAAAGAAGACATTCCCAAAACAACTATTACAACACACGAAGATCAATATGAGTTAGTAGTTTTTTTTGTGATAATATACCCGATAAAATTCCTAGATTCATTTTCAGTATTAGTCACACCACTCCAATCCACAAGAGGGAGAGGAAAGGGTTTTCAAAAGAATAAGAGTCAACAAAAGGCCTTTGATCCTTTAAAGAGTTAAAGAAGAAAACTAGTCAAACAATAATTCCTACATTACCAAACTCGAAGAATCCCAACTTTGAACTAGAGATAGAAGCAAGTGGATATGTTATGGGAGTAGTCTTGATGCAAGGAGGAAGTCATATATACTACCATTCCAAAGTGTTTCATGGGGTGGTTCTGAGTTACCCTACCTACAATAAGGAGCTATTTCCCTGGTGCAAGTTGTCAAAAAGTGGAAATACTATTTAACAAGAAAGGGGACAGTCATTCACATAAATCACTAACCATTACAATACTTGCAAGCCAAAAGTAAGTTGCAACAAACTAAGAATTATAAGTGGATGTGGTTTTTACAGTAGTTCCATTTAGTGATCAAGTATAAGAAGGGTAGCATAAATAATTTAAACACCATGCTTTTGAGGCCACCCACATCAAAAATCAAGACTTTGGAAACTCTTATACATATGGATCCTTTCACCCATGATTTATGTAGAGAGGCATATACAAAGGATGAGGACTTCAAAAAGGTTTATCAATATCTATAGGGATAGAATCATGTGGGTGATGGTGATCACAATTGAGTATCATCTCCGAAACATGTTACTATATAGGTTGGACGAGCTATGTGTTCCTAAAGGTGAAAAACTAGTGTTGATTAGAGAGGTTCACACCTCCAAGGTTGTAGAGAATTTTGGTGTTGGGAAGATAGTTTTCAACTTGCAAAGATATATGTACTAGACATGGATACAACAAGATTAGCTAGGTTCATTAGAGGATGTATAATTTGTTGTACTAGCAATCCCAATAATAAGAAATATGGTCTATACCATCCCTTACATGTACCCACTTGTCCTTGGGAAAGCATTTCCGGGGATGCAAAAGGTTTACCAACAACTAGGAAGAGACATGATTACCTATTTACATTAGCTTACAAGTTTAGCAAGATGTGAATTATAATGCTATATAAAAAGAAAATTAGGGGAAAACAAGTAACAAACTTGTTCTTTGAATAAGTGTGGGTGTACTTTGAGCTTCCAAGGGCCATCATTTCAAATAGGGAAATCATATTTATTAGTGCATTTTAGACTACATTGTGGAAGAATATGGACACAAAATTGAAAAGGTATACAACATTCCATCCATAGATAGATGGAAAAATAAAGGTAGTCAACAAGACTTTGGTACAACTTATGAGGGGTTATAATTAGAAGAAACTGAAGAATCTAGTTTATATATAACACTCCTCCAAAACAATAGTCCACACTTCAAATAGTAAGTTGCCCTTTGAGACTTGTTTGAGATATTTTCCACCTTCACCTTTGGATGTACTATAAGGATATTAAGGAGAAGTGAGGGAGGATCCCACAAAGGATGCTTTAAGAGTAGAAAATTTTATTGATAAGATCAAGTATATTGATTTAGAGGTACAAGGGGCACTAAAGAAGTCATAACAAGAATAAAAGGCCAAACATGTTCAAAATAGGATAGAGAGGTCATTCAAAGTGGGTGATAGAGTTTGTTTACAAATGGACAAGGAGAGGCTATAAGTTTGAAACAAAGAAGATATTGAGATGGGGGTGAATCAATATCTTATAATTTTTAACAATTATTTATTCATTAACCACATGCAACAATATAGAAAAACACCAATCACATAGATTTTGAAAACAAGAAGTTTATGTGGAAACACATATGTGAGAAAACCACAAATTCTTTTTTATTATGATGTAAATGAAAGAATCGAGTTTATTACATCAAATTATGTAAGAACCAAGCTACAGGAGGATCCAACCCCTTTTTCTTTGTAATCAACAACTTGTTGGCAAAACCAACTCTGTTATAGACATTTTTGTGCCTTACAGCTATAAGCATGAAATGTCCATAATCCAAGGAATCCAAAGTCCCTAAAAGTGTTTTTCCTGCCCCTAAAGGAACAAGGTCAACCAATGACAACTTCTCCCAGAAGTTCTCCACCAGAAACTGCTCAAAACTAGTCAAATCAGGATCAATTCAGAAGCTCCACTAGCTGCCTGCATTGCAAAGCACCCAAATGCACTGGCTAGGTGCATTGTAACGCACTTGAATGCACTACCCAGGTGCGTTGAGCGGGAAATGACAAGTGGCAGAGTCATTCAGCGAGGTGGAGAGACAATGGAAGCTTCCAGAATCTTCTCCAATGACACTTGCCTCACTGAATTCGACCAGTGATGAGTACGAGGCTCTCAGTCTCCAAGTGGAAGCAAGAACTGACAGAGAGAAGCCACAAGTCAAAACATAAGCTAACTCATCCTCTCTGCTTACATCTATATATGGATCCCTCATCCCAGAGATCCAGAGGCTGGAATTTTGTACTTTGCAGAGAATTGCTGTTGGTTTGAGATTGAGATTAGTACATTGGGTGATTTATGCTTTGTTGGAGGTGAGGAAGGGATTCCTTTGCTGGGAGGTAGATGCTGGATCGGGACTCACTTGGTTGTATCTCCTCTTGGACTTTCTTATCATATCAATAAAACTATTTGAGTTTCTCCTACATGCTGTGTATCAATGATGTTTTGTTATATTTGCATGTTTAGCTTAATCTGATCCTAAGCTTTTTATGAATGTAAATCTATATCTTCGTGTAGTTTCTCTCTTCTGTGATCTTGCAGGAATTTGGTGAAGCTGGGCCGGTAAGGGAGCAGGGAGATGGAAGCTATTGAAGAGAGGAGTGATTGGATAAACAAACTAGTGCAAGACACAGGTTAGTTTATCCTTCCTCGTCGTTTACATTTCATAAAGAAGAATACTCAAGTAGTTTTCCTTGTTTGTTGCTAAGGCACTGTCACACCTTAGAGTGGGATAGGGGCATTCTGAATGGATACTTTTCCCAACAACAAAATGGCGACTCCGCTGGGGATCGTATCTAGTTAGTTTATTTGTGTTTCTATTGTTGTTCTTCTCATAAACTTAGGAGTGGCGAATCGAACTGCATTTGCCATTTACAAATGCAAAGTAGACATCTGCTACTCTAGTCCATTCACTGGGCCTGTTTATGATCTGAACAGCTGATCCACAAATGCTCTAATTGCCCTTTGTGATAGCTCTTATTCCTCCTTTAAATCATCCCTCTAATTGTACCTTACTGGTAGCTTTTATCCGGCCAAAAACCATAGATTAAACTGCAAACCGTGACCCAGAACCCAGAGAAAATTCTCATTTCTGCTTCAGCGCAGGCTTTGTGAAGAGGTTCTGCATTTCAACGCAGGTCCCGAGAGGGCTACTTGCGCTGTAATTCAGTTTCTCTGTGCAACAGGTGCGCTGATCAGCCTTTGCCCTGTGCAGCTGTGGTTCTTTGCTTCATTTTGTTCAGTTTTATCTCTGATTTTTGCATCCTGTTATCAGTGTGTGTACCTATCTGAAAACCCCTTTTCTTTGCCTTAATTCCGCCTCAGTTGTATAAAATAAACTGTATTTGTTTTTGTGTATTTGTTACATCATTTGCAGTTTCCCATTACAAAAGTAAACTAGTCATACTGTCGCCCTTAGATCTAGACCTGTCGTAAGTGTCGTTTTGATCTTAGGAGTAAATTTGTTTGCTGTTGACAGTTGATTGCGCTTTTACTTTTGTCTTTTGGTTTGAATTTGTGAATTTCTAGTGTCGAAACAAGTGTTTACTTCAAAATCATAAAGTGTCGTAATCGTCTTTTTGATTTCAAAAAGAAACTTGTTTGTGTTTTCACTTGAAATCGAATTCAAATTTGTACAACAACTTTCTTTTTAGGCATCAATATTAAGAAAGTGAAAACAAATACATGCACAAGTGCATTTGAATTTTGACAGTTTGTATGTTTTGATTTAGGAAAAGTGCATTTACAGTGTGCTCTTTGCTCTTTGAGAAAAGATTGTGTCTTTCTTTTCCCCTTGTAGCTAGGTTTTTCATTGTTGAAAAGAGATAAAAGCTTGCTTATCATCTTTAGACTGCATTTAGGAATTATATCTACATCTCGTGGTGATCCAAAAAGGAAAACTTCTAAGAAATATCAACCTAAAATAAATTGAATGAACTTAACAACGCATTGGAACTTAACGCACAACATAGAGGTCTAGGCTAGAGATGTGTTCCGGCGTCGTAAAGCCTGGTAACTGTTGTCCTCACTGATGGTTGGGTGATTCCTCTGCTGTGAGACGATAAGTGCCAGTACGGATTGTGCTCCCACGTACCGTTGAGTATATATTGGGAGACCCCTATAGGCTTAAAACCTTTTATCCATGGGAAGCCGTGTCGGCCGCCCTACTGATCGCAATGCACCGAACACAGCATTCGGGAAGATTGACTGTCGTACCGTAAACGTATTTTGTAGTTTTGTGATTGGTTTGGCACACCCTCTACCTAGATCTCCAGAGCAGTCCCTTTCGTTCCTTTTCAGACTCCTTAACAGAAAAGGTCCATCTGAGCACTTGTCACTTCAGGCTCATTAAAAATCGAAGGAGACTAGAGTCATCTTTTGTTTTTTCTCGACTCCTAAAAACTGAAAAAAAAAGTTGTGTCAAAGCGTCTAAAATTTATTTTAAATGGAATAATCATCACCATTCCCTTGTTGGTCTTTGAAGTTAGTCTCTTTTCATCGCAAGTTCTTGCAGAATCGCTAGAAAATATTTTGGATAGACTAGATATGTCTGAAAAACCGTCGACATCAAGGACTGTGTCATCCGATGCAGCAGTGGCACAGCCGCCTACTGCTACTCCAACGATGTTCAATGGCATACCATCTGTCCTGGCAAGTTATCAACAACAAGCCGGAGTCCCAGCAGGGACTGCTTCGACGACATGGTTAGTTCCTATTTCTTCATCCGGATTATCATCTGGTATTTCTTATGTTGAAACTCAACAAATTGATCCAATGTGTCTTCAAAGGCCAATCTACCCTTTAAGTACTGGATTGCCACCATATGGAGGGCAGTATGCCTTTTCATTGTTCCCTCCCAGAGAACAACCATATGAGAGTTTACAACAAAGTTCAGGTCAAACTGGAATTACATCCAGCGGTTGGGTACCAATACTGCCTCAGCAACCAAGGGTTGTATATTCAATGCAACCAGTCCACCCTGTGTCGAATACTCCCACTATACCTGCTATGGTGACTGCATCGCAAGTACAAGCGTTACCTGTTGTATGTCAACCCCAAGTTTCTCAGGTTGCAATACAACAGCCTCTTGTCTCAACGACTCAATCACAACCTCAGTTATTGCCTCCTTATCTGGAGCGACTCAGGCTCAAACAAGTACTGTGACTCCTCATCTTGGTCAATCATCCAGTATTGGTCAACAATAAATGGTCCAACAACCAGAGCTGGTTCAAACTCAACAACCCCCATTCCAGCAATCATATCAAGGACCTGAGCAACAAGTCTTTGTAAGTAATGGGCAATCGCATTTCCAAAGCGGTTATCAACAGCCATATTATAATGGTTATGCCCATCAACCTTGTCAAAGTTGCCAGCATCAAATACATTATGCTGGTATGCAAAGACCCACTGCTCAGGCGATTCCATCTTATCCTGGGTATGCTTTGCCTAACCTGAATCAACAGTTGCCCTTTGTAGCAACTCTAGAATTACCAGATCTAAACCGGCTGACGAATGATCCAATTGCTTATGCCCCTTGGTGGCCAGCGATTCCGCATAAACTTCCGTCAGATATTCCTAAATTTAATGGAAATCCGGGTGAAGATCCGTCGAATCATGTGATGACATTTCATCTGTGGTGTTCATCAAACACCCTAAACGATGATTCGATTAGGCTTCGCCTTTTTCAGAGGACGTTAACTGGTCTGGCAGCAAAATGGTATATCGAATTGCCTAGAGCTTCATTCGACAACTTCAGTACCCTAGCCACAACCTTTTTAACCCATTTTCAGTTACCGATAAGGTACGAAATGGGAACCGAACTTCTTACCAACTTCAAACAAACGACGGCCACTCACATATCTGATCATATACATGAATGGCGACGTCATCTTAGAATGGTGAAAACGTATGTTCCCGATCAGCTTTTAGCTGAATGGTTTATTAAGTCATTACTGCCTTCCATCACGGAAGATGTGGCAAAAGGGGGGGTCATCATAGAAGAGCAAGTTATCGCTCGTGCGCAATATTTGGACTTGATTTACACTCAGTCCGGCACGCTCTACGATAAAATACCTGACGCCCCTAGACCGGAATTCTCAGTTCCTCCTCCTCCTAAATCAAACAATGACTCTCATGCCATCGATGGCGTGATTGGCGCGACAGAAACGAAATCGACAAAGGCTACATCTAAAAAGGCCTGTAAGATTTCTAGTCAAAATGCAAATAAGGAACTTCTTGCCTCGGAAGTAAATGTCGTGTCGACTGACAAGGGCAAACAATTGAAGCAACCAGGGGGCAAGAAGAAAAAGAAAGGGAGAAAAAGGAAGCAGGATGAGTCATCTCCTGAAAAGCCTTCTACAAACCCTTCTGGGCAAAGGAAACCCCCTGCGGGGTGTCATATATGTGATGAGGATCATCGGACGAGAGATTGTCCACATAAAGCTGAAGTTAAGAAACTCTTTAAGAGTTCAAAAACCTCAGCAGTATTGATTGATCCATTTCCAAGCCCGGAAACCAAACTGGTTGTTAATCAAAATGCTTCCCGATCCCAAGTGCTTATGTTGTCTATCTCAAAGCAGAAAAATGATGCTTTGGCAAGGAATAAAATTACGGGAATCCACAAGTGTCGAATAACAAGGCTAATGAACAACCTAGTAGTTCGACAACAACTTTGACCAAAGTTGTGCCACCCATCATTCCTGAACAAATGATAAAGTCACCAAAGGGAGTAGTGCACAAATCGACATTTAATCCTCGTGCAAAAATAGCACAAAATTATAATATAATAGAGGACCTGGCCCAATCGCCATCCGCTATGTCGACACTTGAGGTACCGCAAAATTGCCTCTCCCAAGAGCAAGCTTTATTATCAGCAATAGGTGGGATTGAACCAATGGATTCCAATCTTGTGGCCTTTAATCATAAAGGATATGACCCTCAGTTACCAGCTCAACTAGCTTTCCTTATTCAAGTGAAAGCCCTCAACAAAACTGTTCATCGAACAATTATTGATGAGGGGGCATCTACATGTATTATGTCGATGAGTTGCTGGAAAAATTTAGGATCTCCAACCTTGTCGTAGTTTGCGATGACGTTAAAAGCATTCGACGGAAGGACATATACCCCATATGGTATCCTAAATAACTTGAAAGTTGAACTAGGAGAGAAAACAGTAGAAATAGATGTTGAAGTCATAGATGGGAATCTTGATTACAACATCCTACTAGGAAGACCATGGATATATGCCATGGCCGCAGTTGTGTCGACCTACTTCAGGAAGATTGCATTTCCCTTCCAAGGAGGAATTACAATCGTCGACCAACAAACATTTCTCCCCAACAGTTCACAAGTTACGGGAATCATTCCAATGATCTATGGAAGCAATCATTCGCTCCAAAATATCAGAGTAGGTCTCCTAAAAGACCCTGCCTTAATGGGTACTTTTGCCCTACCGCCTCCAAGTAATCTGGCGGAAGTGGCCACAGTGGAATATGAAACCTTCTATATCTAATGGATTTGGACTCCGAGGACGGTTCTTATCTCGTGTCAACCTCGTTAAAAAATGAAACAAGGAGTCATGAGGATAGTTCTTTTACTGTGTCAACCTCATTAAAAAATGAAACAATCCCCTTTCCAAATCTCAAAGGTAAACCTTCATTCCAACCACCAAGTTGAATGCAATGAAGCTTGGGGGGCATGCACCTCGATTTGCGTTATTATGCTGGGGGAATTCAAACTTATCACGAGCAGTGTTACCGAGATCTATAAGCACATACTCTCCCAACATTTCAAATCCATCTTTCATCAATTTTCACACTTAGATATGATAAATTTTAACTAAATATATTGTTGAAACAATTTACTTAATTCTCATATCTATTGCCCATGCTCTACAACAACCAATATTACTCTGATTCTCTGAACTAATTAAGATTCCTCACTATCTCTACTTTTCTCTTGTAGACCTGTTACACTAAAAAATGTCACCTTGACTACTTACAGTTAGTATGGCTCAAATCAACAGTCATGCTACCCTCTTAGGCAAGTCTCATGCCTCTGTTATCCATCTCAAACTCAAAGAAGAGAGAAAGCCTTGTAAAAACTATGTTTATCTCTGGGGTCGCAGGTTCTCTCTAGCCTTACCTGCGGGGACGCTGACCTTGTTCACAAAATATGCGTCCATGGACACTCTGTATGTTAAGGGACAGATGCGTCCCTCTGTAAAAGGCAAAATGCGCGAGTTTTATCTTGAAAAAGTTACTTGTGGTTACTTCTAGAACATTCTAGAGGTCGGTTTGATGAAATGGATGCGCCTCCAGTTGGTTCATGTATCTCTATTAAGGGGGAACTTATCCCATCAATAAGGGAGCTATCCCACCCAAAGAGGGGGATGATCCCATTGATAGTGGACCTGAATAACCTCTTTACAGCACTATAAATAAAGGCATTGAGCCAGAAGGAGAAGAGGTTGGAGCTATACATTTTCTTTGGGTAAATGCTGCAGGATTTAGGTCTTCCATTAGAGCCTTTGTGAGGAGAGATTGTCTTCACTTGATTCTTCTTGGGAGAGGGTGAGCTTTGTCAAAGTAGAGGAAAACCCTTGATGGACCCTGGGAGGAACTTGCACAACACCAAGGCCAGGTTGTAAGAGTTTCTTTGTTTCGTTATTAATACAAACTGGTTTATTTTTCTCAATAGCTTGTGTTAATGAGTTATTTCATGTGTTCCTTGGTCTGCATGTTGGATATATGTTTTATTATATGAAATGCAAGTGCTTGGTAATTGTTTGATTGTTTGTGGTTGCAGGAATTGACTTGAAGGAGGAGCTCATCCGGATCGTCAAGAACGGACTTCAACAACAGCGTTTTGGAATAAGGTAAGCCTAAACACTTGTAGTTTTCATGTTGTAAAAGGTGTATTTAGAGAAAGATCACTCCATTTTGTCTTGTTTGTCATTAGAATGTCTTAGACTTCTAGGAAGGTCAGTCGTGTCCGCACCCTTGACAGATTCCGTGTGACAAATTGGCGACTCCACTGGGGAATCCATTAATGAGAGAGTCTTTTCCTTTATATGAACTTTGCTTTGAGAAAATCATTTTTATTTTCTGGTTTTTGACTGTGAGAATTAGTATTTGGGTGGCTTAGCTTTAGATTTAGTTAGATTTGGTTTTTCTTCATTTTTCCAGAAGGACGCACCCACTGAGTACTGCACAGTGCGTCTTTGGACGCGCTGTTGCCGTCTGCACAGAGCGGGGCCGCACCTGTGACAACGGGTTGCCTGCGTCTTCCTGTAAAACTTAAGAAAATTCCATTTTTGCTTTAAATTGCTTTTAGATTTTGTTTTTCCTTAGTGTTTTCTGCCCAGATCCTTTAGTACCCTGTCAAGAATTTTCACCTGAACTAGTTTTGTGAGCTTTGAGTGTTTTAGTGGTTTTCAACGAAGTTTAGACCTAGGGTTTGATTTTTGGAAAGGCTTTGTAGTGACTTTGATAGTAGAAAGTTGTCCAGCCTTAGATCTCTCTGGTTAGTCAACCTTCTTAGAAGTCGGGCCTGTCGTAAAGTCTCCTTTTGTGAGCAACTTGCCATTTGAGTTGTTTTGGGTCAAATTTCGAATTACTTGTTTATAAAGTATTGATTTCCATTTTACAAAAAGAACAAAAAGATTAGAGTTTTGTTTTGGCTAGTTTTTGATTCTGCAATAAGCTAGTCCTTGATTTGATTGTGATCAAGTAAAACACCTTAGAAATAATCATTGTTAGTTTTGGCCTCGTTAAGATTGCTTAGAGTAAATTTGCCTTTAGTTTGCTTATGAGTGCATTTTCATAGATTTTAAGAGTTGTTAAGATTGATTTTTGGTTATATTAGATTTATTTGCTTTATTAAAAGAAAAATACAAAAACATCTTCTTAAAAAGTCTTGTTTCAAGTAGCTTTTTGTTTTCGAAAGAAGAAAAGAGTTTTTTCGTGCATGTAAAGAGAGGTTATGTTTTTATGCTTGGAAAAGACAAACGAATTGTTTCTTTGATTGTCTTCAATTAAGAAGTTGCTTTTATAAAGATTGCATTCTCTCAACTTTTTAGTTAAGCAATTCATCGAAAAAGTAAAGTAGTGGATAAATCATTCTAGGTGCATTTTGTAGTGGTTTCGAGTCGAGTCAACACACCACTAGTTTCACTTCCATCACCTTTTGACTTAAGAAACAACCTTAAAAGTAACGCTTAAATTAAAATCAATCTAGTAATCTTTATTTTTCTAGGGCTCTGAAGCACCAACATAGCTTAGGCTAGGGTCTTGGAGTAGGTGAGTACTTAACTCTCCAAGACTACAAAACCAAACAGATAGTCTATCTTGAGTAGAACAAATCCAATTGTTTCAGTTACATTCTGGGAAAGCTCCTCTTAAAGGAGAAGCACGAGCTCGTGTCCGAACCAGTGAGGGGATCATTCCTCCCTCGTTGGGAACGACGCCAGGCAGTACGTATTACAAACGGTAAACCTCGGATTAACCATTGTCGAGGAGCCAGGGGTCACTTATCGGTAAACCTTGGATTGTTGTCAAGGAGCCGGTAAGGGGATTGGAGCTTGCTACTCTGCCCTTGCGTGCTGTCGGAGTTTAGACTGTTCCCCCAGGTGTAATTGTTGTGATTGGTAACCTTAGTGGCCATAATATCTAGGATTCTACCCAAGGTGACGGTGGAGGGAAGGTCCCACTGTACCTGGAGCAGACGTCGGTTATACTCACTTGGATTTTCTGGGGGGTTCGCTTCACTTCGAGACGGTTAAAGTGGAGGAACTTGGTCCAGTCTATTCATTAAGCAGGTTGCCGGGGTAACTGTTCCACCCACCATTTCTGTACTGAATCCTGCGAGGTTGGGCCTAATCACCAACTAGCGCTTTTGGTCCGGAAGACTACTGTTTGTGTGTGGTTTGACGCTCTAGATTATTTAGGCGTGTGCTTCAAATTTGTTTGCTTCTTTAGAAGACTTTAGGTGGTTTGATTTGAAATTTTTTACTTTGTTTTCGTGTGTTGTAGTTAAAATCTTTAATTGTGGCGGAATTACCGAGACAGTCCCGTAGACTTCGGGGCAAGTCTCCTGAGATTGTTACCGGAATAGATTTGTTAAGAAAACTCCGTAAATCGCGGGGTGAATCTCCTGAAGACATTCCGGGTCATTTAGAAGGGTTAAAGGTCCTTGTAACTCCTCCTAGTGGCAGTAGAGTAGGATCACCTGAAGAAGGAGAATTTTCCTTGGTAGTCCATCCAGATTACCAAAGTTTAGAAACAGGTTACAATCCCGAAGCTGTTACAGTTTCCGAGCTTGCTGGTAGTTTTTCATCTGCCAGTGAAACAGGCGAAGAACCTGAAATTTCAGAACCTGTTACTCCAACTCCTAGTGTTCCTGATTCACCAAGAATAGAAAGAATTATCACCGAAAATCTTCCTGTTGGATTAATTGCTATAGAAGAACTTGTTCCAGAGGAAGAAATAGGCGTTTCTGATTCTGAAGATCTAATTACCCTTGATCTAAGGGAGCGTGAATCCATCTTTTACAGTCCTCCTAGAAGTGAATCTTGGTACCTTGCATTAACCAATTTTTTAGACAACTCAGTAGGTTTTTCTACACCTCGTACTCCGGTTCCACCTAGAGGAATTCATTCTCCTGTAAATATGTCTGGTCAGTCATCTGTGTTTTCACAAAGTCCTGAATCATTTTTACATGGCGGTCCTTCTGTTCCTACTGGGTATCAATCACTTTCTGGTACCTTTGCGGGAGCATCTCCTCAACCTGTTGATCATGGGTTATTAGTTGGAAACAGTGGTAATGTACCATTGAGTATAGGTGACGTTTATATGATGTCAGGTTCAACTCCCATTAACCAACCTCAAGGTGGCCAATTACCGCCTGGGGGGCAACCTTCGTTAATGCCTGGGGGGCAACCTCAAGGTACTTCATTCGTGACTGGGGGGCAACCTCAAGGGTATCAACCCCAGCCTCAATATGTACCCCAAAGTCAACCTCAGTATCAATATCAACCTCAAGGATGGCAACCTCAAGGATGGCAACCCCAAGGGTATCAACCCCAAGGGTATCAACCTCAAGGATACCAACCTCAAGGTCAAGGTCAACCCCAGTATTCGTATTTACCTCAAGGTTATCAACCTACGGGTCAATACCCTGGTCAAGGTTATCAACCACCTCAAGGGCAATCATATGGGACTGCACCTTACAGTTATCAACCCTATCCTCAATACGGCTATGGATCTCAGTATCCTCAACCTGTTACGAGTCAATACCCTGGAATGTTAACATGGGATCCGTCACAGGGTCAACAGATGTCGCAACCAAGTATACAGTCGGTACCTCAAGCAGGACAACCTGCAGTTCCTGGTCCACCCCAGCAACCGCAACCTGTCCAGTCAAGTGTTCAGACCCCTGTAACTTCCGTAGTTACTCAGCCGCCAATTGCACCTGGTACTCCACCTCACACGGCTGCAGCAACTACCGCTTCATCTACCATGCTTACTTCTGGAGTATCGGCAGCTCCGGTTTCTACTGTCCCTGTAACCACTCCTCAGACATCTGTACCGTTGTCTGGACCCACGGTTCAAACCACAGTCCAGATGCCTGCAGGCCAACCTGGTACAAGTACGGTTGTTACTACTCAACCTCAATTTGTTCAACCTCCGTACCAGGGACAGTATCAACCTGGGCAAGCTGCCCAACAACCGGTTTACCAGTATCAACCGTATCCTGGGTACACTTATCAACCACCTCAGCAACCCCAGTACGGTCCGGTTAATCCTGGTTTTCCAGGAGGATATAATATCCCAAATGCGACTCCTGTTCCTAGTTATCCTGGATATCCTCCTCCTGGGGCTGGTATTGTGACTCAGAGTTTTAGAGATCCTAACCGGCAGTTACCGTTTATTGCGACTTTAGATTTACCCGACTTGACGCGCCTAACGAACGATCCAATTCAATATCTTCAGTTCTGGCCGCCAATGCCAAATAAGTTGCCCAGCGATATACCCAAGTTCGAAGGTAAGTCTGGAGAGGATCCGTCTAATCACGTGATGACTTACCACCTCTGGTGTGCATCAAATTCCATCTCAGATGATTCCATCCGCTTACGTCTTTTCCAGCGTACACTCATTGGTCTCGCAGCCAAGTGGTACATTGAGTTACCACGGGCCTCTTTTTACAACTTTAGCCAGTTAGCTACCTCGTTCTTAACTCATTTTCAGTTACCAGTCAGATACGATAATGGTACAGAATTATTAACTTCGCTAAAACAATCGACATCCACGTACATTTCTGATCACATCCATGAGTGGAGACGTCGAAGAAGATTAGTGAAAGTTTTTATCCCGGACCAAATCTTAGCTGAATGGTTTGTCAAATCATTATTACCAAGAATTACTGAAGATGTAGCTAAGGCCGGAGTAGTTACTGAGGAGCAAGTCATTGCTCAGGCACAATACCTTGACTTAGTTTACACTCAGTCGGGTACGTTACACGAGAAAATTCCGGATCTTCCAAAGTCAAACCAAATCGCTGCTGCTCCTTCGGGATCTCATGCCGCTGATGGTATGATTGGTATCGTGACTACGAAGAGTAAGAAGAAGTCTTCCAAGGCCTCCAATACTCCAATTATCACTTTGCCTGATTCTCCGACAGGAGAGTCTTCTCCTCCTGAACTTACCGCCGACATTCACGCTGTAGAGTCATCTACGGCCAAATCAAAAAACGGTGGAAAGAAGAAAGGAAAGAAGAAGGCTAAAGCAGACAAGGCTCCAAAGGAGAAAACGGAAAAGTCGGAAACCAATGACGAAAAACGCAAACCTCGATATCCTTGTCTTATTTGTGAAGAAGATCATTTTACGAGAGACTGCCCTCATCGGGCCGAGGTAGTGAAAATAGTCAAAGGTTCTCCCACTCCTGCTGTGTTAAAAAATCCATTTCCAGAGCAGGAGAATAAGATGATAGGTTCTTCTTCGAATGCCAGTGAAGAACCCATTTTGATGATGTCTCATGTCAGGATTGCGACTCGATCGCAAGATTATGGTAGTAAGGCTCCTGTTGATGGTAAGGAAGCAGAATCTTCTCACTCTAACCCATCAACCTCAGCTCCTGGTTCCGATCCACTACAGATCGAAAAACCTAACCCAGACTTAGTGATTAAGCCGCCCGCCAAGGGTGTACTTCGAAGGTCTGCTTTCAATCCACATGCGAGAGCAGCCCAGAATTACAACATTGTTGAAGACTTAGCTGTTTCACCTTCAGCAATGTCGGCACTCGAAGTGCTGCAATCATGTCCAGCGCAACGAAAATTGCTTTTGTCGGCTATTGGAGCTGTCGATGTTCAGGACCCGAACCTAATGATCTTTGATCTAGAAAGTAGTACACCGCGTCTCCCCCATCAAATGGCTTTCCAAATTCCAGTGATAGTCAAAAACAGGCCTATTCATCGGACTGTGATTGATGAGGGAGCTTCTACGTGTATTATGTCGATTCAATGTTGGAGATCGCTTGGTTCTCCTTCGTTGAACCAATCCCCCACCATCCTTAAGGCCTTTGATGGCCGTGGGTTCCGTCCGTTTGGTATTCTACAAGAATTGCCTATAGGGGTCGAAGGTAAAACCGTTAGTCTGGATGTGGAAGTGGTTGATGCCCCTCTAGACTACAACCTTCTTTTGGGTCGAAGTTGGTCATATGCTATGACAGCGGTCGTTTCATCGGTCTTCAGAGTCATTAAGTTTCCACATAACGGTAAGATCGTGACTATTGATCAGCTGACATACTTTTCATCCGACCCAACCTCTTTAGAAACTATCCAGCATGTTGGTAAAACGACAATCCCTTATAGGGACATTGGTGTAGGTTTAGTTAAGGATTCCGGTTTACTGGGAACTTTTCCTCTCCCTCCACTCAATGCAGACCCTTCGTTCGCAACAATTCATATGATCACGTCAGAAAACATTATTTATGATGATCCTTGGTATGTTCCCTCTGACTCTGAGCTAGACTCACTCGGTGATGTTATGCCGTTGAGTCCGTATGAGATTGCTTATGAAGCTCTTATGTCTTTTACCGACTTTCATTCAACCGAAATCGACCAAATGAATGTGGTCAGTGAAGAGTCACTTTTCACCTCACCCTTAGAACGGATAACGTTTCCCGAAGAAGTGTCATCTGACGAACAACTTCGCGAAATCCTAAGTGTAGATGATCTACCATGGGAAGATCTCCATCACAGATCTTCGTTTTTACCTAAGGATGATGCATTTGAAAATGATTTTTCATCTATCTTTACCGCTGAATATGTCAAAGACGCTCAGGATCCAACGAAACATTCTGATTCAGAGCTGAATTTAGGGAATATTTCTCGTACTATTCCCATTGATATTTCAGTGAAGCCCGGAATCGAGGAGAACATTCATATAGGTGCCGCATGTACTGAAGAAGAAATCCAAACTTACAAGGCCCTATTCCAAGAATTCCGCGACGTGTTTGCCTGGTCTTACGAGGAAATGCCGGGAATTGATCCTGCCATTGTTGTTCATGAAATCAAAACCTACCCGGATGCTAAACCCATTCGGCAACGGTTGCGTCAGATTCACCCTCGAAAAGCGGCTGCGATTAAAGCAGAAGTCGAAAAGCTGTTGAAAGCAGGTTTCATTTATCCGATCCCGTTAACGGATTGGGTATCGAATATTGTTCCCGTCAATAAAAAACAAGGAACAATAAGAATCTGTATCGACTATAGGGATATCAATCGAGCTTGTCCAAAAGACAACTATCCTACGCCTTATATCGATCAAATTATTGATGATTGTGCCGGAAGTGAGATGTTTTCCTTCATGGATGGTTTCTCAGGCTATAATCAAATCAATATTCTACCTGCCGATCAACCAAAAACGGCATTCATTTGTCCATGGGGGACATTTGCTTATTGCAAATTACCTTTTGGGCTTAAGAATGCCGGCGCTACTTTTCAACGGGCAATGTCTTATGCATTTCATGACATCAAGCACATTGTGCAACCCTATCTCGATGATTTGCCTGCTCATTCTTTACAACGAGCTGATCACCTTGTCCACCTACGAGCAATCTTTATGAGGTGTAGGCATTATCGAATTCGGTTGAATCCCCACAAGTGTGTTTTCTGTATAGAAACAGGTCGATTGCTGGGATTTGTTGTTTCAAAACCGGCATTCGCGTCGATCCCTCGAAAGTCGAGGCTATCATCAAATTGCCTCCTCCTTCGAGTTTGCGCCAACTCCAAAGTTTGCAAGGGAAAGCGAACTTTTTACGCCGATTCATCCCAAACTACGCCGAGGTCACTAAAGGTTTTACACGGTTGTTGAAACAGAACGCACAATTCTTTTGGGACGAGATTGCCCAACAATCTTTTGATGCACTGAAACACGCGTTGACCCATGCACCGTTATTGCATCCTCCCAACTACAACCAGGACTACTTCTTATACCTCGCAGCTTCGCATTCCACCATTGGAATGGTGTTAGTTCAAGAAGATGAATTCAAAGCAGAGCATGTGATATATTATCTTAGTAGAACCTTAAATCCCACTGAGTTAAAATATTCGCATGTGGAGAAATTGGCCCTGGCAGCCGTTCAAGCTGTCCAGCGTTTTCGTCACTACATTCTTCTCCGCAAGACTACAGTTATTTCGGATTGCAACCCTATGATTTATATTTTGACAAAACAACTGCTAGGGGGCAAGTACTCTAAATGGATTGTTATCCTGCAAGAGTTCGACTTGGAGTTCGAGAAGTCCAAGTCTAAGAAATCTTTAGTTTTTGCGGAATTGATGTGTGATTTCCCGAGTGCTGACACAGAGACTGTGGCAGAGGAGTCCATTGTGGACGAATCTTTGTTTCTTATTAGCACTTTAGATCCGTGGTATGGGGATATAATCATCTATCTCCAAACCCAAACCTTTCGGCCTGAAGCTTCCAAGGAAGACCGTCGAAAAATTCGGTTTCGATCCCAGCAATACAGAATTATTGGAGATACACTTTATCGCCGGGGGGCAGACTTAGTTTTTCGACGTTGTTTAACTCACGAAGAGGCTGAGAGAGTTTTGAATGATTGTCACTCTGGAGCATGTGGCGGTCATATGTCTGGGTATGCCACAGCTCAGAAGGTGTTGCGCGCTGGCTATTTCTGGCCGTCTATGTTTAAAGATTGTATCCTTGCTGTCAGAACATGCCACAACTGTCAAGTGTTTGATCGAAAGATGCGCGCTCCACCTGCTCCTCTCCACCCTATAATTGCCGCTGGTCCATTCGCCAAATGGGGCATTGACTTTATTACTTGTAACCCTCACTCGGCCGGGGGGCATGCGTATATCATCCTCGCGGTTGATTATTTTACAAAATGGGCCGAGGCGATGCCTACATTCGACGCAAGCGGCAAGACAGCTGCAGTTTTCGTATTCAATCATATCATAACTAGGTTTGGTGTCCCACAAGCAATCATTACTGACCATGGGAGCCATTTTCGAAACGTCATGATGACTGAGCTTACAAGCCAGCTTGGTTTGCGCCACGATAGCTCTACTCCTTATTATCCGCAAGCCAACGGTTTGGTTGAGTCAATCAACAAAGTTCTAGTCATCATGATTCGACGGATCATTGGTATCCATCGAACGAATTGGCATAACATGTTATTTTCGGCGCTATGGGCATATCGAACTTCAGTGAAAAATTCAACAGGTTTCACCCCTTTCCAGCTAGTTTATGGCTTAGAAGCTGTGTTACCTATTGAATGCGAAATCCCATCACTTCAAATGGCTGTCGAATTACTTCCAGCTACTTCCGAAGAGGAGAAACGGTTATTATACTTGGCTAAATTAGATGAGACTCGACGTGACGCTACTTTAGCTATCGAGACTCACGCGAAACGAATGAAAGCTCAGTACGATAAAAATGTAACCCCTCGAAGTTTTTCGGAAGGAGACCTAGTACTATTATATGATCAAGCTAACGATAAGCTAGGTGCCGGAAAATTCGTTCCCATGTGGCATGGGCCCTACATTGTAAAGCGAAAGCTAGCAAAAGGGGCTTATGAGTTAGTTGATTTTGATGGGGACTCTTTGGGTAAACCCAGAAATGGACTTTACCTAAAGAGGTATTATGCTTAAAATGATGGGTATGGAGAAATTTTTAGATAGGTTAGATTTTCTTTCTAGCTAGCAAGTGTGTTAGTTTAGTCAGTGTGCTTAGCTTAGCGAGTGTGGTTTTTCATTATTCTGGCTTATCTTGGTTTTACTCTTGATATTGTAGATGTCGACGCCTCTCCAAACATACATTGGATTTGCTGATGGTGCTTGTCGTAATACACGGAATATCTCTTCCGCAGCTTGGGTTATCTATTCGCCCTCTGACGAGTTAGTTTCTATGCATGGGGTAAGCCTCGGTCAAACAACGAATAACATTGCAGAATACAGTGCAGTGGTTGAATTATTATCCGAATCTATTTCATTTGGAATTCGACGTTTGATAGTGAGGTTAGATTCTGAACTTGTTGTATTACAGCTTAATAGAGTTTATGCCATTAGAAATCCTGTGTTATTAAGGTTGTTTTTGAGAGTGCGTCTCTTGGAACGTGAATTTGATTACATTGAATATCAACATATTCCAAGGTCTTTGAATACATTAGCAGATGCAATTGCTTCTCGAATGTTGGACAGACATTTACGATAATCATGCAAGTAAATTTAAAAACATTTCATCACATATGTTAAACAAGATAAGCCGGTAATAGTGATATATATAGATAGAAGTGTGTCAAAAAATATATACATCGTCTTCGATCATAGGTTTAAAACACCTTATGATCGGCAAAATGATAGTACAAAAAGTCAAAAATGTCACATGTGACTACAAAAGTGACTAGTCAATCACTGGTGGTGCTCTCTGTACGACACCACTGCGCGGGCTACCTTACGCAAAAATCTCCTAAACGGTCCAGGGACCGCGACTACGAAGCGCTGAAGCCTGATAGGAATGTCGTCCATAGTAGTCTCAGGTATATCTGCCGTGAGACGCTCTAGATCATGCTCCAACTCAGCTAGTACTTCTGCTGTCGCGTCCTGTGGGGCCGGTACCGGTGCAGCTGGATGTAGTCTATCATAAGGCCGGAGGTTGGCTGGACGCTGTGGACCAACATCTGCATTTTGAAAAAGTTTACTATTAGTTTTGAGACGATATATATAAAAAATACAAAAAATACATAACTAGAAAACTTGTGAAAATAAAAAGTACCTCTGTCGTCCCATTGTTCTCCCTGTGGAAGAACCATGTCCGGATCACCTCTGAAATCCATTCCGGCATACGGAAAGTCCTGTATCACAAAAAGCTGGCCCTCTAACCAGTCAAAATAACTATCTGAGAATCGAACTACTGTCGCGCCCTCGTCAGGATGCCGGGCCATCACCGCAACCCATCGTATCAGCTTTGGCTGCTGGGGACCCAAGATATCAACAGTGAGTTGCTGAGGGATCAGCATTGGAATTCTCTCCAAGGCAAAGCTCACGACTATAGGCCCATATCCAAAAGTCTTTAGTCGTCCGTTCTTTGCCTTGGTCAGTTGGCTCTTCATATGAGCCGACACAGCTTCACACCAGTTGAAAATGGTGCCTTGGTAACAGTCAATTGCCATCCGCATTTGGGATCCGGAAGCAATGTGTAAAGCGGCCGCGCCGCAAATTCTGGTAACCGTGAACGCTATGACTTTGAGTTCCGGTAGAGTGATGTGTTTTATCTCTATGCCTTTTGAATGGTGAGCCCCAGGTGTGCACCAATTCTCGCGGAGACTATCAAGGGATTGGCCACCCGGCCTAGTCCCCGCAAGACTGAGTTGCTCACCTCTGTTTGGCAAGCCAGTGAGAAAGTATACATCCGAGGGCTCTATCTCGAGCTGGTGCCCTCCTATGTAAAAGCATTGTTCTTGTACGTTCCATCGCTCAACCAGCCATTCCAAGAATCTTACCTGGCCCCTCATGCCCGGTATGGTCCAATATTTGTATAATCCGCATGCTCTTAGGGCATCCAGGGAAGGTTGATGATTTATTGCAGCTTCATCTTCCTCTACATGCTCTCTTTCTCTCCAGTCTAACATGATTAATGCCCTGCATATCAAAAATAGCAATTAGAAATTAATTTGGGAATTTTTGGTGGTTTTTTGAGAGAGTTGGGGTTTTGAAATGCGCGTTTCTCGGAGGACGCACCCCGGCTTTGTAGCACAGGGCGCCCGGACGCAGCTGGCCTGAAGGCGGGCTGCGTCTTCCGACCGTTTTCCCGTATGAGAAAAAGTCGGGGGACGCAGGTCACCCGAAGGGCACCTGCGTCCGCCGAGAGGCGCATTCCAAAACCAAAACCCCCCCAAAAAATGAAACTAAAACCTAAAAATTGATTCTAAACGGATAGAAATGCAGAGTAGGATGTGTAAAATACCTGGATGAGACGGCGTTCGATTCCGACGGTCAGATTTTCCGCAGCGACCACGGGAAGTTTCTTGTCAAAAGCTCCTTTTTCAACCTCAACAGTGAAACGGTAAAAATGACATGGTAAAAGGTCTTTTTATAGGTTTTTTGGATGAATTAGTTCATTTTTTACCATGAAAAGATGTTTTTGAATGTATTTTTGCCTATTTTAAACAGGTATGAGTAATGTGTTGCTTTTGTGCAGGACAAAGGGATTTCGAGGGAAATTGTAATTTTTCACAAACAAAAATATCAGAGTCATCTTTTAAGCCCTTTTCTGACTCCTAAAACATGAAAAGATCGCCGAGTGTTTCTTTTTCACTCGTTAAAACGGAATTAAAAGACGGTCCCCTTTTAGCTCTTTTCTGACCGCAAAATCAGGAAAAGATTGCCGGGTTTTTGTCGTTTCGAACTCGATAAGGAAATAAAACGACGTGTCCTTGATCGCTTTTTACTTTTCAGGTTAACGACACTATTATGAAAGTACTCCTTGGTCGCAAGATCAAGCGGTTCCCCCAGGTATTATTTTATACTTTTTCGGGCTTGAGGGACACAAATATACGAAAAAGTTCAACGTGGAGTCTCCTTTAGTTTTTTCAGACTCTCTAAAATTGAAAAACGCCGAGTTTCTCCTATACTGGGCTCGTTAAACTTTTACAGTAGAGGACCTGTTCAATTACAAACAGGAACGAACCACTCCTTCCTAGGGTTCGAATTTAAACTAGGTTGGACTCGTCCGAAGGATGAGCTTATAATCAAGCATATGTTATCCTCCTCAAGCTTGTTAAAAATAAAGAGGTACTTGCCAGAAATGGTGGGGGAAAAGAGAGAAGAATGAACCTGTTTGTCACCTTTTGTCTCAGAAGAAACTTTATTACCACTCTTGAACACGACACTTTTCATTCACCTGGGTTGGGAAATCTTTTACCTCACAGTTGACCAAATCACTTTGAAAGTCTTTAACCGGGTTTCGGGGATTAACTTTGAGTTATTCGTCACCAAGCCATCTGTTGTGTCGTTATGTGTTCAAGAGGTCTGCAAGCAAAAACTTTCATCTGCAAAATACTTGTCATCCATTTGACCATCCCTGAGTCAGTCCTTACAGCAACATTTCTTCAACTTGAACAATGATTTCGTGTTGCAGGCTTGCCTGCAACGGGTCGCTTTCTATCGACATCGACACATTATCTAGAAAGATGACTTAGGAATCGACAGTACCTTGAAGTCTGCATGCATCAATGGCAGGTTTCTCGCCTTTGACGTCAGTTTACATCATTGACTTTCGATCAGAGGATTCCGTGAAGTGTTCGACATCAAAACATCTATTCACATTTCACGGGTTGTGCTTGGTACTTTGAGAACCATTGACATTACTGGTGGTTTCTCTCACGCTTGTTAACAGTTTACATCATTGACTGGTAATCAAGTGGTTTCTAACATGTTCGACATCGAATCATTTAATCACATGGCTAGAATCGTACCAATTCGGGAAGTAGAAGTGAAGACCCTGGATCTAGTTTCTACCATCCAGGCTGCGAGGAGTTTTGTATTCATTATCTATGTAGACTAATCATAAACAGATGGCTGCGTCCATACTGTGTCTACAAAAGTCTATAAAAATGATGTACTGCAAGATCATTCCTGTATCAGAATAGTTAGTCCATTAGTTAAAGTTTTGAATCTGAGTATGGGAATGCCTACCTCAGTGATGATATAATCTTATCCATGTATTTTGTGTTGAAAATTGCAGGTTCCAACCAGGCCATCCACAAGGCAATCCTTGAAATGATAAAGCGCTTCACCCTTCCTAGAATTACAAAACCCTATTCTATTCCAGGCTTCGCACTTTAGGGGGCAATCTGTTACACTAAAAAATGTCACCTTGACTACTTACAGTTAGTATGGCTCAAATCAACAGTCATGCTACCCTCTTAGGCAAGTCTCATGCCTCTGTTATCCATCTCAAACTCAAAGAAGAGAGAAAGTCTTGTAAAAACTATGTTTATCTCTGGGGTCGCAGGTTCTCTCTAGCCTTACCTGCGGGGACGCTGACCTTGTTCACAAAATATGCGTCCATGGACGCTCTGTATGTTAAGGGACAGGTGCGTCCCTCTGTAAAAGGCAAAATGCGCGAGTTTTATCTTGAAAAAGTTACTTGTGGTTACTTCTAGAACATTCTAGAGGTCGGTTTGATGAAATGGATGCGCCTCCAGTTGGTTCATGTATCTCTATTAAGGGGGAACTTATCCCATCAATAAGGGAGCTATCCCACCCAAAGAGGGGGATGATCCCATTGATAGTGGACCTGAATAACCTCTTTACAGCACTATAAATAAAGGCATTGAGCCAGAAGGAGAAGAGGTTGGAGCTATACATTTTCTTTGGGTAAATGCTGCAGGATTTAGGTCTTCCATTAGAGCCTTTGTGAGGAGAGATTGTCTTCACTTGATTCTTCTTGGGAGAGGGTGAGCTTTGTCAAAGTAGAGGAAAACCCTTGATGGACCCTGGGAGGAACTTGCACAACACCAAGGCCAGGTTGTAAGAGTTTCTTTGTTTCGTTATTAATACAAACTGGTTTATTTTTCTCAATAGCTTGTGTTAATGAGTTATTTCATGTGTTCCTTGGTCTGCATGTTGGATATATGTTTTATTATATGAAATGCAAGTGCTTGGTAATTGTTTGATTGTTTGTGGTTGCAGGAATTGACTTGAAGGAGGAGCTCATCCGGATCGTCAAGAACGGACTTCAACAACAGCGTTTTGGAATAAGGTAAGCCTAAACACTTGTAGTTTTCATGTTGTAAAAGGTGTATTTAGAGAAAGATCACTCCATTTTGTCTTGTTTGTCATTAGAATGTCTTAGACTTCTAGGAAGGTCAGTCGTGTCCGCACCCTTGACAGATTCCGTGTGACAAGACCCCCTCTTCTTTTTTGTTTCTTCTCTATAGTGCAACTTATAAAACTTTAGATCTGCAAGTAATTAAAACCCATAGACACTTGTCTTCAAATTGATCTTCAAATGTAGATCTATACATGATTTACTCCTCTTCATATTATTGCTCAACTAATTCTCATATCTATGTTCTGTTTCCCTTCTATGAGTTAACGACAATAGTAGCTCATCGTTATGCATGGGTACTCTGAGTTTCCATCATGAAATTCTTTCTTTTTATATACATTTCTAGAAAAAAATATTTAACTCATTCATCCTTCCTTTCTAAATTTGGCATCCAACATGACTTTTATCTTTTTCCAAAACTTTTGTATCCATGCACCGAATTTCCAACTGTCTATATTATACAAATGAAAATTTTTGTAGGCCCTATTTGTTAGCTCCTTTTGATGAGAAGTGTAGCAAGAAAGTATCAATTTGACTTTGCCTTGGTCAAATTGAGAAAATTTGAATTTCCACATTAGTAGACGACTTAGAGGCAGTTAATTTGTGTGACATGGCTCTTGTCACTTAGTTAGCTCAATAAATTCGAGTTAGAGGGCTTGGAGTTCAGTCAAATATGTGTTATTGCTAAATTTTAGTAATCCAATTTAGTTATATCCAATTTTGTTCAGTTAAACTAGTTCTAACAATTGATGGAACTAGTGGAAGGTCAGTTGTGCAGTGGGACAATAGTCTAACTTAGTGATCATCCAGTTAACTGATAAACCAACTCAAAATAGCTAGTGCACGCAAGGAATTCGAGTTCCTCAATTGTGGTGGAGATTCCAAGGTAATGTAACAAGTAGTTGTAATCTAGTTTGAGTATATAAGTATTGCATGTATTCATATGATCAATCCTTGGGAATTGTGCAATCAAATGGAGGAAAATTCCTAAAAAATAGGGAACAATTCCTTAGGATTTGCGCAAGGAAATAGGGGCTCAAGCTGAGGCAGAAATTGACTAAGTTTGGGTCAGAGCTTCTCATTGAGTAGAGAGATAGGTTATTCACTTGCAGGTTGAGCTTAGAGCTATCAAGAAACTGTAATGCATTATATATTTATTTGATTAATGTAAATAGGCTTGAGGGGTTTTCCCATTTGGGTTCCCCAAGAAAAATATTGTGCGTGTGTGATTTTTCTTATTGCATGTTTGCGGATGTTGTTCTAAATTGTGAATTAATTTCCACAGAGTAGTAGAGTAGAATTGTGTCTCTTGATTTAGATTAAAAATTCTTGAGCAGTTGCCATTCTATAACCATATTTCTACATGGTATCAAAGCAAGATTCACATTGGAACAAGAATTTTGAAGTTTTTCCTCAAGAGGTTTGAATTTTCAACTTCAGTGTAGCAAGATTTCTTCAGATTTGGGATAATGACCTTCAACGCACTGAAATTAGAGTATGGCTTGGAAGGAAACTTGAATTTCATTGCAGGGAAGGATCGCATGGAGGCGGTGCTTGATGAAAACGAATTGCTAGAATATGTCAAGACAAACATTGCAAAAATAGTATCATTTGATGCCAAGAATCTAACTCAATGGAAGAAAGATATAGCCAAGGCAAGAAGAATAATCTTGGGGGGAGTGCAAGACCATATTATCTCAAATATCGATGGGAAAGAAACTCCTTTCACAATGTGGAAGGAACTGATAGAGCTATTTGAGAATAGAAGTGATCATAGAAAAATGGTCATTAAAGGCAAAATTTGAAATATCAAGATGCAAAAGAATGACACTATTCCATAGCACCTCACTAGATTTACACAAATTCGGGACACGCTTGGAGGGGTTGGTGTGAATGTTGCAGAAGATGACCTAGTGAGCTTAGATCTTCTAGGCCTTCCAAAAGGCTGGCGCAACTACCAGGATTCGGTGAACGAGAGGGAGAAACTACCAAATTGGGAACAATTGTGGTCCGATTTGGTACAAGAAGAGATCTGGAGGAATACCAGAGATGCAATCCCATCCAAGGGAGAGGATGAAGAAAATTTTGCATTGGTTGTAAAGGGAAAGAAGGGAAAAGGGAAGAAGTCTCAAACAAAACTAGAATCTAGCCAAAGGGGCAACAAGAAATACTTTTCCAAAATAAAATGCTTAAATTGTCATGAATTCGAACACCATGCTACAAAGTGTCCACACAAAAATTCTATCAAGAAGAACTTGGGAGGAACAACAGGTGAAGCATTGGCTTCACGATTTGAGCTAGACTTCACCCTTATCACATGCATAGAAAAAAATGTGATGGGGAGTGTGTGGTACTTGGAATTAGGTGCCTCGTTCTGTTGAAGGAAATGTAATTAGGTTCAATCTTCATAAATGTACTTTTGATATTTTATTCAAGAAAAGAAATATTATTTTTATAATATATGTCAATGAGTTTCTTTCTCATTGAAGTAGGTCTAGCACATGTTAAAGTGCTATAGGTTAGTCAAAGAGTCAAAAGAATTATGTTGAAGACCTTAAGGGTATGTTACATTATGTATAAGAGTCAAATAAGTAACCTCCAAGAAAATTCAAGTCTCCTCCTAGGAAAGATACCATCAAAAGAAGCAATGGCAACATTAAAAGCACCCATTGAAGCAAAGGAAGTCAAGTCAGCCTCAAGGCAGCAAGTCGGCCTACAAGTTGGCCTAAAGGAGGGACAATCCTTAGTATATAGAGTTTTTCCACTCCTCCAAATAAAAAAAATGCAATCATCTTTGAAATCAATGAGCAAGTGAAGTCGAATAAAAGGTGAAAAAGTCGAGTTTAAAGGAGCCTCTAGTGTAGCGAAGAGGGAGGAGATATAATCGAAGTATACAGGGTTTTTTTAGGGTGAATTATAGTCACATGTGTGAGGAAAAGGAGGGATGTATGCGATCACTACAACAACAACATCAAAGTTTCTCATCTCTCATTGTTTGGGCTACAAACTAGGCCTAGTACTAGGCCTCCTATCCCAGCGAAGAAGGAATGACCTCATGCGAAGGAAAGAGAAGCAATATGACATCAACAAGAACTCTCACACATGTGATAATTAGGATTGTAGTGCGATCACACTAAGCCTACCACTATACATCAATAAGGGACTCGGTTGATCAAGAGAAGGAAGAAGTATTCTTAAGGTGAAGGATATCACTAACTACAAAAGATAAGTATCTCTTCTAGAAGGACTACTAATAGTGGAAGCAAGAACGAAGTGTCGGGGAGAAAAGTGCTGGAAGAAGGTGAAAAAAGTGCCAAGGAGACATAGTGTAGAGAAAAGGAAGGACTTGAATTGTGCTTGGAGGATATTCTAGTCAAAGGTCTAGTGTTTGGCATTGATCAAGAAAGAAGCTTAAATAAGACAAAACTTATAGAAGGATTTTCCTATCAAGAGAAGAGAGGTTTTGGCCATGGAAGAGAGCCAATATCTTGTGTTCTTGTTTTATGTTTTGATAGTAGTTTGATGAAGTACACACACATGGATTAATCAGAGAAGAAGAAGATTAAGCTAACAAAGACAAGAAAAGTAAAAAGACTTCACAAATTGTTATCTAGTCCCGAAGAATCACTCTACACCTAATTTCCCTATATTCTTCAACATGGTATTAGAGCTAAGGTGACATGTAAAGGAAAGGGCATCTCAAGAACACTCATCAAGGAAGGACATCTACAAAAGTTGAAGCATCAAGCCAAGAAATCTCTACCACATCAAGGACAAAAAGGTCTATCATCTATCATTCATCAGGGGAGACTACAAATCTAGAAGAAGAGCCTTATATAAAGGCACCTACAAGGAAGAGAAAATTAAAGAGGGACCTACATAAAGCCACAAATCATCAACCAAGTATCATCATCAAGCAAGCCCACTTGGAGAAAACATCTTGAGGAACATCAAGATTCAAGGAAAGCAAGCCATCAAGATTTGAAGGAGAAAATAAGTCAACTACATTTCAAAATCTATCAAGTACATGTCCTCTTCTGAATATACATCAATGTGATTTTACAAGGAAAGAAGCAAATTGGTAGGTTCCAATAACTTTCTGGCATGGAAGAAGAGGACTAGTATACTTCTCAAGGAGAATGTACTTCTAGAACATATCAAAGGGAATATCACTATCCCTGCTAAGGAAAAAACTCAAGCCTTAGCCAAATATAATAAGGATGAGACAAGAGCTCAAAGGGTTCTAATAGAATATATCAAGGACTCTCTCATTCCTTACATCTCCAAATTTGAGACATTAAAAGAAATTTATGGTAAGATAGTAGAGTTATTCTCAGTATCCAAAATTGGAGAAGTGATATCTCTAAGAAATGAATTGTACAAGATGAAGATATCAAAGGAAGAAATAACTCCCTACTTCATGAAGATCTATGAGATGAGGGATCAACTTCAAGAGCTTGGGGAAGTCATGTTTGACAGAGAAATGACAACTGTAGTACTCAATGCTCTACCTGGGGATTGGGTCAACTTCACATCAAGCATATATGCCAAGAAGGAAGCAACCACACTCAGTGAAATCTGGTCTCTATGCAAGACAGAGGAAACCAGACTTAAAGCAAAAGAAGATGAGGGATCAAAGGAACAAGCATTTTCTACCATGGGAAAGAGAAAGGGAAAAGCTGGAAAATTTGGTCCACGAATAACAAACAATAAAGATATGTCCAAAATTCAATTCTATGGATGCCAAGAATATGGACACTACAAAAGGAATTGTCCTAAGCTTAAGAAGGGAAACAACAAAAGAAAGAGGGAAGAATCTCACATGACTCAAGAGGTGAAAGAAGAAGAAAATAAGCAAAAGAAGAAAGATCCCCCAGATATCTACTATGATTAAGTCAAACTCTTTACTTAAAGTCTTCTTTGAAAGTTTTTGAGTAGGATAGGAGCATGTAACAATAAAATAGAATTGCATGGTTAGAAACATCTTCTAGAATCTAGAAGCATGAATTACATAAAGTTATAGATACTCATGTATAAGTAGCATTTATAATGAGAACAAAATGCATGGTTAGAAATATCTTTTAGAATATAGGAGCATGGTAGATATATCTCAAGATATTCATGTAGAAGGAGCATACCTGGTATATCACCTCATCAACGATGAAAGAAAATTGATCATGATTAAGAATCTTAGAAGACCTCCATCATCAAAAGAAAAGAAACATTTGCAAGGCAAGGGTCTTTAAGATCCT
Source organism: Pinus tabuliformis (assembly GCA_031772625.1). Lineage (NCBI taxonomy): Eukaryota > Viridiplantae > Streptophyta > Pinopsida > Pinales > Pinaceae > Pinus > Pinus tabuliformis. The sequence continues at coordinate 337,773,784 of CM062811.1, forward strand.
ATGATGGAATCTTCAAAAGAAGGTTCATGAACCAAAGCATATGTCTCATTGTGAATCCCATTCATGGGATTCAAGAAATGGATGATATGCAGGCAAGCTAAGATGAAGCAAGAAGGGCCACACCAAGGACAACCAAATGAAGCTATGATGATCAAAAGATAATCAAGATGAGGTATGTATGCATCAAAGTTTAGTCATGTTATCATTTGTATATTATTGAGTCATGGGAATAGTTATATAACATGATCAAGTAGGAAAGAATCTCTTTCACCAATGACATGCTCAAAGGCATGTAATACAATACAATGAAGGTCAAAAAAAGGAAATACTCACATAAGGAGTATAAAATTTATGACTAAGAAGCATTTGAAGAAGAAATGCTGACTAGTCCTAGAAGCAAGAAATGAAGAAGTGTTCCCACAAGGAGTAGAAGGTGTTTGACCAATTAAGAAGCAAATGAAGAAAGAGATCAGGCATGTGAAGAACACCATGATCACAAAGAATCATTATCTGACAAGATACATTGAAGACATCTCCTGAAAGAAAGCATGAAAACTCTAACACAGGAATAAAAGGTCAAAGCACCCTTGACATCTGTGAAGGCCTTGGAGCTTTGAAAGGTGTAGATAAATGATTCTATTCTAATGAAGATGTCGTGATGAAGAAGCCATCCAACGATAGAAAATCAATGTTGAAGCAATATCAGGATGAAGTCATGTAGGGCTACTAGATCAAAACATGGGAACAAGCAAGGTCAATGAAGCATCCATGAGAAGAGTATTCCGAAGCATGGATAATATGACAAAGGAGTAGCCAGATAATAAGAGATCCTGATATATGACAAGAAGACCATTTTCCAAAAAGGAAGAAATGACATGAAAAACCAGGAAGGTGTTGGTTCAGGTGCACAGCTAAATTAAATAAACACAGAATTAACACAGCAGAACAATCAAGCACATAGGAGACAATTTTTAACGTGGTTCACCCAACCAATCTGGGCTACGTCCACCAAACATAGGCATCAGGAATTTATTAATCAAATTGGAGATTACATCAAGAAATCCTCACACTCTCTTAGCAAACATCCGAATGGTTGCCTGTTATATAGCCCAGAGAATCTAACAACCTCATTAATTCCCTCACATCAAATATAGGAGGCATTAACTCCCTCCCAACAACCTGGAGTTAATCTAGGACCTGAATTCCTATTGTTGTCACCAGCTGAGATTTTTCCTATTTCATTACAAACAGAAAATCTCAACAATCTCCAACTTGACAACAATTCGCCTGATGCCCTGTTATTATTATTTTATCTTTTCTGCAAGCAAGAGAAGCCAAACACCAGCGTAGCTTCTCCAACAAAACTGGTTTCGTGAACATGTCTGCACAGTTCTCCTTTGTAGGCACCTTTTCAAGAGAAACTCCCCTTTCAGTGATAACCTGTCTTACAAAATGGTACTTAATTGGAATATGTTTTGATTTGCTATGATAGGCCGGATTCTTAGCCAAATGTATTGCACTTTGACTATCACAAAGTAACCTGATGTTGTCCTGTAACCTACCAAACTCACCAAGCAAACCTTTCAACCAAACCACCTCTTTGCAAGCATGAGAAGCAACAATGTATTATGCTTCAGTAGTGGATAAAGCAACAATGTTCTGTAGCTTTGACATCCAGCTGATAGCTCCACCTGCAAGAGTAAAGATGTACCCTGAAGTTGACCTTCTCTTATCCAAATCACCTGCAAAATCAGAATCAACATATCCGCAAACAAATTCACTACTCTTATTGTAAGAAATACAATAACTACTTGTGCCTCTCAAGTACCTAAGCACCCATTTTACTGCTGACCAGTGCTCTTTACCCGGATTTGCCATGTACCTGCTGACAACCCCAACTGCATGAGAGATATCTGGTCGCGTACACACCATCGCATACATCAAACACCCTACTACATTGGCATATGGAATTCGAGACATATAATCCTTTTCTTCATTTGTATTAGGACATAAACTCGAAGAAAGCTTAAAATGGGAAGCTAAAGGGATCGACACAGGCTTCACATTGTTCATACCAAACCTCAAAAGTATTTTCTCAACATACTTATGTTGTGATAGCCACAGCTTACCATTACTCCTGTCTCTGAAAATCTCCATGCCCAAAATCTATCTTGCGGCTCCTAGATCTTTCATATCAAACGTCCTTGCCATTTGAGTCTTCAACCTGTTTATTTCTTCAATGCTTTTGCTTGCTAAAAGCATATCATCAACATACAACACTAAGATAATGAACATGCCATTATTTAACTGCTTAAAATAAACACAATGATCATATTCACTTCTTACATATTTCTGACTCAACATGAAAGAATCAAACTTCTTATACCACTGCCGAGGCGACTGCTTCAGGCCATATAATGACTTCTTGAGCCTGCAGACAAATTTCTCATTGCGACGGTGAACAAACCCTTCCGGTTGTTCCATATATATTTCCTCATCTAAATCACCATGTAGAAATGCAGTCTTAACATCTAACTGCTGCAACTCCAAATCAAACAAAGCCACTAATGCTAACACAATTCTAATTGAAACAATTTTAACCACTGGTGAAAATATCTCATGAAAGTCTATGCCAGCTTTCTGAGAAAACCCTTTTGCAACCAGTCTCGCTTTATACCTGTCTTCTGTATCATTCGCACCCCGTTTCACCTTGAACACCCACTTACATCCCACAGTTTTCCTGCCTTTGGGAATTTCAACCAGATCCCACGTGCCATTCTTACCTAAGGCCATCATTTCTTCCTTCATGGCTGCTTTCCATTTGTCACTATTTGAACCTTCTACAACTTCCTGATAACACAAAGGTTCATCATCATTAGCGATCAAAGCAACTGAAGTAACATGATCATCATACCTTCTCGGAGGACGTTTGATCCTTGTAGACCTCCTTAAGAAAGTTTCTGGTGCTTCCACAACTGGCTGTCTATCAACTGTAGGAATTTCTTCATGATCGCCATCTGAGACCTGTTCATGTCCTCCATCTGAACCCTGTTCATAATCTGATTCTGAAACCTGTTCATGACTAGAATCTGAACTATGGTCGTTATGACTATCATTAGAAATGCTGTCAAACTGAATATGCTGGAAATCAGATACACCATCCTGTTTCAATCTTCTATCTACATCTAACTGTACAAGAGAGGATTCATTAAACTTTACAACTCTGTTGATGATGATTTTGCGAGTAGTAGGATCCCACAATCTATATCCCTTTGTTCCAACACCATACCCAACAAAGATATACCTTTTAGACTTTGGATCTAACTTATTTCGCTGATGTTTAGGCACTAGAGCATATGCATCACAACCAAACACTCTGAGTTTAGAATAGTCACAAGGGTGTCCTTTCCATACCTCTTGCGGAATCTTGCAGTCTATAGCCATTGATGGAGACCGGTTTATCACATAACAAGCTGTTGCCACCGCTTCCGTCCACAACTCCTTTGGCAACCCGGCATTACTCAGCATACACCTTGCTCTCTCTAGAAGAGTCCTATTCATGCGTTCAGCAACTCCATTCTGCTGAGGAGTATAAACCGTGGTCTTATGTCTCTCAATCCCTGCATCCTTGCAATAGCTGTCAAACTCCTTGGAGGAAAACTCACCAGCATTGTCAGTTCTTAAACATTTTATAGTTCTACCAGTGCTGTTTTCTACCAATGCTCTAAACTGCTTGAAAACTATAAAAACATCAGACTTCTTTTTCAACATGTAGACCCATACTTTCCGAGAAAAGTCATCAATGAATGACACAAAATATGACGAGCCACCATATGACGTTGTAGGGGCTGGACCCCAAACATCTGAATGGATATAATCAAGTATGCCTTTACTAGTATGTTTGCCTGTTTTAATTTTTTTTTTACTTTGTTTACCAAACAGACAATGTTTACAGAAATCCAATTTTCCAGATCTTAGATTAGGAAGTAACTTTCAGTCAGCCAAAATTTTCAAGCCTCTTTCACTCATATGCCCTAATCTTTGATGCCATAAGTGAATGGAGTTACTGTCATGTTCAGACACAGACACATGATCTGACCCAGTTCTACCTTCTAACTGAAATAGATTTCCTACTTTCTTAGCTTTCATAACTAGTAAGATGCCTTTGTAAATTTTCATTACTCCACCTTGAATTACAGTTTTATATCCATTTGAATCAAGTGCTCCCAATGAAATCAAATTTTTCCTTAAATTTGGTACATGCCTCACATCTGTTAATATTTTTGTTGTCCCATCAAACATTTGCAGTTGTATGATCCCAATTCCCACAATATCACATGTTACATCATTACCCATGTACACAACACCATCATCAATTGATTTATATGTTTTAAACCAATATTTATGTATACACATGTGGTTAGATGCCTCGGAACCTAACAACCAATGTTGATCATGTTTTGAAACATTAACAGACAATACCTCATCACTCATACCTGAACCTGATACTGAACCTGTATCTGTGGTATTGGCTTCCTTCTTTTCTGTCGAAGAGCCTTCTTTAGCAGCCTGCTTTCGCTTCCAGCAATCCTTTTTCAGATGTCCAGCCTTGCCACAATGCCAGCACTTCACCTTTGGCTTCTTTCCTTTGGACTTTGAGCGAGAGTCGCTATGCATTCCCCCGGAGTGTCTCTCTCTTGAGCGACCTCTGGCCATCATTACTTCTGATGTAGAGGTGTCTGCATTCGACCTCTTCCTCGTCTCCTCAGCCAACAAGGCTCCAACAACATCGTCAAACTCAAGAATTTCTGATGTACTAAAACTTATGGAAGTAACAAAGTGATCCCAGGATTCAGGCAAAGAACATAATAGAGTTATTGCCTTATCCTCTGAATCAAATTTCACATCTAGACTGTCTAATTGCACCAACAAGGTATTAAAAACATTCAGGTGATCAGAAATTGAGGTACCTTCTTTCATCCACAAACTGTAAAGCTGCCGTTTCAGGAGAATCCGATTTGTCAAAGATTTCGTCATATAGAGCTTCTCAAGCTTCGACCACAAGCCTGCGACGGTTTTCTCTGACACAATGTTGAACAGAACATTGTCCGCCAGACATAACCGAATTGCGCTCAGAGCTCTATCGTCCATCTCATCCCATTCAGCCTCCGTCATGGAAGGAGGCCTGTTGTTTTTCCCCAACAGTGCTTTCGCCACACCTTGTTGAACCAGCAGATCGTGCATCTTCACCTTCCAGATCTCAAAATTATTCTTGCCATTAAATTTCTCAATTTCAAACCGGGCACTTTGTGTTTTGGCCATCTTATATCAGCAAAAAACACAATAATCTCCAATATCCAACCAGCAATAAAAGAACAAATTGCCTATGCCTTTCTGCCTTTGCCTTTAAAAAAAAAACTGCCCTTTGCACTTATATTACTTTTCAAAAAAAAAACTTTCTGCCATATACACATCTCAAAAAAAAATAAGATACGTCCCTTTTTTAAAAAAAAAAACTTCAATATCCTAGCACACAAAAAATTCCCACAATCTAACTGGCACTGCGTTTTATAGCAGAGACTGGAATATATTCACGCGGGTTTTATCAAATCACACTGCGTAGGGGCTTCTTATGACATTCGGTCATAAAAAAAAACAAACACGCGCAGGGACAATACCATTGGCTTGAGAATGGTTTGGGCTTTCGATTTTTCACTGATAAGCTGTGTCATCTTTCTGTAATATAACTTGAAACAAATTCTCTGTCGATAAAGACTTAGCAACCTGTTACATTAATTTCCAACAGCGTATCACATGCAGAAAAGTCCCACATCTATATCTAAAGCAGCAGGATGTTCATTCGGTTGACATTTTTTTGAAGACACGCTTGTTCTACCAATAGAGCATTACAATATCTTCATGACAACCTAAGATTGGACAGAGCTCTCGAACACTGACGTTTCCATAACATGCCTTCCTTTGTTTCTTGTAAAATAAAGCTCACTTGAAGTAAAGAAATGCTTGAGATTAAGGGTTGATATCCAATTCGGTCATGTAAAAAAATACGCACCAGGCAACGCAAACAATTCAGGCTCCACGCAATTGCTTAACATACCAGGTTAACAATGCACCATTTAATACCAGGATTGCTTCCAGCGCCTTGGTCCACCAGCGCTCCGGTCAACTCAAGTCCGCGCTCCCTTGCTCCACGCGCAGATATTACAGTGCTCAGCGCGCACACGCAGCAACAAAACCTTCAGCACCACGCTCCCTCAGCGCTCAGCTGCGCTCCACCTCCAACATGCTCTGATACCAATTGTTGGTATCAGAGGCACAGCTAAATTAAATAAACACATAATTAACACAGTAGAACAATCAAGCACATAGGAGACAATTTTTAACGTGGTTCACCCAACCAATCTGGGCTACGTCCACCAAACATAGGCATCAGGAATTTATTAATCAAATTGGAGATTACATCAAGAAATCCTCACACTCTCTTAGCAAACATCCAAATGGTTGCCTGTTATATAGCCCAGAGAATCTAATAGCCTCATTAATTCCCTCACATCAAATATAGGAGGCATTAACTCCCTCCCAACAACCTGGAGTTAATCTAGGACCTGAATTCCTATTGTTGTCACCAGCTGAGATTTTTCCTATTTCATTACAAACAGAAAATCTCAACAGAAGGAAAGTGATCGATGGATGGTGCCCTACCAAAAGGAAGTTCAAACCAAGACTTCATGAAATTGAAAGAAAGAATAAGATCAAGCAGCTGAAGGACCCACGAAGAAGAAGTTGTTGATGAATGGACAAGTCCCTAGCTAAGAGAGAGTTATAACAAGTTCCCAATTACAAAGGAACTTCGACAAGTACCTTGTCAGAAGATACTTGGGAATGTTTTCCTCAGTTGAGAGGAAGTAATAGAAACAACATTCTTCTCTTCACTTGGGAAGAAAGAATGGGAGGATTTGGTACTCATCTAGAATTCAATACTTTTTGAGGATGTGTAGGGAATCCAAGACAAGAGTAGGCAAGAGGATTGATATTATTTGAGGGTTGGGAACCCAAGACAAAAATAGTCCTAGAAGGTCATACTTAGTGAACACCTGGGTGGGTATGTACCTTGAGAGACAATGAATAAGGTGCCTATAAGTCATTGGTATCACCAACATTGTGCTATGATCTATTGAGAGATAGAGCTGCCAGTCAAGGCCTTGCTGTGGATACAATGTTGGTCACTATGATGCTATAATAGATGGATTGCTAATCTGATTTATCTTATGTGAATTATTCAATATTGATAATAACCAAACACGTTGTAATGTTGTATGAATACCTCCGTAATTAAGAGGGAGTGTTGAAGGAAATGTAACTAGGTTCGGTCTTCATAAATGTACTTTTGATATTTGTATTTATTCAAGAAAAGAAATATTATTTTTATAATATATGTCAATGAGTTTCTTTCTCATTGAAGTAGGTCTAGCACATGTTAAAGTCCTATAGGTGAGTCAAAGAGTCAAAAGAATTATGTTGGAGACCTTAAGGGTATGTTACATTATGTATAAGAGTCAAAGAAGTCACCTCCAAGCAAAGTCAAGTCTCCTCCTAGCAAAGACACCATCAAAAGAAACAATGCCACCATTAAAAGCACCCATCGAAGCGAAGGATGTCAAGTTGGCCTCAAGGCTGCAAGTCAACCTACAAGTCAGCCTAAAGGAGGGACAATCCTCTATATATAGAGGTTTTCTACTCCAAATAAAAAAAACAAAATTCTCTTTTAAATCAACGAGCAAGCGAAGTCAAATAAAAGGTGGAAAAGTCGAGTTTAAAAAAGCCTCTACTGCAACGAAGAAGGAGGAGATATAAAAAAAGTATAAAGGTCTATTTTAGGGTGAATTATAGTCACACATGCGAGGAAAAGGAGGGATGTCTACAATCACTACAACAACAACATCAAGGTTTCTCATCTCTCATCATTTGGGCTACAAACTAGGCCTACTAGGCCTCCTATCATAGCAAATAAGGAAGGACCTCAAGTGAAGGAAAGGGTAGCCATATAACATCGACAAGAACTCTCACACGTGTGAGAATTAGGGTTGCAGTGCGATCACACTAAGCCTGCCACTATACATCAAGAAGGGACTCGGTTGATTAAGAGAAGGAAGGAGTATTCTTGGGTGAAGGATATCACTAAGTACAAAAGATAAGTATCTATTCTAGAAGGACTAGTAATAGTGGCAGGAAGAACAAAGTGATGGAAGGAGGGCAAAGCACTGGGGAACAAAGTACCAGAAGAAGGTGGACAAAGTGTCAGGGAGACATAGTGCTGAGAAAAGGAAGGACTTGACTTGGACAAAGTGTCAGGGAGACATAGTGCAGAGAAAAGGAAGGACTTGACTTGTGCTTGGAGGATCTTATAGCCAAGGGTTTAGGGTTTGGAATTGATCAATAAAGAAGCTTCAATAAGAGAAAACTTACCGAAAGTTTTTCCTCTTAAGAGAAGAGAGGTTTTGGCCCTGGTAGAGAGCCAATATCTTGGGTTCTTGTTTTATGTTTTGATAATAGTTTGATAAACTACACATACATGCATTAATAATAGAAGAAGAATATTAAGCTAACAAAGACAAGAAAAGTAAAAAGACTTCACAAATTGTTATTTAGTCCCGAAGAATCACTCTACACCTAATTGTCCTAGATTCTGCAACGCATTCCACATGACAGGGTGTAGAGAGTTTTTCAGTGGCCTAGAGGAGAAATATATCCATATGCATATTTTGATTGGGGATGATGGAAGGTTCAATGCTACTGGGATTGGTACAGTAACCTTTAATAGGGATTCAAGATCCCCTCTTCACCACAAAGATGTCATGTTTATGCTAGGCTTAAAGAAGAACCTCATCTCTGTAGCATTTCCAGAAGACCATGGTTATGATGTGATCTTGAAAAAAGGGAAAGCATTCCTGAGACACATAGCCACTCGATAGGTGAATTATATCGGGGTTCATGTGAATAACCTATATAAACTTGATGTGGAAGATTGTGCTACATTAAGTAGTAAGGTAGACAAAGTGCAAAATCGTGATGTCGATGAAATCTAGCACATGAGACTGGGCCATTTTCATCATGGCACCCTAAAAATTATGCAACAAATAGCCACTAGCCTACCTAAAGGAGCACTTGAGCATCATGATTTATGCAAGGATTGTACCTTACGGAAGTATGTAAAATCCATATTACATGATTGAGACAACAAAGCACATGCGGTCTTAGAAAGAGTCCACTATGATGTTTTTGGACCTTTCTCAACAACCTCCACTGGCAGACATAAATATTTTGTTATTTTTATTGATGATTTCTCAAGGAAGTGTTGGATATTATTCATGCTGAAGAAAGATGAGGCATTCTTAATGTTTGTAGAATTCAAGGAACTAGTTGAGAAAGAGACTGACAAGAAGGTGAAGGCTCTCAGGAGCGACAATGGAGGTGACTATGTTTCGAATGACTTCAAGGATTTTTATGTGAAAGAAGGAATTCGAAGAGAGCTTACAACACCCCACAACCCATAATAGAATGGGGTAGCTGAGAGAGAGAACCATAGCATTATGGGAGATGCGAGATATATGCTACATGAGCAAGGCCTACCACTACTTTTGTAGGCAGAGGCATGTAACTCAATAGTCTACTTACAGAACCAGAGTCCTCATTAGATTCTTGGTATGATTACACTAGAGGAGGATTTCTCAGGGAGAAATTCGAATGTGTCTCACTTCAGAATTTTTGGAGCCTTTGTTTACTGCCATGTCTCTAAAGATTTGACTAAGATGCTTGAGGAAACAACATAGCTGAGAGTTTTTGTGGGTTACACTAAAACTCCACACAATTATCGTGTGTACTTACCTTCCCTCAGAATGAGAGTTGTGTGAAGTGATGTAAAGTTTAATGAGGAGAAAGTGATGCAGTTCTCTCTTAAGAGGGAGCTTAGATCCCACCAGAAGAGGATATTTTAGCTCCAAAGGAGAAGCCTTGAGAGGAGTCTCAGGAAGTTTTCGAGTAGCCAAAAATGGAGGATCAAAGAGGAGGCACAATGGAGACATCCACTCAAGAATAACCATACAAAGAAGATAGAAAAAGAACCATGTAAGATGATCTATTGGTGTTGGATGTGAGGGAGAATGTGGGAGCTACTTAAAATTTGTGCAGGCAAAGGAGGTCACTTGAGAGGTACAATAGGTACATGGATCTAATGAATGATCTTGTAGAGACTAAGCCATCCTCTTTTGAGGAAGAAGGAGAGAAATTTATTTGGGTTGATGAAATGGTGGAAGAATATGAATCTATCATGAAGAACAATGTTTGGGAAGTGGTCCCAAGACCGACACATAAATCAATTGTGGGTTCGAGATGCATCTTCAAGGTTAAGCATGCAACAAACTAAAGTATAGAGAAATATAAAGACATATTTGTGGCCAAAGGATTCTCTCAAGTTGAGGGAATTGACTATGAGGAAACCTTTTCTTTTGTAGCAAGGTATTCATCCATTAGATCAATTCTTGCACTGGCTGCACATATGGGGTGGAAGATCCACTAGATGGATGTAAAAACAACATTTCTTAATGGTGTTATTGAGGAGGAATTTTACATAGAGAAACCAGAAGGTCCCGAGACATTTGATCGGGAGTCTCATGTGTGTAGACTTAAGCAAGAATTGTACGGTCTCAAACAGGCCTGAGCTTGGTACACCACAATTGACAATTATATCACTAGTTTGGGATTCACCAAAAGTGAAGCGGATGCGAACCTCTATCATATTTTCGTATAAGTTAAATTTATTATCATTTTTCTATATGTTGGTGATTTAATATTAACAGGTGATGAGTAGCTAATCAGCTCTTGCAAGGGAATTTGAGATGAAGGACATGCTTCTTATGCATTACTTCCACAAGCTAGAAGTATGGAAAGGAGATGGGGACTTTTTTGTGTCTCAAGGCAAGTATGCTAATGAGATACTGCATATATTTCACATGTAGAGTTGTAAGCCCATGGAAACACCTTTAGAGACCAACTAGAGGAAGGAGAATGCCACTTCAGGTGAAGAAGTTGATGCTACCATTTACTGGAAGCTAGTGGGTTCACTGATGTATCCTGTGAACACATGGTCATATATGTGCTATGTAGTCAACTAGTTGAGCCAAGCTATGGTTAGGCCGACCAAATTGTATTAGAAGGCAATAAATCATGTCTTACAATACCTCAAAGGAACTACCTAGTATGGATTATGATACAAATCGACATAAGGAGTTAATTTGTGTGGCTTCACTGATGTAGGGTAGGAAGGGAGTCCATCAGACTGAAAGAGTACATTAGCTGGAATTTTCAATGTTGGGTCTATAGTGGTTTCCTAGTATAACAGGAAGTAGAGGCTTGTGATGCTTAGCTCGACAAAAGCATAATACATGGTTGCAAGTCAAGAAACATGTGAGGCGATCTGGATTGGAAAGATACTTGCTGGATTGTTTGGTCAGATGATGGATCCAACTGTGATTATTGTGATAATCACAATTGCATTAAGTTCTATGAGAATCTGGTATTTCATGATCGATCCAACCATATAGATATCTGGTATCATCATTTACGGGACTGTGTGCAGAGGCAGATAACGTTATATAATACATTCCGACAGAGGAACAAGATGATGACGTCTTAGCAAAGACAATGTCAAGAGGGAATTTTGAATTCGACAGGTGTAGGATAGGGGTGGTTGATAATCCATTTCTTACTAAGAGGGAGTGTTGACAAGTGTAGCAAGAAAGTCTCAATTTGACTTTGCCTTGGTCAAATTGAGAAAAATTGAATTTCCACATCAACAAACAACTTAGAGGCATTTAAATTGTGTGACATGGCTCTTTTCACTCAGTTAGCTCAATAAATTCAAGTTAGAGGGCTTGGAGTTCAATTAAGCATGTGTGATTACTAAATTTTAGTAATCCAATTCAGTTATACACAATTGTGTTCAGTTAAACTAGTTCTAACACTTAATGGAACTAGTGGAAGGTCAGTTGTGCAGTGAACAACAGTGTAACTCAATGATCATCCAATTAATTGATTAATCTACTCAAAATAGCTAGTGCATGAAAGGAATTCGAGTTCCTCAGCTGTGGTGGATATTCCAAGGTAGTATAATAAGTAGTTATAAACTAGTTTGAATCTATAAGTGTTGCATGCAGTTTGATGATGAATCCTTGGGAATTGCAATCAATTGGAGGTAAATTCCTAAAAAATAGGGGCTAATTCCTTATGATTTGCACAAGGAAATAGGGGATCAAGTTGAGGTATAAATTGACTAAGTCTGGGTTAGAGATTCTCATTAAGAAGAGAGATAGGTTTTTCACTTGCAGGTTGATCTCAGGGCGAGCAAGCAATTGTAATACATTATTTATTAATCTGATTAATGAAAAGAGGCTTGAGGGGTTTTTCCTAGTTGAGTTCCCCTAGAAAAATATTGTGCATGTGTGGTTTTTCTTATTGCATGTTTGTGAATGTTGTTCTAAATTATGAACTAATTTCTGTAGAGAAATGGAGTAGAATTGTATCTCTTGATTTAGATTAAAATTTCTTGAGAAATCGCAATTCTATCACCATATTTCTACACCTTTTCACAATATACCATAGGCCAAAATGACAGGTTCAAGCCCTAAGATGCTTTGCACTAATCAAATTGTCAGGTTTTATTTTTTATTTTTTATTCACTCTCACATTCTGATGACTTGATGGCCAATAGGCCCCTGGACACTCGTTACTCGACCCAAAGTAACTGAGGTGCATGACTAAGAGTTAGTCCTTTTTTGACCCATCATTCACCAATCATTGGCCTTTGTTTACATATCTTGTTGCTCCAACTCTTAAAGGCCAATAGGCCCCTGGGTGCTCACTTGATAGCTCCTACAATCAAAGGCGTTGACCACTGCCTTGTTGCTCACTTATCACCACCCGTCAATCGAATGTTGAGTCTTGTTTCCCTCTACTAGTGGTTTGATACATGGAACTGTCATAAGGTGATGTTGCAATTGACAAACTAGACTTTGTTTGATGCCTCACCCCTCACTGCTATGTCGTTGGATGATGTTTACATTGCTTGTTCCCATGCTGATGAGAAGTGGGTGGTGGCCGATGGCCCCACTACATGAAATCACAAGAAAAAAGTAAAATGTTTTAACACTACGAGGCCATACAAAACCAGTCGTTCGTTCAAATTCTAAGGCATCCCAAGTTGCCATGTCATATCCACATGCACTAATCAGACTTGCCACATGTCCTTTGCTAACATGTATCTACCACGTGTACTGCAATGTCACTACTGCATCACATTTTAACACATGTCATGCCACATCAATACCATGTGTCACTCAAGAAAGGGCCACTTGGCCATCCAAAAGGGTCAAATCCACCTACAATGTGTCATCCTCTACACGTGTACCTTCTAACTATCTCCACATCAACGCCACCTACCACATGGAGGTGCCACCTGTACTACCATGTTATGCTGGCTACTACTCACCACTTAATATTTTGCGTGTACATCATTTGATTCTAGTAGTTCAATAAAAAATGGGTGCTTAGGCCAAGAACCTTGTGACTAGGGGCTATAAAAGAGGACCTTGTTACCCAACTACCTACCACTCATTGCTCATTTCGCATTATTTCATTTTGCATGTTGAATGGACCAAACTGTCTGATAAGCATGTGGGCACTTTAGCCCAACTCCATGTGATTAGGGGTTAGGACCAATGACTTGCTACTCCATCGCTCATCAACATTCACACTATTCATCTTGAGCTTGTGCCTTATGTTTTGTCTTGGCACCAATTCGATGAGGTGGATCCCTCACAAAACCATGATCCTTTGGAACCATGCTTCTTTACCACCACTTCAAGCTCTTTTTTTTTATGATCCCTTGGGAGTTAGGTTAAGTGTCATATAACATTGAGAAGGTATTAAAGAGGGCTATCCAACCAAGAAATTTTCATGTATTTTAGAACCTTCCCCTAAAATTAACATCAATGACTAGATTTGAAATCAATAACAACAACTTCCAACTTGCTCAACAATCCTAGTAAGTAAATCAAGGTTCTATGACATGGTCCTTTCAAGGTACTAGAAAAGGTGGGAGATGATGCCTACAGAATCAATATATCCCCATACATGCACATTTAATCCATGATTAATGTGGAAAATATGAAACTCTATGATCCTTCCATGTCAAATCAATAAGAGGAGTATGTCCTACCTTCCATATAGGATTTAGCACTAAATTCTCAGGCATAGCTAATAGAGGATAAATTTAACAGAATAGGTCTAAAACTATAAGGCATAATAGCATGAACTTTGGTAGATTGGGTTGAAAGGATACCTTTGACGCGAGGCTAAATGGTATTCCAAGGAGAAGGTAGATGAAAAAATTCCTCACCTCATTCAATAAAGTTTTGGGGGGCTAAAAGCCTCCCAAAATAGGGATGTATGATTCAGATTTGATCACTATATAATTTTTAATCAATCTCAATGCATTCAAAGTGGAAAAATTGGAGAAATCAACTTACAAGAGTAGTTTTATCAATAAGAACTAATTTGGAGAATTTGGGTCTAAAACCTTCCAGGCCAGTTTTGAATACCTTCCTAATGATGCAAGAATCACATCAATTAGAGTTAAGACTTAAAAGTTATGCCTCTTGGAAGTTGACCTATCATTATTGACCACCATAATTCGATAGGATACCATATAAACCCTTGTTACTCATGGAAAATGGGCTAGCCAAATGGGAATATGAAGAATACTCTATTAGGGCTAAGTTGTTACTCATGTTGAGGGTTGAAGGGGTCAAATTAACTCCTATTTGGTTATTGAGTTGTGTTATAACTAGGCCATTAGGAGGAAAATGGGTTTCATTCGATTTTATTGTGCTTTGTTCAATATTAGAGACAAGTAGCGAAGTTTGGATAGAGAAAAAGAATAACAGAGGGGGTGTATGTTTTGTAGCATCCCACATACCACAAGTCTCATGCAACTCCATACAAAGTTTATTCTCCTTTGTAATTGCATCATTTCCATTCCTAACAAAAGAGAGTAAAGAAACCTCACCTTCTAGATGGGTTTTCTCCCAAAAGGGTTTCCCAAAGTATATTTTGGTGTTCATTATGGTTTGTGAGAAATTTTATTTAACTTTTTTATATATTTTTCATATTATACATTGCATGCATAAACATAAAAAAATAATAACAAATATGGCATATAAAATAAATTAATCCTTCATAGTATATATTTCAGTTTATTTTCACAAGTCAATTGTGATGAATTGTACAATGGAATATCCATTGTAGTTCACATATTAGGGAGAATAGAGATGGAGGAGGGGGGAAAGTAAAGGGAGACATCACAAATAAAGAGTTAGTAATTGGAGAGGTCTTATCCTTTGAAACTAGTTTTGAAGAGAATGTGGGATATTTATTTCCACTATTCTTCTTTCATGTGCCATTATTATGGATATATAGTGAGTTGAGATTGATTTTTATCCTTGCGATCCTTTGTGATGTCCCCATTTTCCTTCTATACTCTAAACTAGAGTGGTAGTTGTTCATATTCCAACATTTTTAGATGAGAGCCTGGTCTATTCCAAGAGACCTTTTTCTAAATCTACCTCCACACAAATTTAAAGAAAGCATACAAAAGAGATTCAGGCTCCAATTTTTCCATGTATTTTTCCCAAATCATTTCCTATGGCTTCCAAAGGTTCATAATTCCAACAATGGAGTAGAATATGGGGTTGTCTTACCCATACAAGGATCACATATGGGACATCTACTTTTGGATAAAAGCCTAGATTTCATCTAACAAGTTATATTTCTTCCATATTTTTCCATACTCTTTCCCTTAATTACAAACCCTTTCACCTAGCCATAGCCTTGTAATTATCCATCTTCCTAATTAAAACTAGAATTTGGGTTCGAGGTAATTTTCCATTGCATTTGCTGGTATTTCATTTGATTCTTTGGTTAACATTAGAAGAAGTCATGTGTTTGGCATTTACTTCTGAATAATGGCTCAACTTGGAGAATGATATAGGTCACATATATCACTTATAGAACTAATGGGAAGGTGCAATAGGATCACTAGTAATGTAGCTAGTGATAAAGTTAATAAAATATATATGGATTCATTGCTACAACAAACTACATCATATGCCACAAATTTATTTGTTATAGCCAATTATGAAATTAACAGAAAATTGCATGAATTCATAATTAACAAATTGTATGGGCAATTGAGCATGACAATCCACGGGATCAATACTCCTTTATTCATGGTGGTAAGTGTAATTTTGGCCATCATTTTTAGTTCATTTAATCCATGAAGGATTAATCTCTTCCTAGAAAGAGAACATTTAGGAAATTTGTAATATTTGATAGTTCATATTTTGGGTCATGCTATAATTATTGTATTCCAAATATATCATAGAGCATGTTTTTTTATTGTACATAAATGAAGAGAAGAAGGATTCTCATCATTTAGTTATGAGATATAAGGGAGAATAAATTATAAAAAACTATAGAAATTTGAATTTGTTTCTAAATACAACATAATTCAATCCCCTTGGTGTTTATGAATTCTTGAGTGTATTTAATTCAAGTAGTGATGTAATACACTCTAACATCCTATTGTCCAAAGGCAAGGTTCACTCTAGAAGAATATGTACTCTATATTTTTAGATTGTTTTTTCAATCCTACTTTTATATTTGTTCATTTGAATTACATATTTTAATACAATATATTTAAAACCTACAATATATTATTTTTTCAAAATAGTTAATTCAATTTTCTACAGTTCTGGTATCTTAAGCTTTAATTCAATAATTGCCATTTAGTAATAGCTAGACTTTTCAAATTTTGGTTTATGAAGTGTGGTGTATTCCTTTTTCCACATTTTCATTTCATTTATTCTTTATTAGTGCAATTTCCTTTCTATATAATTATATGAAAAAAAATAGAAAATAAAGAGTGTAGAGCCTACATATATAGTACATGGTATGATGTAAGCATTTTGACCATGACTTGACAATTTAATGTACAATCCATTTAACAACTTATTTTTCAAACTAGTGAGTAACTAAATTGATTATCATCACTCATTTAATAAATTCCCCATGGCTCCATGAAATAGGGCCCATTTTTTAAACTAAGGTATCAATGTTCCTTTAGCTCAAATGAAAGTTTGTCATAGAACACACATCTCAATAAATTTGGAGATCTTCTATTACAAGGACTTCATTATGAAGGGTTTTTTTTGTAGATATCTAATATATTCGCTCAATGATCTATATTGGATCCTTATATTCTTTTTTATCTATATCAACTCTTTTAGTCTAGAAAAAGAGTAGGAATCAACTCACAAGGCCAATTTTACCAATGAGACCGAATTTTGCAAATTGGGGTCTAAAACCTTCCAGGAGCATTTTGAGGCATCAAATGATGTTTTTTGGGAGTAAATTTTTTTGTTGTGCCACCACACTTCTTTATCATATTCTACACATAGATACCTTTCCAATGGTGCACAAATTTATTCAATTGGAGTTTGTATGTGAAAGTTATGGCACTCAGAAATTGACATTCCTATTTTCACCACCATAATTCAAGAGGATGCCACGTCAAACCCTGTAACTCATCGAAAATGGTAAATCCATGTGATCATGATGAATAATACTCTAGACGACTCCATATTGTAACTCTGGATAAGAATTGAGGGATTCAAACCTAACCACTAGTAAGATATTAGGTTGAGTTATAATTGGGCCACTAGGAGGAAAAGGGGTTCCATTTTTTTCAAGTGCATTTGTTCCATAGACAAACAGAGTAGCCAAAAGGGATAGGGAGAGAAAGAAAAAAGAGTATTTTTGCATTGTAATATCCCATAGGCTACATGCCTTCTTTGTATTCACAACTATTTTGTATTCAAAGAAAGGGAGTAGAGTGACCTAACCTTCCAACTAGGTTTTCTCCTGAAAGGGTTTTTGATGTTATATCTTGTGTCAAATCATGGTTTTCGAGTTTTTTTGCTATACTCTATTTTTTGCATAATTTTAAATTGCATTCATACACAACAAAAAATAAACTACAAATACAAAAATCTAAAGAGAAATAAACCCTAATAGAAAATATTTCAAAAAACATTTAAGTATAATTTTATTAGATATGTTGTGATGAATTGTCTAGTAGAATATCCATGAAAGTTTACAGATCCTATTGGTATCAGAGTAGATTTTATTGGTTATTTTTCATAGATTTACAGTGGATATAGACCGGCTAAGATAAAAGTCATAAAACCCTAGTCATGTCCCACGAATCTATGAATAACCATCTTGATCTTGCAAAGGAGAGGTTATCTGGAAGCACAAGTTTAAGATATAATCCATAATGTGAATCTCCTCAAGTTAGCCCTGCGAAATAATTTCAGGCTATTTAAAGAAGATTGGGTTTTTAGCCCATAGGATAGATGAGAGGGAATATCATGAGATTAGGATTAAATAGAGAATGAATTGAAGAAAGGACTTGGGAAAGGTCAACCTGTTTCAAGTGTCGTTGTTAGACATTAATTTTTCACACTTATGCAAATGATGTAAAATCCTGATATTTCATTATATGATGAACTATTATCATAGATCCCATGGAAATATGGAAGAAACATCTCTTTATGGTGTATTATAATCCTAGATTAAAAACCTAAAAAATCCTAATTTAGGAGGACATCATAGGTATTCAGTTTACAACCTGCGATGATGCATGTTAAACAATAAACACAAAGTGACGTCATCATTTTCTTCCGATGTTAAGGTCACGATGATCTTCTTACAAAGGTAAAAATAAAAAGTAAATGAAGCTTCCTCTTCTAGAAGCCTCATGGTTGGTATCTAATCTAAATTGGTTGAGATTGAGCTCAAGCTCCCCATATCCTAGGCCTCCTTCCTCCTATAGTGGATCCATCCCACTCATTGTGGATCTCTCTCCTCCCTTCATGGATCTCTCAACTTCCATTCCTTCCTATAAGTGAAATGCATCCAAAGAGAGTTGGGTTTCCATTTTATACCTCTGAACTTACTTACATGCTGCCAAAATACTCATTGGAGTTATTTGATTTCAAAGGCTTGGGTTGAGGATCATTGCAAGGAGACTCCAACATCAAGGCACCTAGTTGTAATTCTCCTACTCTTTATTATTAATACAAATACTTGTTTCTTTCCCATATGAATATTTTATAATGTCTATTGTAAGGTTCCTTAATCTCTTACATGGTTTATGATTGAATCTTTGATGTATTTTATGCTTGCATCTCTTGCTTGTCTCTGTCTTTGCAAGTCTCTCCTTGGAGCATAAAGGGAGAAAGGTTGAAATCTACAAAGGACAATAGGGAGGATCATCATTAGGAATTTTGTGAAAAGGTATGAACTTTTCATCCTCTTTGTATTAGTGGTTCAGTCATAAATTAGGGAATGTTTTCATGTATTTATCTGTTTGCTTCTAGGCTCAGTTTTTACACCTAGGGAGATTTGTCCTATCAGTGGAATGAGATTTATCTGCAAAACAATCGTGAACCATTCAAGTCCTTGTTCAAAATGGAAGCAAAGGTCAATATAAAGCCATATCAAGGTGAGATTGATGCTCTAAAGCTAAATAACTGGTTGTAGAAATTAGAAGTTTTTTTCAGTGTTCATGTTATTGAGAAAGAACATAAGATTTTATTTGTGAGCCAGGGATGTGTGTGGAGTAAAGGATGTGTGGAAAAAGGGGAATGTGCACAAGAATGAGTGTGCAAAGGGAGTGTGTGTGCATAGAAAGAAAACAAAATTTTTCTTGCATACATGAAATTATTTCAACTTTAAGCATGAAGTTTGGAACTTTGGATCATGGATGCTAAAAAATCATTGTTAAAATAAATAGTCCTTGTTTCTACTAGTGACTATAGAAATTGCCTCATGGATAATAGTCCCTTCACTGTGGATTACTTTGCTGAGATTTCATGAGTTTTTCCTTCTTGGCATGACACCAGTTTGAAATATGACCCATGATTTTTGAATGATTTGTCGTTGACTGGAATTATATCAATATATAATGTTGTATTATTTCGTTGTACATTTTAGATGCCAATGATAAAAGATACGAGTGGATGGTATCTAGAAGGTCTGTACCTTTTAGGATTAGGAGGAATGTACAATTATGATCATTATACACGTTGGTTAGTATCTACTACATATCATGGATAAATAACATATCATGAATAACATATTGTCATTAGTTAGTATCTAAAACATATCATGAAATTTTAAAAGGTAATGTGACGATTCTAATGACTAATTCTATTTATTTTGTCCATAGGTGCATTGGCCAGGTGTTCAAAATAAGATACAATGAATAACATGTCATCATTAGTTAGTATCTAATGCATATATTGAAATTTTAAAAGGTAATGTGACAATTGTAACCACTAGTTCTAGTTATTCTATCCATAGGTGTATTGGCCAGGTGTTTATCATGCAATTTTTAGCATGCACATTACTAATGCATGTTCGATTACTTTTTGAGGGAATACATTTCAAAAATATTTTGTTCATATTTCTATTTGCATCACGTCATGGATTTGTTCTCCAGGCTATATGATGGTTGTTCTAGTAGTTACATGATGTGGGGGGATTTTCTCTTGAAGTTGTATGATTGTGTATTGTGTAGTTTGTTTGTGGTGTGGAAAACAAGCTCATTTCGAATGTAAGCACAAAACTTGTAACATATTTGTTAGGTAAACAATGCGTCCTTGTTTCTATATGAACGTGCTTAGAGAATTTACATAATATAGGTTACGTCTTTGTAGCAATAAGATCCACAACTCTAAAAGTGGATAATATGTGAGTGCTTAAAATGTTCATACAATATATGTTACTGCTATGTAGTAGTTAGGTATGAGGCTAATAATGTGAATATTGAACTAGACAGTTTGTGAAGTCATGTCAGTGAGATAACTATATTGGAAATCGTTTTTGTAATATGATTTTAGAAGTTTTGTTTTGAGATGTAAATTACTTTTCATGGAGGGGGGCTAGGGCTCATTACAAAATATGTCCTTGGGAATGCTTTCCTAGGTCATCATTTTGCTAAATGTCTGAGGTGAACAATTTCTTGTCTAGGCTATATGGTGGTCATTCTGCTAGTTGCATTATGTGAGTAAGTTGTTCTCTAAGCTGTGTGGCAATGTTTAGCGGGAAAATGTTGTTGTTTCCCTATTTATGTCCTTGCTTGAGGTGCTTTTGATTTTTAACTATACTTTTTAACAATATGAGCATAAATAAGTTTTATGCTTACTATTGCCCTGTTCTCATCAACATTGACATCTTTGATTTCTAGTGCATGTTGCATTCATGCCTATGTTGTTGAAATAACAATTACACCGATTGGATAACTGGAAACAAATATGGATTGCATGAAAAATTTGTAATCATCGTGTTATCATTCTGTATTTTTGAGGTTGAGGGAGTAAATACATTGGAAAACATCAAACTACTTTTGAAGCTGGGATCTAGCCCTACCAACTTTAGAGAGGGATCTCTCTTTATGATTTAACTTTGTATTTTAGTTGATTTTAGGCTAGTTATAATTATGCTTGGTTGTTTGTTTGAATTTGGTTGATTGGTTTGGTTGGTTGGTTTGATCAAATTATTTACTTTCCATTGGGCTATGGAATCAAATAGGTTGGCTATTACATCAAAGATTTAAAAGAATAACCACAGTGCAAGCTAGTTGCATTTAATGGATCCTTAAAGTGAATTATGAAATGGAGAAGAGGTGATTTATGTAATGATTGAAAAGCATTTAAGAATTTTTCAATTAGACTTCAGAAGAAAAACGTACAGATTGTAAAAAAGTACAAATAATGTGTTCAATTAACAAATATTATTTTTCACATTTCCTATTTTACAATTAGATTTTCAGATGATTATAATGCAGAGAATAACAGTGAAAACAACAATTCAATAAAAAGAATATCACCAATAAATTGCAGCACAATAATCCTGTGAAAGTATTTGTATTAATGACGCTCCAACAATGTGAAAAAGGTACAATGCTTAATAAGAAGTATTACAATGATCAAGAACCGACCCTCAATACTTCGAATGAATGAAATATTTAAACAAAATTTCCAAATAGATTACAATCTATGCCACATTGACATGTAAATCTATTATTGATTACAAAATAATTGAATTGACTAATATGACCAAAAAAGGTGAATTTGGTGAAGTGATATGGAGGTATGGCACTATTGTTGCGGAGAACAGTTGCTGAGTCATCACAATTTGGGTGTTGCGCTGGGTGTAGTTGATATTTTCTTTAGTTTTGAAATTCACACTATTTATCCCACTGCTCCTCATCTGGGATGGTGATTTTTTTTGCCTTGTGGTAGATCTCAGCTATCTCGGTATACGAAGAAAATGTGGGTTTTACTACAAAAATATGCTTTATCTCATGCTGGATGAAACTCATGTTGCTGATTACTTCGAAAAAATCTCTGCCTATCATAACACCTTTAATGTGGGAAGACGACAATATCCTTTGCAATGTCTTTAAGCTTATTCATATAATCTTCCTTGGTCATCAGTTTGTCATTGACTACAAATAAAGAAGGAAAACCCTTCTTAGTTAATGCTTCTATTCTAGTGAAAAATTTGTTGACTGCTACCTCCAAATTGTGACATTATTTTGTAAGCTTCACAATCAAATTCTTCTTTATCAGAACTTTCTTCACTTCTAAGTTTGTTTTTGTCCTGTCATCTACTCCCAAATCATCCAATTCATATCTATTTTTAGAATTTAAAAATTTGATGAGGTTGTTGGCTGTGGCAGACATATCTCCCAACTCAGTGTTAATAGTGGAAATGGCCTGATTGGCTCTCTCAATCAACTCTTTCTTTTCAAATATAATCTGGATACATGGCCAAATTTCATTCGTGGATTCAATAATATTGTTCCATATAATTTCTTTAACTTGGGCCAGTGTGTGGCCAATAGAGGACTCAGTTGCTGATTTCCTCCATGCTTCTATCTGGTTTTGAGCTCTTTGTAGCTCTCCTGCATGGAAAGTTTCAGTCTTTGTCTTCTGGTCTTGCAGAATATTAACTTGAGCCTACAATCTTTTAATTTCTTCAGTTTGGAGAGACATATTCTCCACTGCACTAGCTAGCTGATCTACTGTAGTCCCTGTGTTTGTTGTAGAATATGTAGCTGTAGGAATTACTGTAAGAGGCACCGCTTGCAAAGGGACAATAGACATTTTGGAAGCTTGCTTCTTTTCTTTGATGATTTTTTCCATCTCTATTTCCATTTCTTTCAATTGTACATGTTGTTCCATGATGAGCTTCATCATGTCTGCTTTCTGTGACTTTGTTTCTTCAATGTCTTTGGCCAGAGGGTCTTCTATGGCTGGTAATTTCAACTGCTTTCTCAATGCTACTATATTAGTATTCTTCTTTCTTACAAACTCTTTTGTAGCATTGATATTGACAGGATCATATCCCACTTTGATTACCAAGTCCTCCAAATTTTTGATCCTTGTTTCTTTAGCCAGTGAAGAGACTTTCTCCATCTTCAATTGTGACTAAACATTAGCTAAAGTGACCTACAATTTAGACAAACTCATAGCAGTGTTAGTGAGAGTAGATGAAATCATTTGACCAGTCTATTTGTGCATCTCCATTTGGTCAATGGGATGTATGTCTTTTACATCAAATTCAAATGAAGTTTTCTTGTAATCTGATGCTATCTTGGGTTGTGGTATCTATGTTTGGAGGAAGGCCATCTGAATTTTTCCTTTCTCAGAGTCAAAAGCTGATAATAGTCTGCTTTGGGAGCTAGAAGTCTGCTTCCAGAACTGATTATATGTATTGATCTTCAAAGCTTCATTTCTTACTTTAATATCCTTGAATATATCAAATATGCTCTATTCTTTCTCCCCTGTGGTAGATGTACTGGTTTGCATAGCTTGCTGCTGATCCTATGAAGCTGTCGAAGTGGTAGGAGAAAGTGTATTTTGATCACCTACTAGTGAGGAAATAGGTGTTTCTTTAGTGGTGATAATCTCCTCTTGATCTAAATCCTTTCTTAGCATTAGTTTGGAGTTGAGCTTGGTCCTCTTCCTATACATGATTTTGAAGTCTTGACTGGGAATATTAGTCACTGAAGGTAACTCTTCTTCTTTGTTGCTTTTTCCTATTTTCTCCTTTGTAACAGGAGTCTATAATGTTGAAGTTGACACCAATTGCTCCTCTGCCTCTTGTAGAGTGTTTTTAGTCCACTCTAACTAGTTCTTGTATTTCTCAATCTCTGGTCCAGATGTATGAAAATAAGCAGTAGACTTTTTCTCTACCATTAACTTGGAGATGACCCCTAATGGATCATATGACTATGTGAAACTGAGGTTGAATTGCATTTCTTTCAGCAATTTGTCTTCTTCTTCCCTTGCTACCTTGCTATTGCAAATGAAAGGTCCTATTTGAGTTTTGATTTTGAATTAAGATTTCTTCTTGGTAGATAAAAAATGAATCTCATCAACATTGAGAATTTGCCTGATGTATTCTAAGGCAAAAATCCTCATTGGGACGAATTTTGGCAACTTGTAAGGATCAAGTTCACAACCATATATCCTTAGCTCTCTGTAATTTTGGTAAAGATACCAATCTCCTGTTTTGACTTGGTCTGATAACTACAAAATTTTCTTGATTTCTTCACTGATTCTTGGCTCTAGAATGCTACTTAGGAGATTGAGTGCTGGATGTACATACATTTATATGAATTGTTTGTATGAATACTCTTTTTTCTCCTTCATTACCAGCATAGTCTAGAAGATGATTGATTGCTAATTTCCCTCTTCATCCAACTTTTGTAAGGAAATCTTGAGGTTGTATCCCTGAAAATATAAAAACATGTATACTAACACAGAAGCATATTTGAATACTTCCTCAGTTTGGAATTTGGTAAACTATTCATGGATGGAATTAGCAAGGAATTGGTTGAAATTGAACAAGATGGAAGGCTTGGAATCTATGGAGAAAATAGAAAGGAAACATATAATAGCCTTATCCACTCACTGATCTGAGTAATAACCAAGGAGGTAGGAGTTTAATGTGATAATCTGCTTGGCTCTCTCTGGGAAAATGGAGGATGGATAGGGAGGATTTTCTTGTGTAGTGGGGAATATTTAGTTAAGAAAAGCTCTAGGGTTTTGGCTCTTTTTGCAAAGTCCAATTTCTGGTACAATTTGGTGAGGGCTTCATGAGAGAAATGAGTAGCATTCTCTGCAACATGAGCTTGCATAATTTGATCTATTGATTGTGTAGTTATGGTAAATAGAATTTCTCCTGTTGGGGCAATAACAACTCTTTGTCTAGGGAGATAACAAGCATGAGATTTTTTGATGAATTTAGGGGCACTATGGGTGTGGGGAAAGATATAATGAGGTAAATTTTATTCCCACAGTCCAATATCATTAGAATTGTCAATGAAATTATCTTCAAGCCAACATTACATTTAAAATAGATCAAATTTAGACAGGGTTTCATGGATTTTGCAGTCCCTGTCCGCCAAAGGTATATGGTGAAAATCGATGGGATGGTGGATTAGAAGGCTTACGGGTTCTTCCTATTCCTTATATTTAGTAGGCATGATCGAGTTAAGATGAGAATTCTGGTGAAATCCTGATTGTGCAGGTTTACAGGGTGCAGAGATGGAATTGGGTTCAAGATAACAAGAAAAAGAGGCGCTGGCTCGAATGAAAGTTAGCAGGTGTGATACTTGGCTGGGTGAAACGGTTGCAGTTTGTATTGGCAATCAGGTCATGCAAAAATGGTATTGGCAGAGTGCAAAATGGTAACCTGTGAATGGGTGAAGGGAGTGGAATTTATAGTTTTTTGGCTTCCCGTTGATGGTGGCACGGATCCGTTATATTAACGGTTAATTAATTAAATTACTTAACGGATTGATTTGAGAGGGAGTGGATGTGATTGGTGGGATCAATAGATGGATGAGGTGGCGAAGGGGGATTGGCGGAGTGTAACAGATAGGGAGGTGGTATTGCATGGCAGAGAAACCATTTTTTGAAGGGGGGGGAAGGTGGTTGATGGTTTTGGCCTAAGAGGGTGCGAAAACATGAGATGGTGACACGTTGCAGTGGGTGAAGGTTTGAATACTGCCCATTTCAAACTCCCCCCCGATGGTATAGTTCAGATGGTGAGGGGGGTTGAAACATCATATAGGCCGTTGGATGTAAAAAGGTGGGCTCGGATGATGTGAGAGGTGGTGGTACTTTATCTTGATGCGACAGGCATATGGTGGGGTAGGGAAATGTATTTAATGGGATATGATTGGATGTGTGGTGAGGGAGGTGAATGAACGAAAATACGATAGGAGGGGTGATTTTCGAGTAATGAAACTTTAGAAATAGTGGAATAATATACCAAATATTATTTGATATACCAAACTTTAGAGTAAGACTTTAATCCCTTAGCCTTTCTTCTATGCATGAAGATATATTTAAAATTCAACTTGGGATAAAATTTTCATGCTTATCCTAAAATCATCATTGTGCTTCTACCTACCCTTTCTCATTTCAATTCTTTTCTAAGCTATTTTTTTTCTTCATTCTTTCCGGGGTGCATTTAAACTAGCAGACCCAAAATCACTTTTTTATGAAAATCTACGTTATCCTATTTGTTATCTCACCATTGATTCAGATTAAACTTTTGAATCAATTTTATTTCTACCTAGCTACTGATTTACCAATATTAAACTGCTTGGTAAATATTTATTCACTAACCTATTCAATAGAAATTTAAATGTGTTCAATCATGATTAAACTATATGATTTGAATAGAACTTTAGTCATTGTGGCATTCAAAAACAATTTTCACACAACCTTATTTGATAATAAACTAAAAGAACTAACTTATCAGTAGTGGCATTTAGACTTGTAGCACTTTCCGTATTATTTTCTATTTTTTCTTTTGTGGGGTTCTTATTTCCTTTTTTCTTATTCATTTTTTTAACATACCCTCTTTTCATTTTTCTTTTTCATATATTTTTGGAAATCATTTGAATATTGAAATTATGTACAATATGAAATCACAAATACAAAATACTCAATCACCTTGAGATCCTATAATTTATAGGACCCTAACAATGGATTCAGCTGGGGATGGCACTTCTCCAAGTGAAGTTTCAAGAACATATGATCAGTAGCCTTGAGTACTCCATATCTGTAATGTCTTCATTTGATTTCTTTGTTATTTTAAGATACTTTTGGTAGCACATCAATCCAGCCTTATGGCCTTAATTGTGGGCTTCAAATTTTGTTAATAAGTTACCCAATCAAAACCTTAAAGACTATGATATTTAGAATGATGTAAGAAAAATCTGTAGGCTAAGAAAAGTAGTGCTTCAACATCTTGCCATTGATGAGGCCTCCAGGTATCTCGACTCCATCTAGATCTTTAAGGAAAAATGCATTATTTCCCCTGAAAGCATGAACAATATATGGCTCTTTCCAAATATTATCAAAATTGCCATGTTTTCCTTTGTCTTCTCTCCGAGAATCCCATCTCAAAACTTGGTCTCCAATGTTAAAGTCATCACTTTTGTTCTTCTGCCAAAGATCTTTTTGATATTTTCCTAAATAACTTGGGTCCTGTTGTATACTTCCTCCCTAGATTGTTGTAGCTGGATAGTTTGATTGATCCTTCTCTGTACATTCTTGGGTTCAACTTGCACTTCTTGAATGATCTTCATGACTGGAACTCCTAAAGATGATGGAAAAACTGCATCCATTCCATAGACCAATTGGTATGGTGACATGCCAATTGATTTTTTAGTAGTAATTCTGTCAGCCCAAAGTGCATTGACCATGTACAAAATGGCTAATTAGTTACTAAAACAACAACTAAAATTTGCATATAAATGACTATTTTCTAGTTGGTGATTAGTAGTAGCTAATTTACAGTATCTTATAACGCGACCAACTTTTAGTCGTTTTTAGCTTAGTCATTAATTGATTGTCTCAATTTTATCATCTAGCAATATATTTAGTCATAAATTTGGTCATTAATTTAGTTATTGATTTAGTCATTAATTGCCACAATTAATGACCAAATATACAACAAAATATATTACTATATGATCATCTGAGAAAACCAATTAATGACCAAAGAAATATGACCAAAATGTTGGTCGTGTTATAAGATACTGTAAATTAGCTACTAATAGTCATATATATGCAAATTTTAGTCGTTGTTTGAAACCAATTAATGACCAAAGAAATATGACTAAATTTTTGTTGTGTTATAAGATATTGTAGATTAGCTACTAATACTTGGTGGGCTCCAGTATTGTAGCAATAATGCTGCAACTCCTGGGACTCCCTTCTTTAATTTTATCAACCTGATAGTTCGTAACAAACTTGGAAGCGACGGTGCTATATGCACAAGTACTAGCTTTTGCCGCAGCTGTCACTTGGTCAGCTGGCACAAGTCTGCTAGGGGCTTAAGCCAACTTCTATGAGCTCTTAGAAGAAGCTTTTTAAATGATGGATGAAAGCTAACTCGAAGGAAGCTAATCTACTTGCAGAAAGAAACTGAAAGCCAAAAAGTAATGCAAACCCTAGCAAACCCTAATTCTACCAGCTAGTCCTACTGATGTAAAGGAGAGAATGCAAACTACTAGAAGGGATACCATTACTTCTATGAAGGTAAAATACATGTGTCTAGACTACCTCTACCTGAAGAAAACATCTTTTTGTATTTTTTAATAAGTTATTAGAATTATCATGCATGTGCTTTTAACTGGCTTTTTACTTTGCAGGGGTGGATCAAGGAGGAGAAATGCTTGGAAAAGGTTGGGAAGGTTCAGGGAGGGTCTAAGGAGTCCCTAACACCCTTATGGAGAGTTTCACAAAGTTTGGATATCAAGAAACCTCATTTGTGAGCTTCTACAGGAAGTCTACAGGGGTTCTACAGGATGTTCAGAGGTTTCTACAGGATGTTCAGAAATTTCTACAGGATGTTTAAAAAGTGGATTTTAGAGGATGCGTGAGTGAGGGAAGATGCATGAATGGATAGGGAGGTAGGATAGCGGCCTGGAGTGACCCAGGGACTGGTGGATGGAGTGGTGAGAGGGTGTAGAAGGCTGACTTGGCTTAAAGAAGGCTAAGGCAGTGATGGAGCAAGAAGGTAGGGTTACATGGGCAAAAGGACAGGTGTGAGACGAGGAACCTAGCTAGGAGATGGAACAGCTGGCTCTGATGAAGCTTAGGAGGATGAGAGAGTGTTAGAGATGCCCTGCACGGTGTACATTTAACCGAATCAACAAAGTCTTACAAATAATCAAAGTCCTAGCTAATCTAATCTAACTGTCAATAAAATGAATGAACAGTAGCTTTATTTGGAAAGAAAACCATGTACATCAATCATGCAAAGAAACATTTCAGAGATCTGAACCCATAACTAACTTCTGCAAATGAAAACAGTACACTAAGGATTGCATGGTCAAGCAAACTAGTGTTTTTTGTTGGGGCAGCACTGTTTCTTCAATTCCAGCCCCTGATCCAATAAGGATGAGGTGAAACTGAGAGTGTTGTTGACCCTTTTCTTGGAGCTTTTTTCCTGTTATTATCCTACCAATCTATTTTAAACATCTGAAGCAATTCTATTCATAAACAGTGACCTATTTAACCAACACAACTAAATTTGCCCAACAGAAATACGTTTCAAATGCATAAAAGGAAAACAACGATGCATAAGGGAAAGGTAACAGTACAAAAAGGAAGCCCTAGGCTCTCAGGTTGGGCCCAACCCTAAGAGCTATGGCTCCTATAGAAAACTCAGAGTTGATATAAAATCGGACTGCTTCTCATTATAAAAAAATAGTCATAAGTCAAGAGTTATGCCAAAATGGCTACAAGAGAACAAAGTAAAGCTAACAACACTGTAGTGCAAAATATGCAATGGTTTCAAAAGTCCCTTATGAAGGCTGAGGCCTTAACATTTATACACCACGAGGGCCCTAGCTGGCCTCCTAAATCTATGGGACTTGGCTGTCCAAACTGTGAGTAGACAGCCCCTTCCAAAATCTGCTTGGCTGCCTTCTAGATCTGGTTTTGGTGGCCTTTGGAGCTCGGAGTTGGGGGTGAAGATCCCGAGGAAGGGCTATTTAATGCCTTAAACAACCCCCTACGAATCCTCACCTCAGGCTTGGTTGTCTTCTAGCCCATGATTGCTCGGTTTTGCTCCAACATGTGTCAAAAAACCTGAAATGAGCACGTGTTAGCCACCTAGGAAGAGTGACTACCCTTATTCGTACAAATGACATAAACATACTGAAAAATAATGCATAAGCTATGAAAAATGAAGGATTGAACAAGGACTGAACAAGGATAATTAGGCCAAATGAGCCCAACAAGTTACCAAATTTGGGGCTCATCATCACCCCCCTGCTAAAAGGGTTGCTCATCCTCTGAGCAACTAGTCCAACTCCTCGTCCTTCATTGCTTTAATCGCCACCCTCACATCCCAGGCTTCTGAATTAGTATCCTCCTCACTGTCATGGAATCTGGCCTTCCTTTCCACCTCTTCCCACTACTTATGCTCTTCTTCTTCTGTGCCTCCTTCTAACAATCCCAAAAGCAAAGGTGGACTTAGCTTGAGGCCTATCCAGTTGGCCTGGAGGTTTTTCATAGACTTCTTGTAGAGAGGCACTCGTGCCAAGGCCTCCCTCATTCTAGTTGGAGTGTGATATTTCCTGATTTTGAGGCTGTGGGACAATGTGTTACACCTAGGGTGCAAGCATGGACACAATTGTCCCCTAATAATCGCTCCATATCGTCGAAGTGTGCTATGGCCTGAGCCTGCCGATCCATGTACTCTAATAAAGCCTGAGAGTTGGTTGCTAGGTGCTGATGAGCGGATATCAATGATGTGGGGTGAGTCTGAGGGTCAATCCTCTGAAGTTGACAACGACCAATGTCTTTGACTTCGGCTTCAAGGACCTTAGGAATTATTCTGTAATTTCGTCATCGTGACCTTGAAGCTTGTCACAGAATGACATCCAGTGTGCATGGGAAAACAAGTCCACCACCTCAGGGGTTTCCCATAATTTCTTGGAGTCCGAAGGTTCTTTTCTAATGAACCCTCTCGGCATGGTAAAAAACTATATTTTTGTTGTTCTGAACTTGCCTGCTCATGTACAGAAGGAGGACTTCGAGATTTCTCTACACAGAGCGCAGAGCTACGTCTCCGTTATGCACACAGTCATATAAAATTCACAATTTTTCACCGGTGAGCCTTGACAATGTCTCAACTTTTCTACAGGATGGATTTTAATTCAAGACCCTGGAGAAAATCTCGCATGCAGACTACGAAGACAATTTCATGCAGCGATAAGAAAACAGCTTTTGAATTCATAGACAGACTTGCATTCACATTTTCCCTACCCCCTCAACACGTCGAATTCACCACCTTTTGAATTATTTGCATGGGAAAGTTATGTTTAGGCCTACCTCACTGAGAATTTCCACCCTCGACGTGAACAGTCTAAGCTTCTTCGTAATGCTGGGCTCCCTGTAGCACAGCTTCCTGTAGAAATCGTGCACGGCTTCTGGAGGACGTTACGGTGGTTCTGGATGAGTCTGAGTATCAGCAGGACATTGGAACAGACCGAGAACTCGGGCTAACAACTTGCAGAGGAGGAGGACGCGTACTTGGTTGCAAAACGGTTGTGAGTGTAAATGACTGCAGTGTATCATAAGTTATTCAACCGGCTGATTTTGAATTGCTGCGGAATTCATGGCACGGGGGTGAGCTGTCCCGGTCGATCCGTTGGCTGACGTCACAGCCATCATTCCTCGGCGTGTCCCTGACCGCCGAATTCTTCCCTTTGCATTCACCGCCGCCATTCCTGTCATATTGTCGCTTCTCCCCGACTGGACACTTCCCACGTGTCAATTGCCCGTCTTTTCGGCTTAACCAAGCCCATTCGGATCCTACAAGGCCGTCTAATTGGTTGTGGTGGCTAGTTGAATGGCTACCAGACTTATTCAATCCGTCCATTCTCACAGTCATGCACATTTAGAGTATAGATTATGTAATTTGACGAAATAAGGTTAGGCACTTACCTGTGCGGCCGTGGAAGTGGTTTTTTTCAGGTTTTGGGACGAGGAATGCTGGATCTGCTTGCTGCTGCTTCGTGCACAGGTGTTGGAGCTCCTTTTCATTGGCTGCTGCTGGCTACGAGACCTTGAGACCCGATTCCCTGGTGGTGAATGCTGCATGTACAACCTTCATGAGATGTTGGTGTCTCCATGGTATGTGCTCCAGCCGGATCAGCCGCTACAGGATTCCTGTAGGACATCCTGTAGCCGTTTCTCCTCCTGGGGTGCATGCTGAAATAAATGAGTCACATTCACAGGTGCAGGGTCCTGAGGTCGCCTTGACAGGTAAAGTGTGTGAACCTCTCCATGCTTTATTTCCCACTTAAAAAAAAAAAATTTATCTGAGAAAACACGGTTCTGGTATGACTGTGCAGGTATATTCGACTAGATGGTAGCAATGGTGGTGAAAGGAGGTGAAAGAAGTGGAGGATGGAAGAAAAGAGTGGTTGCATGCCTCCTTAGTGGACTTCAAGCTTCAAATCCTTCTCCAAAATTGATCCTGGCCCGCCCAAAGGCTCTACAGGATGTTTCCTGTAGAAAGTCCTGTAGCTTCCTGTAGAAGGCTAAACCATGACCAGATTGTGTCCAAACCTTGGAAAAAATGAGTGTTCATGGAGGGAGTGTATGTGAGGTTGCCTGGTAGCTTGGTAGGGACCCTTGTCCTTGAGTTGAGAGGCCTCCTTTCTACATTGTGTTCCTGCAACCTGCAACAATTTACAGAGATTATACTTTTTTTTTTTTTTTTTTTTTTTTTTTTTTTTTTTTTTCTGTTTCTTCCTTCTTCTTCTTTTTTCTTTTTCTTTCTTTTTGTTTTTTTTTTTTTTTTTTTTAAGAGACAGCAGGGGCGCCTCAATGAGGTTTTCACCCCTACTATCTGCCTTGGGCGCCTCAGAGAGGTTTTCACCCAAGGATCTTTTTATTCCAATTCTTTTTTCAGAGAGACAGCAGGGGCGCCTCAATGAGGTTTTCACCCCTACCATCTGCCTTGGGCGCCTCAGAAAGGTTTTCACCCAAGGATCTTTTTTATTGCATATATATATATATATATATATATATATATATATATATATATATATATAATGATGCTCAGGGTGTGCCCAAAACAGAGGCAAAACCCTTCTCTATGACTAGCACTGATTTTTCCACAGTTTTGATGAACTCTTGCCTCGAAAGAGGTTTCCTG
The DNA here is from genome assembly GCA_031772625.1 of Pinus tabuliformis. Taxonomy (NCBI): domain Eukaryota; kingdom Viridiplantae; phylum Streptophyta; class Pinopsida; order Pinales; family Pinaceae; genus Pinus; species Pinus tabuliformis. The sequence continues at coordinate 337,807,249 of CM062811.1, forward strand.
TAGATCTTTAGTCGATGCCCATTGACGAGCATGGGGATGGCTTCTTCATCAATGGTCTGGATAAGGACAGAACCATTGTCATTACACTTCTCCACTGCATATGGTCCTAGCCATCTTGTCCTCAGCTTCCCCTTGAAATCCTTATGTCTGGAATCATACAGTAGCACCCAATCTCCCGGCTGGAATTGTTTGTCATTGAGGTGCCGGTCATGCCATATCTTCCTCTGAAGTTGAACCACTTCTGAGTGGAGGAGGGCCTGCATTCGGTGTTCATCTAACCCATTCAGCTGCAATAACCTTTCTTGTTGAGCATGGCTGAGATCTAGGTCCAGCTGAGCTACCATCCTCAATGTGTTGTACTCAATCTCGATTGACAGCAAAGCTCTCTTCCCATAGACCAGCTCATAAGGTGAAACTGGTTGTGGTCTTCCAAGTGGTGTTGTAGGCCCAAGTGGCCTCAACCAGGCGATCTGCCCAATCCTTTTTGCTACTGCTCACCACCTTAGTCAAAATCCCTTCTAATGCTCTATTGGTGACTTCCACCTACCCATTTGCTTGAGGATGATATGGGGTGGAAGTCTTATGCTTGATCTTGTGATGAGCGAGCAAGTATTCAATTAAGTTGGAGGTGAACTGGCTTCCTTGATCGGTGACTAACTCTCTTGGGTAGCCAAATTTGTAGAAGATGTTTTCTCTTAAAAACTCAGCCACCTTTTCTTCTGTTGCTGCTTTGATTGCCTTGGTTTCCACCCACTTTGTCAGATAGTATGTGCACACAATGATGTAAGACATTTGCCTTGAAGGAGGGTTGATAGGACCCACAAAATCCATACCCCACTTCTCAAATGGCTCAAGAGTCAATTGAGGTTGGAGAGGCATTTCGTCCCTTGGAGTCGGTTTCCCCATCCTTTGGCATCGGTCACATTGGCTTATATCTTTTGACATCTTGATGAAGAGTGGGCCAATAGTAGCCTGCCTGTAGAATTTTGAAGGCAAACCTCTTGGCTGCAAAATGTCCTCCACAAGGCCCATCGTGACAGGTTAGGAGGATTCCAAAGACTTCCTCCTCCCTTACACAACGCCTTAAGATCTGATTGGGGCCAAGTTTGAACAGGTTGCCCCCAATCCAAGTGAATGAGGCACTCTTCCTCACGATTCTGCTTTTCTCCTTTGAGGATAGATGCAGAGGGAACTGTGCTGGGACCAGATAGTTTGCTATATGAGCAAACCATGGAGAGAGTACTGAGATAGCAAATAGATGTTCATCTGGCATCTGGTCATCCACTATTCCTTCTTCACCTGCAGGCAAATCCAATCTAAACAAGAAGTCAGCAACAACATTTTCTTTACCTGGTTTGTCAACGATAGTCAAATCAAACTGCTGCAACAAAAGTAACCATCTAATAATACAAGCATTCACATCAGGCTTATTCATTAAATATCTAATTGCAGCATGGTCAGTATGTACAAATATTTGATAGCCAGTGATGTAGTGTCGGAACTTGTTCAGGGAATGGACCACGGCCAAGAACTCTTTCTCAGTTACAGTATAATTCATTTCTGCCTTGGATAAGTTTTTGTTGACAAAGTATATGGCATATGGAAGTTTTTCTTTAACTTGTCCTAAGGCTGCCCCTATGGCTTTGTTCGAGGCATCAGTGTGGATGTGGAAAGGTAGGGCCTAGTTTGGGCCTCTCAAAAATGGGGCAGACACCAACTTATCCTTTAATTCATTTAGATCCCTCTGACAGTCGTCCATCCATTTAAACTCAACATCTTTTGCTAAGAGCCCAAACAATGGCGAGGCTAGCTTACTGAAGTCTTTAATGAATCTTCTATAATACCCCGCTAAGCCTAAGAAACTCCGAACATCTCTTACCTTCTGAGGAGGTGGAACCTTTTTGATGATATCAATTTTATTAGGATCCACCTGTAATCCTTGGCGAGAAATGGTATGACCTAACACAGTCCCTTCAGTCATCAGGAATTCACATTTTTCAGGGCTGAGGGACAGGTTCATCTCAATGCACTTGATTAAAACTTTTCCCAGGTTGGACAATGCTTCTTGGAAGCTAGACCCGTAAGGAGTAAAGTCATCCATATAGATTTCCATTGAATCATGAACCAACTCGGCAAAGATGCTCAATACAGCTCTCTAGAAAGTGCAGGGGCATTGCATAGCCCAAAGGGAAGGACTCGGTAGGCAAAGGTACCCCATGGACAAGTGAAGGTGGTCTTTTCTTGGTCCTCCGGGATGATTTGGATCTGATTATACCCGCTGAACCCACCTAGGAAAGAGAAAAACTTCTTTCCTAGTCAATCCAACACTTGATCTATGAAAGGCAGAGGGAAGTGGTCTTTCTTGGTGGCTTTGTTCAGTTCTCTATAGTCCACATAGATTCTCCACTTCCCATTTTTCTTGGGTACCAACGCCAGAGGGGAAACCCATTCGCTGTCCGATATGGGGTAGATGAATCCTGCATCCAACAATTTTTGCACTTCTTCTTTAACAATGTCCTTAAGGGATGGATTCATTCTCCTCTGAGGTTGCCTAACTGGTTTGCAGTCCTCCTTAATGTAAATATGATGGGTACAGACCGAGGGATGGATTCCTTTCATTTCCTTGTAGCTCCAGGCAAAAGCCTCCAGATGGTGGGTCAAGAGGCTAGATAGCTCCTTTTCCTGAGAGGGAGAGAGAGAGGAGCTAATATTTAAAGTTCTTTCAGGGCCAAACTCCACATTCTTAACTCTGGGAGTGGTCGGATCAGTTGCACATAGGTCCACTAAAGCATTGGCTTGGGTATCTTCCACCAACTCTTCCAAGGATAGTGCACCAGGGGGAGGATTTTGGATTAAGTTCTCAATCAAATCATCCTTGGTTTGAGGACCTCCCATGGTGGCCTCTACTGTGCATAATGGTGTAGAGTATACCTCATCCTCTTCACCTTCTTCCAACCAGAGGGGTAAGTCATGTTCTAGCAGAGGTTGGGCAGGAGGGTATAGGACCAACTGTTTGGACATAGGCCCATTTTTGATGGTCATGCTTCCTGCTCGACAGCTGATGTAAGCATCCACAGTAGCCAGCTAAGGCCTTCCCAAAATAAGGGGATATCTCGATTGGGCAGGAGGGTATAGGACCAACTGTTTGGACATAGGCCCATTTTTGATGGTCATGCTTCTTGCTCGACAACTGATGTAAGAATCCACAGTAGCCAGCGAAGGCCTTCCCAAAATGAGGGGATATCTCGTGAGTTTTTCCTTTGGCTGAAGGACCAAAAAGTCCACAGGGTACTCCCAGGAGTCAACAGAGACCAAGACATCTTCCACAATCCCTTCGGGAGTCACGGTGGAGCGGTCTGCCAATTGCAGCACTATCGAGGTCTTCCTTAAGGAACTCTGAAGGTTGAGCTTAAGCATGGTGTCCCTGGTCATCACATTAATGGCGGCCCCAGATCAATCAAGGTGTGGGGTATGATGGTGCCATTGATGTGGACATCAACTACAGGACTCCCAGGGTCCAAATATTTTGGACATATTACTTGCCCCAACATGAGATCGGATAGTTGTCCTATGACATTGATGGTTGAGGCATCTCTCTTTCGCCTGCCTGGGTGCCTGAAACACTTCTCCTTAATCAATTTGTTGTATATCGGTACATCTTTTATGGCCTAGAGAAGTGGTATTTTCACACACAACTACTTGAGTTCTCCCAGAAGCTCATTCTCTTCTGGGTTGGGTTGTGTGGTTATTGTGAGTCGCTCAGGAAAGGGTGGAACAACTTGGGGTTCACTTTCTTGTTTCTCTTCCTCCTCCTCTAGGGGAGGAGTTTGGTGCTCTAGAAGGACCTTCCCAGATCGCAGGTTGATCTCCTGGATCTCCACAACATAGGTAGGGCATGTTGTCTTCCCAGTATATACCTGCTGGGCCTGTCTGTTGTTGGGGTTCGGGTTCGGTTGAGTAGGCATCTGGGGTTGTCTTGGAGGAGCAGGAGGTAATGGTTGTGGTTGAGCCGGTGGTGGAGGCAAAATGGTGGGAGGAGTGTTGTACTGGGGCCTCCACCTCGGTTGAGGTGCATTCCACTGAGGTTGTGGCTGGGCATGTGAGTGAAACGAATGAGAAGGAGGTTGAGTATGGTATGGAGATGGATAAGACCACGGAGGAGGTGTGGACCAGGAAGGATGAGCAAGGGGGCCCCAAGAAGGTATATGAGCGGATTGGTTGGGGTTATAATAAGCTTGGGATGTCCCTTGCATCCCCTGCTGGTAAGGTCTGGGTCCATGTGGCCTCCTCTGGTTGAGGAAGTAGAGAGGTTCAATAGCCACCTCAGCCCCTAGATACATGGCTTTAAATCCAGGCAAGGTAGGGCATTGGTTGGTGGGGTGGTCTTCCTCACAAACGAAACATACCTCTACTGAGTGCAATGGGCACTCATTCTTGGGATGCTTCCTCGTGCATCTAGGACAAAAAATGGCCAAAGCCCTCTCAGCTTCTTCTTTCTTTTGCTGAATTCGGAAGGTATCAAGTTGCATGGCAATAGTCTGTCTCATCTCACTCTTGAGGTCTTCCATCTGGTTAGCAAACTCATGCTTGGAGAAGGTGGTACTAGCTGAAAGATGATTCCCCCTACCTCTCTTCTGGGCCGCCCTAGAATGGTTTCTAAACACGGTCTTTATGTCCTCATAAGGTAGTTGGTAGATGTCTCCTCTAGTTAGCATGTTAAGGGTGTCCAGAAGGTCTTCAGGGACTCCTCAGAGTAGAACCAGCTTTAGAGATTCCGGGTCAAGTGTGCACCTGGCCCATTTATAACTGAGTTGGAACCTTTCCTTGTAGTCTTCTAAAGATTCATCGCTTCCCATGGTCATCCGAAATATTTCTCCCTTAGTTTCCTTGGATCTACAGTAGTCCCGGTATTTGGTATTGAAAGCTTGCTGCATCTGAGCCCAAGTGGTGATACTATTTCCAGGTAACCCCATGAACCAGCGTAATGCTGCGTCCTTGAGGGTAGAGGGAAAGAGTTTCAACTTTTGCTCGTCCTCAGCATAGTCATAAGCTCAACAAAGGACAACAAACTCAAACAGGAAGGTATCAAGGTCTTCAGTAGTCAATCCATGGAAGTGAGGTAAAGCGGAGGGGCTTATGTTTTTCATTTTCATGTCTCCATTGGTCTCTCAGATGGGAAAGGCACCTTCTATTCTCTCATCTTCTCTTCTACCGTTTCGGTTTTCAGCCATGGCTTCAGATGGAGTGTTTTCTAACTCTCCTTCTGTTATAGGATCTTCGTATATCTCAAGAGGTTCACCTATAGGTTCTTCTGGCTCACTGTCACCAGAGAAGAGAGAAGGTTGACTCAGTGATGTGGTGGGGGTGTTGGGTAAGAATTTTCCGGTTTTATCTCTGTTCCTACGAGGCATGAAATGGAAAGACTTTTGATTGCTTTTGTTTTTTTTTTTCTTCTAGTACCTGCAAAACTAAAATAGATTGAACTGCAACTAACTATCTTGCTGAAATGAAAATGCGGAATTGAAATGAAAGCACGAAAGGACTAATCTATCTTGCTCAAATGAAATTGCAGGAATTAAATGCTAGTCTACGCTTGCTGAATTGAAACGCTAATCTACGCTTGCAGAATTGAAATGCTAATCTATGAAAGCAGGAAATATCTACTCTACTTTTGCGGAAATGAAATGAAATAAACTACTTAGCAGAAAAGCAACAATCACCAATACTTTGACACTTTCCCGACAACGGCGCCAAAAAGATGGTGGGCTCTAGTATTGCAGCAATAATGCTACAACTCCTGGGACTCCCTTCTTTACTTTTATCAACCCGGTAGTTCGTAACAAACTTGGAAGCGACGGTGCTGTATGCACAAGTACTAGCTCTTGCCGCAGCTGTCACTTGGTCAGCTGGCACAAGTCCGCTAGGGGCTTAAGCCAACTTCTATGAGCTCTTATAAGAAGCTTTTTAACTGATGGATAAAAGCTAACTCAAAGGAAGCTAATCTACTTGCAGAAAGAAACTGAAAGCCAAAAAGTAACGCAAACCCTAGCAAACCCTAATTCTACCAGCTAGTCCTACTGATGTAAAGGAGAGAATTAAAAATACTGAAAGGGATACCATTACTTCTATGAAGGTAAAATACATGTGTCTAGACTACCTCTACCTGAAGAAAACATATTTTTGTATTTTTGAATAAGTTATTAGAATTATCATGCATGTGCTTTTAACTGGCTTTTTACTGTGCAGGGGTCGATCAAGGAGGAGAAATGCTTGGAAAAGGTTGGGAAGGTTCAGAGAGGGTCTAAGGAGTCCCTAACACCCTTCCAGAGAGTTTCACCAAAGTTTGGCTATCAGGAAACCTCATTTGTGAGCTTCTACAGGAAGTCTGCAGGGGTTCTACAGGATGTTCAGAGATTTCTATAGGATGTTCAGAAATTTCTATAGGATGTTTAAAAAGTGAATTTTAGAGGATGGGTGAGTGAGGGAAGATGCATGAATTGATAGGGAGGTAGGATAGGGGCCTGGAGTGACCCAAGGACGGGTGGATGGAGTGGTGAGAGGGTGTAGAAGGCTGACTTGGCTTAAAGAAGGCTAAGACAGTGATGGAGCAAGAAGGTAGGGTTACGTGGGCAAAAGGACAGGTGTGAGATGAGGAACCTAGCTAGGAGATGGAACAAGTGGCTCTGATGAAGCTTAGGTGGATGAGAGAGTGGTAGAGATGCCCTGCACGATGTACATTTAACCGAATCAACAAAGTCTTACAAATAATCAAAGTCCTAGCTAATCTAATCTAACTGTCAATAAAACGAATGAACAACAGCTTTATTTGGAAAGAAAACCATGTACATCAATCATGCAAAGAAACATTTCAGAGATCTGAACCCATAACTAACTTCTGCAAATGAAAACAGTACACTAAGGATTGCATGGTCAAGCAAACTAGCATTTTTTGTTGGGGCAGCACTGTTTCTTCAATTCGAGCCCTTGCTCCAATAAGGATGAGGTGAAACTGAGAGTGCTGTTGACCCTTTTCTTGGAGCTTTTTTCCTGTTATTATCCTACCAACCTATTTTAAACATCTGAAGCAATTCTATTCATAAACAGTGACCTATTTAACCAACACAACTAAATCTTCCCAACAGAAATACGTTTCAAATGCATAAAAGGAAAACAATGATGCATAAGGGAAAGGTAACAGTACAAAAAGGAAGCCCTAGGCTCTCAAGTTGGGCCCAACCCTGAGAGCTATGGCTCCCATAGAAAACTCAGAGTTGATATAAAGTCGAACTGCTTCTCATTATCAAAAAATAGTCATAAGTCAAGAGTTATGCTAAAATGGCTATAAGAGAACAAAGTAAAGCTAACAACACTGTAGTGGAAAATATGCAATGGTTTCAAAATTCCCTTACGAAGGCTGAGGCCTTAACATTTATACACCATGAGGGACCTAGCTAGCCTCCTAAATCTATGGGACTTGGCTGTCCAAACTGTGAGTAGACAGCCCCTTCCAAAATCTGCTTGGCTGCCTTCTAGATCCGGTTTTGGTGGCCTTTAGAGCTCGGAGTCGGGGGTGAAGATCCTGAGGAAGGGCTATTTAATGCCATATACAACCCCCCTACGAATCGTCACCTCAAGCTTGGCTGTCTTCTAGCCCATGATTGCTCGGTTTTGCTCCAACATGTGTCAAAAAACCTGAAATGAGCACGTGTTAGCCACCTAGGAAGAGTGACTACCCTTATTCGTACAAATGACATAAACATACTGAAAAATAATGCATAAGCTATGAAAAATGAAGGATTGAACAAGGACTGAACAAGGATAATTAGGCCAAATGAGCCCAACAAGTTACCAAATTTGGGGCTCATCAATACTCATATATATGCGAAATTTAGTTGTCATTTGTAATGAAAAATTAATCATTTGCAGTAGTCATTTATATTTTTTTGGTAGTTTCATATTCATTATATAAACGACTAATTTAGTAGTTTATATTTACTTCATTTATTTTCATTAATAATCATTATAAACGACTAATATAGTTGTATATTCATTTTATTTGTGTTCATCATTAATCAATATAAACTACTACTTTAGTAGTTTTAGATTGATTTTATGTGTTCATTATTAATCAACATATATTAGTTAGTATGATTTTGCGACTAAATTAAAAAAACATCATACAATGTGAATTGGTTTATCTAATCTGAAAATTCAAAATTACATATGTTAGTTAAAATACTAAACAATATCAAATGCAACTATAAATAATTTCAACCATAGAAATTATATTATATGAAATGTCGAGTATTACAATATGAGTTTCCAACTTAACATTGGCTGGACTACAATTTACACATGAAATGTTGTTTCATCACTATAAAACATTATCATTGTGTTGTCAAGTCATTGTAGGTGAATTCACCAACTATGAAGACTTGAACATCAGTCTCTATGTGTGTGTCTTATGCGGGATATTGGCTTTAAGGGTACCACTAGACCGGTTCTCTTCTCTCTCTTTTTGCATTTGTCACTCCAGTGTTAGTGTTCTCCTCTTTCTTCAAATCCTGCTGCTTACCATCAATACTGAGTTCCTTTTCTGAAAACAAAAGAACCTAGAATGTAGAGTGTAAGACATGAAAGACGATGAATAGTAGAATATAAATGAAAGTATACTATAAAGGATTTATATTACATATGCCTCAACATCAACAATGTCAAATCCATTCTTACCCATAAGAGCAAGAAACTAGAAACAAGTTTTCTTCAGTTGAGCGATAGTGGCCACTATGTGGCCAGATGACCTATATAAACAAATTAAAGTCACCATAGAAAAGAACACCTTAGTAACTTAGTATTCAACCTTTAGGGAAAGCTTAGGCACAATCATGCCAACTAAGTTACATGCTAAAAAGCTCAAGTTGTAAATAACTTGTTAAAACAAATAATCTGAGGTGTGATGTCTAATCCTTGTCATTTTATTTGCAACAACAATTTGTTATCAAATGCATGAACTTGGTCAAGTATATAAACAACATGTTCTCAAATAACAACATGAAAGTAAACTTTTCTAATAATCATGAAAATCATTCAATACAAAACAATTAAAAGGATTTCAATCAATATCATGTAATATTAATTTCATCTTCAAGCTTTGGTTGTTGTTTAAACAGACATAATACCAAGTACTTTTAATTTCATAGTTAAAATACAAAGAAAAATCGAAATAAACGTTCAAAATACAATCAAACAATAAAGAGAGGATATCATGAAATGGACATTGCAATTATAAAAAAATTGTTTACCTGTCCATCGATATCTTATCACGCATTCCTAAAACATTTGCTTGCCCAAAATAACCATGAGGTGAAAGAATAAAAACATTAAAAACCATAGGAATACTTACTAGAAACATTTCTAAAGTCGATGGCTGAAGTGATTGAAGGATCTCCAACAAGAAAAGAATCATATCCAAGACATGAGCTTTATATTGTCTCCCCATCCTTTTTCCAAGAACATTTCATGTAACCTACCCACACCAGAGTCAAGTAACAATCAAATGAAGGAATTTACATTTGTTTTTATCTTTTATATATATAAAATTTGAATATAATTTGTTTTGGTAACATATTAATTCGTATTTAAAGACTTCATGTCATGAGAATGTATCAATCAAGTAGAACATCAGAAAAATTGGCCTCAATGAGGTCCTCTAACAATTTATACAATATCAATATTTGTCTTGCTATGATATCTTGGATAGAAAAAAGAAAATATCTGCAAACGAAAAATCCATATATTACTTATGTTCAAACTATGTATATGGTGTATTCTTAGGTAAATTTTTAAGATGTCCCTCTACCTTTACCAAAGTGGATTGTAGCTTGGTTAAACTCTTTATCCTTTTATTCAACATTAATTTTTGCAAGATAAATTTCACACATCATTCTTTCCCATTTCTCAACATGCTAGATATGATAAATTGAAAGTCACATAAAAGCAAGAGAAAACCATTTTTTAACCAAAACAAATAAAAAAACAATGCCTCTAATAAAACTTCACACCTTAGAAATTACTCTGCCACGTGCTTAGACTAAAGGTGATATTCTTTGAATCATCTTTAGGTAATATTTAATGGGATATTCATATTTTTACCATGATTTCAATTTGGTACTAAAAGAAATATATAAATCTAGGTTATTATCAGTGAACTTCAAGTATAATTCAAAAAAATAATGTCATTATAAGGTATGGAGAGAGAAACATCTTCATAACTAGGATTCTCTATTTTAGTTTGGTTTGAGTTGAGTTGGTATTTGAATCTATAGTTTTCTCTAAAGAAGGGAAATAAAAAGATGAGAATCAAAATAACCCTATGAATTTTTAGTTAATTCATATTATATATCTCTAAAACAACTAGGTCATCCTTCTCTGCTATTTGATAGAGATTTATTGGCATAGAATAATAATGAATTAACTATCAAATGCAATGATGCAATATATTAACCAAGGAAATAAAAATGACATGGATTTGGTATTTGTGTGCTCGAAGGAAATCCAACAATGGTTGTGTTCTTTCTTTATCATGAAATAGTATTGAAGACAAATGTTGGTTCAGAAATTGAACTCCATTACCAATAGGAGATGGTTGTGTTGGGTAAGGAAAGGATGAATTGAAGGGCTCAAGGTCTAGCTCCAATACATAGTTATCCTTGTCACTACAAAATACAAAGTTGTCATCATTTTCTTATCTAGGTAAAAAGAAAAGTGAGTTTGTATTTGTGCACTTGTGATAGTATATGAAAAAGAGAGCACTAGTGGAAATCAAAGTGTGTTGTCCCATCATTCAACCTAATAGAAAACTTATATATTCATTTGTTGACTACAGTGGAAATCAAATGTAAAACCCACTCAACTTGATCTTTACATGACATAGTCGTAATGAAATAGTATAATAGAAGCATACTAACTCATAAATAAGAGATGATAAAAAAGAATAATGGAACATTATTTCCTACCACATAATTGGCATGAATAAAATTTCCACATAATTCATCCAAACCATGAGAATAACTTATGGCAAAATAACATATCATTAGTGTTTTGTACCCTCTTTAACACGTGTAGCCTAGGCAAGTAGAGGAGGCCAAATGTAGAAGGATTCCAATTGTGTGGGATATACAAATAGAAATGTGGAAAAACATGCTTTTCAATTCACGAAATCTCACTCTAAATAATAGAACATGTTGAGGACAATAATGATAAAAATAGATCATTTATTAAGATCTGGCCCCTTATTGGTGATCAATTAGCAAGGTGGTTGGTAATTTTTACTCGTAAAAAAATATATCATAATTAGTGTAATGACTGTGTGGATCTTTTTGTGATTTTTTTACATTTATATTATGGTGTCCTTGCTGGAGAGAGTGATGAAAGTTCTCCAGGTTTTGGAAGACTAGTTTCTCCTTTCATATGCTTATGTGAATGGACGAAGAGCTACCTTCTTCGGTTTGGAAATTCAAGTGTCCCTCCTTTCATTCAATATGTGCATATGCCACCACCATTGAAGGAACTTGATAGTTCTGAATCCAATATTACAGACATAAAAGATGGATCTGGTCCAAATCAAGATGTTGCTATGGTGATTGGAGAAGGAGAAACAACTCGAGAATTGTTTAGTGTTCCTCTTGTGGAGCTTGAAAGATAGTGTAGGAAAAATGTTTTATCTATTTGTGGTGGTATGGAGGTAATGTTTTTCCAATTGCTTAGCTTAGAAGAAGAACAAAAGCATAAGAATCAAGATCAAGACAAGGATTTCAGGTATGGGTATAACTTTGCAATCGGAGGGAAGAATGAAAGAGAAACTGATGCTTATATACAATTGGGAGGGGGAAGGTGGAGCACGGGTGAAGAAAGAAAATCCATACTTTATGATGATAAGGACTATATATCATTATCATCATCTAGGAAAAATGTTCAAGAAGAATCATATTTACAGTCATGGGTTGAGGAACGTGAATTAGTGGATGCCTCTTGCAGTGGAAATTTACCAAAAAATGTTGGTGTCGTGATGGTAGTGTCACGTGATGTGCCCCCAAAAGCTCAAAATATTCTAGGCAATGTCAAGGAAAATTTATTTCTCTACTCCTTAACTCATATTTCGCCCCATCCACATTTTGATAGACCAATTATCAAGATCATAGAATGATATTTTCTTTAATGAAGGAGTCCAAGGGCTAACAATTTAAGGATATGATCATTTTTTTTTAAATGGACAGTCTTGTTTGACTTGCAAGGACTTGGGTGTCAAACTTGCTTCCAATCCAATGTTATTCACATGTCAAAATTTTGAGTATGACCTGGGGTTGAGTTTGAATGAGAGGATTTTGCTTAATACTATTTAGTCAAGGAAAAGAACCAAATTTAGAGTCCATTTGAATTATGATTCATGAAGCATAGTAACAAAGTTGGTGAGCTTAATAGGGCTCATCCTTGTCGTGATGTGTTACATTTGAATGGCATGAATGCATGAATTTAAAAAGGTTGAGATATGATATAAATTTTTGGAAATTTTGACCAAATAAATAACCCAAACCTGACACTTGAGATATGATATAAATATTGGGAAATTTTAACCAAATACATAACCCAAACCTTAAACCTAGTAGTGTGAAATCCATTGTTTGAAGTGTGGCTACTGAAGACAAATTTCCTAAATACTTTTAAAAATTAATGTACAAATAATTTATAAAAGCATGTAATTTCGTTGTCAATCAAATGTCAAACCGGATAACAATTAAAGCGATAGCCTGCAATGACAATCCAAAATCGACAAGACATATTGGACAAATGTTCAAAATTCATTGGGAACATCCTAATCCTATAGGTTGATCATCTAAAGCAACCGAAGATGTTACCTTTCCTGGGAAACATGGAATGTTAATGATATAAATGACAAAAAGATAAATAATTAAAACTAACTATTAGAACTAGCACAAACAATGAATGATAAACAAAATGAAAATGGGGCAAAATGTTGCATACCCACTCCATGAGACTACCATCCGCTTCCATACTCGATGTTTCCCAAGACTAAGCAGGTCATTCCACTGGTTTCCACATCCTCGTATCCACAATAGAATTCATCCTTGTATCCACATACAACCTGCATTGGTCATACCCTTCTGTAAAGAAAAAAATAAAAGAAAATGAAGCTCGAAAGCCTTTTTACTAGTCAACAGTTTAAATATTTTGAAGTGTGTATTTAAAAAGAAGATTCTCATACCAATATCCTTGCTTGCTTTGAAACTCTATTCAAATACATCACTTCCTCCAAAAACTTTACATATCGTGGATCGTCATAATTCAAGTCATCAATTAAATGAAGTTCTATCATCTCTAGAGTAGGGGTGCTCTGAAGAAAGCAACCTAATACACTAATTTCCCTATCATGAAATTCAGTTATGTCTACATAAACCTGTATATATGGAGATGAGAGAGTGGGGATATGAGACATCGAGTTATGGGATATTTTGAAAGTTCTTGCATTTCATTTCAAAACCAAAATAAGCCAACTTTACAATCATTTACGAGGTAAAAGACATAAATATTCATTATGAACATCATGGAAGAAAACCATGGAAGAATTTTATGGTATTTTCACATCTTATAGCTGTAATGTCCCTCCCTTAATAATAAATAATAAATAATAAATGATATAAATAATAAATAATAAATCCTTTAATGATAAATAATAAATAATAATAATAATAAATAACCATAATATTAAAAAAATACAAGAAAATAAATAATAAACAATGAATAAAAAAATAATAAAAATAAAAATAGTAATAAATAATAAAAAACATACTAAAGATCTAAATAAAATAAATAGAAATAAAACAAGAAAACAGTAAAAAAATCAGTAAAGCTATCAAAAAGAAATAAAACAAGAAAGCAATAAAGTTGCATGTAGACACATGGAGTGTGTGCATGTGGTTCCCCTTCCAATGTTTGCTCTATTTATTAGATGGTGAGGAAGATGGGAGGCATTCCATCATTCCAAGATTCTATCATTCATTCTCTTGGGAGAATAGTGTTCTAAGACAAAGGATTCACTGGCAGTCGTACGTTGATTGAGGGCTTAGGGGTGGCCAGTTGTAGCAAGATATTGCGCAATTGAGCCTACGGTTGGGTGGAAAGTCGCCCCCAAAACCTTGTTGCAGTTAGCAGACTTCAACTGAAATCACAAGTAAGGGTTCTACCCATAGTTTTGAACTTGAAGTTAATTAGTGATAATTGCATGTTGAATATAAATTTCTTGGTTAATTACATGTTTATTTTGGGCTGTTACATATGGTATCAGAGCTTAGGTTCAACCCTTAGGGCCTATGGGCATCTTAAAAAAAAAAAAAAAATTGTTTTGTTGGGATTTTTTTAACTCGACTTGTTTTGAAAGTTACAGGATCGTTACTTCCGGGAGGCCGCATGTCTTTTATGGTTATTCCATTCCTCTTTTCTGGGTATTTTAACCTTTTGCTGAGCTATGGTTTTGTTGAGATGGATGTTTCATAATTATCAGATTATCTCAAATTTTTTAATGAAGGTAACGCTTGTTCTATTTTCAGCCTAATTGTATTTTGTCAGGAAAGTGTGTGTGTGTATAAAAAGATTATATCCACTGAGAAACAACGCAAGAAGAAACACCTTACTTTGCAGTTTAATTTGTATTTGTCAAGTTACTTGATCAGGCCATATTTTTTTTAATCAAACTAATGGGATAGCTAATAAAGGAAAACGTAAGTTCTTTTTGGTTGGAATTCAGAATAGGGTTTGAGCCTCTGATTTTTCTCTTAGGGTTCACAATAAAGTAGAGAGACTATGATATGATAAATGTTTAAAATGTATATTTGGAAAATTTGTTTCGATCCATTCACCAGTTTTGATTTTTCTAATTTAAGGATACAATCACAAGGGAAAATCTGATCTAAGTTATCATTAATTCCACTTACCATTTAATTTACCATCTGAATTTTGTTCCTATCAGTTCATAACTGTCAAGAGAGGATATGTTCAACATAATTCTCATTCATACAATAGTGGTAAAAAAAAAAATATAGACTCTTTAGTAAGTTCTGGGCATACATAATTTTGTTGACCCCAATTCCATTATATCGATTAACCATTGTGAACTATCTAATTAGCGTCAAAGATCCTTCCTGCTACAGTGATTTTTCCGTTATTTTCTGGGTCTTTCCAATAGACTTGAACTTGTTATGGATTTGTATCTTCTATGGGGATCGACGAAACTGTTTCAGAAAATTAATTACATGTTTTTTCACTACAACCTTATGTTGGAAAACCATCCATTCCATTCAGCATAGATAAAGCCTGCGTGTTGCATTTGAGAATACATCCTCAACGCTTCGTTGCTGGAGTCCTTCTTTACACAATCTCCGATCATTTATATTCAAAGCAATAGGCAACTAGGGTAGTTTTATATTCACATTCACATGGTATAGGGTGGATTACAATCACTACTGTTATAAATTAATTATAGAAAGTATGTATATCACACAGAAGGTGAATCGAAATTTGAGGCTTCATGGTATTTATCGTGATAAGCTAGCAAGTTATCGCACTTTTATGCTTGAATATAGGGAAATGAAATTTCATGGTTTTCATATTCAAGGCATTTTCCTAAACATCATTTTCAATCTGAACAATAGTGCATGTATTATGCATGTAAATCAAATTCTCCTAGAAGATTGATGTGTAATGAACTTTAAGCCAGCTGTACAATGTTTTAAGTTTGAGTGGCAGTTGGGACTCACGAGTCTTTGTGTTATTTAAAGTCGATAACTGGATCGAAGATCCTGCATACTAGGTGCCAAGATAAAATGATCATAACCACGATGAAGAAAAAAGGTGGCATGAAATACAGATACAGTTCCTTGAAGCAAGAACGACCATTGACAGGTATTATGCAAAAGAGCATATTGAGTTCTTTAATACGAAAGTTCATATGTTGTGTAATTTTTCAGGCATATTCAAGCTTGCTTATTGTGAGAAGAGTGTTTGAATAATGAAATGAAGTCTCCATTGGCTTTTAAAAGTGGTTTGCATGATCCTGCTGGGCATTTAGCTTCATGGAATATTTCACCCGGTGGAAAAAGCTTTGGAATTTAGGTTTTGTGTAATCTCCTTGTGTAGCATCCAAGTTATAGCCATTTGCAGATAAATATGATCCACAAGGTTACCTCAAATGAAGTGCATATCTGTTCAAAGTCCAAGCACCAAAAGAAGCTCCTTCTCTCATCAAGAATTCAAAGCACTAAAATCATTATAGCTAAAATGTATTGTAGCCAATAGGTTTGTTCAGAGTTTCCTGGTTTTGTTTCGATCTTTATGTTGTAATTAATGAATGTAAAACCTGGTAGCTATTAAAGCTTTTCTAAGGGTTTGATATGGTGTTGCCTTTACGGGTGCGCTTGCAGGCGGGCCATCTTATTAATAAAATGATTTTATTTTGTGTTTTGGGGAGGGATAACCTTCCCAGTCATCCGATCTGGTTTTGGGTCGGGTGGCGGTGTCTCTTCTTGTTTATGGTGTGTTTCTGTTGGAATATTTCTTTGGTTGTTTGATTTCTTAAAGCCCTTAGAGTAATCATTTAATGGCCATAAGAATCTCAAGATACATTCAATAAATTTGTTTAACGATTTATTTTGTTAAAAGCAGTCCATTTAATTTTTTAACATCTTTCTTCTAACATAAGTTATGATTGCTTAAACAGATACTCAAAATATTTCACTCTACAGCACAGAATTTCAATCTGTAGACTTAATATTGGTGTGACATATAATTTCAAAAGTCATGGTGGACTGATTGGATCATCTAGTGACTCACATCACATTGCAGTTTTGCTTTAATTAGTTATTGAATTTTGGTATCTAAGGACTGATATATTCTTGGCAATAAGCTACAACAATTGGATTTCTTGACAACAGACTAACGTTGGTATAGCTTAAATTTTGGTGCATTCATTAGTTCCTCATTGGTTTTCTCATACATCATTGTGCCATTTTATAGATAGCAAAATGATATTTGCATTAGTATTGGAATGAGCCTCCTTTCTTATTTTTTCTCTAGTTTGGATACCAGCCTTTTACTTTGTGGTTCTCTGCTCTCATTAGAATCTCATTGCATGGTAAAACCACTGATAGAAATATCATTTTCTTGAGTTGTTTGTACTTGCAAAGGACGTGTTTGTTCTGAGCAGGCATTTGATTTCTCCAAGATCGACTTCTCTGTTAACCGAGTTATGAGTGCCCAACTTCTTGAGTTTCCCCACTTTACAAGGAGTTAATCTACTAATATTTTATTTCTAGTGGAGGTACATCAAGCTAGTGTGTGACTAAGCGTGAAGAGAGGACAAATTTTCCACCAGATTGTGAAGAGTGATAAATTATATTAAAGGGAAGAAATTGAATTTGAGTGACCTACGACCATTGACATTCTCCAGAGGTCGAGATGGTTTTATGTTCAAACATAACCTGGAGTAAAGGACCGAATCAACTATATTCAAAGAGTATGGTGGTTAATGGGTCAAGTTTGGCTCACTAAAGCAACCAATAACCATTTGTGAGTAAGGGCCCAGTCTCCTCCATTTTTGTTGGATGAAGATATCTCTTACATGGGAAGTTTATATGACAGAGTAAGATTGGAAGCTACACAAATTAGGTCATTAAAGTTTCAAGAGTTGTGTAACTACAATCTTTCAGAGGGTGAAGCCTGCTACAGGAAAGGGTTATTTCTATTATTTTAGGCCACATTCACCAGGGCTATATCATCATCTCCGAAAAATTCAATACTGAACCAGAGAACTGAAATTTTGCTTCAACACTTAATTGTCTCGAGGATGAGACAACTTGTATACGACCTCTTAAAGCACGCATTTCAGATTTGGAAGATGACTACTTTTGAGCCAATTATATCCAAGAAATCATACATTGGGTGAACGTTGATTTGATCATCAAAGGCATTAATGTTTATCCATATTGAATCCACAAAATTTCTGAAAGATATTTTATGGAATATATTGCATCTCATAAGCGCTTTAAAAAGGGATTTTCTTCTGAATATTGAATTTTGGGCTATCAACTCCATCAAGCCAAATTACATGAAAGAATCCAATAATAGAAATCAAACTCAATGAAAGTTAATACCATATTTGAAGGAGTTGTGGATATCGTCCAACTAGAGTTTCCTGTGGATGGAAGAAGATTTTTCAGTGACCTTGAGTGCCGAATTTACCTTGGACCTGTAGGCCAAATTTTTGGAGGATTATCAATTTTACTGATTTTAAATTTGTATTAGTTACTTTGGGTCAAAATATGAAGCTGAACAATTGGTCTACAAGGAACAATTTATGTAAAATAATTTCCAATAATTTTCATGGGTGAATAGTCAAGGGTTTTTAGATCCTTGGCAGAAGGTAGATAGCAGAGGTAGAAGCGCTAAGGTCACAACGACCATATGTCCTCCTGCAAGCATTAAATCATTGTTCATAGGAGCCATACGAGAATTAATGTAGAAGCAATTATAGAGGGGCCGCATATATGTAGTCAGTCAAAGAGTAGAGTAAATTTGGGGGAAGTCATATTCACACTCAGGGCATCATATGAATTACAATCAGGCATCCCTTAATATTAAACCAATTATTCAACCAGAAAATGCAAGACTGAAATGCAATAAAAATGCTCTAATGAGACAATGTAGATCGAGAGTATTGAATAACATGCTATCCAATTTGTGAAAGTAACACTTGCAATACAAGATTACAAAAACCCCTTCCAATGAGTCACAACAAAACTATATACCTTTAATCATGTGACTCATTTAGAATTTCACTTTGTTATATGGTTGTAATGGAATATAAAGTGTACAAGCACAAGTAGCTAGAGATAAAAAAGCTATCCATAGAGAGCTATGTGAGCAACACCTTGAATTAATAAAATTTTAGATTAGTGAAGCACTGTCACACCTTTAACAGTTCAAGTTGATTATAACACTATTCATTTTATGAAACAACGTTTAGAAAATGGTAAGAGTATGCAAGTTGAGAATTTTCATAATGACCAGTGATGATAAATGAGGAAGATGTTTAAATGGTAAAATAATAGTGAAGTATAGGAAGGAATGTTGCTAGAAATTTTATAAGGATACCTTGAGAAGGATTGTGTAAATATTGACAAAAGAAGTGAGATTCAATTAATAGAGGTTGTACTTGACTGATTTGCACTCATTGTTTCATGAGTAGGACTTCTCATAGAGAAACTTATCAAGTTTTGTTCCCATAACGTTAAAAGAGGCTGTTTCCACATAACACCACACATTTAAAATTTTTATGGACAATGATGGTAGTAGTGTGTCCAATGATTTCAAAATCTAAAATAAAGATACTATTTAATGAGGAAGAATCTCTTGTCCAACTTGAAGAAGGGTGAATTTATGATAGAGCAATCAAGTGGTATTGAGATAGGAACTTGACGAGATAAGAAAATATTTTTGTGGATGAAAATGGTAATTATTAAGTGATGTATGTATAAGTCAAAATGGATCAACAAACCCTCATGCAAGTAAATTAAGCATGATATAAAATTAAATCAAGATGACCTAGTGTTTATATGCAATTTCATATAGCGGTATTGGAATCGGTAAGCCAAAGGGTAAATGGATGTAAAACCAAGGGATTTTAACTTTGAGATAGATGATGATTGTATGACTAGTAATATATTAACAATGAATTTCACCAGAATTTCCTTGGGGAAGGAAGAATATATGACGAGAGATTAAGACTCAAGATGATGAGGCTCATGTGAAATTTAACAATGTACTTAGATGATTATACCTATGGTGTAAATAGTCAACTTCCTAGTTGAAAGAAGTGGAAATGATTATTGAAAAAGTAATTGGTATCTTAATGAAAACATAACACTAATAACACTGATGAGATAACATAGATCTTAGATGGATGTTGAATAATCTTAGTTCATAGTTGAATGTTTGTAAAGAAAATAAAATTGATTTTTCTGATGAATCATGATAAGAATGCTTATAGAGTTTTATTTTATATTTGATGAGTGTTGAGATGTTTCTCATATTGATGATGATTCATGATATGATGGTATGAGGGTGATCATGCACATGTGGTTCATATTTATATAGTTATTACAATAGGGATGATGTATCCTTATGATGATGATGATATGCATAGGTATTAGGATGTTATGTCAAGGTATATTGAAATATTCATTTACTACGTGATGATAGGTATTTAAGGTTGAATACTCATGATGGATATGATATGCATAGGAATTACTATGCTATAATATGAGGTTATTGACATGTGGTTCATTTAGTATGAGAAGTCATGATATATCTTTGATGCAATATGTTCATGTTATAACCTATGATGGTATTTCATGAGGTGAAGCATGTAATAGTTGCATACAAATTTATGACATGCATGGGCTGGGGACAAACTCAATCAACACTACATATGCCAGTGGTTCCTTTGTCTTGTATAGCTCTTGAAGGATAGCTCTTGAAGGGCTATGGGACCATCTTGAGGAGGCTAAGTGCATGATGTTCTAGGCTAGGTGCTTGTTATTAGATTGGGATGCCGAAGTTTGGTGGGGGTGTAAGGACTTCGATGCTTGGGGTTGTGCACCTTAGTAGTTGTGGAGGGAGTGGGCCAGCCTTGCGAGATGCTCAGAGTCATTGAGTACCATACCGGACTCCTGCCTTGGGGCAGATGAGGTTTGAGTCGGGCGCAAGCCTTGGGGCCAGCCTTGGACTAGGATACAGACCATGGAGGCTTATGCCTGGTTCCGAAAGTGGGAAAAAGGACAGAGATTCCTTGAGACTTCTTGGGTGTTGTGAAACTTTCGATGCCTGTTGGTTATACTAGTTCAACAGAGGGTGTTGGGCGAACATGAAGTAAAAAATAATAAAAAATAAAAACTAATAATAATAATAATAATAATTCAACTTAACTTTGGGATGAATTTCCTTAAAGCAGGAGAGTATGTAATGCCCCTCCCTTAATAATAAATAAATAATTAATAATAATAATAATAATAATAATAAATAATAATAATAATAATAATAATAATAATAATAATAATAATAATAAATAACCATAATATTAAAAAAATACAAGAAAATAAATAATAAACAATGAATAAAAAATAATAAAAATAAAAATAGTAATAAATAATAAAAAACCATACTGAAGCTGCAAATAAAAATAAATAGAAATAAAACAAGAAAATAGTAAAAAAATCAGTAAAGCTATCAAAAATAAATAAAACAAGAAAGCAATAAAGTTGCATGTAGACACATGGAGTGTGTGCATGTGGTTCCCATTCCAATGTTTGCTCTATTTATTAGATTGTGAGGAAGATGGGAGGCATTCCATCATTCCAAGATTCTATCATTCATTCTCTTGGGAGAATAGTGTTCTAAGACAGAGGATTCACTGGAAATAGTACGTTGATTGAGGGCTCGGGAGTGGCCAGTTGTAGCAAGACCTTGTACAATTGAGCCTATGGTTAGGTGGAGAGTCGTCCTCAAAACCTTGTTGTAGTTAGCAGACTTCAACCGAAATCACAGGTAAGGGTTCTACCCATACTTTTGAACTTGAAGTTAATTAGTGATAATTGCATGTTGAATATAAATTTCTTGGTTAATTACATGTTTATTCTGGGCTGTTACAATAGCAGGTTAACTTTTTTAATTTAGGTAGTCTATATTTTCATTAAGGAATAGATATGAAACAAAGTCGTTACTTAGTTTTGTTTCATATCTATTGGATATACTGAATCTGTAAACAAGACGTAATAATGAACCAAAACATAATAGCGAACCTAAGCTACATCAATATATGATTTGTATAATTTTTTTTTAATATGCTATACTTGACAACTAAGTAACAAATGCAAACATTAAAACCTGTTGTTCATTGCACATGTAAAAGAAAAGAATAAATTTTGTTTTTACCAAGATAAAGTTGTCACCCATTAACAAACATTGGAGATCAGCAAGCCTATCAAACAACAAATTGAGAAGACACATATTTCTTTAAGCAAAGGCACAACACATATGACCAGTGCCTTTAATGATTTAAAGCTCCCCATCATCTCAATCAATATGCCCACAAAGAAATTGTATGCATTATTGGGATATGAGTCCATTTCCAGTACGGTCAAATTACTTTCACGTTGCATATTGAGTCTCAAGATATAGCATGAAATCTCTTGAAATAGTATCCCATTCAATCTCAAATATTTTATCATGTATGCCCTTGCATACACATACAAGACAACCTGCATTTATAGTGGTTTATATTTTATCCACATACAACCTGCATTTACACTAGTTTCATTGTAAAGCATTGAAAGTAATAGTAAAATCCAGACTTACATGGTTGTAGTTTGAAGCAATGCGATTGAAGAGGTTTTGTCCATATCTAGCGGTTGTTTGACGCAAATTCAATAATTCCTCTACTGAGGACCACAAACATAGGGAGTGCAGAGAAGGTCGAATACTGACGATAAAATATTCTTTATGGTTTGGCTAGTCGAGTGGGGCGTCCAATGAAATTGGATGAGCATATAGATAAGCTTCAAAAGGGGTCCTATGCAAGTGCTTTTAAATGATATCCCTTGGAAGCTTCAACATAGTACTCAGTATCATCATACAAAGGACCACCCAAAAACAGACCATCTGATCCTATCGAAGTTTGAAGAACCAAGTCACCCTTTTTCAGAAGACCATTTCTACTGTCATTTTGAGCAATTATTTTAATGTCAACACATGGGATTGTTGGCATCACTGACCCTAAATGTAATTTCCTAGGCACCCCACAAAAGAAGGAATAGAAGGTTTGCACCCATAAGTTTTAACAGCAACGTGCCGACTTCTTGGATAAAACAAGACATTTTCAAAAATATTTTTCTCACTAGAATTCCTTTTATCTCTCAGAACAAAGACCATTTCATATTCAAGATTGGCCAAGTGAGCCTACTGATATACAACAATGTTTCTTGGTCCATTAGCACTTGAAACAAGTTTGACATTATTGATAATATCTATAAATGCACCCTCATTTTTCCATATGTCTATAATAAATCTTTGATGCAACTCATTTGCTTTGGGATAAGAACTTGAATCAGCATGTATTTCACCACTCAGTAGATATTTTTAACCTGTCAAATATATAGGCTTATGGTTCAATACATTGAATTCTAATGAAGACAATCCAAAGAAAATGCACAAGTTCAAGAAATGAAGCATGTGCACACGAGAAGCTTCTAAGCAGATTTTCTACCATCCTTTCTCAATCAACAAATTCATTGGTTCTTTGTTTGGATGTACGATGTAATAAGCCACAAAATGAGTAGACATAATAAGCAACCAATAGCCTTTTTGGATAAACACTATCTCTGAATGTTTAGAAACACCAACATTGACATTAATAACCTTTCTCTCCCAATACCAGTCATCATTCCAATCTAACAAATCAGATGAAGGTCCATGTTTTACCTCAAGACACAATGCACGAGGTAGGACTTTCTCAAATATGAAGTCACTGCTCTCATTTGTTAAAGTTAAAGAGTTAAGCTTATCTGAACCTAGAGTTCAACAGTGAACGAAGTAAGTGATATAGACACCGAGGAGTCACATTATTCTTTGCATATCGCCGATCCATGGATATCAACACAGTCCTTTATAAATTAAATGCTAAACATTGGTCTAGTTACTATCACATCAATAAGTGGTGGTGAAAATTGAAGACCAGAATCATGTTTTGCTATTGTGGTCAGTGGGGATATTCGATATTCACATGGTTGAACCTCGAAGCAGAAGTTTCCCATATCATCAATTCTCTTTAGTTAAAGCTTAACATTATCTGGCCCATGTGTAAAGCCAACTTGATGCTTTCCATAATAGCCATTTGTCACTGATTTTAGGGAACCACAAATATTATAATGTGTTTCTTCTATCTTTAGGATTGAAACCATGTTTGGCACAACCATGAAATTCCCCAAACTGCTAAACTCGAAGTGATCCTTCTTAGCCTTGATTGTGTAGCATGTTGATGTTGCATGATCAAGTTTGTAATATCCCTGGACATTTTTTGTAGCTCTTTCTCATCCATCAACTAATATTTTAACACCTTCAAAACAGACTCCTTCAGAAGTCACCACAAGTCCTCCAACTGAGAAACTTGTGACCTGAAATGGCTGAGATATATTAACATGACTGTGCTCAATAAGAACCTATATAGATGGAAGTGAAACATCAAATATTGTATTCTCACCCTTGTAGAATGGCAACAACCTTTATTTTCCACATGGAATAAAATTAAAAGCAAATTTCCAATTTGCATTAGATATTGCATGACAAAGCACTTGATTTGACCAAGGAGCTTCTTTGAGGGAACTTCACCTCATGAACATCATCTGAATAAAGGCATACATGAACACCTAAAATAGGGTTACCCTAAGAAACAAATAAGCCATCCATATCATAATTTGGGACATAAAAGATGTCATCTACTACCAAATTTCCAAAGCCCAACTCCATCTCTGGAGAGCCTGTTTGGACAATTGTTAAGAGAACATGAGAGTCGCGTATTAGAAAGAGAATATTATAGAAAATACAATCTATAAACATAAATCATTGTACCTCATGCGTAGCGCCATCCTAGCTAGGATCGACAGTAGGTATGACCTTGTATCTTCTTCCTCTGTTTAACAATTGGCTCACAGAGCCCGTTCTTTCCACTTCTTCGCATTTGATTTCATGGAGGGCTACTGTGTCCACTAGACACTTATCCTTAATGATTCTACAAACTTATTCTGTGTATCAAACGAAGGCAAAGAGAGAAAAATATCATGGCATTTCCTTTTTGAAAAAAAATGTAGTGGGATTTGATATGACCTGATATTTGTATACTGCTCGAGGATTGATGAAGTTTATGTATTCATGATGGGAAGCAACCAACCTATATTTCCTTGGAGTAATATTTGTAAACGTGTAACTGCCTCCTTACGATGTAAACACATCATTAATGAGATCATTGTTGGTGGAAATGAGTTCAATGTTCACAATGGCATGACCTCCATTTATATCTTGATAAATTTATGCTCCAATATCCCCCATCAGTCTCTTAGAAATAGTGAACCTAGTGAAATGAAAATTGATATCTTTATGGCCATTGCAACCATTTTGATTCATTGATACATATTCACCCATTTAAGATATATTCACCAAGTCAGGGAATATGAATATTTCCGATATAATTTTTCCACTCGATAATCTTAACCTCAAATCCTAAATTGTGTCTTGTTCATCTTCACATCAAATTCAAAATTTTCTCGTTCATCTTCAGAGAGATCTTGAAACAATTTCTCAGAATTGTATTGAATCTGCACAAATATATTAATAAAATTATTAATGTATGCTGTTTGAATACCAATCAAAATGTTTAAAACAATACAACACCAATAAATTTGTATTTCATCTCCATTGCAAATAATTCACCTTCCTTCGTAGAATACATATGGCTCGTAGATCTTTTCCAGGTGCTTCAGTTACTGTAACATACATTTTGTAGATGATCTTGATAAACCTCCTATCTTCAATATGACTATCAGTTTGCAATGATTCATTTTATGTATTTTTTTTTTATAATTATGGTGAATCAATAATTCTTTAAATTAAATAAGGAATCTACTCCTCGAACAAAGATTATATGCAAAGTAAAATTTAGATGAGTACATTTTTAACTTTTCAAATTCCACTTATATTCATCAAAATTTTGAGTAAGAAACATAGAGTATCGTTACAACTTACGTTGTTTGGTGAACTAACTGCTAGGTCCAGAGCCTGCCCATTATTCTCCATTGTATTAACACAAGTCAATTACTTCAACAATTTAACTCGGTTTCCTTTGTGATCAATGTAGGGATTACATTTAAAATGTTCAAATATTATTGTAAAAAATCCTTGAATTTTTATGGGATTTACTGTGGAAGAAGCAACTTGATAAACCTTTAAGTCATACTTTCCTGCGTGTTTGGCTGAATTTTGGCTGCAATTTGAATTCAACCAAAAAAAATAACACATTTAAGAGAAAAATGATAATGGTTTTTTGGGTCGAAGTTTTGAAGACATATATGGAAGATCTGATCTCCCAAAGAAATAAATAATGTAGAGAAGCTCCAAAAAAATCAAATAAATATGATTTAAATAATTAAAAAAATGTCAAATCTAAGTTTGGAACCATCCATTGTCATATTCCAGATATAGATGAAAAAGGTAATCTAATAAACAAAATTAATATGGAAATACTCCAGAAAATCTAAAATTAATTACAAAATTATTTTTCACACTTTGTTAAGAGTTATTCACCAAATCTAGCACAGTATCTGGATCGGCCAAGAAGAAAGATAATTGACCTTTGCCATAGTGTGTAATGATTGGATCAATCATTCTCCAAGCTGAATATTTCATTTAGCTCAACAACAATGTGAGAGTAATCGAGTATTGGATTCAAAGGTTTCCTCAACCTTGTCAAAGGTTGACTTTCGATGAAACCTTGACATCCATTATCTAAAGCACCTGATGTCTCCATTACAAGGAACTTCGAATCTAAAAACCTACTAGTTTTTTTCCAGGTTTCAGCAGCTCACTGCATCTCTCTTTCTCTAGTTCCCAACTAGTTGTCGCTATTTCAATGCCGATAGAATCTGAAATCACTCTAATGGTTGAGATGTCGGTTTTCAGGGGCACAAAATACATGGATCCACTGAAAATCTAGCTGCACTATCTAGATCAGTTTTATCCTCCAAGAGATTTGGATAGGTGTTACTCTCGTAGAAATAGTTCCAGATGTAAAACAATGCCTTTAAATTGCCAACAAGGCAAGATGATGTATAACCCTTACGGTTTAGGGAAAAGTCACCCAAAACCCCAATGTTACGGCAATATAAATTATTAAATTAGTAAGTTATTTGTAATTTAAAGTTTAAATAAATTAATTACAAATCTCTTTACTCTTTTTGAAAATAGAAAGAAAATTTTCTTTCAAATAATATTATTTTAACTTTCAATTAATTGAAATTTAGTTTATTTTAAACATAAAAACGTAAACATGTAAAGTTAAATGTAAATGTAATATTTAACATTTAACATTGTTAATCTAATGTCGGCCCTATTTAAAAATCAATCTAATTATTATTATGTATAAACACAACATAAATTTAAAATATAAAGAGGTTTACTAATAGTAAGAAAAAGAGCTTTGGTAAATAAATAAAAATATAAATAAACCAGAAGTATGGTAAATAAATAAGACTTTTTTTTTTATATTTACTCCAAAGGTATGGGAAATAAAAAAAAATTAAATAAACAAGAGTTATGGTAAATAAATAAAACCTCTTTTTATCTTTACTCCATTAACCTCTTTATATTTATGAAAACTCAAAAAATAAGTTTTTTTAGGTGGATCCTACCTAACACATAATTATTAATACCATGGGCCAATTACCATATTTATAAAAGAGGTATGATAAATAAATAAATATAAAAGAGGTATAAATATGTATGGTAAATAAATAAAAACATATCAAATAAGATTAGAAATCAACATCTAATGATATACCAAGCCTATGGGCCAAATACCATTGTAAATAAAAGGAATATGATAAATAAGTAAAAATATAAATAAACAAGAGACATGTTAAATAAATAAAACCTCTTTTTATATTTGCTCCATAAACCTCTTTACACTTACTAAGAATATTAATATTAATATTAAAATATTATTATTATTACTATTATTGTTATTATTATTATTATTATTATTATTATTATTATTAAAATTAAATCTAATATTCATATTGTCAGACGGAATAAGTCGATCTTGCGGACAAGATAGACCTTCCTTGAATCTAAAGAAGACCTAATGCCAAGCAAACCAACTAGACACTATCTTTCTCTAAATATGCTTTTATAAACAATGGCAAACAAGTGTTTTTAGGGCCTACCTTAGGTACAACGCAAGTTTGTGGATGCCCTCGCTCCTTTGATCCAAATGAGCTCCTTTGTCGCGAATATGCAAACACAAACAAGGCAAACAAATTAAATAGCACCTGAAAAGCCAATATCATAAAACATATTTAACATGAAAGTCAAGGAGTCCATGAAACAAATAACATGAGATACTTGTTGAGAAAAATGAGTTTGATTGTATTAATTCAAAAGAAGAATAACTTTACAACCTTTGCCTTGACGCTGTACAAGCTCCTCCCAGGGTCCAGCAAGAAGTCTCCTCTACTTTGACAAGTTTCACTCACTCCCCAATGAAGCCAAAAAGGTATGTGATCTCTCCTCTTAAGCTCAACTAGGAAGTCTTGATTTCACCAGCATTTACTCTCAAAAATGTTCAGCTTCTAACCTCTCTAGCAACCAGCCCAATGCATGTATTTATAGTGCAATGGAGGGAGGTTACTAGGTCCTCCTTCAAAGGGATAAAGCCCTCCTTCAAAGGGATAGCTCCTCTCATCAAGGGATTAGCTCCTTCTCTTTTGGGATGCATGAACCACCTCAAAGCAAACAATCCACGTCAAAATTGCTTCTAGAATCCTCTAGAATTAACCCAAAGTGAGTTTTTTAAGATAAAACTTGCGCCTTTTGACTTTCACAAGGGTCCGCACCCACACCGTTAGGGACAGAGCAGGCAGGTCAGCATTTTTTGTACACAGAAGCTGCGGGACTACAAGTGAAAATGAGAGAAAGTGCGGAACCAGAGTTTCATTGATTTTTAATGTCTTTCTCCCATTTTTCAAAGCTTGACTTGAAGAGCTGAGGTCTGAGACTTGCTTAGGAGGACAGTACAAGTGATGATAGACCCATACTGCAGCCATCTGTTTATGAATAGTCCATTATATAATGAATACAAAATTCCTCACAGCCTGGATTGTGGAAACTAGATCCAGGGTCTTCATTTCTACTTCCCGAAACAGTACGATTCTATCCATGCGAATGAATGTGTTGATGTCGAACATGGTAGAAACCACTTGATTACCAGTCAATGATGTAAACTGTTAACAAGTGTGAGAGAAACCACCAGTGATTTCAATGGCTCTCAAAGTACCCAGTACAATCCATGAGATGCAAATAAATGTGTTGATGTCGAACATGTCACGGAATCCTTTGATCGAAGGTCAATGATGCAACCTGTCGTCAAAGGCAAGAAACCTGCCATTGAGGCATGCAGATCTCAAGGTACTGATGATTTCTAGATCATATTTCTAGATAATGAGCTGATGTCGATAGAAAGCGATCCGTTGTAGGCAAGCCCACAACATGAAATCATAGACCAAGTTGAAGAAATTTAGTTGCAAGGACTGACTCAGGGATGGTCAAGATGGATGACAGATATTTTGCAGATGAATGGCTTATTGGCAGTGACTTCATGAACACATAACGACACGACAGATGGTTTGGTGACAATTGACCCAAAGTTAATACCCAGAAACCGGCTGAAGACTTTCAATGTGGTTTGATCAACTGTTAGGCAAAGGATTTCCCAACCCAGGTGAATAAAAGTGTCGTGTTCAAGAGTGGTTACGATGTATGACAAACAGGCTCATTTTCTCTCTTTTCCCCCACCATTTCTGGCAAGTACCTCTTTATTTTTGACAAGCTTGAGGAGGATAACATTTGCTTGATTATAAGCTCATCCTTCGGATGAGTCCAACTTAGTTTAAATTCAAACCCTAAGAAGGAGTGGTTCGTTCCTGTTTGTAATTGAACAGGTCCTTTACTGTGAGATTTTAACGAGTCCAGGATAGGAGAAACTCGGCGTTTTTCAATTTTAGAGAGTCTGAAAAAACTTAAGAAGACTCCGGGGTTGACCTTTTTCGTAAATTTGTGTCTCCCAAGCCCAAAAAAGTATAAAATAATACTTGAGGGAACCGCTTGATCTTTTATGACCAAGGAGTACTTTTCGTCATTAGTGCCTTTGATCCGAAAAAGTAAAAAAGCGATCAACGACATGTCATTTTATAACCAATATCGAATTTGAAACGACAAAAATCCGGCAATCTTTTCATGTTTTTACGGTCGGAAAAGAGCTGTAAGTGGACTGTCTTTTAATTCCGTTTTAATGAGTTAAAAAGAAGAACTCGGCAATCTTTTCATGTTTCAGGAGTCAGAAAAGAGCTTAAAGGTGACTCTAAATGTTTTTTCGTCGAAAATGATAGATTTCGCCTAAATAATCTATTATCCCGCACAAAAACACAAACATTACTCATACCTGTTTGAAATGGATAAAAATGCCGCAAAAATACCTTTTCAAAGTGAAACATAAACAAATTTGCAATTTATTTACTCAAAAAACTTATAAAAAGGGCCTTCATCAATTCATTTTTACCATTTGAGTTTGGGTGAGAAAATAGTGCTTTTGCTCAGAAAACTTCTTGTGAAGATTGCAGAAAATCCAACCGTCGGAATTGAACGCCGTCTTCTCCAGGTAATCCACATCATCCTACTCTTCATTTTTAACCGTTCCATTTTTTGTTTTAGTCATTTATTTCATTTTTGGGAGGGTTTTTAGGCATAAAACCCGCGCGCGGGGGCCCGCAGGTTTACCACTGCTGGCCTGCAGACCTAGACTTTTCCTCCATTGGGAAAAAGCTCAGGGTCCGCACCTTCCATGTAGACAAAGTGCGGTCCCACGCACTGTGTCTAACCCGGAGGGTGTGGTCCCCGTCACAAGGGTTTTTAACCCAAAAATTCTCAAAAATGGACCAATCAAAATAATTTCTAGTAATTTAATTTATCCTTATGCTTGATGCAGAGAGTACATCATGCTAGAATGGCGTGAACGAGAGCATGAGGATGTGGATGCTGCCACATGGAATCATCAGCCTTCACTTGATGCTTTGTGGGCATGCGGCTTGTACAAATTCTGGGCCATTCCTGGCATGAGAGCTCAGGTGGATTTCTTACAATGGTTGGTTGACAGATGGAGCATACAGGACCAGTGCTTCTTCATTGGCGGCCACCAGCTCGAAATCGAGCCGACGGACATATATTTCTTGACTGGTTTTCCTAAGAGAGGCGACGACTTGACTCTGTTTGGGGCTAGGGCAGGTGGCCAGCCTGTCGATAACCTCAGGCTAGAGTACTGCAACAGCCAGGCTAGAGACAAACGGATAGACATAAAGACCATATCCCATCCTGAACTCATGGTGATTGCGTTTACTGTCACCAGACTTTGTGGGGCTGCCGCATTACATATTGCCACTGGATCCCAGATGTGTATGGCAGTTGATTGCTTTCGAGGCACCATCTTCAACTGGTGCGATGTTGTGTTGGCCAATGTGAAAGGCCAACTGACCAGGGCCAAGAACGGACGACTAAAGACCTTTGGTTATGGGGCTTTGGTTGTGAGTTTTGGCCTGGAGAGGGTTCCTATGCTAATCCCGCAGCACCTTACTGTTGGATCTGGGCTTCCCCGAGAGCCCAAACTGATGCGATGGGTCGCAGTTATGGCCCGTCGCCCGGACGAGAGGACAGAGGTTGCTCGATTCAAACCTGAGTATTTCCAATGGCTGGAAAACTAGGTTTTTTCTATTCAGGACTTCCCTTATGTTGGGATAGATTTTCATGGTGACCCAGACATGGTTCTTTCACCAGGAGAGCAGTGGGATGATTAAGGTAAAATCATTTTCAACATTTTCCTTATTTTAATTTTTTTATTATTATTTTTCCATCGTCTCAAAACTGATAACAAAAATTTGAAATGTAGATGTGGGTCCACAGCGACTAGCCGCTCTCCGGCCTTATGAGAGGAAACAACTAGTTGCACCCGCGCCAGCCCCACAAGATGAATCAGCAGAGGTTTTGGCTAAGTTGGAGGGTCATCTCGAGCGCTTGACAGGAGATATTCCGGAGACCACTATAGATGACATTCCTCGTCGACTTCAGCGCTATGTGATTGGGGTCCCGGGACCTTTTAGGAGGTTCCTTTGCAAGGTGGCCTGTGCAGTGGTTTCTTATAGAGATCATCACCAGTGATAGGATGATCGCCTATTGTGGGCACATGTGACATTTTTGTTTTTTGTACTTATCATTTTTGCCGATCATAAGGTGTTTTTCAACCTATGATCGAGGACGATGTATTTTTTGACACACTCCTATATATATATCATTATTATCGGCTTATCTTGTAAATCATGTTATGGAATGGTTTTAAATTTACATGTATGATTATTGCAAATGTCTATTTAACATTCGAGAAGCAATTGCATCTGCTAATGTATTTAAAGATCTTGGAATATGCTGATATTCAATATAATCAAATTCACATTACAAGAGACGCACTCTCAAAAATAATCTTAATAACACTGGATTTCTAATGGCATACACTCTATTAAGTTGTAATATAATGAGTTCAGAATCTAACCTCACTATCAAACTCCGAATCCCAAATGAAATAGATTCAGATAATTACTCAATCACTGCACTATACTCGGAAATGTTGTTCGTTGTTTGACCGAGGCTTACCCCATGCATAGATACTAACTCATCAGAGGGAGAATAGATAACCCAAGCTACGGAAGAAATGTTCCGTGTATTACGACAAGCACCATCAGCGAAACCAATGTATGTTTGGAGAGGCATCGACATCTGCAATATCGAGTAAAACCAAGATAAGCAGGAATAATGACGAAAAAACACTCTCTAAGCTAAGCACATTGTTTAAACTAAAACACACTAGCTAGAAAGAAAAACTATCCTTACTAAAAATCTCCATACCCATTCTTTAAGCATAATACCTCTTTAAGTAAAGACCATTTCTGGGTTTACCCAAAGAGTCCCCGTCAAAGTCTACCAACTCATAGGCCCCTTTTGCTAGCTTTCGCTTAACAACATAGGGACCATGCCACATAGGAACAAATTTTCCAGCGCCTAATTTATCATTAGCTTGATCGTAAACTAAGACTAGATCTCCTTCCGAAAAATTTCGAGGGGTCACATTTCGATCATACTGAGCTTTCATGCGTTTTGCGTGAGTCTCGATCGCCAATGCAGCATCGCGTCGATTCTCATCTAATTGAGCGAAGTATAACAAACGTTTTTCCTCTTCGGAAGTGGCTGGAAGTAACTCGATGGCCATTTGCAGTGATGGGATTTCGCATTCAATGGGTAACACAACTTCTATACCATAGACTAGTTGGAAAGGAGTGAACCCTGTTGATGTTTTTACTGAAGTTTGGTATGCCCAAAGCGCTGAAAATAGCATATTATGCCAATTCAACCGATGAATCCCAATGATTCGTCGGATCATGATAACTAAAACTTTGTTGATGGATTCAACCAGACCATTAGCTTATGGATAATAAGGGGTTGAACTATCGTGACGTAAACCAAGCTGGCTTGTAAGTTCGGTCATCATAACGTTTTGAAAATGGCGCCCATGATCAGTGATTATTGCTTGCGGGACACCAAACCTAGCAATTATATGATTGAACACGAAAATTGCAGCTGTCTTGCCATCTGCCTCAAATGTAGGCATCGCCTCAGCCCACTTGGTAAAATAATCTACCGCAAGGATGATATACGCATGCCCCTCGGCCAAGTGAGGGTTACATGTAATAAAATCGATACCCCGTTTGGAAAAAGGACCAACGACAATTATAGGGTGGAGAGGAGCAGGTGGAGCGTGCATTTTTCGATAAAAAATTTGGCAGTTGTGGCATTTTTGGACCGCTGTAATACAGTCTTTAAAGAAAGACGGCCAGAAGTAACCAACGCGCAATATCTTTTGGGCTGTGGCAAACCCAGACATATGACCGCCACACGCTCCAAAGTGACAGTCATTTATAACCCTTTCAGCTTCCTCGTGAGTTAAGCAACATCGAAAAATAGAGTCCGCCCCACGGCAAGAAAGAGTATCTCCAATAATCCTGAATGGTTGGGATTGGAATCAAATTTTTCGACGTTCTAACCTTGAAATGTCTGGCTGAAAGGATTGGGTCTGGAGATAAACGATGATATCCCCATACCACGGATCTAAAGTGCTGATGAGAAACAAGGATTCGTCCGCAATGGGCTCCTCCGCCACAGTTTTCGTGTCAGCACGCGGGAAGTCACACATTAACTCCGCAAAAGCTAAAGATTTCTTAGACTTGGATTTTTCAAATTCCAAGTCGAACTCCTGCAGGATAACAATCCATTTAGAGTACTTGCCCCCTAGAAATTGCTTGGTCAAAAAGTAGATCATAGGGTTGCAATCCAAAATTACTGTAGTTTTACGTAGTAAAATGTAGTGACGAAAACGTTGGACAGCTTGAACAACTGCCAATGCCAATTTCTCCATTGGATTTAAAGTTCGACTAAGGTAATATATCACATGCTCATTTCCGAATTCATCTTCCTGTACTAAGACCATTCCAATGGTGGAATGAGAGGCGGCGAGATACAAGAAGTAATCCTGGTTGTAGTTGGGAGGATGCAATAACGGTGCATGGGTTAACGCGTGTTTAAGTGCATCAAAAGATTTCTGAGCTATCTCATCCCAATAGAATGGAGTATTCTGTTTCAACAACTGGGTAAAACCCTTTGTAAGCTCGGCGTAGTTAGGAATGAACCGTCGTAAAAAGTTTGCTTTCCCTTGCAAACTTTGGAGTTGGCGAAGACTCGAAGGAGGAGGCAATTTTATGATAGCTTCGACTTTCGAGGGATCAACGTGAATGCCAGCTTTCGAAACTACAAACCCTAGCAATCGACCCATTTCTATACAGAAGACACATTTGTGTGGGTTCAACCGAATCCGATAATGCCTACACCTCATAAAGATTGCTTGTAAATGGACGAGGTGATCAGCTCGATGTAATGAATGAGCAGGCAAGTCATCGAGATAGGGTTGCACAATGTGCTTGATGTCATGAAACGCATAAGACATCGCCCTTTGAAAAGTTGCTCCGGCATTCTTAAGCCTAAAAGGTAACTTGCAATAAGCAAATGTCCCCCATGGACAAATGAAAGCCGTTTTTGGTTGATCGGCAGGTAGAATATTGATTTGATTGTATCCGGAAAAACCGTCCATGAAGGAGAATATTTCGCTGCCAGCACAATCATCAATAATTTGATCGATATAGGGAGTTGGGTAATCGTCCTTTGGACAGGCTCAATTAATGTCCCTATAGTCGATGCATATTCTTATTGTTCCATATCTTTTGTTAACCGAAACAATATTCGATACCCAATCCGTTAACGAGATCGGATAAATGAAACCTGCTTTCAATAATTTTTCAACTTTTGCTTTAATTGCACCAGCTTTTTGTGGGTGAATCTGGCGCAAATGTTGCCGGATGGGTTTAGCGTCCAGGCAAGTTTTGATCTCATGAACAACAATTGCGGGATCAATTCCTGGCATTTCCTCATAGGACCAGGCAAGCACGCCACAGAATTCTTGAAATAGGGCCTTATATAGCTGAATTTCGTCATCTGTACACGAGGCACCTATATGAATGTTCTCAACAATTCCAGGCTTAACCGAAATGTCAATAGGAATAGTTCGAGAGATGTTTCCCAAATTTAACTCTGAATCGGGATGTTTCATTGGATTTTGAGGTTCCTTGACATATTCAGTCATAAAAATTGATGAGAAATCATTTTCAAAATGATCATCCTCGGGTAAAAACGAAGATCTGTGATGGAGATCTTCCCATGGTAAATCATCTACACATAGGATTTCACGAATTTGCTCATCAGAGTGAACAAGTTTAGAAAAAGTGATTAAATCCGAGCTTGATGTGAAAATTGATTCCTCATAGACCACATTCATGAAGTCATTTTCAGTTGAAGATGGGTCGACAAACGACTGCACGGCTTCATAGGCAATTTCATATGGACTCAAAGGCATGGCATTACCAAATGAGTCTATCTCAGATTCAGAAGGAATGATCCAAGGATCATCATAAATAATGGTGTCTAATGTAATCATATGAATGGTTGCAAATGAGGACGATGCGTTGATTAGAGGAAAAGGAAAAGTTCCCAGTAAACCGACATCTTTAACTAGTCCTACTCCAACATCCTTATATGGGATAGTCGTTTTACCGACATGCTGAATACTCTCAGAAGAGGCTGGGTCGGATGGAAAGTAAGCCAGCTGGTCTATTGTTATGATCTTTCCATTATGTGGAAACTTTATTACTCGAAAGACCGATGAAACGACCGCTGTCATAGCGTAAGACCAACTTCGACCCAAGAGAAGGTTGTAATCTAGAGGGGCATCAACCACCTCCACATCTAGACTAACGGTTTTTCCTTCAACCCCTATAGGCAAATCCTGTAGAATGCCAAAAGGATGAAACCCATGGCCATCAAAGGCCTTTAGAATCGTCAGGGATTGATTTAGCGAAGGAGAACCAAGCGATCTCCAACACTGTATCGACATAATACACGTTGAGGCTCCCTCATCAATTACAGTCCGATGAATAGGCCTGTTTTTTACTATCACTAGAATCTGGAAAGCCATTTGATAAGGCAAACGTGGTGTACTATTTTCTAGATCGAAAATTATTAGGTTCGAGTCCTGAACGTCAACAGCTCCTATAGCCGACAAAAGTAATTTCCGTTGTGCTGGACATGATTGCAGCACCTCCAAAGCCGACATTGTTGAGGGTGAAACAGCTAAATCCTCAACAATGTTATAATTCTGAGCCGCTCTCGCATGTGGATTGAAAGCTTACTTTCGAAGTATACCCTTGGCGGGCGGTTTGATTACCAAGTCTGGATTAGGTTTCTCGATCTGTAGTGGATCGGAACTGGGAGCTGAGGTTGATGGATTAGAATGAGAAGATTCTGCTTCTTTACCATCAACAGGACTTTTACTACCATAATCTTGCGATCGAGTCGCAATCCTAACATGGGACATCATCATTATGGGTTCTTCATTGGCACTCGAGGACGAACCTATCATCTTACTGCCTTGAGCTGGAAAAGGATCCTTCAAAACAGCAGGAGTTTGGGAACCCTTGACAATCTTTGCAACCTCTGCACGATGAGGGAAGTCTCTTGTAAAATGATCATCGTCAAAAATGAGACAAGGATAACGAGGTTTGCGCTTTTCATCATTGGATTCTGATTTTTCAGGTTTCTCCTTTGAACTTTTGTCCGTTTTATTCTTCTTCTTTCCTTTCTTCTTCCCACCAGATTTTGATTTCGCTGTAGATGATTGTACAGCGTGAATATCGGCGGAAACCTCTACAGAAGAATCTCCTGTTGGGGAATCAGGCAAGGTTATAATAGGAGAAGAATTCTCAGAAGACTTCTTCTTACTTTTAGTGTTAACCGTGCCAATCATACCATTGGCGGCATGAGATCCCGAAGGAGCTGCAGTGATTTAATTTTGCTTGGGAAGATCAGGGATTTTCTCGTGTAACGTACCTGACTGAGTATAGACTAAGTCAAGGTACTATGCTTGAGCAATTACTTGCTCCTCAGTAACAAATTCGACTTTAGCTACATCTTCAGTGATCTTTGGCAACAAAGATTTTACGAACCACTCGGCCAAGATCTGATCCGTAATAAATACCTTCACTAAACGCCGTCGACGTCTCCACTCATGAATATGATCTGAAATGTAAGTGGATGTCGATTGTTTTAGCGAAGTTAGCAATTCCGTGCCATTGTCGTATCAGACTAGCAACTGAAAATGAGTTAAAAACGAGGTAGCTAACTGACTAAAATTATAAAAAGTGCCTCGTGGTAACTCAATGTACCACTTGGCTGCGAGACCAATTAGAGTGTGCTGGAAAAGTCTAAGACAGTTTGAATCATCTAAAATGGAGTTAGACGCACACCAGAGGTGGTAAGTCATCACATGGTTCGACGGGTCCTCTCCTGATTTACCTTCGAATTTAGGAATGTCACTGGGCAACTTATTTGGCATTGGCGGCCAAAACGGAAGATAATTAATGGGATCATTCGTTAGGCGCGATAAGTCAGGTAAGTCCAAAGTTGCGATAAACGATAACTGCTGATTAGGATCCCTAAAACTCTGGGTCATGAGACCAGCCCCAGGAGGAGGATATCCAGGATAACTAGGAATAGGAATTGCGTTTGGGATATTGTATCCTCCCGGAAAACCAGGATTAATTGGACCGTACTGGGGTTGTTGATAAGTGTACCCAGGATACGGTTGATATTGATAGACTGGCTGCTGCACAGCAGGACCGAATTGGTACTGTCCCTGGTACGATTGATAAGTAAATTGTGGTTGACTTGTGACAACCGTACTTGAAACAGGTTGTCCTACAGGCATCTGAACCGAAGTTTGAATCATA
Organism: Pinus tabuliformis; assembly: GCA_031772625.1. Taxonomy (NCBI): domain Eukaryota; kingdom Viridiplantae; phylum Streptophyta; class Pinopsida; order Pinales; family Pinaceae; genus Pinus; species Pinus tabuliformis. The sequence continues at coordinate 337,845,684 of CM062811.1, forward strand.
GATCTAGACGGTGGTAAAGATGTCTGAGGAGTAGATACAGGAACAGTAGAAACCAGAGTTGTCAATACTCTAGAAGTAGGTGGGGTAGATTGAACAGATGTTGCGGCAGTTGTAGTAGCCATTTGAGGCAGAGTACGAGGTGTACTAGGCCCAGGCTGAGAAACTACCGAAGGTACAGAAGTTTGAATGTTAGACTGGACTGGTTGCTGGGATGAACCAGAAACTAAGGGTTGTCCAGTTTGAGATGACAATTGTACATTTGGCTGCAACACCTGTTGAGTTTGCGATGGATCCCACACTATATTCATTCCGGGGTACTGACCCATAACAGGTTGAGAATATTGAGGACCATAACCGGGTTGAGGGTAGGATTGATAATTGAAAGGTACATTTCCCGTTCCTTGAACATACATTTGACCAGAAGGTGGTTGGAAACCTTGGTTCAAGTACTGACCTTAGGGTTGATACCCTTGAGGCAAGTACTGATACTAGGGTTGACCTTGAGGTATAAATTGATACTGGGGTTGACCTTGGGGTACATATTGAGTCTGGGGTTGACCTTGAGGAGCGTACTGTCACGTAGGTATGTACTGTCCTTGAGGTTGCCCCCCAGATGCAAATTGTGTACCTTGAGGTTGCCCCCCAGGCGAGAATTGAGGCTGCCCCCAGGAGGTAACTGGCCACCTTGAGGTTGAGGATTGGGAATAGAACCTGACATCATAAGAATGTCTTCTACGCTCAACGGCTTAGTACCATTGCTTCCAGTTAATAACCCTTGCTCAATGGGTTGAGGATATGCTCCCGAAAAAGTACCGGAGAGGGACTGATACCCAGAGGGAACAGAAGGACCGCCGTAAAAAAAAGATTCGGGTGATTGAGTAAACATGGACGACTGATTCGACATATTTAACGAAGGATAATAACCTCTAGGTTTTGGGTGATAAGGAGCACGAGGTGGTGAAAAACTTAACCCTAGGTTTTCTAAGAAATTAGTCAAAGAAAGATACCAAGAACTGCTCCTAGGCGAACTGTAAAAAATTGATTCACACTCCCTTAGCTCAATAACAGGTTGATTTTCAGGGATAGGGATGCCTACTTCTTCTTCCGGGTCAAGTTCTTTAATAGCAATAAGTCCAGAAGGAAGATCTTGGGTGATTACTCTTTCTACCCTAGGTGAACCAGGACCACTAGAAGTTGGAGAAACAAATCCCAATGTCGGAGTAGCAGCAAATTCACTTTTAGGCTCGTATATTTCAGGTTCCTCACCTATATCACTAGTAGATGAAAAGCTACCAGTAACTTCGGAAACAGACACTGACTGTGGATTATAATCTGCCACTAACGGTTGAAAATCAGGATGTACTATCAAAGAAGATTCTCCTTCTTCAGGTGACCCAACTCTACTGTCTCTAGGAGTTACGAGGACTTTCAAACCTTCAAGTTGGCTCGGTACTTCCTCAAGAGGTTGGCCCTGAAGTCTACGGGACTTCCTCAGTAACTCAGCCACGTTTACAAACTCAGGAGGTTGGCCCCGAAGTCTACGGGACTGCCTTGGTAATTCAGCCACAGTTAAAAACTTTTAACTACTTCACATGCAAACAAAGTAAAATCTGAATGAAAAGCACGTAAAGTCTCTAAAGAACCAAACAAATTTGAATCACATGCCTAACGAATCTAGGAGATCAAACACACACAAACAATAACTTTCCGTACTGAAAACACTAGTTGGTGATGAAATCCAACGTCGCAGAGTTCAATACAGAAATGGTGGTTGGAACAGTTACCTCGGCAACCTGCTTAATGAATAGACTGGCACAAGTTCCTCCACTTAACCGTCTCGAGTGAAGAGAACCCCCCAGAAAATCCAAATGAGTCTAGCCGACGTTTGCTCCAGGTACAGTGGGATCTTCCCACCACTGTCACCTTAGGAAGAATCCTAAAGAACATGGCCACTAAGGTTACCAACTGAAACAAATATACTTAGGGTAACAATATACGATCCAATACGCACGCAAGGGCAGAGTAGCAAGCTCAATCCCCTTGAAGGTTCCTTGACATAATCCGAGGTTTACCAACAAGTGACCCCAGGCTCCTCGACAGGGAAAATTTTAAGAACCCCCCCTAAATTTATAAATATAATAAATGGGCGAATCTCCATGGTATATAGGAAAAATGGAAGGCGATTTTATCAATAATATAATATGTATATATAATTTTTTGGCGAATCTCTCACGAGGCATGGCGAATATTTTACTCAATTATAAAATCTTGTAATATCTTGGTGAGTCTTTCACTAAATAATAAAACTTTGTAAAGTCCTAGTGAATCTTAGCATAGGCTACATGCTGGTTTAATTCCCCCATTTAAATAGGCTACATTCCAGGTGAATACCATGGGTCAATACCATGTGCCATTTTGGTGAATACCATGGGTCAATACCATGTGCCATTTTTATTTTTATTAGAATATTTTACTCAATTATAAAATCTTGTAAGATCTTGGCGAGTCTTTCACTAAATAATAAAACTTTGTAAAGTCCTAGTGAATCTTAGCATGGGCTACATGCTAGTTTAATCCCCCCATTTAAATAGGCTACATTCCAGGTGAATACCATGGGTCAATACCATGTGCCATTTTGGTGAATACCATGGGTCAATACCATGTGCCATTTTTATTTTTATTAATTCTAATATTAGGGTTAATAATGGTCTTTTGCATGGTATTAATAACAATCTAGTCCATGGTATTTGTCCCATAGTATTTTGGCCATAGGTTTCACCTAAATATAACCCATTTTTTGAGTGTTTGTAAATATAAGGTGACTTATGGAGTAAATATAAAAAAATGTTTTATTTGTTTACCATACCTCTCGTTTATTTATATTTTTATTAATTTACCATACCTCTTTTACAAATATGGTATTTGGCCCATAGGATGCACTTAAATAAAACCTCTTTCTTGAGCCTTCATAAATAGAACGAGGGTTATGAACTAAATATAAAAAGAGGTTTTATTTATTTACGATACGTCTAGTTTATTTATATTTTTATTTATTTACCATACCTTTTGAGTAAGTATAAAAAGACGTTTTATTTATTTACCATACCTCCACTTTACTTATATTTTTATTTGTTTACACCCTTACATGTATATAAGGTGACTTATGGAGTAAATATAAAAATTGTTTTATTTATTTACCATACCTCTCATTTATTTATATTTTTATTAATTTACCATACCTCTTTTATAAATATGGTATTTGGCCCATAGGATTCACTTAAATAAAACCTATTCTTGAAAATGGGCGAATGGAAGGTTGTAAGTCCTAATTTCAAGGGCTAAATTTACCTTTTTTACCCTCTCCCTTAAAATAAGGTGGGCTATTTGAGGTGATTTGTAAAAATGTACTATGATACAAAATATTCGCCCACTAAAAATTTAAAACCCCTTAATTTCGCCAAAGGGCGAACATTCGCCCCTAAAATTATCCTTGCTCCTCGACAATGGTTAATCCGAGGTTTACCGTTTTTAATACGTGAATATCTAGCGTCGTTCCCAATGAGGAAGGATTGATTCCCACACTGATTCGGACACGATCTCGTGCTTCTCATTTAAGAGGAGCTTTCCCAGAGCATAAATGCAACAATTGGATTTCTTCCCTACCACAAGATACAACTACTTGTTTGTTTTTACTGTCTTGGAGAGTTAATTACTCTCCTACTCCAAGACACTAGCCTAAGCTAAGTTGGTGTATCAGAGCCCTAGAAATAAAAATGTTACTAGATGAATTTTACTTTAAGCGTTATTTTTTATTGGTTTTTGTTTAAGTCCAAAGGTGTGGAGATGAAACTCGTGGTATGAAGACTCGACTCAAAGCCACTAAAAATGCACATAAGATGATCTAAACAATCTTTTTCTCTTCGATGAACTTCTAAACTAAGAAAGAGTTTGAGGATGCAAATACTTTTGTAAACACAAATCTTTCCTAATCAACAAATTAAAAGAAGAGCTTTTGTCCTTTCCAATGCACTCAAAACGAGACAACTAGTTATTTCACAAGAATTTCTCTTTTTCGTTTCAAAGCACTCAACCACTACAAAAAACAAACTTTTTTCAAAAGAGATTTTTATATTTTTTTATAAAACACTCAAAACTATGGAAATGACTAACTTTGAGATCTCTATTTGAAGTCAAAGCCTACTAAATGTCTTTTTTTAAGGATGTTTTAGTTAGCTAGATGTAAGCTAAGGACCAATTTATGTAGAATCACAAATAAGTCAAGAACAACCAATTTTGTTTTCTTTTTGAAAATGAAAATCCAAACTTTTAAACACAAGCTTTTCGAAGTTTTGTAAAGAGAAAACTCAAAGCGGATTCCTCAACAAGGGGAGATTTCATAAATGGTCAGACTCATAAGAAGGCTGGTAGACACTAAGGTGATCTGAAGTCCCTACATCTTCTAAGCTCAGAGCCACTACACAACCAAAATGAAAAACAAGCCCAACAAGCAAAACTCCTAGGAATTTCACCTAAAACCCTAACACTAACGAAATCAACCTAAGGAAAGCTTCTGACAGGTTATATGCAGGTCTGGGCAATGGATAACAATTTCTAAACAAAAAACTAAGCTGACTAACAAAGAAAATCTTAGGTTTTTCAAAATTTTGATAGGGTCCGCAGGCCCACAGTTGACACAGCTGCGGTCTCGCTCTGTGCTAAAAGCCAAGATGTGGGTAGGTACGCACTGTGTCAAACGGCTAGGGTGCGGTCCTCTCCCAAAGCTATGAAAAACAAAAAATAACCCTGGATCTGCAAACTCTACCCAATTTTACACACAACAAGCCAAAAACAGAAACAAAAACACAGTTTCTCAGGTCAAAGTAAAAACAAGGAAAACAATCAAGTCCCCAGTGGAGTCGCCATTTTGTCAGACGTAATAAGTCGATCTTGTGGACAAGATAGACCTTCCTAGAATCTAAAGAAGACCTAATGACAAGCAAACCAACCAGACACTATCTTTCTCTAAATATGCTTTTATAAACAATGGCAAACAAGTGTTTTTAGGGCCTACCTTAGGTCCAACGCAAGTTTGTGGATGCCCTCACTCCTTTGATCCAAATGAGCTCCTTTGTCACGAATCTGCAAACACAAACAAGGCAAACAAATTAAATAGCACCTGGAAAACCAATATCATAAAACATATTTAACATGAAAGTCAAGGAGTCCATGAAACAAATAACATGAGATACTTGTTGAGAAAATTGAGTTTGATTGTATTAATTCAAAAGAAGAATAACTTTACAACCTTTGCCTTGACGCTGTACAAGCTCCTCCCAGGGTCTAGCAAGAAGTCTCCTCTACTTTGACAAGTTTCACTCACTCCCCAATGAAGCCAAAAAGGTATGTGATCTCTCCTCTTAAGCTCAACTAGGAAGTCTTGATTTCACCAGCATTTACCCTCAAAAATGTTCAGCTTCTAACCTCTCTAGCAACCAACCCAATGCCTGTATTTATAGTGCAATGGAGGGAGGTTACTAGGTCCTCCTTCAAAGGGATAAAGCCCTCCTTCAAAGGGATAGCTCCTCTCATCAAGGGATTAGCTCCTTCTCTTTTGGGATGCATGAACCACCTCAGAGCGAACAATCCACGTCAAAATTCCTTCTAGAATCCTCTAGAATTAACCCAAAGTGAGTTTTTTAAGATAAAACTTGCGCCTTTTGACTTTCACAGGGGTTCGCACCCACACCATTAGGGACAGAGTGGGCAGGTCCGCAGTTTTTGTACACAGAAGGTGCGGGACAGCAGGTGACAGTGAGAGAAAGTGCGGAACCAGAGTTTCATTGATTTTTAATGTCTTTCTCCCATTTTCAAAGCTTGACTTGAAGAGCTAAGGTCTGAGACTTTCTTAGGAGGACAGTACAAGTGATGATAGACCCATACTGACTGCAAATAATCATGGTGACGATATTTTTGTGGGCCAATTACGATATTTATAAAAGAGGTATGATAAATAAATAAATTGAAAGAGGTATAAATATGTATGGTAAATAAATAAAAACATATCAAATAAGATTAGAAATCAACATCTAATGATATACCAAGCCTATGGGCCAAATACCATTGTAAATAAAAGGAATATGATAAATAAGTAAAAATATAAATAAACAAGAGACATGTTAAATAAATAAAACCTCTTTTTATATTTGCTCCATAAACCTCTTTACACTTACTAAGAATATTAATATTAATATTAAAGGATTATTATTATTATTATTATTAAATCTAATATTCATATTAATATATCATAATATTGATATTATTATATATAATAACTTTGTTTTAATCCAATATTAAATTTGTTAAATTATAATATATATTAATATATCATGATATATATTAACTCTATATATATGGGAGGTAAGAACAAAGACGTAAAGTTATAGAGGTGGAGAGATAGGGGGAGTGACAAGGGAGAGATGGAGATAAACTGAAAGAGAGGGGAGATGAGGAATAAAAAGAGAGAGAGGTAGAGTAGGGTAAAAGAGGGAGAGGGAGACACAAAGATGGAGGGGGGAGAGAGAGGAGAGTGGGAGGGAGATAGTGAGAGGACTGGAGGGAAGTGTGTGTGAGAGAGAGAGACAGGGGAAGAGAGATAAACATAGGAGAGAAAGGGCGAGAGAGGAAGGATGAGAGAGAGGAGGAGAGAGGGAGGGATAGAGATATGGAGTTGGAGGGGGAGAGAGGCAGTGAAGAAGAAAGACATAGAGAGTGAGAAGTGGAGAGAGAGAGGGAATGACAAGGGAGAGATAGAGAGAAAGAGTGTATGTTTTGGGGGTGAGATAAAGAGATAAATAAGGAGAGATAGAGAGAAGGGGGGAGAGAAGAAGACAAAAGGAGAGAGGGAGGGATATAGTAACATAGGTAGAGAGAGATAGAGAGAGTGAGAGAGAGGAAGAATGAGAGAGAGAAGGAGAGTGATGGGGTAAGAGAGAGGATTAGCTGGAAAAAATAGAGAGAGAGGGGGAGAGAGAGAGAGAGTGATGGGGGAAAAGAGAGGGAGGTAGGAGAGAAAGGGAGAAAGAGGAAGTACAAGAGAGAATATTTGAGAGAGAGGAGGAGAGAGGGAGGGAGAGAGGAGTGTTTCTGGGAAAACTAATGTCTTTTTGATCTGCTAGTCCCACTAGGATTGGCAGCTATCCTAGAAACAAACAATCAAAGCAATTTGCAATTTCCTTTATGTATGATAGATAAGAGAGGAGCAAAGGGACCAACTTGGATCTTCTACTTGACTCCTTGCTTGATTTCTCTCTCCCTTGATAGAGCTTGTACCTCTTCTCCTACTTATCCCGCTCAATGAATACCCATAGAGACAAAGTAACAAAACACCATCAAAGCAACTTGATCTATTATATCATAAACAATGCAGAATCAGAAATACATTGATCATACAATGGCATTTACAAACAACAACATTCACAAATACACGATTGTATGGAGGAAAACTCAAAGAACTTTATTAATAGTAGAAGGGAGAATTACAACCCAGCTGTTTGATCCAACATCATCCTCCCAGCATCAAAGCCCTCTTCACCTCATGAAAAGCAAGATCACCCAACAATACAATGCTCTTTCTCAAAGACAAACTATCAACACTTCCTTACAGATTACAAAATTCCTGCCTCTTAATCTATCAGATGAGGGATCCATTTATAGATGTCTACAAGGGTGTGAGTCATCTTTGGGTTTTTTATTAGTGTCATTCGACTTGTTGTTCTTGGTTCCACTTGGAGATTTCTTATATCTCTTAATCATCCTTGGGCGAATTCAGAGAGGCAAGTGTCATAGGAGAAGTTTCTGGAAGATTCCATGAGCATCCACTTAGCAAACTATCTCGAACATTTGTCCATCCTCACTTATCACACCCTTAAGAAGGCCTCTTTAGTATGCATCGCACCAAGCTAGTGTAGAAGTCAGTATGCATTGCACCTTGACAGTGGGGTAGTCAGTATGGTCCAGTTTTGGCCAGTTCTGAGTGGTTTTTCAGGTGGAACTTTTGGGGAATGATGTAATCAGTTGACCATGATCCTTTAGTGTATGAAATGACACTTTTAGGGGTTAAAGAGCCCTTGGTTTATCAACTTATAAGATTGGGGTTGCAGTGCCCAAATATGTCTATAACAGTTGCCCCCTAAAGCATGAAGCCGTAAATCTTTTGATGTCGGGTGAAATGCTTTATCATGAGGATCCGAGGTATTCGAACTGGAAGTGACCTGTATAAGATATAATACAATACATCATCATCATATTATTTTCATGATCTAACTGAGGTGGGCATTCCCATGCTCAGATTCATAAATTCATTTTCATGTACATAGGACAGATAATTGTCTGCAGTTGTAGACTAGTGATTCTTCATATGAAGAGTCATCTTCCCTGGCTTAGATGACTATATGTGCAGCTTTTGTGTACATTTTATGTCTTTATATTCCTGAATATATCACAGCCTAGATGGATGAAACTAGATCCGGGGTATTCAAAACTCATTCAATCTTCACCCGATGTACAAGTCGATCCATGTGAAAAGATGTTATGAAGTCGAACATGGAAAGACATCGCCTGATTACTAGCCAATAATGTAAGCTGTTAACAGGCGCGAGAGGAATCACTGATAATGATAATGACCCTCAAGGTACTACAGTACAATTCACGTGGTGTGAATATATGATCCGATGTCAAACACCACGCAAAATCTTTTGGTCGAAGGCCATTGATGTAAACCTATCGCCGGAAGTGAGAAACTTGCCATTGAGGCATGCAAGCTTCAAAGTACTGAAAGGGTTGTTTCTAAGTCAACTTCTTGGATAATGAGTTGATGTCGACAAGAAGTGACCCATCGTAGGAGGGCCTTAATGTATCCCACATCTATGACACGAAATGAAGCAAATGATTTTCTGGAGGTGAAAAAGATCTGATGATACAAGGTTCAAGAATGGCGATCATGAAAAATGAAGGGTGAAGGTATTGTAGTGGATGAGGCATCAACTGGATGGTGAATTCTCTGAATGACTTCTCTTGAACATATCGGCGACACTGAGATGGATTGGTAGCATTAACTCCAAAAGATGGATGGTATGGAGGACTAATAGCGATATGACTGGTGAACGGAATGATCCAACCCGACTCAATCATGGTGATGGAGTGAAAGTGTCATGTTTAAGAGCGACCTGCTACCAATAAAATTCTTTAAGTTTTCTTCCCTTTTTCCCTAGTCATTGCTAACCAGTACCTCTTTATTTTTTTCAAGCTTGAGGAGGATAACATATGCTTGTTCTATAATTTTCCCTTCGGGCAAACCTGTCGCTATGTTTTAGCAAGTCTAGCGACAGCGAGACTCGTTCTTGTCTGGGTGGACAAGTTTGTCGCTATTGTTTTATCGAGTTTAACGACAAAGATAACTCAGTCCTTTTCATGTTTAGAGAGTTTGAAAAGGGACAAAAAGAAAACTCCAGTAGTTCTTTTTCATAGCATAATCCCTTAAGTCCGAAAAAGATTAAAATAATACAAAAGGGATGACTTTTCGATCACTTTAGCTAGCCGAAAAAGACAAGCGCTCGAAATTTTTCATGGGATGATCCCTCAGGTCTAAAACGTTTAAAATAAACAGGAGGGACGGCGCTTCAAATCACTTTAGCAGGCTGGAGAGGCCAATTTCTCAACAATATTTTCATATTTAGCGAGTCTGAAAAGGGTTTAAAGTGGACTCATTTTTTTTGAGGAACGAGTGGTATCTGGGGTAGCAACTGGTTCCAGGTAATCTTGGAACTTCTCAAAACATGGTGATGTGAAGAGGGTGGCTAACAAGACCACTCGTCGCAGTTGTTCCTCAAAATGGTAAACAATCAAGTGGAAGCGTATGATCGGCCAAACAGATGGAGGTGATGGAGGAAACACAACCAAGGTTCAAAAGGCTAATATAATTTGTGATCACAAGGGTTATTTACCAAAGGTGGGTTCATTTTTTAACGAGCTTGAACTTTGGGGGAACATATGCTCATTAGTAGGTTTATTTTTTAACGAGCTTGAACCATATGATAACATTGCTCATGAGAGTGCGGGTCCATCTTTTGATGAGCGCGAACCTTGTGGAAAGTATGCTCATGAAAGTGCGGGTTCATTTTTTAGCGGCAAGCTCGAACCTTGCGGAAATTATGCTTGACTGCCTTTTTATGTAGGCTAGCAACGACCAAACTACAAATCTAAGAAAAACTATTAAAGCTAAGGAACTGCTGAGGTTAGGTAGGATGGTTTCATCAAATTGTTTAGACAAAACCCTTCTTTTATTTCATCTGTAGCATAGATGAAGGTGAATGGTAGATCAGACCAATCACCTAACCTAAGAAGTTGAACTACTAGAAAGCTAAAAAAATCTAAAATTCTAAAAAATGAAATTGTTCGTTTTTCGCTTGCATGAAAAGGTTTGCATGCCCCCAGGCATCGAGAAAAGGAGAGTCTTCAGTAACCATATGGGAATCACTATAGTTAAGTAGGAATGTTTTTGTCAGCAGTTAGACGAAAACACTTCCTTGGCTTTGTTCGCCAATTAGACAAAGGTGAGTGGTGTGTCAGACCAATCACTTAACTTACAGGGAAATTCATATGTTAGGATGGTTTTGTCCACCGAATAGACAAAAAAATTCCTTGGCTTCGTCCACAGAGTGGAAAAAAGTGAATGGTGTGGGATGGCACTTCCAATCACATAACCTACAGGGAAACCTATCTTTTTAGCTGGGTTCATCTGCCAATTGGACAAGGGTGCATGCCCCTCAAGCTTCGTTACATTCACCAGACTACTCGCTGTAATTAGGTGGATGGAATGAAGGTTGAAGAGTCATTCTCGACTCAAAGAGACCATTTAGGGATGATGTTTGACTTGGCACTATGTTTGAACCAGGAAATGAAAGCTAGTCAATAAGCTGGACAATTTTTCCTTCATGCAGGAAACACATCACTCGAAAGAGTGTGGAAACAATAGCTTCCATGCTATAAACATAGTCACATCCAAGGAGTAGATTGTAATCTAACGGCCCTTGGACCACCATCACGTTCAAGTGAATGGTTTTCCTTCTCAAAGTTATCGGCAACTTAGGAAGGATCCCTAACGGTCGACTGGTTCCTTTGTTAAAGCCTGATAAATTTTGTTTACCAGGCATAAGCGATGGTGAACCAAGCACTTTCCAAGTAGTTGAGGAAAGGATACTCACTGAAGCCCCTTCATCTATGATAGTGCTAGACACGATCATTTTGTAAACTTGTACTATGATTCGGAATGGTATATTATAAGGAAGGCAGGATCTTGCTAGTCGATTCCAATCAAAGGAAGCGATTAGACTGCTTGGAGGGGGTACCGAATAAACAGGTGATTCCTCCTCTTTGATGGTGATTCCTCCTCAGCAACTTGATCTATTATATCATAAACAATGCAGAATCAGAAATACATTGATCATACAATGGCATTTACAAACAACAACATTCACAAATACACGATTGTATGGAGGAAAACTCAAAGAACTTTATTAATAGTAGAAGGGAGAATTACAACCCAGCTGTTTGATCCAACATCATCCTCCCAGCATCAAAGCCCTCTTCACCTCATGAAAAGCAAGATCACCCAACAATACAATGCTCTTTCTCAAAGAAAAACTATCAGCACTTCCTTACAAATTACAAAATTCCTGCCTCTTGATCTTTCAGACGAGGGATCCATTTATAGACGTCTGCAAGGGTGTGAGTCATCTCTGGGTTTTTGATTAGTGTCATTCCACTTTTTGTTCTTGGTTCCACTTGGAGATTTCTTGGTTCTCTTATTCATCCTTGGGTGAATTCAGAGAGGCAAGTGTCATAGCAAAAGTTTCTAGAAGATTCCATGAGCATCCACTTATCAAAATATCTCGAAATTTTTTCCATCCTCACTCATCGCACCCTATAGAGGGCCTCTTCAGTATGCATTGCACGTGGCTATTGTAGAAGTTAGTGTGCATCGCACCTTGATAGTGGGGCAGTCAGTATGGTCTAGTTATGGCCAGTTCTGAGTGGTTTTTCAGGTGGAACTTTTGGGGAATAATGTAATCAGTTGACCATGATCCTTTAGGGTATGAAATGACACTTTTAGGGCTTAAAGAGCCCTAGGTTTATCGACATATAAGATTGGGGTTGCAGTGCCCAAATATGTCTATAACAAGGAGGAGAGAGGGATGGATAGGGATATGTAGTTGGAGGAGGAGAGAGGGGGGCGGGAGAAGAAATACATAGACAGTGAGAAGTGGTGAGAGATTGGGAGTAACAATGGAAAGATGGAGAAAGAGTGTGTATGTTTGGGGTTGAGATAAAGACAAAGAAGGAGAGATGGAGACAATGGGGGAGAGAAGGAGAGAGGGAGGGATATAGTAACAAAGTTGGAGGCTGAAGAGTAAGAGAGAGAGAGAGAGAAAGAGAGGAAGGAAGAGATAGGATGTGAGAGAGTGGAGTGAGGAGGGGAAAGAGAGATGGAGTTGGAGGGGGAGATAGAGAGAGGTAAGAAGAAAGAAATATAGAGAGAAAGTTGGAGAGAGAGAGAGAGGGAGTGATAAAGAGGATGGAGAGAGGGAGAGAGGAAAGAAGTAGGGAAGAGAGATAGAAGCAGGGGAGAGGGAGAGAAGGGGAAGAGAGAGAGAGGGAGAGGAGGAGGGATGGATAGGTAGATAGATTGAATAAATAGAGTGTATGTTTTGGCGGTGATATAGAGAGGCAAATGGAGATAGAGATATAGATGGAAAGTGAAGATAGGAAAGAAGAGAGAGATGGAGAGAAGGAGGGAGGCACAAAGAGATTGATAGGTATGAAGTGAAATAACATGTGTGTTTGGGGGGTTGAGATAGAGTGGAAAATAAGGAGATATGGAGGGAGATATAGATATATATGGGGGGTGGGGGCAGAGAGAGAAGAATATTTCTTGCACTAGATACATTGATTTCAGTGTAGATGGTGATTTCTAATCCAATTTGATTTCTTGCACTAGATGCATTGATTTTAGTGTAGATGCTTATTTCTAATGATATTTGATTGCTTTCACTAGATGCATTAATTTCAACGTAGATGATTTCTAAACCTATTTAATTGCTTTCACTAAATACATTGATTTCAATGTAGATGGTGATTTCTATTCCTATTTGATTGCTTGCACTAGATGCATTTATTTCAATATAGATGCTGATTTCTAATGATGTTTGATTTCTTGCACTAGATGCATTGATTTCAATGTAGATGGTGATTTCTAATCTTATTTGATTGCTTGCACTAAATGCATTGATTTCAATGTAGATGGTGATTTCTAATCCTATTTCATTGCTTGAACTAGATGCATTGATTTCAATGTAGATGTTGTGTTATAATCCTATTTTCTTACTTGCACTAGGTGCATTAATTTCAGTGTAGATGTTGGTTTATAATCCAATTTTCTTATGTGCACTAGATGAATTGTTTTGAGTGTAAATGTTGATTTATAATCTTATTTGATTGCATTCATTAGATGCAACGATTTTAGTGTAAATGTTGTTTTCTAATCTTATTTAATTGCTTGCATTAGATTCATTAATTTCAGTGTGAATGTTGATTTCTATTTTGATGTAATTGGATGTATGATGGTACATTAATTTTAAAGTGATTTGATTAACATTGTGCATTGATTTCAGTGTAAGCACAAAAAAATATTGACAATGTACATTGGTTTTTGTGTTATAGTAATTCACCCTATTAATATTGGAGAGAAGGAGAGACAAGGAATGATGTTTACTATAATAGACTAAGCTAAAGATTTAAATGGTTTATGGCTTAACCTATCCTTTTCATATAATCGATATGAAAATATGATAATCAATATGAAAAGATGACAATAGTAAAAAGGGTGACAATAAGAATAATAGAATAAAATAGTTTTAGATTAATCACAATGAAGACTATTTGTAATTGACTATATTCTTATTATTCACATTTTCTATCATTGAACACTATTACATTGTCCTTTTACATTCAAAATTTATATTTCATCATTAAAGTTATTATCATCACAACAAACTGAGGCAACTAAGCAAATTTAAAATTAAAATATATAGATTAATTTGAGACATATTAGCATATTTAAAATTATTATATTAATATTAGATGAATTTACGTATTATTGATAAAATTAATCACATGTTCGTTAGATTTTCGTTGGTCGCACATGACTGAAACCAACCTAGATCCATCTTAACTCTAGATCTATCAAGCACTGAGAGGGATCAAATCTCTTGAGGTACAAACCTTTCCTCAAGTTTTTCACTCAAAAAAGAGGTTTGCACCTCAAGAGATGTGATCCCTCTCGTTTCTTGATAGATCCAGAGTTAAGATGGAACTAGGTTGGCTTTATTTTAAAATTGAGGAAATTACAAATATTTTTGAAAGTAACTTTTCATTAAAATAATAATTCTTTACTTTCAATTACATAAATTGTTATAAAACTGGGTTGGATCTTTCTTAATTTTAGATCTTAATTTTGGATTTACCAAGGGTAGAGGGGATCAAATCTCTTTTCCCTTTAAAAAAGGTTTGTATATGAAGAGGTTTTATATTCCCTCTGAAACTTGGTAAATTAGGAGTAATATGATTGAAGTATTAATTATAATAATAATTATTAATTTTATTTTTCACTTTAATTATTTTTATTTTTATAATTTACCCCAACTTTATTTTTTTTAATATTTTTCACATTAAATTTTATTTTACGGAGTTTCCTCAAAGTAGATGTTAAAATTGATTTTCAAATAAGATAAATTGGATATATTTTTTAATATTAAAATTTATTTTTAATTTTCCCCATGGTGTAGATTAGTTGATGATAGAATGGGTTGTTAAGGCATTTCTTATGATGTTATTGGTTTAAACTTCAATTAGCTCAGTATGCCACCTGTGAGGCAATGTGGGTACACTTGGAGGTTATTGTGGTAGTGGATAGAATCGATCCTTAAGTACAAACATGCTATAGTTGTCTCTTCTCTCATATACAAAAAAATAACAATAATAATAATAATCTTATTTTTTAATTTTATTGGATTAATTATTTATCAAAATTAGATTTTATTAAAAGAACATGATTTTATTGGAAGTAGTTTAGGTGATGGAAATAAAGGAAATTAATTTTCCTGTAAGCATCTTCTAAATTGTATCTCCACTCAAACAATCTCATAGAAAAAAAAGGTCTTGACCCCACCCATCAAGCAAGCCACCCAATGTCACCTTGGTGGCCTTCTCTCACTCTTTAGACTACAAGAAGGATATCCTTATCTATGGGGGGATCCTTAAATAGCGAGCTAAGATAGGCCATTGAGTAATGAAAGGAAGTTCCTTAACGAAGACTGGTGATTTGACACTACTCACTCTCAAAAGTAAAAGGTTAGGGATAAGTGTGCGAATAGTCAACCAAACCATGAAATATTAACAAATTTTGAATGATTTTAATTACACAACTATGCTTATTCATGCAACCAAATTATACTTGAAAAATGAAAGATAAAGCTTGCTCAATAAACCATATAGCATGAGATGCTAGTGAAGCATATATACAATGGCATAATAAAAATAGAAAATGAATCATGAATTGCCTATACAGGTAAGGCATTAGATCATTCATTCATCATATGCATGAGCATTGGAGATTGAGAGTTCGTTATCATCATCAAGAGACCATTCCACAATTAAGAGATCATACACCAACAATATTAACTATGTTTGGGACGAAAAAGAGGAATGTGTTTGAGATGATAAATAAAGGAAATATTCAAATTTGTCATTGTTACTAAGGACAATGAAGACAACAAAGTTGAATGTGGACTACATACACATTTGTAACATTCAAATTTCATCCATTTATCATCATGCAAGTTGCATGAAGGAAATTTGGTAGTGGTACTAAGTGAACATTCTTTTATCAAAGTTCATACCCTCTGCTTAGCACTACCACTTTGCAAGACAAATAAGAAATGTGAAATATATGTGAAACCAACTAAATAAGTTGGAAAGGTTGTTGCAACATATATAGGTGGTCATGTCATGTTGCAAAAGGAGGTGTTGGAACACTCCCCTTTTCGATAATTTGTCAACCTTTGAATTTTATTCCCTGTGAATGTGATCAAATTATATGACCCTAAAGATTCTAATAAGCTCCATAATTTTAATCATCCTTTGATCCAATAAAGAAGTGTACAAGGAAGTATAACCTTTCACCCAATCTAAAACAACCTTTGAAACCCCTATGACTTGTAAGTTTAGATTGTTGAAGTGATGCAATTAAAATGACTAACATAAACAACTAATTTATATTATTGTAGTTTTTGTTAGGTTGTCATATTTTTTTTCCTAGACTAAATTAGTCATTTATGTTAGTCATTTTTAGTAGTATTACTTATTAGCTAGTCGTATATTTTAACTGGTGACTAAAATAGTCATTTGTGTTAGTCGTTTTTATTTGGGACTCTTAATATTGCTAATTTTTTGTAGTATTTCACTTGGAAAAGTTGTGGCGAGTAACTTTTTTAGTCACCTAGTCACTAATTTCACCATTTTCTACTAGTGCCAACTTGTTATGCCAAGATTTTTTGTTGTCTTCTAACAATGTTTTGATGATTTTCACCAAACTTTTGTTGTCCTCTAGCAACTTTTTGATGATATTCACCAAACTTTATTTGAGGATTCAGCCAACCCATTACCCTGAGGGTAATAAGTTGTTGAATCTCCCAAAGTAACGTGGTATTTATGGAAAAATTCAACCATCTTCTTAGTTTTGAAGGTTGTAGCATTATCAGTGATGAGTTTTCTAGGACAACCAAATCTAGAGAGGATATTATTCTCAAGGAATTTAATAATGTCAACATCAGTGACAGCTCTTGAAGAGGTGGCCTCTATCCATTTGGTAAAGTACTCAGTGCTTGTAAGAATCCACTTATGTTGGGCAGACAAAGAGGGATGAATTTCACCAATGAAGTCCAATCCCCATTGATGGAAGGGGCTTTCAACAGAGATAGGCTTTAATGTCAAGGGTAACAATTTTTGCTTTCCCTAAAAAATCTGGCATTTATGGCATGAGGTAACTTGTTTGTGAATTTTAGGGAAAAGAGTAGGCTAGTAGAAACCAGCTCTAAGGATTTTATTAGCAATGGTTTTCCAATAAAGATTTCCACCACAATCTCCTTCATGAAATTCCCACATAACTTTTTATGCATCATCCTTTAACAAGAATTTAAGTAAAATACCCCCAACATCTTTCCAATACAACACATTGTCTATAATGCAAAATTTAACTGCTTTTAACTTTAGAAATATTTCCTTTGTTTTTATCAAACCAAAAGGAGCATTTAAATTATATCAAACATAAAGCAAGTCTGCATACCCAAGTGAATTCAAAAATGCCTCATCAATTTGTGGATTAACCTGTTCCCCTTGATTATCTAATAAATCAACCAAGTTGATGTCTAAAGCATCGAAATTCGACTTAGACATCAATTTGGCCAGTCCCTGACCTTTTATTAACTTGGTGGGATTGATTTCTAATTCATATTCAAGAATGACAACAATCCATTTTCCTCATTTCCCATTAGGTCCATTCTGTGTCAAAATGTCTTTAACCACTGAATTAGGTACATAAGAAATAATATGGTAATGAAAAATATATACTCTAAAATCTTTTATTGCTTTAACCAATGCAAAATGCCTGCTTTTCCATAATGATGTATTTCAAAGATGAGTCCCTTAAAGCTTTACTAAAGAATCCAATAGGCTACTCAAAACCTTCATCGTTTTTTTGTAGTAACACTGTTGCAATAGTGTGTTTAGAAGAAAAAGAGAAGATTATGAAATCTTTTGTAAAATCTGGGCTAATCAACACTAGTGCTTTGGTTAATTCCTGTTTAACTGAGTCAAAGGTTTGTTTAGCCTCAATACTCCACTTGATTTCTGAATCCTTTTTAAGCATGTTTGTTATGTTTCTAAGAAGTTCTGCAAGGTTAGGAATGAATCTCCTTAGGAAATTTATTTTACCAATAAAATATTGAAGCTCTTTGATATTTCCTGGATGACTAATTTTTAATATTGCTTCAATTTTACTGGGATCAATCCTAATTCCATCCTTGGAAATAATGTGACCAAGAATTTTTCTTTCCTCAAGGCCAAACAATGTTTTCGTAGGATTTAGTGAGATGCCAAACCTTCTACATTTTTCAAACACTCTTCTCAAATGTGCTAAATGTTCCTCATCAATTTTAGAATAGACAATAATGTCATCTAGATAAATCACAATAAAATGGCCAATTTCATCAGCAAAGGCAATATCCATTGCTCTTTGGAAAGTGGCTCCAACATTCATTAACCCAAAGGGCATTTTCACATACATGAAAGTTCCCCATGGTGTAGTGAAGGCATTTTTATCTTGATCATTAGGATGCATTAAGACTTGGTTATAACATGAGAAACCATCTAATAAGGAAATTCTACTAGACCCTACTACCTTTTGCAATATATGATCCATTTTAGGTAAGGGGTAGTTGTCTTTAAGGGATACCTTATTAATATTTATGAAATCAATACATAATCTGATTTCTCCAGTTTTCTTTCTAGTAGGTACAATGTTAGACACCCATTTAGAGTATCTAAGAGGAAGTATAATTTTAGCATCATACATCCTTTTCACTTCTTTTTCAACCAAAGGCATTAGGACAAGATTTATCCTATGAAGTTTTTGTTTGAATAGTTTTTGATCTTCCTTGATTGGAATTTTGCGTTGTATGATACTAGTGTCGTATGCTTTTAAATCCTCATAACTATAGGCAAAGACATCTAGGAACTCTTTGAAAATAGATATGTATCATTTTTTTGTGACAATAGGAAGTGATTTTGAGAGTTTTATCATTTTGGGATTCTACTCACTACCTATATTTCATTCTTATATGTTTTCCCTTGTGGGTTCCGTTTTTGGCTTCTTTGCTACATCATTAAAATCAAAAAGTTCTTCTAACGGAGCTAGACCCCCAGGCAGAACATTATCCTTAAGCTGAAGTACTTCAAATTCTTCTTTTTTCTGGATCTATTTCATGAAATTCTAATTTATGTACATCTTTACTGACTGAAATATTTACATCAGAATCATCAAACTACTTATCTACATTAACATATTTAACAATTTGGTTTTCTATTTCACCCTCTAAATCTATGTTTCTTTCCTCATACTCATCCTTGGATTGCAAAAAGTTTTCAATATTCTTGTCACTTCCAAATACTTGCTAGTATCTCATATTAGTGGGTACAACTGGACGATGTTTAACTTCCACTGTATATTGTTTGTTGGGGTGAGGCATTTTGCATGTGCTAGCTGAAAAAGCTAAACCATTAGGCAGGACATTCTGATTTTTGGGAATGACAACAAGATCATATTCTACAAAAGTTCCTAGAAAGTCAAGCACAACATTTTTGTAGGCTCTTAATCTAGGATTTTTTGTAGCATATTCTCCTTTGATCTATTTTATAATTAATTCAGAATCCTCTTGAGTTGCATTTCTTTTAGCACCTAGGTTCCTCAATAATTGCAATGCTAAGAGAAGTGGCTCATATTGTGCTATATTATTGGTGCAATGAAAGTTGAGCTTATAGGAATGACCTTCTGCATGATTGTTCCCTGAATTGGACACCCAGACACCTGCCCCTGAACCTTCATTGCTACAAGATTCATCAAAGCTCATGTTCCAAAAAGGTTCAGTTTCAGTGTTTTGTTGCGCAGTTTGTGTTTGATTTTCATGTTTTTCATCAATGTCATTTTCTGCTTTAGTAACCTGTGCATCAATGTCCCCATCATTATACACAATGAAAGAGTCCAAGTCAGAATGAATAGAGTAAAGAGGATATTTATGTGGTTTCTCTTGATTACTGACCATATAATTCATTAAAGTTTCCCTATACAGTCTTCTCTGTTGACCAAACACTGGTATAGTGGCGTAAGTCATGTCCATTTGTAGGGTTCCTTGTAATTTTTCTCCCCATGAGCATGACAATAGCATGTCATACTTAGGGGGAATGTCTGCAACCACTATATCCATCACTAGACTTTTAGCAGGGATTTGGGCTAAAGTAACACATAGGTCTTTGATAAGACCTAGGCATCTAACTTTGCTAGAATCAAAGGAATACAAATCTTTGTATTGTCTAGTAATGTCAAGTCCTAGTTTTTCCATGACAGCTTTGGGCATTAAATTATGGGATGCACCTGAATCTAGCATAGCATTATGGAGAATTTTATCATGAATATTCAAACTGACATAAAATGGAGGGACTCCTCCTTCTTATGGTTTGCCTTCAACTTTTGGCCCAAATAAGAGTTCTGGCTTATCATCATTAAAATTTACATCATCAATTTTCTCCCCAATGTTTAATTCTTTCATGACCTGAGTCCTATGTATCCTTGTTCATTAATTCAGTTAAGGGGATAAAAATTTTCAGCATGGCAAGTTCATTTTCTAGACTGAATGGTGTCTGATTCTTAAGCAGATTTGGAAAATCAGACTTATCAACAACTACTTTTGTGGCTAGTTCTGTTTGTTGACTGGTAGAAGGGAGATCAATTTGAGTAGTTCTAGAAGGAGTATCAATGATATTTTTCATAACATCTTCTGCTGGCTTCTTTCCAATATTTTCAGTGGTTTTCTTAGGAAGATTTTCTGCTATTTTCTTGGAATCATAATTAGAGACCTTGTTGATAGGATTTTCAGCATTCTTTTTATTGGCAGTATCTTGATTTTTCTTACTTCTAAGATTGTACTACCTATGGAATTCCATTATGGCATTTTCAAATCCTTTTTTGTATTCATCCGACTCTTCAGAATCCATTTCAGTATGGGCTATAAGAAAAATCTCTTGCTCCTCTTGAGTGAGGAAAACTATTTCCTCATCACTTATCCCTAACAAATTTATTTTATTATCATCCAAATCTTCCACAATGTTCTTCTCATCATCTGTGTAATTTTCCTAAAAAGCAGGCTAGACCTGCTGGTCTGGTCCCTTTTGTTCTCTTTTCTTAATTTGGGGAAAATTTATTCTAAAGTCTTGGTTTCTAGTTTGAGGGAAATTTTGGTTTTCTCTTAATTGAGTTTGGTCATTAATGTTCACTCTTCGCATCGTTTGATTAACTACTCTGACCAAGTTATCAATTTTATGGTCAACAATAGAGGTAGAAGGTTCTTCTTTTATGATTACTCTGCGTTCAAATTTCTGTTTGGCATTTTTGGCTAGGATGTTAGCTTCAACTTTAATTGCATTTGATTGCATTTCTTCCAAAGTTGTTGGGTCTCTTTCTCTAAGTTGATATTCCATGTCTACATCGAAACCATTTGGAAAATCAATCAGAGCTAAGCCAGGGGAGGGCTTGATGTCTTGTGGAGTGGCATTATAAATAGTATTGAATCGTTCACGATATTTTTCCACAGTTTCATTGGGTTTTCTATTTAACCTTTTATATTCATTTAGGAGTTGAAGTGGGTTCTTCTTGATCTCCCATCTAGCTAAATTTTTTTGATGGAAAGCATCAAGGTTGGCTATACTTCTTGTAGGTAAACCCCTAAACCATTTCTTGAAATCACCTTCTAAGCTTTGGGCAAACAATCTCATTTTAACATTAGCTTCATCCACTTCTTGGAGGTCAAACACATCATTCATCCTATCCACATGTTGTTGGGGAGTATTAGCACCGGTATTATCAAAGGTCACAATTTTGGATGGTTAATCCGTAGGCTTAGAATTTATTTGGCCTGGTAACACAAAGGTGCATACCTTCCTACCATAACTATCCTGGTAGATTGACTTGATGATGGATCTAATGGAGGTGCAGTTTTGATAAATACAGGGATAGTAGGGATAGTAGTTTGAGAAATCATAGGCAGGGAAGTTGAAACTATAGAATGAGTAGGACTAAGAGGTTGTAGATGTACATATTGGGAAGACTGACTAGACAAAGAGGCTGCTGCAATAGTCAAAGAAGAGAAGTCAATAGATTGCTGAATTGAAACTTCTTCGATATCTTGGTCCAACACTGAAACTATACCTTGTAATTTGTCAAATTGTTGTAAAGATTCAATATCAGGATCCGTTTCAAGGTCTTGGGTTTGGGGTACATATGGTTGCAGTATGGATTTATCTATGATAGTTTGATATACAAAATCCTCAAACTTTGATCTAAACAAACTTTGCTGGAAAGGAAAATCAAATTCTATGTCTTGTAAAGTTTCAAATTTCTCTGGTTTTTGAGGTTTAGGGAGTAAATATATTGGACAATATCAAACCACTTTTGAAGCTAGGATCTAGATCTGCCAGCTTCAGAGAGGGATCTCTATTTATGATTTAACTTTGTTTTTTAGTTGATTTTAGGCTAGCTATAATTATGCTTGGTTGTTTGTTTGAATTTGGTTGGTTGGTTTGGTTGGTTGGTCTGATCAAATTATTTACTTTCCATTGGGATATGGAGTCAAATATGTTGGATATTGCATCAAATATTTAAAAGAATAATCACAAGGCAAGCTAGTTGCATTTACTGGATCCTTAAAGTGAATTATGAAATGGAGAAGAGGTGATTTCAGTAATGATTGAAAAGCATTTAAGAATTTTTCAATCAGACTTCAGAAGAAAAACATACAGATTGTAAAATAGTCCAAATAAGGTGTTCAATTAACAAATCTTATTTTTCACATTTCCTGTTTTACAATTAGATTTTCAGATGATTATAATGCAGAGAATAATAGTGAAAACAACAATTACAATAAGAAAAACATCACCAGTAAATTGCAGCACAAGAATCCTGTGAAAGTCTTTGTATTAATGACGCTCCAACAACGTGAAAAAGGTACAATGCTTAATAAGAAGTATTACAATGATCAGGAAATGACCCTCAATACTTCGAATGAATGAAGTATTTAAACAAACTTTCCAAAAATATTACAATCTAGGCTGCATTGACATGGAAATCTATTATTAATTAAAAAATAATTGAATTGACTAATGTGACCAGAAAAGGTGAATTTTTTGAAGTGATCTAGAGGTCTGGCACTATTTTTGCAAAGAACAGTTTCTGAGTCGCCACAATTTGGGTGTCGTGCTGGGTGTCGCCGATATTTTCCTTAGTCCTGAAATTCACACAATTTATCCCACCGCTCCTCATCTAGGATGGTGATCTTTGTTTCCTTGCGATAGATCTCATCTACCTCGGTATACCGAGAAAATGTGGGTTTTACTACAAAAATATGCTTTATCTCATGTTGGATGAAACTCATGTTGCTGATAGCATCTAAAAAATCTCTCCCTGTCATAGCACCTTTAATGTGGGAATACTTGGCAGTATCCTTTGCAATGTCTTTAAGCTTCTTCATATAATCTTCCTTGGTCATCAATTTGTCATTGATTACAAATAAAGAAGGTAGACCCTTCTTAGTTAATGCTTATATTCTGGTGAATAATATGTTGACTTCTACCTCCAAACTATGACATTTTTCTGTAAGCTGCACAATCAAATTCTTCTTTGTCAGAACTTTCTTCACTTCTAAGATTGTTTCTATCAGGTCATCTAATCCCAAATAATCCAATTCATATCCATTTTTAGAATTTAAAAACTTGATGATGTCATTGGCTATGGCAGGCATATCTCCCAACTTAGTGTTAATAGTGGAAATGGCCTGATTGGCTCTCTCAATCAACTCTTTCTATTCAAATATAATTTGGATACCTTGCCACATTTCATCTATGGATTCAATAATATTCTTCCATATAATTTCTTTAACTTGGGCCAGTGTGTGGCCAATAGAGGACTCTGTTGTTGATTTCCTCCATGCTTCTATTTGGTTGAGCTCTCTATAGCTTTGCTGCATGGAAAGTTTCAATCTTTGTCTTCTAGTCTTGCAGAATATTAACTTGAGCCTGCAATCTTTTAATTTCTTTAGTTTGGAGAGACATATTCCCCACTGCACTAACCAACTGATCTGCAGTAGTCCCTGTGTTTGTTGTAGAAGATGTAGTTGTAGGAATTGCTATAAGAGGCACTACTTGCAAAGGGACAATAGACAGTCTGGAAGCTTTCTGCTTTTCTTTGATGATTTTTTCCATCTATGTTTCCATTTTTTTCAATTGTACATTCTATTCCATGTTGAGCTTCATCTTGTCTGCCTTCTGTGACTCTATTTCTTCAATGTCTTTGGCAAGAGGATCTTCTATGGCTGGTAATTTCAACTGCTTTCTCAATGCTACTATGTTAGTATTCTTCTTTCTTACAAGCTCTTCTGCAACATTGATATTGGCAGGATCATATCCTATTTTGATTACCAAGTCCTCCAAAGCTTTGATCCTTGTGTCTTTAGTCAGTGAAGAGAATTTCTCCATCTTCAATTGTGACTAAGCATTAGCTAAAGTGACCTGCAATTTAGACAAACTCATAGCAATGTTAGTGAGAGTAGATGAAATCATTTGGCCAGTATGTTTGTGCATCTCCATTTGGTCATTGGGATGTATGTCTTTTACATCAAATTTAAATGAATTTTTCTTTTAATTTGATGTTGTCTTAGGCTATGGTATCTGTGCTTGGAGGAAGGCCATCTTCATTTTTCCTTTCTCAGAGTCAAAGGCTGACAGTAGGGAGCTAGAAGTCTGCTTCCAGAACTGATTATATATATTGATCTTCAAAGCTTCATTTCTTAATTTGATCTCCATGAATATAGCAAATATGATCTGTTCTTTCTCCCTTGTGGTAGATGTACTGGTTTTCATAGCTTGTTGCTAATCCTGTGAAGCTGTCGAAGTGGTAGGCGAAAGTGTAGTCTGATCACCTACTAGTGAGGAAAGAGGTGTTTCTTTAGTGGTGATAGTCTCCTCTTGAACTGAATCCTTGCTTAGCATTAGTTTGGAGTTGAGATTGGTCCTCTTCCTGTACATGATTTTGAAGTCTTCACTGGGAATATCAGTCACTGAAGCTGTCTCTTCTTCTCTGTTCCTTTTTCCTATTTTCTCCTTTGTAACAGGAGTCTGTAATGTTGAAGTTGACACAAATTTCTCCTCTGCCTCTTGTAGAGTGTTTTCAGTCCACTCTAGATGGTTCTTGTATTTCTTAATCTTTGGTCTGGATGTATGAAAATAAGAAATAGATTTGTTCTCTATCCTTAACTCGGAGATGACCCCTAATGGATCATATGACCATGTAAAACTAAGGCTGAATTGCATTTCTTTCAGCCATTTGTCTGCTTCTTCCCCTACTACCCTACTATTGCAAATGAAAGGTCCTATTTGAGTTTTGATTTTGAATTGAGATTTCTTCTTGGTAGATACAAAATGAATCTCATCAACATTGAGAATTTTCCTAATGTATTCTCAGGAAAAATTCCTCATGGGGAGGAATTTTGGTAGCTTGTAAGGAGAAAGTTCACAACCATATATCCTTAGCTCTGTGTAATTTTGGTAAAGATACCAATCTCCTATTTTGACTTGGTCTAATAACTGCAAAAATTTCCTAATTTCTTCACTAATTCATGGTTGTAGAGTGCTACTTAGGAGAATGAGTGTTGGATGTACACACATTTCTTTGAATTGTTTGTATGAATACTATTTTTTCTCCTTCATTACTAGCATAGTACAGAAGATGAATGATTGTTGATTTCCCTCTTCATCCAACTTTTATAGGGAAAGCTTGAGGCTGCCTCCCTAAAAATATAAAAACATGTATACTAACACAAAAGAATATTTGAATACTTCCTCAGTTTGGAATTTGGAAAACTGTTCATGGATGGAATTTGCAAAGAATTAGCTGAAATTGAACAAGATGGAAGGCTTGGAATCTATGGAGAAAATAGAAATGAAACCTATAATAGCCTCATCCACCCACTAATCTGAGTAATAACCAAGGAGGTAGTAGATGACTATGTAATCTTCTTGGATCTCTCAGGGAAAATGGAGGATGGATAGGGAGGATTTTTCTTGGGTAGTGGGGCATCTTCGGTAAAGAAAAGCTCAAGGGTTTTGGCTCTTTTTGCAAAGTCCAGTTTCTGGTACAATTCCATGAGGGCTTCATGAGAGAAAGGAGTGGCATTCTCTGCAACAGGAGATTGCATCATTTGATCTATTGATTGGGCAATTATGGTAAATAGAAATTCTCTTGTTGGGGCAATAATAACTCTTTGGCTAGCTAGATAACAAGCATGACATTTTCTGACGAATTCAGGGGCACTGTGGGTGCGGGGAAAGATATAATGAGGTAAATTTGATTCCCACAGTCCAATATCATCAGACTTGTCAATGAAATTATCTTCAAGCCAACAATACATTTCAAATAGATCAAATTGAGACAAGGTTTCATGTATTTTGTAGTCCCTGTCTGCCAAAGGTATATGATGAAAATCAATGGGAGGGTGGATCAGAAGGCTTACACATTTTTCCTTGGCCTTATCTTTAGGAGGCATGATCAGGTGAGGATGATAATTCTGGTGAAATCCTAATTGTGCAGGTTTATAGGGTGCAGAGATGGAATGAGGTTCAAGATAACAAGAAATAGAGGCGCTGGCTCGAACAAAAGTTAGCAGGTGTGATACTCGGCCGGGTGAAACTATTACAGTTTGAATTGGAAAATTGGTCATGCAAAAATGCTATTGGCAGAGTGCAAAATGGTAACCTGTGAATGGGCGAAGGGAGTGGAATATATAGTTTTCTGGCTTCCTGTTGATGGTGGCACAGGTCCGTTATATTAATTGTTAAGTAATTAAATTACTTAACAGACTGATTTTGGAGGGAGTGGATGTGATTGGCGGGATCTACAGATGGATGAGGTGGCAAAGGGGGATTGGCAGAGCGTAGTGGATAGGGCAGTGGTATTGCATGGTGGAGAAACCATTTTTTAGAGGGGGGCAAGGTGGTTAATGGTTTTGGCCCGGGGGGGTTCAAAAACATGAGATGGTGACACATTACAATGGGCGTGGGTTTGAATACCGCCC
Source organism: Pinus tabuliformis (assembly GCA_031772625.1). Taxonomy (NCBI): domain Eukaryota; kingdom Viridiplantae; phylum Streptophyta; class Pinopsida; order Pinales; family Pinaceae; genus Pinus; species Pinus tabuliformis. Next base: position 337,872,749 of record CM062811.1, read on the forward strand.
ATTTTGAACCCCCCCCCCCTCCTGATTGTCTAGTTCGGATGGTGAGGGAGGGCCAAAATGTCATATAGGCCATCGGGTGTATGGGACCGGATGATGTGAGAGGTGGCAATACTTTATCGTGATGCAACAGGCGTATGGTGAGGTAGGGAAATGTATTTAATGGGATATGATTGGATCTGTGGTGGGGGAGGTGGATGAATGAAAATACAAGTGGAGGGGTGACTTTCGAGTAATGAAACTTTAGGAATAGTGGAATAATATACCAAATATTATTTGATATACCGAACTCTAGAGTAAGACTTTAATCCCTTAGCCTTTCTTCTGCACATGAAGATATATTTAAAATTCAACTTAGGATAAAATTTTCATGCTCATCCTGAAATCATCATTGTGCTTTTACCTACCCTTTCTCATTTCAATTCTTTTCTACGCTAAAATTTTTTTCTTCATGATTTGTAGGGTGCATTTAGACTAGCAGACCCAAGTCACTTTTTTAAGAAAAGCTACCATATCCTATCACTTATCTCACCATTGATTCAGATTGAACTTTTGAATCAATTTTATTTCTACCTAACTACTGATTTACCAAGATTAAACTGTTTGTTAAATCCTTATTCGCTAACCTATTCAACCGAAATTTAAATGTGTTCAATCATGATTAAACTGTATGACTTTAACACAACTTTAGTCATTTGTGGCATTCAAAAACAATTTGCACACAACCTTATTTGATAATAAACTAAAATAACTAACTTATCAGCAGTAGCATTTAGACTTGCAACACTTTCCGTATTATTTTCTATTTTTTCTTTTGTGGGGTTCTTATTTCCTTTTTTATTATTCATTTTTTTAACATACCCTCTTTTCATTTTTCTTTTTCATATATTTTTTGAAATCATTTGAATATTGAAATTATGTACAATATGAAATCACAAATGCGAAATACTCAATCACCTTGAGATCCTATAATTTATAGGACCCTAACACATCATATTTGGGAATAATTCTATGCAAATAGGAAGAATGTTTTCTATAGTGTTAGAATTAGTTGGTGAGTTTGTTTTCTTATAGTTATTGCCACCATACTTGTCCTTTGGAACTATTTCAAAATTTGTAATAGAAATCTAAGTATCTGCAATTAAATTTTTTGTTTCTCATGTTGTTCAGTAATTTGTGTAAGCACTAGCAATGTTAATGTCATTTTAGCATTCTTATCTATGAAATATGCACAAAATATTGGTCTTGTGTTATTTTCTTTGTCTAAAAAATTTCAATACATAACTGGCACATCCATATGGAAAATACTTGTTATTATATTGGTATTGATATATTCAATTTATATTTGTATAGGCTGGAACCTTTTTTTCTTAGTCATAAAAATTTGATTGAAATAAATTCTTGAAAAGAAAAGAAGATTGATATCTAACTGGCTAAACTTGGACAAAACTAGTTTTTTGATCCGTTTGTTCCCTATTTTGCTTGTTTCGTTGTCTTTGGTGCGAAATATACTTTGTAGTTGTATGATTCAGATGTATATTCCATTTTTTTTAATTATTTCTATATATTTGATATAATTCATATTTTTGGAGCAGGGAAGATGAAAACAAATATAACATATATAGTTAAAGAAAGTGATAAATTTGCTAAGAGGTGTTTTTATGTTCTATCTATCATCATTTGATTATATATTGTAATTACAAAATACACTTTTTCAATTTTTAGGAAACATATAACACATAGAGATACAAATCAAGGAGAAAAAGTACAAGGTAAAAGGTAGCTTGAAGATTTCCATGAAACATTTGTATATTTGTTTGTTTTTCAATTTAATATATGTAACAAGGAACTATAAATTAGAATTTGTTGAAACTAAAATCTATTTAGTATTTTACCTATATGCATAGAAATAAGATTCTATCTAGTAACTATGAACTTGATATTAGAATATACATTAGCAATGAATTTGCAATATCTGGTTTAGTCTTCATAACCCAATCTTACTTACTATCAATTATAATGTCCTTTCAAGCAGTGATTTCAATGCAATACTTGTGAACAGGCAAAAAATATTAGATTATGAACCAATCTCAAATAAATATATTATCAATGATGTGATGATAGACATGGATGAATAAGCCAACATGGCAATGAGAACAATTATAGAAGCAAATATCGCATGATACACAATGAAAGGAGCATAAAATAGACAAGAAATAGCAAGAAAGGTAGTTCTATCCAAGTTTAGCTAATTGGATATCAAATTTCTTTCTTTTCTAGAATTAATTTCAATTCAATGCTCATGACTAGGAAAAAAAGATCCAGTCTATGCCATTATCAATCAAAGATATCAATAACAACATAACATGAATCATTTTCCATGGCGATGTGTTGGTTACATATTGAACTTTTTTTGACAAAGAAAATAAGACAAGACTAGTACTCCATGCAGATTTTACAGATAAGAAGGAAGAAATGACTACAACGTTGTTTGTGCTAATACAATTTATCAAACAACATGAGGAAAAACTTATTGCAAATGTTGGTATTTCTATTACAAATTTCAAAATAATTCCAAAGCACAAATATGATAGTGGTGACTATGAGAAATTTTCACTAAATAGCTCTAGAATTGTAGACATATGTTGGAAATAATGATAATAATGAGAAAGGGGCGAATCAATATTAAGGCTAATTTTAACTTTTTATGCCAATTTACTTTTCTGATTCATTCTTGGCGACCATCCGTATAATGAGGGGCAATATAAAATCAACATACAAGCACACATCATGAGGATCATACACATGAGACACAAGGTTTTATGTGGAAACCCTTTCGAGAAAAAGCCACCAAAGCTTGATGTTGTTATTGATGTAAATAAGAGCATCTACTCTATTACATCAATTTGTTTTGTGAGCACCCACTTACAGGAAGTGCCAAATCCTTTTGATTGTTTTCTAGCAATGACTAGTAGGAAGCACCAACTCACTCTTTTTGTAGACACCTATCCAGCTTACCAGAAGCACCATGTGAGGCACCAACATCATGGATTTTTTTCAAGCACCAACTTGCAGCTCCAATTTTTGAAAGCCAACTTGCAGGAGGCACCAACCCCCAAGCCTTCTCAAGCACCCATTAGAGATGGAAGAACCAACTCCCTGTATGCAAGCACCAATCCACACTCAAATAGGAACTGAATGCTCTCTGTAATTTGGTAGCCACTCCTCTTGATATCAAATTTGTTCTCTCTGCTCACACTGCTCACTCTGCAGCAGCCCATTGATCTTCTCAACAATAGTCACTCATCGCAATCCACACATATCTGTTCTCTACTCTTCATCAATAGTCACTCAGCTTTCAACCTTTTTCTCTCCACAACACACACACAACTATTGACCTTCCTTCTTTGCACATGCACCTTCAAACTTTCTCACAACACAGGCACTTTTGGCCTTTCTCACACAACACAGGCGACATTAGCCTTGCTAACACAACACATACAATTTCTTCCTTTCTCACAACATAGCATAGGAAACTTCCACCTTACTCACAGAGCACACAGGAAATTTTTTCCTTACTCACAAATAACACAAGAAACTTCCGCCTTACTCACAAAGCACATAGGAAATTTTTGCCTTTACTCACAGCAGCATAGCTCTCGGGGTCTCGTACCTCTCCATAGGCATTCTCGACCTTTCTCTATAGAATTGGCTCTCTCTCAGCCTTACACAGTAGTGCACTCACTCAAAGATTTTCCACTTAGCTCACTTGCAACTATGCTACTTTCCCCCACTTTTCTCATCTGAGCTCTTGGGTTTTGTTCCTTTGTTGCCCCTGATCGATGTTGCCACTTTGTTATATGTTCACACTATGTGAGTGTACCTTGGCATGGATCTTCCATTCTGCTACTACGTCTACCTTGGTCTTTGCCACTGCATTAACCATGAGAATGGGCAATTGATAGTTTCTCCATACTGAGAATGAATTCTCAGTCTACCTACACACTCCACCAGGCACAATACTCTTTGTGTGCAACTCTCCTGTCACTGAGTCTCTCTGCGCATGGTAGACTCTGCTACATGTCCTATGGCTTTCCCCCTCTACTTTGGCATGGAATTCCTTGCTACTGTAGTGTCTCTTGTCTGTTTCTTGTCATAGTGTAAAAACAGAGATTGACCTTGCCGTCCTTCATCATCTGACTGCATGGAGCTCCATGCTGAGAAATTAATTCTCAAACGACCTGCACACTACTTCATGAGTCCCATACTTTCATTTAACTCATTGAAGACATGCATCAGAGCACAAATATGGCTTGTCTCATCTCAAGGCAGACCCAACACTCTTTCCCAAAGATCATGGTCCTAGTTTCCTTGACCCAACGATCTCTGACAGTCGCCATTAGTTCTGAGACCAACTCCTTTGTTTCTGCATTCAATCTCGCAGTTGCCGACCCATACACATTCACCTCTATGTACTGATCTATCAGAGAAATTTCACATTATTATACCATAGTGGTACAATGTTCCTGCCGGGGCCAATCTGCTTTTATGACCGCTCTGTGTGCTTGGCTCTATGGATTTACATGACAAAGAGCCTACCTAATATCGAACGCTACCTCCATCAGAAATTTTCAATAACCAATTGTTCTGAAGTTTCAATATCCTAATCCTCTTATTTCTGAGCTCCATCTTCTTAGCCCTTACAGTGGTTCTCACCATAGGACCACTACCCGTGACCTACCACTTAGCATTAATGAGCTAAGCCTTCAACTCTTGTCGGTGGACATTCTCCCTTTGTCAACTTCTCTGCACCCTTGGTTCTTTGGCCTCTCACAACCATGTGCCATCCCATTATTGAAATCCCTCTATATTGGAACTTTTCCAAACTCCAACCGTTCTAAAGTTCCGATGTCTTCAACCTCTAATTGCTAACTTCTGATATGACATCATCAACCCACATTGTGACTCCTTAGTGGTGACACGTGTTGGGAGTGGGATCCCCCAAGGGCATTTTTGGGGCTAAATGCCCATGTTTGAGTTAAATTTTGTAATAAATTGGTAAAGTCTTCACATTTTGTGGTTGCGGAGTGTGAAGGTGTTAGGTGTCATAAAGGGTAGTCTGCCCTTAGTTTTGTAAAGTAAAGTCGGTTGTAAGAGTTCTACCCACAGTTCGAGGACCATGGGATTGTATAAAAAGAGCTGAGATCTAAGTAGTTTTAAGGACATATAATGATGAATAATGTAAGAGAGTCGTAGCTCTGAAGTAAGAAGTCTAAGTCTTGGGTCGTAGCATAGGTAGAGGCTCTGCAGTTGAGTGTGTAAAGGCCTAGGGTAAAAGTTTGCAGCTGAGCGCGTGGACCCCTGCAACTGTGTGCGCAGGGTGGACAGAGTTTGTAAACACTTGAAAGATATCAATAAAGAGAAATATTCGGCAATTCTTGTGTCTTTGTTCTATTATTGCATCTTGATATGTTATGTATGAATTTCCTTTATTATGCTTATGTGATGTGTGAATGAATGCAATTACGTTGAATAATTGAACACAATTATGATTATCTATTTACATGGTGTTAAATATAATTATTTGATAAGATAAGCAAGTCACTTTGAGTAATTGGGGAATATCCATGACACTCTTCCATAGTAGCACAAAAGTACCTGAGCAACAAGCTAGGGCTGCGCAAAGGTCAATCGTACCCTTTCACAGAGGTATTGAAGATTGGAATAGAGGGCTAGCATTGCAAGCCATAGAGCAAAGCAACCTACGTGAAGGCAGGGATAGAGGGAATCAAACGACATCACAACCATCTCAGGGTGTGGAAACTTGGTTCCAACATCCCTCCATACTGCTTCAGGTGAGACTTCGGTTCACGCTTCGCGGGCTGATGCCGAAAGAGATAGTAGTGTAGGGATTTTCTTGGCTAACTAACGCTGAACCTGGGTCAGTCCCCCTCAAGCCAACAAATGTTTATGTTGCCAGGACCAGAATCTGAATAAGAGATGTGTGATGTCGTATCACTAGAATCCAAATAAGAAGGAGATTAGAGACTGGTTGGATAGAAAGTTCCACAAATTTGCAGCGCAGGAGAATAGAAACTTGCGATTGACAAAGGTACAATGGTTGGACAGATACCTGTATACAAAGATCCACGAGATCTATTTTTGCTCCTTCACAATTGAGCTATACGAGTGGATTGCGAAGCTAGCAGATAGCCAAGGAAGGTGGACACTTGACGGCCCTATTGTGTGGACCCCAGAGCTAATACAAAAATTGGAAGCATCTGGGGACTAGATCACCCACGCTGTCGATCATTGGCTCGATCATGTCATAGGAGGATTTGTGACTGAATTCGCGGTCGACACCTCAGTCAGCTACAACGAGGCGGAGAGACGATTTTTCAAAGGATCGTGAGGTAAGTATGTGAAATCTTTAAATACATGGATTAAAATGTTATTGTGCAAAAAATGGGTTATGTAGCTACCTTGATGTTCAGAACTACGCGAAGTGGAAAAAATTACAGAAATGAAGGAAAAAAGGGTCCGGAGTATATTCCATTGATTTCACCTCCGCAAGGTGACAATGAGGAGATAGTGAAGGTTTCTCCATGAAGTGATATTCAATTAATAAGACAAGGATTCCCGTGAATACCACCTCCACCCACACCAACTCCAACTTCACCCATACCACCTCCACCTCCACCACAGTTCAGTATGGAAAATACAGTGAAGCTGCCTTTGTTCAAAGGCTTATGAAATGAGGACCCAGACCAATTTTGGTTTTTTGTGAGGGTTGTATGGGAAGCTCAAGGTGTTACAGATGATCATATAAAGAAGGTGACACTGGTTAGTGCTCTGCAATATCAGGTGCTAACCTAGTGTATTAAGTACTCTAATGATAACCTGAATGCTGGAGTGGTAGACATCCAGACAACACTGAATAGAGAGTTCAATAGGCCTAAGTCTGAGGCATAGTCGATTGTGGGATTCAAGGAAATTGTGATGCAACCAGGCGAGACACCTTGGGAACTTGATCAGAGGTTGAAGTGTACAATCCATAAAGCCAACATGAATTTGACAGATGGACAACATCGTGAGTGGTTTGTGGCTTCTCTACTTTCACACTTAAGGGGTGCGTTGTCACAACAAAATATAACAACTTAGGAGGAGGCCTTGGAGATTGCCATGAGACCACATGAAACTCCGATGCAAGATCCAAATCTAGGAGTTCAGCAAATGCATGCACAACTAAAGAACCTATGCCTTGAGATTGAAAGTCTGAAGCAGGACAGGACAGTTTGATGAGAGGTGCACGAGGAGGTATGGTGCTTGAAATGCCAGAGTCTGGGTCATGACAAAGACAATTGCCCGATCTTTGCAAACTATATTACAGGAGGAAGACCGATGCCTTTAAAGCTAGAAGTTCAAGAAGGACCAAGCACGGGGCCTGCATTATGGTGTGCTATCTGTCAATTAGCAGGAAAACATGTCGCAAATAACTTCATTTTCTACAGAAGTTTGTACAGGCACCGCAACAACTGTTCTACAATTTTTGTAGGTCGGTAGGGCATGATGAGCATAACTGCAGGAGTTATGAATTGATGATGGATAGAAATCCTACCTATAGGGTTCAATTCGAAACACGCCATCATAACCAGAGCACAGGGATGGAGCAGACAGGATTCCAAGGGCGTGGAAGTGGCTGAGACGGAGGAGGACTTGGTAGAGGTTGGGGACAGTTGATTTTCTACAATTACGGAGGACCAGGACATTATACCTACGATTGCACTAACCCAACACATCCGTCGTGCAAGTATTGCACGTTGTTTGATCATGAAATGGAAGACTGTCCTACGATGATAGCTAGGAGACGTGACAAAGGGGTGCTACCACCTCTGCCAACTCAAAACCTGCAAATGATGAGGTTTGAGCCGCACGAAGAGGATCCCAATGTAAATATAGTGCTCAGAAGTGGAATTGTGATAGGAGATGATAAGGGGAAATAGCTAGAAGATGGTACATGGGTTCATAAAGCTCCAGCAAAGGAAACTAAGTTTGATTTGGAGCACGCACATGAAAAATTCATGGAAGTGAAGAAGAGCTTCGTTGAGATCTCCACCTCAGGAAGCAAGGATAAGCTTGATCAGGAGCTGGAACCCTCTATGGTTACAACTTTTCTGGAAACTTGTATGAAGTTACTAGCGATAGCAGGGTTGTGAAGGGGCTACAGGAGCTAATAAATAGATGCGCCAGAAACACTCTGACTGAGCTGCACATAGTGCGAAAGATAGGTAAGCATAAAACAAGGATGGGACGGGAGATGAGACTGACCGCGTAGATAGGGGAGTATGAAATGGATCAAGTTATCTTGGACCTGGGGTCAGATGCTAATTTCCCACCGAAACAGACTTGGGAACGGATGGGGAGACCTACACTGCAATGGTCTCTGATTCAGCTAACGATGGAAAATTAGCAAAAGATCATCCCCATGGGGCGGCTGCAGGGGGTGACTGTGGATATTGAAGGTGTGAGCTCACTGGCTAATTTTGAAGTAATAGAGATAGTGGATGAAAAAAATCCTTATCTTGTGCTCCTGGGAATTTACTGGGCTACTGATATGAATGGGGTAATTAGTCTGAAGAAGCGAAATATGATCTTTGAGAAGAAATCGTTGTGTGTAATAGTACCCCTCGATCCTGCTAAAGGATCACGCTACACTGAACCAATCTGCTATTATGAGAGTGATGATGATCTAGACTGTACCTATAAGATAACAACGCGAGACCAAGATTGGGTGAATCCAACAACGGATGGATGAATTACATGGGTTCATGAGAGTTCTTGGACCTTGGACTCTAATGAAGAATTAGAGCACAGGCAGAACCAGTTACATGAAGTAACTACGCAGAGCTGTAACATGATGACCATGTCGCTACGCTGTGTGTCATTAGAGGTAAGAAATATACCTACTTATGATGGCCTGAATGAGGTAGATATCTTTTTGGATGCATTTGAAAGAGAGGTACTAGAAAAGTAGCGCTTCCAAGCATTGGACTAGGCATTGTGCACTACACTCGCAAGGTGGTGGGGTACGCATAAGGGAAGCTTTGATGATTGGCGTGAATGTAGGAGAATGATGAGAACTCACTTCAGGAAGCTAAAGATGTGAATGATAGACAAGTATGATGGGTAGGATGATCCACGTGCATTGGGCCAAATGGGCCCAGGCTTATGGAGAAAATCCCCCACCTGAATGGGTGCACTTGTTCTGTCATACCCTAGATGTTGTCCTGATGAATCGGTACGTAGAAACAGAGCTCTGCCATGGGACAGGTGAATGGGATATCCTGCGTGAAGGGTTCATGATGAAATTCAGTTTTGAGGACAGGTTTGACAGTATTGATGAAGCGCTACAAGAAGTGAAAGAAGTAATATTTAAGATACTGCAGGATCCTTTAGAGTTGATTCAGCCTAAATGGGCTACTCAGCTGAGTTGCGTGCTAGAATGTTATAATATAACTGCTGAAGAAGAGGATGAGGATCCATGAAAGATTAACATTCTGGAAACAAAAGGTCATTACGAGGTTAAAGGACCACAGATTGAGAACCCTGATATAATCGTGCCATTGAAAATGAAACAAGTAAACATTGGTACGAAGGCAGAACCAAAATTCACGAAGATTGGAGACTACTAGGACGATGCAATGGTGGATAAGGCCATTGAATTTCTTTGCAAATATCAGGATTTATTCCCTACTAAGTTTACAAATATGAAGGGGATAATCGGGGACCTAGGTATGATGAATATTACATTGAAACCCGACGCGAAGCTGGTTAAGAAAATACCTTACCATCTCAATCCAAAATATAAGGAGAAGGTCCGCTTAGAGCTAGACAAGATGCTTGCAGTAGGTATCATTGAGGTTGTGGAAGAATCTGACTTGGTAAGCCCAATGGTGGTACAGGAGAAAAAGCAAAAGGATGAAATAAGGATATGCGTGGATCTCAGAAAGCTGAATGATGCTTGTGTACATGATCCTTTCCTGACTCCATTCACTGATGAAGTGTTGGAAAATGTAGGTGGCCAGGAAGCATATTCCTTCATTGATGGGTTCTCAGGACACCAATAGATCAAAATCACGTCGGAGGACAGGAGCAAGACAACCTTCGTGACTGAGTGGGGTTGTTTCTAGTACATTGTAATGTTGTTTGGATTGAAGAATGCGCCTGTAATATTCTCGCGCATAGTTGTGGTTGTGTTCAAGGAATTTATTCATAAGTTCCTAGAAGTATATTTTGATGATTGGACTGTGTTTGGGCTGGTTAAATGCCATGTAGCAAGCTTGCACTTGATGCTGGATACCTGTCGAAGATACCAGATCGTGCTCAATCTTAAGAAGTGTCTGTTTTGTGTTCCTTTTGGGAACCTGTTGGGGCATGTGGGTTGCAGACATGGACTGATGGTAGACCTCGCGAAGATCGCAGTGATACTAAACTTGGAAGCATGAGGAGTGTGAAAGAGTTGTGCACTACCTTAGGACATACGAGATATTATAGAAAGTTTATCAAAGGCTATGCCCAGATCACCACGCAAATGGAATTTTTTTTGAAGAAGGATGTCACATTCTGTTGGAATGATGACTGTAAGAAGAGCTTGGATGTATTGAAAGAAAAGATGGTCACCGCACTGATTCTAGTCTTCCCGGGTTGGAAGAAGGAGTTTCATGTACATGTCGACGTGTCATGTATAACACTGGGAGTAGTATTGACATAGGCTGGCAGAGAAGGCTTGGACCATCCTATCGCATTCGTGATCTGAATATTATCCGAAATGGAAAAGAACTACTCCACCAACAAGTGCAAAGGGCTAGCTATGGTGTATGCACTCCAAAAGTATAGACACTACTTTCTCGGAGGCCATTTTAAGATGTATACAGATCACTCTGCGCTGAAGTACCTGGTCAATAAGCCTGTGTTAGGGGGGAGAATCTACAGGTGGCTCTTATTGTTCCAGGAGTATGATTTTGAAGTTGTTGTGAAGCCTAGACGTTTGAACGCGGGACCAGATCATCTATCGCGCATCGAAATAGGGGAGGAACCCACTAACTTGGAAGAAGGATTTTCTGACACAACTATTTGCAGTGCACGTCGCAGAAGGTCATTTCAAGGATATAATACACTTCCTAATGATAGGAACTACACTGGAAGGATACACTATCCAACAAAAGAAGGAACTGGTGGTGCGCGTGGTAGATTTCTCTGTCATTACTGGGCATTTGTACAAGATGGGGACTGATGAGATATTGCAATGGTATGCACCTAAGATCAAAAGAAGTAGCATCCTCGCATACAATCATGGGGGTGCCACGGGAGGACATTATGCAGGAAGAGAAACTGTGAAAAAGATTCTATGCGCAGGGTTGTGGTGGCCAACCCTTCATCAGGACTCAAAAGCATATTGCAAGGCGTGCGTTGTACGTCAAAGAACTAGCAGGCCATCGCAGAGGGATGAGATGCCTTTGAATCCATAGATGACATTGCAACCCTTTGAAAAGTGGGCGATGGATTTTGAGGGATCCATTCAGCCCCAAGGAAAAATAGGAGCAAGGTACATTATCATCGTGACGAAATATTTGACTCGTTGGGTGAAGGCACAACCTGTGAAAGATTGCATAGGCGTTATTGCTGCAAATTTCTTCTTTGAGCACATACTGACATGATTTGGCTGTCCAAAGATCTTGATGAGTGATTGTGGTACGCACTTCGTAAATGAGACAATTAGCGCGCTAATGGAGGAATTTCAGGTATATTACCAGAAGAGCAGGCCTTATCCCCCGCAGGCTAACAGGATGGTGGAAGTATTCAACAAAGTTCTTGAAAACATGCTAACCAAGTTTTGTAATGCTCAGCGAAGCGATTGGGACCTACGCATAGCTACAATACCGTGGGCTTATCGAACGACATGCAAGAAGTTGACTAGACAAACCCCTTTTAGGCTTGTATATGGTGTTGAAGCGGTGATGCCCATGGAATATATTGTGCCTAGCCTACGCATAGTAGTGCTCATAGGTATGACAGATCACGGAGCCCTAGAGGAAAGGCTCGCACAAGTGGATGAACTAGATGAAGAGAGGTTTTTAGCTGGATTTCACCAAAAGGTCCAAAAGCAATGCAAAAAGGAATGGCATGATTAACACATCAAGCTATGCACATTTAAGGTAAATGACTTGGTTTTTTATATGATAGTAAGTTTGATAAATTTCTAGGGAAGTTCAGGATGCACTGGTTAGGGCCTTATGTCATTAAGGAAATTAATGATGGAGGAGCATGGTCAAGTTAAATGGAGAACCCTTCCCAGGAAAGGTGAATGGCAGTCGCTTCAGGCCATACACCAGTGGTCCGTCCATGTGACTAAATGAAGGTAGCATAGTCTTAGCACTCCAGGCAGCTGAAAGGAGGCTCGGGACTATAAAATACACTGCCTGGGCTGGGGAGCTGTGTGTTTGGAAGATGGTGTGAAGCAAGGAAGTGTCACTCGGTTCGCGACAACGTGGAGGGAGCTATGCTACTTAGGGAGAAATCACGCAGGTTGGATTGAAAGTAACCGTTATAGCCACTGTTCATGAAAAGAGGACAAAAGTGAGGCCAAATGGAGTGGGCGGCCGACATTTAAGACAAAATGTATGGTTTAGATCCTTGAAAATCTACCGCCAATCTAGCATTAATTAACTGATTTTGGGGGGAATGGTCGATTTGAATACAAAATGCCCTGTAAATTACAAATGGTTGTTTAACAAGAAACACTTGGTTTTCTAACAAGAAACACTTGGTTTTCTAACAAGAAACATTTTTAGTATTCAGTTGTTGAGTTCTCATACACCTATGGAGCCAGAGTTCTTCGAGGCTTTCAAACAGATTCCTGCATTTGCGAACTTGCCTGAGACGTTGCGAGCACTGATAAAAAGTGTTATGGCAGCACCCCCAGAAGTTATCAATACAAAGCAAGTAGTAGAAGAGCTATCACAGGAAATGGACATAGAGGTAGAAGTAGCTGCTCCGAAAGTGGCTGAAGTATTGGCAGAGGTACCTAAATCACCGAGAACACTGAGATCAAAGCCAACCCGAACTAAGGAGACTGTGAAGGAAAATAAGGGCAAGCAACCTAACATATCGGTGCGTGCATTGCCAAGAAGAAACCTACCAAAGCCCACTACACAGGAGAAGGGCAAGGCCATAAACCTAGAGCCAGAGGAGGAGGACATTGAAGACATCCCGATAGACGATGAGGATGTGGGAGCTGAAGTAGAGGAGGTTGAAGCCTAGGGTGCGGACCCTATTACGCATTTGTTAGAGTATGTCCCTCTATGCAAGCCTAAGTCCAAGGTCCCAAAGGACATTGATCAGAGTAAGACTCCCCTGCAAATCCCTCTGCTATCGGACAAAATTGTTTTCGATGGTTCGCATTTGGCATGGGTGCCAATACTGAAGCTTGAAGATTGGGACTTGGTAGACCATGAAAAGTTCCCACACTTGGTGACTGAGCAGCTGATGCATCGCATCATAGACACGAATATGGGGATGACTGCAGTGGAGCCGTGGAAGTGGCTCAGGGGAGTAGAGAAGGCAGGGTTTCTCAACCTGCTCTAAGTGTCGCACTATAACTACACCCCAGTGATAGTTTTGGTCATCAAGCAGCTGTTGTGCTTGGTGCATGATTGGTGTCTATTGCTGGAGGAGCTGATACCCATCACAATATATTAATTCACCGAATAATGTGCCTGCCATATACAGGTGAGAATCTAGCAATGATTTTCGGTAGCAAGGGTGGTGAGCAGGCTCTCACAGAGTCAATGAAGGAGAAATTTAAGTTGGTGAAGAAGCTGCGCGGGTACACTATCTCCATCATCTGCAACCTCGTTGTGAACGTAGCAACACAGATCATTGTAGGGAAGGTGATGTGGAAGTGTCGCGCCAATGAGGGGTTGACACTTGTCGTCGAGCTCGCACAACAGTGCGCCAAAGGGAGTCCAGTTTAACTGGTCGGACTACCTTCGCTGGGAGTTCCTAGAGAACTGTCACGAAGCACAAGAGCTTAGCAAGATGTTCCACTACACGTGGCTCTTGCTGTCGATTGTGCTGGTAGCGTGGGAGCTACCAGAGGATAGGAAATTCCCTTCGGTCGTGTCAGACCTCCCCGAAGCAGCGAAGTATGCTTCATTGTGGGAAACCAAGGACACACAACGAGTTTGTGACAACAAGATCTTCTGGATCTTGATGGAAATGAATATTAGGATGGCCATCAATCGCAAGCCATGATTGTCACCCACAGTGTACGCTAACCTGTAGAGCTATGCCAAGTTCAAAGCTAATTTCCATCGAGTCTCCATCAGGGTGTGGAAGGACCCTGCACAAAAGTGGTATGACTTGCCATATCTAGCCACAAATGATGCCATTGATGCGGTGCTTGATCAATGGTCGGTGGAGTGGCGCACTACCACAGACTTGGCAGTGGGTGGAAGCAAGTCTGTTGCATAGAAGAAGAAGGAGGAGGCCAAGCTGAAGATGGCATAGCTGGTCGAGAAGAGGAAAAAGGAGGCCACTGAAAAGGCCCAGGTAGAGCAGGTAGGAAAGGAGGCAGGAAAACAGATAGGTGGCACAAAGTGGGGCTCTGACAAAGGCACGTGGTTGCCTTCACCTGAGTCCAAAGGGGAAGACACAGAGCAACATGGCGTAGACCCTCAGGAGATGTCCGCCAATTTCCATCAAGTCTCCTTTAGGGTGTGGAAGGACCCTGCGCAGAAGTGGTATGACTTGTCGTATCTAGCCATAGATGATGCCATTGATACGATGCTTGATCAATGGCCAGTGGAGTGGCGCACTACCATAGACTTAGTGGTGGGTGGAAGCAAGTCCGTTGCACAGAAGAAGAAGGAGGAGGCCAAGCTGAAGATGGCATAGCTAGTCGAGAAGAGGAAAAATGAGGCCACTGAAAAGGCCCAGATAGAGCAGGTAGGAAAGGAGGTAGGAAAATAGATAGGTGGCATAGAGCGGGGCTCTGACAAAGGCACGTGGTCGCCTTCACCTGAGACCGAAGAGGAAGACACAGAGCAGCATGGCATGGACCCTCAGGAGACGTCCGCCCACATTAATCACTTGAGAGAGCTAGAAAAGGGAGGGTCCAGAAAGAAATCCAAGGCGACCAAGACCTTGCTAGACCCTATCACATTAATGGAGGGTGACTTACATGATATCAGTGACACAATCAGAGATGTCATGGCGGAGGCCCTACAACAATTTGAAAAACAACAACAGATCATCCTAGGGGCCATCTAGACCAGGTTATAGGAGTTGTAGACCCATGCATCGTAGGCTGGTACGGTTTCTACCAACTTAGCTATCAGTACTTCAGAGGCTACCAATATGCTGCGCATGAAGACTTCTAGTGCGATAGTGTTGCCAGATGGAGCACTGAACATAGAAGATGAGGTTGACAAGCCAACTATTAGCTCCTTGAAGGGAGTTGGGTTAAACCTGGTAGCACTTCCATGCGAAGCACTCCACCTCTTGCAGGATGGAGTAATTGTAGAATTGAGGGCCTGAGAGCACCGCACCCTTCCGGTGATCAATGAATAGTGTATCAACAATGAACATATGGCCCTACAAAGAAATGTTGCCATTGCTACTGAGACCAAGGCAATCAACCAGAGCAAGAAGATTATGTAGGTCATTGAGGAGGCATGTAGAATGGTCCCAGAGTTGGCCATTCCAGAGGAGGAGCCATTCGAGGTCCACATCCACAAATTGGCCACAGGGGTGTGCGACACTCGAACTGAGATGGCGTAGGTTCAATTGGAGTTGAACCCGCAGATTACAGAGCTATAGTTGAGGGCCCAACCTTCAACACTGCTAGAGGTAAAGAAACAGTAGGTGACCACTATCACAGAGATAGTAGCGGCAGTGGAAAGTGCAGTAGCAGACTGCATGTAGTTGTTCGATCAATCATTTGAGGTCCTGGCAAGCTTGTAGGAGGACCCAAATATACAGAGGCTAGAGATGGAAGTGCGCAAGCTACAACAATGCTACGATGAAGTTAAGGGCACATCACGAACCATCGCGCTGATTCAGAGGCTAGCCAAGCTATAGGAGGCCAAGCAGCTGAAGGAGCAGGTGGACACAGTGCTGCGCAAGGAAGCAGTGTTGAAGGAACGAATAATGCCCTGGATGGAGGAAGCTTACGTATTCATAGGAAATATTGAAGGCAAGCTTGCGACTCTGCAAGCAATGCAACAAAAGCTTCATGCTGACAGTGCAGGAGCAATGACCGAGAAGATAGTGGAAGATGGGAAGCAGGTGGCAAATCAGTGCACAGCCGAGGTTGTGGTCATACGATTCGAGCTGGACGGGTTTCGTGCAAAGATCTTCATGCCTACTAAGTGACTCAAGGGCGAGTCATGATGTTTTTGTTGGGGGCCTATTGGGAGCGGGATCCCCCAAGGGTAGTTTTGGTGCTAAAAGCCCATGTTTGAGTTAAAATTTGTAATAAAATGGTAAATTCTCCGCATTTTGTGTACGTGGAGCGTGAAGGTGTTAGGTGTCATAAAGGGTAGTCCACCCTTAGTTTTGTAAAGTAAAGTTGTCTATAAGAATTCTACCCATGGTCCACGGACCATGGGATTTTATAAAAAGAGATAAGATCTAAGTAGTTTTAAGGACATAGAATGATGAATAATGTAAGAGAGTCGTAGCTCTAAAGTAAGAATTCTAAGTCTTGGGTCGTAGCATAGGTAGAGGCTCTACAGCTGAGTGTGCAAGGCCTAGGGTAGAAGTAGCTGAGTGCGCAGACCCTTGCAATTGTGTGCGTAGGGTGGATAGAGTTTGTAAACACTTGAAAGATATCAACAAAGAGAAATATTCGGCAATTCCTGTGTCTTTGTTCTGTTATTGCATCTTGATATGTTATGTATGAATTTCCTTTATTATTCTTATGTGATGCATGAATGAATGTAATAACATTGAATAATTGAATGAAATTACGATTATCCGTTTACGTGGTGTTAACTATAATTATTTGATAAGATAAGCAAGTCACTAAGAGTAATTAGGGAATCTACATGGCACGCTGCCATAGCAGCGTGAAAGTATCTGAGCAATAGGCTAGGGCTTCATGAAGGTCGATCGTACCCTTTCGTGGAGGTATTGAAGGTTGGAATAGAGGGCTAGTCTTGCAAGCCTTAGAGTGCGTCAACCTGTGCGAAGGTAGGGATAAAGGGAATCAGAGGACATCACAACCATCTCAAGGTGTGGAAACTTGGTTCCAGCATCCCCCCATTCTACTTTAGGTGAGACTTCAGCCCACGCTCTGCAGGCTAATGCCAAAAGGGCCAGTATTGTAGGAATTTGTTTGGATAATTAACGTTGAACCTGGGTCAGGCCCTCTCAAGCCAACAACACGTGTCACCCAGTTCTAGCCCATTAGCCTACACAATATGGTTGAATATGCCTACCACGTGTCATACCATACTACCATGTCTTGTTGATGTTAGCTTCCATTGTACCTTATCATCGCTAATCAGATGTTGCCATGTGTCCTTATCGAAGCCAATCACATGCGTCCATGTGTCCTATTAGAGGAGAGAGAGGAGGACCCATCAACCTTGGTTTTGCACTGGAATACTTTGTTAATTCTCTTTTGGCATTCCTCAGTTCTCTTAAAGTCTTATCAATGCTTATCGATATCACAATATTTTAAAGGTTCCTCACTTGACAAAGATCTGACCTTGTGATCTCTGATATGGCAATGTTTGATATGCCGATGTTCCGATACGCTGATCTCCGGGATTTCAATATCCTCCAACCTTCAATACAACCTGCTTCGATGTATCGCACCTCTGATATTTTAATATTACAAATATTTTGACCTCCAACATTCCAATGCACTGATACATTGATCTCTAGGGTTCTGATCTCCTGACATGTCGATATGCTGAGCTCCGATCGCCAATGTACCAATATGATGACCTCCAATCTTCCTATGCATCGATATGCTAGACCTACGACATTTCGATCTCTGGTATGCTTATTTCCTAGATGTGTCGATCTTTGATATCCTAGACCTCCAATATTCCAGCCTTCTTAGGACTTCAAGTACCTGATCATTGGCAAGCCATAACTTTTGATCCAGGAGTCCATTTTTGGACTTCTACATATCGTTTCAAAGATCTTCTAGAGAAATTTCCAATGGATAGGGTCCAGTGTAGGTTTTGAGCCCATTTACTACCTCTAATATGGTTCCAAACTATCTGCCATTATTGTTCTCCTTGAATCTCTGGAAAGCTGAACTCATAACCACTAAGGTGATCCTTTGCATGAAGCCTACAACTACCATGAGATTCCTCCTGGGCCATCACTGCCAACATCTGTTATGACAAACATCCAAGCTAGTCTTGTTGACATCAATGCCAACACTCCCGTCAATAGTTAGGCAATGCTCTTGCCAACGATTAGTAAATGCCAACTTCCCAACACATCTCCCCAGCATGATTGTTGACATCAATGCCAACACACTTGCAGATGTCCTCACTATGCCATTGGCCATCCAAACAATTCCAGCTGCCCAACAATCTCCCCCTTTGGCATTGATGGAAACACTACATCCTTCTCTTCATGTGATGGAATAACCTCATGCTTCTTCCACACATCTCCTTGCATGAGACACCAATGGCTTGCTTTCTTCTACATAGGCCATCAAAACTTGTCCACAACTTCTCTCCCCCTTTGACATCAATGGAAAGGGGCTACAAATTGCCTTACTCTCCCCATGTAATCACTTGGCTTTGAAGACCATAGTCTAATTGTTGAGATGTGCATTCTACTTCGTAGACATCTCTACCAAGACTGTCACTGTTGCTACTCCATAAACTGGGAATATTTGATATGCTCCCCTTGAACATATACTGCCTTTGATTCAAATGCCTCCAGTTTTGGACACCTTATGGATGTTGGCTGAGCACTCTCTCCAATAATGCATATTTTGTATAAAAAAGATTGATACTCATTAAACTGCTCATGGTATTGATGATGCTACAAATACCAATTAATGATGATGCATTATAGATCATATTTCTTTGTTGTTGCTACTGCTTCTGAGGCTGTGCTCCACTTCTCCCCTTGAGATCATACTCATACAATATGGACCGTTTTTCAAATAATACCAATTTCTCCAAAGGAAATGATACAAATGGAACAATGTACAAAGAAAACTATAATATTTATATTCTTAAAAAGAAATGTCCATTTGCACACAAGGTTACTCAACATGAGCGCAACACAACCAATTGGCATAGCGATACCAATTGAGGGTTAAGGGACATGGAAAGCTTGCACCAATTGTGTTTCATGAACATAATATTTCTATGCATAAAAAAATTACAACTGAACTGAAATAAGGTTGTTTCACCATAGATGCAAACCTTTCATTTGCTGTGCAATCTCCATTTTTGAGGCTACCCATTGTTGCCTGACACTGCTTATCAAAGAAACTACCCCTGAGCCAATGCTCTTTGATCTCCTACAACAGCTTTCTTGCCTCTACTTGGGGACTAATCCTATGGACCTGACCTGACTATGAGCTTCCTATCATTCCGCTCTTCCACTGCAACCCATCTTCTTCCCACAAGATAAGATATTGCTGTGTTCTCCTCATGTTGGCTGCACTCCACCTTCATCAATCATATGCACCTTTCTGTTCATTCTTCTTGGCTTCTTACATATGACTTATTCAGCCTCGCTTGAGGCCTTTCTCTTCCTTTATAGAAGAGAAACAAAGGATGTAATCCCCCAGAGCATATCATCCCTTTCTTCCTCCATACCTTCAATGGTAGAGTCCTGACAGAAGAATTTCTCTCCAACTTCTTCTTTACCCATGTGTGGGTCTTCTCTTGACTGCGCAAAACTAGAGGAATTTCTCTTTCACCTCGTCTTTCTTTAGCTTTCCCTTTTGATATTGAGCATTAAAGACAAACTTGCATTCATTTTCTCTTTTCTTCCTTTTTGTCTTCAAATCCTGAGTTGCTACATTTGCATGCATATGCTGAAGAGCATGATTTTTCTTCTCATTTATGTAGCTAGCTCTCTTGTGCCCAACTTTTCCACAATTGTAGCATTTGATTTGGACTAAGAATGGGGCAAAGGAGTTACTCTTTTTGACAACATTCTTGCCAAAAATCCTATTGTGGCCAACATGCCTTCTTCTAGCCTTTTTATGCATTCTTAGGTTTCTTCTACCCAACACATTTTGTTTCCTTGCATGCAATATATAGTCTATGGATTTATGTCCAAAATTATTGCAAGAAAAACAATATCGATGAAAATTATTTTGATGACAAATGATACCTTTTATTTGTAAGCTTTCTCCTTGAGTATGAACAAACCTCTGTTGGTTGTTCATGTTCCTTATATGAAAACTTGCATTGCTATCATGCACTCTTTTTGTAGCTATCTTGACCTCTTCTGCTACACTACCAGCTACTTCTTCTTAGCCTTATGTTGCATTACTAGTTGACGCTTCTTATCCTTCTGCTGATGCCTTTTCTTCTCTCGTTGTTGTTTCTTTCCATGTTGTTGATGCTTTCCAAAAACATTTCTTTCTTTGCTATTGTTGGAATCTTGAACTCCCTTTACATGGTAATTTGACCCTTCAACATTCACAATCTTGGAGCTTGGGTTTTCCTTGAAACCCACACCAGTCTTGATGAGAGGGGATATTTTCTTGCCAAGCATCTCATCCAAGGGTTTCTTTCTCCCTTCAAGCTTATGATATTGAGACATCTCTATTTTTGACTTTTCTAAGTCATGTCTTAATGAGACTACCTCAATTTGTAGTCTCCCACAGTAAGCTTCCTTTTCACTCAATAGATTGGTTAACATCATAGTCAGTCTACTAGCCTCTTCTTGTTGAGCATTTCGTTCAACTATTGTTTTACTCAACTTCTCATTCTCAAGCTCATAGTTTTTAAATCTCTCCTCTTGCTTGATATTTACCTCTGATAGGTCCTTGACCTCCTTTAGAGCAGAGGTCAACCTATTTCTAGAAAATATCCTTTCATCTAAATTTGTTTCTTCACTACTAGAGGTGATATCTTCTGAGAAGCATCGTCTCTCTTCTGAGACTTCTTCCTCATAAACAAGAGTGTGATTAGCAACAACTTCTCCACATTCTAGTTCGTTGCTAGAGAAGCATGGCTCTTTAGCCTCTTCTTGAGCCAAATGGATATCTACACCATACATACATTGCAGTATGTCCAACACTTCCTTTGCTAACTCACAATGCCTCACTTTATCAACATCTGACTTAGATAGCCCCTTCATGATAATATTTTTGGCTTCTTCATTATGCTCACTCTTTTCTCCATTCAATACAAAGAGCCACATATCAACATCTAAGGCCATTAAATAAGTTACCATTCTAACCTTCCAAAATTCGTACCAAAGCTCATGGCCTCATCTATATAAAAATGGAACTCCTTCTGCTGTTAGCCAAGGTTGATTAGCCATTGTTTCCCTTTGATCTACCTTCTAGTGATTAAGCTGTTCCAAAAGGAACATGGCTCTGATACCAATTGTTGGAAACAATGATAATATTGAGAGGGGGGTGAATTAGTATTAAGGCTAATTTTAACTTTTTATGCCAATTTACTTTTCTAATTCATACTTGGAAACCATCCATATAATGAGAAGCAATATAAAATAAACATACAAGCACACACCATGAGCATCATACACATGAGACACAAGGTTTTACATGGAAACCCTTTTGGGAAAAAACCACCAAAGCTTGTTGTTATTATTGATTTAAATAAAATCACCTACTCTATTACATCAATCTATTTTATGATCACCCACTCATAGAAAGCATCAACTCCCTTTGATTGTTTGCTAGCACTGACTAGTAGGAATCACCAATTCCCTCTTTTTGTAGACACCTGTATAGCTTACCAGAAGCACCATGTGAGGCACCAACCTCATGGATTTTTTGTAAGCACCAACTTGCATCTCCTTGGATTTTTGCAAGCCAACTTGTAGGAGGAACTAACCCCCAAGCCTTCTCAAGCATCCACTAGAGATGGAAGCGCCAAATTACTGTATGTAGGAACCAACCCACACTCAAATAGGAACTAAATTTTCTCTGTAGTTTTGTATCCACTATGCTTAATAACAACTTTCTTCTCTCTGTTCACACTGCTCACTCTACATCAAACCAATTATGTACACAACAACATTCACGCATCGTAGTCCACGTAAATATATTCTCTGCTTTTCATCAATAATCACTCAACTCTCGACCTTTTTCTCTCCATAGCACACACACAACTCTCAGACTTCTTTCTCCATATAGGAACGTTAGCACAATCACTTTCAACCTTTCTCACACAGCACAAGCGACTTCGGCCTTGCTCACACAACATAGAAAAATTCAGCCTTACTCAAAGCAGCGCACAAGCAACTTCCGCCTTACTCACAAAGCGCACATGCAACTTTGGCCTTACTCACAAAGCAGACATGAAACTTCTGCCTTAGTCATAGAGCACACATGAAACTTCCACCTTTACTCACAACAAGACATCTCTTGAGGTCTCTTACCTCTGCATTGGAATTCTCAGCCTTTCTTTGTAGAACTGGCTCTCTCTCAACCTTACACAGTAGTGCACTCACTCAGAGATTTTCCACTTAGCTCACTTGCAACTATGATGCTTTCCCCCACTTTGCTCATCTAAGATCCTGGGATTTTTTCCTCTGCTTCCCCCCGATCGATGTTTCCACGCTATCCTGCATTCACACTGTGCGAGTGTACCTCGGCATGGATCTTCCATTTTTCTACTGCGTCTGTGTTGGTCTCTACCACTGCATTAACCATGAGAATGGGAAATTAATAGTTTCTTCATATTGAGAATGAATTCTCAGTCCACCTGCACACTCCACCAGGCACAATCCTCTCTGTGTGCAATTCTCCTGTCATTGAGGCTCTCTGTGCAAGGTAGACTCTGCTACTTTTCCTCTGGCTTACCCCTATACTTAGGCATGGCCTTCCTTGTTGCTGTAGCATCTCCTATCTGTTTCTTTTCGTAGTTCAGAAACAAAGATCAACCTTGTAGTCCTTCATCATTTAACTGCATGGAGCTCCATGCTGAGAAATTAATTCTCAAATGACCTGCAAATTTCTTCATGAGTCCCATATTTTCATTTAACTCACTAAAGAAATGCATTAGAGCATAGAGATGGCTTGTCTCACCTCAAGGCAGACCCAACACTCTTTCCTGAAGATCGTGGTACTTGCTGACTTGACCCAGTGATCTTTGACAATCACCATTACTTTTGAGACCAACTCCTATGTTTCCACATTTAATCTCATATCTTCCAACCCATATTCCTTTACCTATTTGTACTGATCTATTAGAGAAATTTCACATTGTTACACCATAGTGGTACAATATTCTTGTTGGGACCAATCTTCCTTTGCTACCACTCTATATGCTTGGCCCTATGGATTTACATGACAAAGATCCTACCCAATATCTAAAGCTCCCTCCATCATAACTTTTCAATAACCAACTATTCTGAAGTTTTAGTATCCTAATCCTGCCATTTGCAAGCTCCATATGCTTAGCCCTTACCATGCTTCTCGCCATAGGACCACTTCCTGTGACCTTCCGCTTAGCATTAAGGTGTTAAACCTTCAATTCCTATGGGTGGCCACTGCCTGTGACCTTCTCTGCGCCCTTTTTTCTTTGACCTCTCACGACCATCTTCCAGCCCATTATCGAAATCCCTTTATATAAAAAATTTTCCAAACTCCAACTATTCTAAAGTTCTGATGTCTTCAACCTTTGATTGTCGATTTCTGATATGATGTCATCACCCCACGTGGCAACTCCTTAGTGGTGACATGTGTTACCTAGTTTTGGCCCATTAGCCCACCTAATAAGGTTGAAAATACTTGCCACGTGTCCTGTTGTAATTCCACGTCATGCTAATGTTAGCTGCCACTATACCTTATCAAAGCTAATCAGATGCTGCCATGTGTCCTTATCGGATCCAATCACATGCGTCCATGTGTTGTGCTAGAGGATTGAGAGGAGGACTTATCAACCTTGGTTTTGCACCGAAATCCTTTATTATTTCTCTTTTGGCATTCCTCGGCACTCTTAAAGGCTTATCAACCCTTATTGATATCGTAATATGTTAAAGGTTCATCACTTGACAAAGTTCTGATATTGCTATCTTTGATATACCAATGTTCTGATATACTGATCTTTGGGATTTTGATATCCTCCAACCTCTGATACAACATGCTCTGATGTATCACACCTCCGATATTCTGATATCATCGATATTTCGACCTCTGACATTCCAATGCATCGATACGTTGATCTCTGGGGTTCCTCATATCATTGGAAAGCACTTCCAGAGAAATTTCCAATGGAGAGGGTCCAATGTAGGTTTTGAGACCACATGCTACCTCTAAATGGATCCAAACTCTATGCCATTATTCTGTTCCTTGAATCTCCTGAAAGATGAACTCACAACCACCAAGGTGATCCTTTACATGAAGCCTGCAACTACCATGAGATTCCTCCTAGGCCATCACTACCAACATATTTTGAGATAAGCATCCAAGCTAGTCTGGTTGAAATAAATTCCAACACTCCTGCCAACAGTTAGGTGATGCCAACTGCCCAACACATCTCCCCAGCATGACTACTAACATCAATTCCAACACACTTGCAGATGCCTTCACTAGGCCGCTAGCCATCCAGACAATGCCGACTGTCCAACAAAGTATTTTTCTTGTGTCTAGAGAGTATTGATTTTTCCAAAATATGACAATTGAAAATCTATTCCATAGTCAATATCCATTTCTAGTTGGCACAATTGGTGCCATTACTATTTCAACAACATACACATGGATAAAATACACACAAGAAATCAAAGACAGAAATGCTAGTTAGGACAAGGAAATAATAAGCTTAGATTTATTTTAATGTTTTAATGATAGAAAGTTATTGTCCACCTCTTGCATGATTTACATGTATTTTCTTACAAATATTTCATATGTGATAGCTTCAAGTACATGACAAACTTCTTCAAATATATCTTTCAATTCAAAGACAATTGCAATAAAATGTCTTTCCACTCATATTGCTAAAAACTTTAGCTAAAAGACAAAAATAGTTTTTCGAACTTCACAATCGACATTCATATGTTCATTGAAATTAGAGAAGAAAGTTGAAAGTCTAAGAAATTTGATTTCTTTGCCAAGTGGAGTATGCATTGAAAAATCTCTCTCTCTCTCTCTCTCTCTCTCTCTCTCTCTCTCTCTCTCTCTCTCTCTCTCTCTCTCTCTATATATATATATATATATATATATATATAGAGAGAGAGAGAGAGAGAGAGAGAGATTTGATTTTAGGTTGCTAAATCTCATTTTTATATATCAATGTTGCAACACTTGCAAGAACTAATGATAACCACTAGTGCATATACAAATCCCTTTCAGGTTGTGTGTGAAATGAAACAATCCAATTACAACTACTAGAACTATGGATGAAACTATGGTCTATTATACCATTTGTATGAAAAACACTCACTTTGTTTATTTCCATTGATTAAATTGTATGATACTTGCAGATGACAAGACTACAAAATATTATGTTCTATGAGACGTTTAATTGGAAAAACTATTTATTGATCTACAAAAAGTTTCCTATTAGTAATATTGTGTGGAAAAATCAACTGTTATTGATTTTTTTTCCAATTTCAAGATCCATGGCACATTTATAGTAAACCATCAAAACATTATTATGCATATACAATTATGTTCTCTTTATTTTAATTGTCAAGCAATCTAATGATGAAATTATACAGATGGTATAACATTAAACCTATATTATTGTCCAGTTATCAAAATTAAGAAGTCTTCGACGGAAGGTGAAAATATCCCTTTTACCAGTGGCTAGTAAGACTGAATTACTAGTGGCTAGTGGCGAGGGGTGTGGGGCATCCACATTTTCACACCTTCGATCTTAACTCCACCTTCTACTTTTTGCTTGAAAAAATTGATCATTTTCCCTTCTTGGTTGGAGTTATGACTCATCTTACTTCCTTCGATTCTCAATAATGAAGTGCTTGAGGAAATTTTCTTTCTACATGCATTGTCAAATATATGATCGGAGAGATTCTTTGGTCCTGTTGTATGTTTGGGATCTAGTTAGATCGTGTGGTTACTTGATATGTAGCTATCAAAATTGTATAAAGAAGTATTTCAATGAAGTTGATTGTTTAAGTTCCATGGTTTGAATTATGCTAGTTACTTATATTATATATACTCTAACATTCACAATATATAATGTGTAGCTAGCTCGTTGTCCTATGTAGTGTTTGCTTTTTTGCAATGTGATTTCTTGCATTTTTCATTGATTTATCAAAATTTCAAATCCTATGATTAGTAAAACAATATTAGAAAACATTTTTCCTTTGCACATAGTTTATGTAAACTTTCCTAAAGGAAGGAACAAGTTCCATCTGTTTGCAATTGTATAATTTGATTAGGAAAAAAAAAAGCAAATACTTCCATGGATAGCATTTACAATAGTCTAATGATCCATTTTGGCATAATTTACAAAAAATATGTCCCATGAACATTATGAGAGAATAGGATATGCAAAGTTATTGGAGTATTGTACTATATATTTCGAGAAAGTATTTGTTTTATTGACTCTAGACAATTGCAATAAATAGATTTTAACATATACTGAATTTCAAAATTGTCTAAGAAAGTAGAAAAAATTGGTAACTATTTCTTTATTAATCAACGATGGTTCCTGTAGGTTAGTGCTCCTCTTGATTTTGCTTCCAAAATGGAGGTCTATTTGCTCCATTCATTCTTTTCAAGAGATCTTCTAGTTGATTTATTATGGCATCCAATTCATCTTCTAGTTACCCAATTATTTTCTAAAGTTCTAAGATATTATTAATCACCATTAAGATATCTATGTTGACTACTTATAACTCTTGATGTATTCTTTTGCCATTACTTCCTTGGGCCATTTCTCTCATTTTTACTATTGCAAAAATAACAACTAAGCCACAATATTCTATAATAAAATAACTAAAATATAATGTCACAATTCCCCTTGTTCTTAAAGGAAGGAACAAGCTCCATCTGTTTGTAATTGTACAATTTTATTAGAAAAAAAAAACAAATACTTCCACAGATAACAATTACAATAGTCCAATGATCCAATTTGGCACAATTTACAAAATTTATGTCCCATGAACATTATCAAAGTATAGGTGATGCAAGGTCAATGGACTATTGTATTATATGTTTTGAGAAAGTATTTTTCTTACTAACCCCAGAAAATTGTAATAAGAAGTTTTTAGCATATATTGAATTTCAAAATTAGCTGAGAAAGTAGAAAAAATTGGTAATGATTTCTTTATTAATCAATGATAGTTCCTAGAGGTTGGTGCTCCTAATTGTGTTGTGAGAATGAAGGTCTTTTTTCTCCATTCATGCTTTGCAAGATCTATTCTAGCTGAGTTTTTATGGCATCCAATTCATCTTCCAGCTGCCCAAGGCTTTTCCTAAAGTTCTAATATGTTATTCATCAAAATTAAGATATCTTGGCAGACTACATATAATTCTTCGTGCATGCTTCTGTCAATTCTTCCATGTGCCATTTCTCTCACTGTTACTACTAAAATAGTAACAACTAAAATATGGTATTCTCTGATAAAATAAACAAAATTGAGTGACATAACCCCCCCGCTTCCAGGTTACTAGTTGTAGGTAACTACTATGATATAGTCTAATGCAACATGAAATTAATAAGGCAAAGAATATCGAAATCGTCTTTCAAAATCCTAACAAAGTTTCCATTTAAAGCATTTTTTTCTTAAAACAAAAACAATTTCAAAAGACAGTTCACCAAAAAATTAATTTTGACAACGATGACACCAACAAGACTTAGAAAATTCAAAAAATAATAGACATATGATAAATCAAACCTAAATAACACTTGTTAGTTTAAGAAAAAACAAAGAAAATCACTTACCTAGAGCTTTTAGAAACAAGTTCAAAGCTAATAGGCCTACAACAAGACTCAAGAAATTAAAAAAATAATAGACATAATATAAATCAAACCTCGATAACTATCACTAGTTCCAAAACAAGTAAAGAAAACCACTTTCCCAAAGCTTGTAGAAATGAGTTTAGATCTAGTAGGCCTACATATAGTGCATCAGAGACAATATGTCATTTGAATCATGAATTGAAATCAAAGTTCTAAAAAGAAATTTATCTTATATGCACTTTAATGTATTCATTTCCTACTAATCTCCATCAATCTAGCTAGTACGGATTTTCCTGATCTTCAATTAGAAAATATTGTTTCGATATTGATCGCTATAAATCATATCTTTTTTCTTAAATTCCCACTCAAGACAGTCCAATTCATATGGTTTTGTTTCATGATTGCTACATTTGGAACACTTTGGATATCGTTATCAACATAGTGTTGAGAATATTTTAATAGAATAATTTAATACAAATTTAATTTTCATAGAAAGCTAAGCTAAAAAAAGAAGTAAAGAAAGGGAAAACCTTACGAATTTTTCGTTTTTGAAGTTCATATCATATAATCATATTCAACTAAGTACTATTTTATTAATAACCTAATTCTGATTTTATTTAGATTTATGTATTGTTATAATGAAATTTAAACATTGATTTCATTTAATTGTGTTGGTGCTTGTTTAGGGTAGCGTTATTTTTCGCTTTAGTTCAAGCTTGATGTTTGATACAATGTTTTTTTACCAAAAAAAAAAAAACATAATGCTTAATCACATGATTAACTAAAGCTCCCCTGCTTGTAAATATAAGTATTTTTGGCATTATTTGGCGAATCAATTCATAATTAGGACATCAGTTGAGTGCTTAATGACATTTACTCTGTTAACTTGCTTTCCTACTAGCCAATGTTTTACTTTGAGTAGATTTTTGTTGAATATTTACATGCTTATTTTGATGTTTCTTTCGCATTAGTATTCATATTCATTTAAAAATTTCATCAAAGTAGAATCAATGAATCATGATATTCATGCTTTCTAAATATTAAGTGCATTAGAGTTTTCACATATGTGAATTAATTAATTATTATCCAATATTAAATAAAGTATCTTTTAAATTTGTGTGAGGAGGAAGTGTTGTGCGGGAGAATAAGTGTGTGAAGCAAGGAACACCAACTTTCTTCCACAATGTTCCACACTTCCACATACATTACCCCACCACACAATTCTTCCACACACCTCCCTCCTGCACAACACTACAAATTAATCAATTAACTAGTGGTTTTGGCTTAATAAAGTTTGGGGCATGAAAAGTTTGGTTTACCTATATACAGGGTGAAAAATAAGGGTGGGCGATTATCTATCCTGATGACCCCATTTCGAGCTTGCACGTGCACCCTTTTCCTAGATTCTGCTGAAGTAATTAAGTAATTCATGATATTATATTAGAAATTTGCTCCTAGTTTAATCCAGTTGGATAACTATATGATATTAGTTTCCTATAAGTCAAATCCATATCATTATACTTTTGATAAGTTTCCTTAATCTGCTCAACTTAACATTCCCTAGATTTTCCTTAACATTTATTTATGTGGATCTAGAGCTATTAATTTTCCAATTGAGCTTGAAGAAGAAGGCACATCCATTCCTCTTAAAATATCAAACCTACTATTGAATGAATCAATTTCCTTCTGAACTAATGTCCATTTCTGTTGTGCTTGATGGATAAAATTTCTATTCTTTGATAATATTTCTTGTTTGCTTGGAAGATATATTTCCGAACGCCACATGACAAACTCAAGAAATGGGTGAGTCTGGGGTATGATAAATTTGGGAAAACATGACATCAAAAATTGGTATTTTAAAGCTAAGTTCATAACTGTAAAATTAATTTTAGATTTTCATTTTAGAGCTAATTTCATAACTTGATTCCATAGGGTAGACATCTTTTAAATTTTTAGTATGCGGAATAACATATCACAATCCACGACTTCACATGAATTCTACTTCAGTTCATTTATTTCACACATTTCAAAATGTCAACTTTAACTAGATGCTACATAGTACTCTAATTTTCTATTGGTTCACATTAGGCTAAAAACTAGCATTTTAAAACTAAATTCATTTTTTCAATTTTTAATTTAAATATAGATTTTAAATTTTTAGTGTGCAGGATAAAGGGTGTGTAGAAGAGTTGTATGTGTTAGAGAACCTTTATTTCCCTTTTTCTACACCTCTGCATGCATTAGCACTCCACATCTTCAAAATAGCGCAAAAGGTCAAATTTTCACATTTATTAACATAAATATTTTCACATTCCACATCAACATTTTGGCAAAATTGTGACATCACCTAAATTGAGGGTTTATTGTAAATATTGTATATATATGTGTTTGCATTTTTGAATGTTTAAAGTCTAGAATACATATGAAGAATTGAACTATCAATATTTTGTTACTGATAATTATTGATTATAATATGTAATTATGATGTTTTTTTTTTTTTTTAATAAAGAGGTCAAGAAAATTAATTTTGGAGTAATTTTGGTTGAAAGAGATGAGACTACAAATTGATGAAGAATATTAATTACCATTAATATGTCATAGGCATCTAATCTAGATGATTATATTTATTGTGAAAATTATGGAAATTGACCATTTAATTATTTCCCTAAAAGACATGACGATGTCTTTGGGAGTGGGAAACAAGCGCTCAAGAATGAACCAGTAACTACCTGCCACCTATTAGTGAGATGGAGGTAGTTACCAACCACCAAAAGAGTGGTAGATGGGTAATGGATAAAATTATTTTTGTTCTACTTGCTTTTGTCTCTCATGTTGTGGGAAATAGAAGAATGAAGAAAAGCAAGTGAGAAAAAGACAAAAAAGGTTGCTCAGGGGGATATCTTTAGGAGGAAGTATCAAGGCTAGGAGGTGCTAAGTACTTAATTATTAATTTTACAGACAATCAATTTCAAGTTTGTATTCTAGCCTTATGTTTTGTTTAGAAAAGTAAATGATATAGTTGTGTTATGCTTTTAAGTCTGTGTAGTTTATGTACTGTTGGAAATGATGACAAAATTGAAAAGATTCAGAGCACTTGTTCTGTTTATTTTATGAATTTCTAATTTATTTGAAAGTAATAATTAAAAAGGAAACAACGAAGAGAAGAGGAGCAATTTACTTGTACTCTTCAAAGATTTTGTTTTTTTATATCACAGTAAAATGCTATCCGAGGTATTTCAAACTATAAAACACATAGAAAGTGATAGAATTTTAACTTGAAACCTTTTTTATTTCCTTTGTAATGAAAGAAATATAATGTAACTAGGGATTTAGGTTTATATGAGAGAGTAACTAAATATAATAGTCTACTTTCGAGTTATGAACAAAGCTTTTCCCTATTTGTAAAAATAAAATATCAATACAGTTGCGTACTTGAACTTAAACCTTTTTTTTTTCTAAGTAAAAGTAGTTTATTGATATGTACAGAAAATATACAAAGAGGACATAGCCTCGAACAAGTTTATCAAAGTGACATCAAAATATGGACTGCCCCAACATTGGGGAAACCAGTCCAGCAAGGTCATAACCTTCAAAAATGGTAACAGATTTGAGACCAGACCTCACTATGAGACTGTGAGACAAAACTCTGACATTTGGTCCTGAAAGGAAACTAACATCCACACTAAGATTATCAAAAACCAAAAAGAACCAGATAGAAGACATCAAGATGACCTTAACTTGCCACATTCTAACCTCCGTGAGCCTCTGCCGAAACTCAGTCTGCCGCTTTCTGCTACCTAGATGCCACAACATCTTAGCACAGGTCATCTGGGGGGGTTCCTCGATGATTGGGCAAGCCCAGTCATCAGCCATGTCTGTGGAAGCACTGCCATGAAGCATTCCCCCACCACCATGAGGCTCTCCTCCGACGCCAGAAGCATCCTGCAAAGTGGGACCGTCATGGCACGAATTAGCAAAGGGGTGCGTGGCAGTAGAGCGGCTCCCTTCACCATGCAACATACCACCCAAGTTCGGACCAGGGGAGGTAAGGAGACTATCAACCATCACATTGTTACCAGAGTCCCTGCAATTGTTGCACCTGAGAGCGCCTTCCTGCTGCGAGTTAGAGATATCAACCTGAGAGGCTGAGTGAGCCATTTCTTCAGAGAAGGAAATGGAAATAGAAGCAGTAATGACTGGCCGAATCAGAGAGCTACTGAATCTGAAATGAGTAGAGTGAGGAGCGGTATGAAGGGGCGGAGGAGAGTTGTCAGAATGGACAGAAAAATCATCAAGAATAACACCGGAAGAGCGAGCCCGGCTTGTTCTTCGCCTAGTAATAGGATGTCTACCATCTCCAGAAGAATGAGGGTGATGTAGTTCAGGGGAAGGAGAGGAGGTGGAGCACTCCACCGGAGGGCGAAAGCTTCCTCCCTTGGTTCCTCCCCTGCGACTACACATACGATGCCTAACCATATTGAAATCGCTAGCAAGGTGCTCAAAAGGAGCAGAAACCAGAGGGACAAAGGCAGAGAGGGCAGTAGCAGTGGGGATAAGAGGTGACACAGTATTGAACCGGGCAGAAATTATAAAGCATAGAGGCAAATGCGAATGATGGAAGCCATTGTCAAAATCCGCATAGCAAATAATCCAGCAGCGTCGGCCAGTTACAGTGTGAAGGCAAGGCTCAAAGGCCTGAGGCAGGTAGATGCTACAGAGTAGGGGAGACGGTGAGGAACTGAAGTGAGGTATCTCCATAACCCAACAATGACAAGCTTTTAGCTGAACTAAACCTGTATTGAATTCTGCCTATAGATGGTAATGAAGGCGCTTCAGGGTGAAATGGGGAGGGGTGCCATCGGACAAGTGGCCCGTCCCCTCACCGCCATTCTGCATAAAAACCATTAATGTTGCATCGTGTCACCCGCATCCGGGTGGCCTCCTACTTCCTGAGACTTCTCTTTCTCAACTAAATCATTGAATTCCTTCATCTGAGCATCAGTGGCAATAGCAGATAACGCATTAGCATTCATTGTAGTATTGCTCTCCACCCCTATGTTGGCAAGAAGGTCGGCTACCTTGTTGCCTTCCCTTCGAGTATGTTTGAAAGTTACTACTCTATGGTCTTTGAGCCAATCTTCAATAAGTTCCAGTCTTTCTGCCAGTCTCCAACTGTTGCCGATTTTGTTTGAGGGAGTTCCTTGAATAATTTTGTTCACCATATTGATTAGTATCTGAGAGTCACCTTCGATGATTAGGGGGGAAAAGCCATAAGAGTGGGCTAAAAGGAGCCCTTGCCATAGCCCTTCAAGCTCTGCTGAATTATTAGAGTCCCACCCCTTCGATCCTAGAAAGGTAAGAAGGGTGACTCCCTTGTGATCTCTGAAGATTCCCCCAAACTCGGCTTTACCAGGATTGCCTTTTGAGGCTCCGTCGAAGTTCAGTTGGAACATATTCTGAGGAGGAGGAACCCATTTATCTGAAATTGTGCTTTTTGCTGCCATTTTGGCCGAGATTTTTAGTTCTTGATTCCATTGTAGATTCCAGTTGTCCCAAATAGTCTTTTCCTGTGGTAGTGTGGGAAGATCGTCGTCATGCCAAGTATGGAGTAGAAGAGTTTCCTTGAGGTTTTGACAGACATTGTTCCAGATGATTTCCATAGGCTTTGACTGATTCTTGAAGATGTGATTGTTCCTCTCCTTCCATATAGTCCACATGAGAAGGCCTGGTATAAGCTTCCATAAGGAGTTAAGAACCTTGCTCTTATAGGGATTACTTACCCAGTTGCGAACAGTATTGGGGATGTTTTCCTTGATTCGACTTTCCCTTTGGCAACGAAAATTGACTTTTTCCCAGAGTTTGTGAGCCAGAGGGCAAGCGTCCATGAGATGCAAGATAGTTTCTTCTTCCTGGTTGCAATTGGGGCAAATGGACGGTCCATGGAAGTTTCTCTTCCTCAGATTATCCCAGGTGAGGATTTTGTTCTAACAGAGCAGCCAAAGAAAAGTGGAAACCTTCGGCCATAAGTTGGGAGCCCAAATAGCAGTCCAAAGTGGATCTTTGACTGCAGAATCTTTTATAATTATGTTGTAGGCTTCATGCATTGTGAACATTCCCCTGTCCTCATATCCCCATCTGAGTACATCCTTCTTTTCTGAATACCTTATGTTGCGATTGGAGAGTTCCGCTCCTAGGTTCTGCTGGTCAACCTCCAGGCCATTCCCAATGATGTGTTCCAGATTAACCCATTGCCTAAAGCCATGCATTAAGGTAGGCTTCCAATATTGATTGATCTTGTCGAGCCTACGGGCTTCCCAATTGGGAATTTGATGAGGATTGATCAAATATTTCAGTCTATGTTGTTGCTGCCAGGAATCTTCCCAGAATCTTGCAATGGTACCATTCCTGACCTCCCAGAAGCTATGCTGCTGAATGAGATTTTTATGTTGCTTTGCTGCATTCCAGACTAACGAACCCGGGCCTATATCCGTGAGTCTAATTAAATCCTCAACAGGTATGTTATTGGCATATTTGGTTGTCCATAGAGTGGCCCAAGGGGTGTATGGTGCAGAAATCCAGTTCCACCAGATGCGAGCTCCCATCACAGCATTGTTGTGGTGAGGATCTCGAAGCCCAGTCCCACCCAAATGCTTGGGTAAACATACTTTTTCCCATTTAACAAGAGCCCATTTACATTTTGTCCTGAGTTGCCCCAAAGGAAGGATCGTTGGAGCTTTTTAATTTCCTTGAGAACCCATTTTGGCACTGCCAAGATTGAAAATAAATACAGCGGCATAGACTGAAGGACTGACTTGATTAAGACTAAGCAGCTAGGCATGTTGAGAGATCTGTGGGTCCAAGAGGAGAGACGAGCTTCTAATTTTTCAAGGAGCAGCTTCCAAGAAGAGTGCTTTAGGGCAACATCAGTCAGGGGAGCTCCTAGGTAATTGGAAGGAAGAACAACTTTCTGGAAACCCAGGATTCGAGCAATGGAGGCTTGGGTAACTGTAGGAGTGTGGAAGAAGAAAATTTGGGATTTGGCCAGGTTTATGGATGCTCCAGAGGCAGCTGAGAACGAATTTAACAGAGATTTTAACATCCGAGCTTCTTGGACAGAAGGATGCCCATAAATCATGTTGTCGTCCACAAATTGCTGATGGGTGAAGGGAGGGGAGTTGGGAAAGGAAAGGCCTTGAAGTTGCTGAGAGTGAAGAGCATCCTTGATACTTCTACCTAAACCTTCCGCCATGATGACAAACAAAAAGGGAGATAAAGGATCTCCTTGGCGAATACCTCTAGAAGGATGAAAGGGGGAGGATGGAATTCCATTAATAAGGATGGAGAAGAAGGTTGAAGAAATGAGACTCATAACCCATCTGACCCATGGTGGGGAGAAACCAAAGGCAGTTAACATTTTTTTAATATAACTCTAGCTCAGACTATCAAAGGCTTTAGAAAGGTCTATCTTAAGTAACATACCTGCCTTTTTATGTTGCTTCAAAGAGTGGATGATCTCATGTGTTAGGATAATGTCGTCCGTAATTTGCCTACCCTCCACATACACTGATTGCTCCGGGGAGATAAGTAAAGGAAGTAACGGTTTGAGCCTTGAAGTAATGACTTTGGATACTATTTTGTAAATTACATTGCACAACGCTATAGGCCTGAATTTATCAGGGGTTCTGGACTGCGCTTCTTTAGGAATGAGGGTAATGAAAGTGGCGTTCATGGATGGAAGCATCCATCTGCTTGTTCGAGATTCTTCCACTACCTGCCAGACCTCCAATTTGATCATATCCCAAAAATTGTGAAAGAAGTTAGAGGTAAACCCGTCTGGACCTGGCGCTTTTCCTTCTTTTAGCTGACGAACCGCTTTTTCCACCTCCTGCAAGGAAATCAGCTTGAGAAGTAGCTGATTATGCTCCTCAGTGATGATCTTTGGGATGGATTGGGTTATTTTATCAATGGCCACCGTTCGATCCATTTGAGTCTCTTGATGAACCTGCTTGAAGTATGACAATAATTCTTGTTCTATAGTTGCGTGGTCCTCTACTTTTTCTCCTTGGCTATTCTGTATATGAGTTATGGTGTTGATCATCCTCCTTTGAATCGTCGAGCAGTGAAAGAACTTGGTATTCTTTTCACCCTCCTTCAGCCACCTGACCCGTGATTTTTGCCTCCAAAGAACTTCTTCTTGCTTGTCTCTTTCCAATATTTGAGATTGCAGGTGTGATTCTTGCTCCAAGAGCTGCTCTGTTCGCCCTTCTAAGATAATTTTCTGTTGCAGTTCTGTCATTGCATTATTTAGAGAATTTTTTGCCTGGAGAATATTACCAAAAGTGAATTGATTCCATTTTTTGATATGGAATTTGAGATTTTTAACTTCTGCTGGAATTGGAACATTTGTGATCC
This sequence comes from Pinus tabuliformis, assembly GCA_031772625.1. Taxonomy (NCBI): domain Eukaryota; kingdom Viridiplantae; phylum Streptophyta; class Pinopsida; order Pinales; family Pinaceae; genus Pinus; species Pinus tabuliformis. The sequence goes on from CM062811.1 coordinate 337,909,285, forward strand.
CTCCATAGGTTTGTAGCTTTTCCAGATCATGTTGACGAAGTTGTTGAAGTCCGGATGAGACAGCCAGAAGGCTTCGAAGCGAAAGGGCCGACGATCAGTATTGCCTGGCCGATTCCATTGGAGTGTGATTGGCCAATGATCAGAACCTGTAAGGGGCAAAATTGAGGCAGAGAGGTCTCCACCTAAATGTATTGCATTATCAGAGAGAAGGAATCGATCTAATCGCGAAGAAATTTGATGAGGATCTTCTCTTTTGTTGTTCCAGGTAAAAACCCCATTATTGAAGGGTAGATCGATTAGCCAGTTGTTTTGAATGAAGTCCTTTAGATGACAGCTATCCTTGTCAAGCCTGCTTCTTCCTCCCCTTTTTTCCTCCAATCTGGTTATCATGTTGAAGTCCCCCCCATGATCCAGAGAGGGTGGGTTCTTTCAGAGCTGAGGAATGAAAGAGTATTCAGTGTTTCTATCTTCTGAATAGCTTCCTGAGGAAAGTAAACATTTGTTAAGTGTCCATGGATATTGGTTCCTGTTAGATGGAACGAAGCCTGAATGAAGTGCTTGTTCGCGTGCATGTTGGAGAGGGTGATTGTCTGTGCATTCCAGATAATTGCAAGACCTCCTGATGCACCTAATGCATCCACTACAATTTCATTACACCCTGGCCAAGCTTTGGCCATGATTTTTTCCAGAGTTTCTGAGTTACACTTGGTTTCTTGAATGAAGAAGATGCTTGGTTTTTCTTGCTGAATCATGCTTTTTATGAATCTGTACTTCCCAAGGCTGTTAAGCCCTCTAATGTTCCATGAGATGAGCTTCATGATGAGACATTAGAGAGGGTGGTAAAGTACTTCGTGAGCTTGGAGTATCTTCCCGATTCCACTAGCATTTCCCCGATGCGAATGGTTCGTTGGAGATCGGTCTTCCTTCCTCTCTTCTTATTATCCTTAAAGAGTATCTTTCCATCCCATTGGCTTCCAGGCTGAATTCCAAAGGATCGTTGTCTCTGTGCTCTTGAGAGAATTATTTCCAGATTGTCCAACTGTCTTTCTGGTATTTTATCATAACTTTTTGTTTTACAGGCTTGCTCTAGTTCTAGAAGATCTAGTTCTCCTAGATCTATGCTCTCTGGTTCCTCTTCCATGTTCGTGGTTTCATTTCTTTCTTCGGTACTTCCTATTGCATCCTTCAATGCATTCACTTCATTATCCATCTCCATACTTTGAGAGATCCAGGCCGGAATGTCGCTGGGGGAAGGCGAGCTGAGGTTGATGGATGATTTTGATTTCAGGGGAATCTCTGAGCTGGTGGAGGCTGAGAGGGCTTTTGACTTTGGCTGCTCCTTGGAGGAATCAGGGGTTTCACGACTGACCAGATCCGGCTTAGCTAAAGTCTCGAAGCTGTTCCTGGTACTCGGTTTGGACGGAGTATCAGTAGAGGTTTTGGGATTAGAGCTAGATTTTCTGAGATTCTTTCTGCGATGGGAAACTCTGGTAAATCCATCAACATCTGATTTTCTGGGAGGAGGAGGGGCTGAGGTTTTCAGGTTGGATGGGAAATCTCGAAATAGGTGACCAAGAGCGTGGAATTTCCTACATCGGAAAGGTACATGTTCATAATCGATAGATTGGATCCATTCAAAATCGTCATGAAAGAGACTTACTGCGTCTGGCAGGGCATTGTTAAGGTGCATATAAACACATATACGCGCATATGAGGTGTATCTTCTGAGCTTGGTCTCCTCTACTACTTTGACGAACTCACCAAGACCATTGCCGATTTCTTTTAATGAAGTTTCATCCCAGTACTCCACAGGGAGGGAGTAGAGGTGGATCCAGACGGGTGCCCAACTGAGATCTTCTTTATCCGGGTTGAATCTTTCCACCCATTCTCTGAGATACAAACCAGTTGTGTTGAAAAAATATGGCCCTCCATCTATGATTCTATTTTTATCCTCCAGACAGTTGAAAATCATTGTGAAGAACCCCTTGGGACCTAACTGCAGGGTTATATGGCCTTTCGGCTTCCACTTGGCTGCAATCCATCCTTGCAACGCTTTTTTAGTGGGCCAAAAACCAATAAACTTCCCTATCAGAGCATGATCCCTCATGAATTGGATCTATGCATTGATCCTACTGCTGGGTAACTTGATCTTTGGTCTCGTGGCTGCAACTGGCTTGCATGTGGCTGAAGTCGCCTTGGGTACCTCCTTGACAGTTTCGTTGTTCCTTTGAGAGTCCTATCCTTCTTCTGAATCCTCGTGGACTATCTGTTTGCAGGTGTCCTCCTGCATTGAAACCTGTTCGGTATCATTTGGGGGAGGCTCTGTGCCCTCCCCCTGAGGTTTTCTCATTATTTGTTGACCTTCTTGTCCTTTGTAGTTTGTCGTGTAGCTAGAAAAGTGTTGGCCGATTTACTGAAGACTCTGCAGGCCTGTCATGACAGGAGAGTCCAGAACCCTAGCTACCATGGACGCGCGCCATCAGAGCCAGATTACTCAAACTTAAACCTTACTATTAAGAGATTAAAGGATATATATGAAGAAGTACACACACACGTGTGTGTGTGTGTGTGTGTGTGTATCACTGATCTAAATTACATAAGGTTACATACATATAGTTCAAGAAGTTATACAAAAACATTATGAACATATTTAACATTAAAACTTTGAAAAACAAATTACAACTTGAAGTTTTTCATGAGTAAAATATAGATGTTGTATACTAGATATTGAGCATATAAATAAGATAGGCGATATTATAGTTAGAAATTAAGAAAATATGAAGGAATATTAGTTGTTAAGGAAACAAATATTAAATTAATAGAAACCAAAAATATTGTATCCAAGAAAGCCAACAGAGAAATATACAATGTATAAGGATGAAATGATTTTAAACAAAATTATTTGCATATTTTATCATTCAAAATAAATGCAAAAAAAATTATCAAATGGAAGAACTACTATCAAGTAGTTAGGGTCTAAAACATTGACCCTAGTATAATTTACATTTATGGAAAATGTCATAAGTCAAAATACAAATACAGGCATTTGAACATGATGTTCAGAATTCTTCCAAAGAATTGGAAGTGTAAGACCATTAATACACTTAGAAAATTTATAGCAATTTGTGCAATAGAACTCTAATAGTGAAGTCACAGACACAAGAATTAGGTACAAGAGCATCCGACCTGGTAAAGGAAATGACATCAAAGGAAAAATAAAACCAATTGCATATAAACGAAGTAGTACCTGCAATGATAGAAAAACATATAGATATTAATATTAACAACCAAGAGCAACAATGGTGTAAATAATAAGATTATAAATTAAGAGATATGCTGGAAAAAAAAGAGAATTAAAAGTAACTTGTTACCTAATTAAATTTCAACACATAAATTCTCCAGTTATCGCTATGGAAAAAAAAAAAAGTTGAGTGAAGGTAAGGAAAAATATTCTATTTCAACAAAAAGAAGAAGATGCATCAATATACTAAAACTAAAGAAAATATTTGACTGTGAGAAATATTATAAAAGAAACGATTACAATATCATTATAACTTGAGAAGGTATAATAATCAAATTATATAGAGGGAATTAAAAACCTCATTTATAGTGGAGAAAACATGTGAAAAAGAACTGTACGTCTATAACCTTACAAGGAATAAAAAAAAAGAAATAACTATGTGCAAGAGGAGTTTAACTATGAGATTAAACTTTGTCGGCTAACACCTAGGTAGGGTTTCATTATAAAACTTATTAAAAAATAAATTCCTTTAGACGTCTGTAAGGGTTAGGGTTTCCAAAATGAAACTTAACCCTAGGAAATAAACAACACCTAGAATCCTTTATAAGAATTATAGGAACTAAATAAAAATGAAAACATAAAACTAAAGAAGTTTAATAGAATAAAACCCTATGAATTTTGATGAGTCAAGTTGTAACTATATGGACAATAATGAAGAAAACCAAAACACTAGAAATTGACGATCAAAAAAACCCAAACAAACTTATTTTCCACTATAAATATTGTTTAGGGTTTTGAATCTTACCAAATATGAGGTATCCAGACTACATATCTTTTATATATCATGAGAAAATGTCTAAAAGACCAAACACTAGGGAAATAATTGAGCCACAATAGTAAACCAATTCCATTGGGATAAAATTGCCTCCAATTTAAAGAGAAAAGGATACAATAAGAAGTAGGGTATAACAACGAAAATGTAAAATTAAATTTACATGTAGCAATCTAAATAGTTAAGGTGATATATAAACCTTGCTCCATTAAAGAAAAACTTACCTCGTAATCCAAAAATTCTAAAATCCTAGAGAAAGAACCCATAAAATAAATGAAAATGAGAAGCACTTAACTCTAGAAGTTATCAATAACCTATTACAATAGTTGTGTGCAATGTAACACAATAATTAAGTGACCAAAACACTAGAACAAAGATAGAAGAACAAAGTAGTAGAGCTTTGTCGACCCTAAAGTGAACGAGAGGAATGAAAGATAGAATGATGGAGCCACATAGTGATTAGGGTAGTTGAAAAACCCTAGTTCTTTTGAAACATTGATCATAACCATATAATTTACTACTGTTGATGATAGGCTTTCTGTAAACAATGTTATCTCCATAATCGTTCAACACGTGGAATCATCAAATTAGGTTAAGGTTTGAGAAACATGTAATAATAATTAGTGGGAAACGTGTATATAAAACCTATGAACCAAATTTGTTTTGTGAATATAGTTTTAAACATATATACATGGAGTTCGTTAAAGCTACATCATATATATATATATATATATCTATATATATATATATATATATATATATATATATATATATATATTCTTTAACATCATATAACTATGACACAATTGCTATATATATTAGTTATGATTGTTTTGAAAGGTTGTAGGCTTATTTTGAGGTTAATTTTTGAACAAAATCATCACTGAAAGTTTGGTGACAAAAAATGTCACATAACATTCCTCAAGGAGACCAATGATATGTCCATGGATCGACATCGAGGGATTCTAGTGAGGATAGAAAAAGTTATTTCCCTTGGATAAATTGCAAGGGATTGAGGCCAGGGAGAATTCTAATAAAATTAGCTAAAATGCATTGTAGAGACTATGGACACGTTGGAGGTAGATATGAATATCATCAGTTTGTAAATCATTTATTATATGTCTTTTTATTGTAGATTGTTTTTGTAAATATTCATATGTATATTGTAGTTTAGATTGTGTGTCTTTGTATTGTAAATTGTGTTATCTTTCTACTGTAAATGTATTTTATAATATTCTTTTGGGAGGTGTTTGAACTATGTTGTCATCTTGATGTGGACTAGAAATATTATTTGATTATTTTCGTTAGGGTTGATTAAGGGGTTAGGTCGATTAGGGGTTAATTACTTTATGGGATAATGGATAAGGGTTTGTTAATGTTAAAGGGCTTAGGGGTCAGGGGTCAAGGGCTTAGGGGTTATGAGTTTAATGGCTTAGGGGAATGGGGTTAAGGTGTTAGGGGGTTAATGTATGTTTCAGGGGTTAATTTATACCTAAAGGATTTAGAGGTTAATCATGGGTTTTTATGGAGCATTATTAATAATTTTTTTATGTTATGCAAAATATGACATTATAATGATGAATGAAAAACAAGATCAATATGTTTTTTTTATTATGGTCGTGACTATATATCTCAGAAAGTGTCTCACTTCGACCTACATGTTAAGCAAAGTAACATCTTTCTTAGATTTTTTCAACATATTCTTAACTATCTTGATAAATTGCACAAATATCATCATTGATTTGTTGTCTTTATTTCTTGGTCTCACCTAATTAGTTTTCTTTCTTTTTGTCCTCATTTCCTTCGTTTTCCTTATATATTATATTTGTAAACTATTGTTATATCGGCATTTCAATATTTTCTATATATACTAATATTACTTTATTGAATATAATTGTATAGTATCGCCACCCTAGGGAATTGATCGACAAGGAATAGGTTGTTGTACTACAAGAACTTATTTAATTACATGGAGAGATTAATATTAAGGACCAAGCTAATGATCCTATGGAAGAAGATAATGACGTTGATAACATAGTTGAAGAAGATGAGAAAAATATATTGATCCAGGACACATTTCATAATGTTGGAATCAATGGTGATGACAACCAGTATGATGACCATGCTTTTAATTTACCTATACTTGAGATGGAAACTAAAGGTGTTTATGAAGGCTAAAAAACATCTCTTCCCTTTGTTGTACTAGTCAACTTAAAGGTGGTAAATGGTTTGTCAAACACATGTGTGACACAATGCCTACGGTATGTAATATATTTTGTGACATTTAGTACTATATACATGATAAAGCAATTACTTTTTCTATTTTTTTTTAATGTTAGTATGTTCATTTGCATCATTTCGTTCATTTGTAACATCTGGATGCAATATGTACGATGAATATTGTTTAGCACATTAACCAATACAATTTATTTATTATTATTATTTTTGTGTTGTAGATTGTTAGGTGAATTTCTATTACCATCATCAAATGTTTTACCTTGTACGTACCGATATTTACATGGCATTATAAAATATATTGGAATGGAGTATCAAGCTATTCATGCATGCCCTAGTGATGATATTCTCTATTACAAATAGCATGCATTGAAAGAAAAATGCCCAAAATGTGATGAGAGTAGATATCAAACTGATAAAGTAACAAAAAGGGTGTCTCACAAGGTTCTTCGATATATTCCTATAATTTCACGTCTGCGACAAGTTTTCAAGTGTAAAAGCGTAGCAAAACTTATGGATTAACATGCAAGGAATAGAAGTGAAGATGATGTTCTTCGAATGCCTGTAGATGGATATACATTTAGGAATCTAGAGGAAAAGTGGCTAGAGTTTAAAAGAGAACCTTGTAATCTTAGTCTTTCATTAGCAGTGGATGGTGTCAATCCATTTGGAGAGACCAAATATACTTACTCAATGTGGCCGATTTTTGTTATTAACAATATAATTCCTCCATGGAATGCAATAAAGAGGGAGCACATAATGTTGACAATGGTTGTTCTGGGTTTTAATTTGTTTAGAATACATTTTTTTAGCACAATACCATCTCATTTGTCTTGTTTGTTTCATAATCATGTCCTATATTTTTTTGTTTATTTACTCATATATGTTCAATTATGCCTTATAATTACGTTTTATAAAAAAAATTATTTACTCATATATGTAGTAATTATGCATTATATGTTCAATCAATTAAGTAAGTACCAGGTCAAAGATATGAATGTACATATCGAGGCTCTTATCAATGAGTTAGTGGAATTATGGAATGGTGTCACTATGTATCATGATATCTCTAGACCAGTAGTTGCACAAAGGGAATTTGAATTCCATGCAATGCTTGTATGGAAAATTCATGATGCCCCAGGACTAACACATTTCTGTGGTATGTTATAATGTTACCTACACTTTAATAGTGTTTAATTTTATGAAGTTCATTTCAAATATGTTTTTTAAATAGTTCGACCTTCATTGTACATACTTAAAATAATTGATATAAAAATTATTCCATTTCTTGCAGGTCTTCAAACAAAGGGTAATTTTTCTTGTCCAGTTTGTGGTCCTAAGATGAATCTTGTCATTTAAGAAGCTTAGGAAAGGAGGTTTTTAATGAGTATAGGCACTTCCTTTCTAAGAACCATAGGTACCGAAGTACTAAAAAACATATTTTCAATGGGAAAGAAGAGGTTGGATTAAGAACATGAAGAATGACACCTTGTGCATGGAAGTTTCAATATAATAGAGTTTCTCAAGGTAAGGATTGAATCGTCTATGTACCAATATAAATGATATGTTTGGATCATTTTTTTTTTTTATTTTTTTTTTTTTATGGCATTTTATTAACTGTACTAATCAATAGGGAATATTGATGTGTAGTTGAGGTCGAAACCTAGCTCGAAACCCTTGCATTCATGGAAGCCGCCACCGACGTTCAGATTGGCTTATTATTTTGTGCAGATCTCAGGCAGGGGAACTGCAACGTAGATTCTTTAGTGCCCATCTCCCTCTCTTCCCTTGCCGTGGACCTAGAAGGCTGGAGTTTCGATTCCAGTGATTCTTTGCGGGCATCACACGATTTTTCTGTAAATCCCGCTCCGTGTTTCCAGCCCTCTCCAGTTCATGAAGTCAGTGAGCCCCTGAGAAAAATCGGGATTCAAAATTTCACACAGAATCACCCCTCTGTTCAACAGAATAATCTCTATGGCGAGTCTGCTCCTCAGGGAAGAGTCGACAAAAAGGAGCCAAATTGCGGATATTTGTCTGACAAAATGGATGATTTGATGGAGGAATTAGATGAGAATGCATAGCCCAAGGCATTGGTCTCTCCTAGTGCGGATCCCAGGATCTCTGTCTCATCCTCATTCCATTTTCGTGGCCGGAATGCTCCAGATCTCCTCTCGGCTGGAAGCAAGGAGCGAATTTGCTCCTCTTTCTCGCTAGATTTTCTTGCAGAGGTTCCTATTTTGAATCAGCCAGATCTGCCTGAAGAATCTCAGGAATTTCAAATCCAAGTCAAACTATTGGGCAAGACGAGGATGCATTGGGTTCGCGCAATAGATCTCGTGCATGATCTTCTGCAAAAACTCGAATGCCGGCTGGGGATCCCCTCCTCTTTCCTCAGACTATTATATAAGGGTAAGCAACTTATGAATCCCCTTCCACTCTCTTATTACAACATTCATAAGGATGCCTCTATTGGGGCTTCTTTTCGTTTAAGAGGTGGTTCCTTTGGGCAGACCTCCTCTGCCCCTTCTTTCTCTTATAAAGATGCAACTTGCAAAGACGCTGCCCAACCTCAGTCCTCTTCGAAAGCAGCCCATCCAAATGGGGCTCCTAATCCGTTTTTGGTAGAAAAATCAGAGGAAATTCCTTCCATCAATTTCTCTCATCCTGAGATTGAAAATCGCTTACAAATTTTTGAAGAATCAGCACTTGTTTGCAGATTTAATGGGCTTTGGCCTCGCACAGTAGATCTATACCAATGGATCCAATCCACTTGGACCAAAAAAAGCAAGATCTTCTTATGCTCAAAAGGGTTCTTCATAGTAGTTTTTAAATTAAATGAAGATTACCAGACAGCCTTAACGGGAGGCCCTTGGTTCTGGGGCTCGGCTAGGCTCTTTCTCACCCCTTAGTTTCCAGACTTCGACCCTTCTACAGTAGTCATCACCAAGCTTCCCATTTGGGTCAGGCTCCCGAATCTTCCTGCTCATCTATGGCATCTCTCAGTTTTCTTGGCCATTGGAAATACCTTAGTACGCTACCTGGCTACAGACTCAAGAAAGGAAAATGGGCTCTTCACCTACGGCGGACTTTGCGTAGAGATAGATATTAGCAAAGGACTACCGGATCAGATTAATCTAAAGATTGGAGATTTCCACTGGACTCAAACCTTGGATTACGAGAACACAGCCTTCCGTTGTCGCCAATGTCATCAAACGGGGCACCTCGAGAGTACATGTACCCAGTTCCTCGATAAAAAGAAAAATCTAAAATGCAAACCCAAATCCAAGCGTTGGAATCCTTGTGAGCCCCCCCGTCCTATGGGCGATTTAGATTTCTCCAGCTCGGATGAGGCGGAATCTGAAGCAGATGTGCAGAATGATGAGGATACTGCAGCGGATATGCAGAAGGATATGATTCAGAAGGATGCTCCCTCGGTTGGTTCGGAAGTCCCCTCTGGCCCTCAGATTTCTCAGAAACGTTCTCATTTTTCTTCGTCCTCAGACTCTGATAAGGATATTCCACCGCCAGTGCAGAATAGTCTTCAGCTTGTCATGTCTCAGCCAAACTCCTCTGGATGGGTCAAAGTAAGCAAGAAAAAAGGCAAAAAATGTCGTGTGGCAGGAACTGACCCCTCGGGGTAGTTCTCTCAGCTTAGTTCTTTCTTTTTGTATTGTTGTGCCCTCTATGGCCCTTTCCTTGTCTGTCTCTTTGGAGCAAGGTGGATAGCCTATCACCTACGTCTCCCCTACTTGTCTACTTAGCTTGAGTGCAAGCTTGATTGTACTATATTTTTCTTATCTTAATAGAATTAGTCTTTACTCAGAAACAAAAATAAAATAAAATAAAATAAAATTAAAAAAAAAAATTAAAAAAAATTAAAAAATAAATAAAAATAAATAAATAAATAAATAAAAATAAAAATAAAAAAAAAAAAAAAAATAAAAATAAAAATAAAAATAAAAATAAAATAAATAAATAAATAAAAATAAAAAAATTGTACTAATCAATAGGTTATACTATTGTTATAATATCTTTAACTATAATTCACGTTGTAGTTCATGAAGGCATTAATAACAAGGTACTTCCATGAGGAATGAAAATTTATCCTGAGCAATTGAATAGACTCCTCTACTATGAACACCTAGAATTTGTTCATTTTTTTTATACAATGTACATCGATAAGAATATAAGAGAGACCTTGTGGTGAATCTTAGAGGGAAGGAGAGATAAAGAAAGAACTGTCAATATTTATAATGACATTAAGGAGGCCGACCATGCATTAAAAAGTACGATAATTCAAATAGTGATGCAGATGACGAAAATATAAACACCCTTCCATGGTTATTGACCGAGCAACAAAGAAAGCATGTTAAAGAGGTTATTGAAAAAAATAAATTTCCAATTGGATTTCTTCAAACATAAAGAATATCATAACAACGAATGGTGAATTAGGTGTGGTAAAAACTCATGATTGGAATACTTTCATTAAGGTAATTATTTTTGTGTATATATATTTTATACATTGAACAATGTAAACTTTGAAACGATAATTTTAAACTCAAAACGGGAACTCTAGCAAAAAAAAACCCAAAAAAACATGAAAAATAGTCCAAAAACAAAAAGTTGTGTATTATGGAATGATGTTTTATTTTTTTAAGGATTAATTTTCAACATTTTTAAAAATTGACAGTAAAACCAATATTTTTTGGGAAAAGTAAATGTAAAAAACACACTATTTGTTTTCGCTAGAATAACATTTTTCTTTCCCAAGTATAATTTCAACATTTCTTAGTAATGGCATTAAAGATAAAATAATGGGATCCAAAACATATTAAAATTCCAACAATTTTCATGCATATCGTTAAACATATAATAACATGACAGTAAAGGTCACTAAAATTCTAATTGTTTTCAACCATAACATTAAAGATTAAAAACAAATTGAATTTTTTTCAACCATAGAATTAAAAAACTCTAAGTTTTAAACACATTTAAACCATGGCATTATGAATAAATTACATGACTAAATTAATCAAAATATCAATACTTGTAGATTGAATGAAACATAAATTATATCTCCAAGTTATTGTTGCATTGTGGATATTCTAAACAAATAAATTCATGACAATTAAAACATATAATCCAATAAACATAAAAATGACTCATAACTTCACGTAACATCATATGGAAATTAATTTTTTTATTTCAAGATACCATGCAAACATAAGTTATATAAATGGTCTTAGACAATTATTCAAAATCACTCATGGTCGTGCCCACTCGCGGCATAGTGGGCATGCAACACGAATTCTATGTCGCGGGCAGGCACACCCTCGTCTGGGCATACTCGCCAACAGGAATGCCCGCCCACATGTATTTCCTATTCCTGTGGTCAGGCACACCCACTTGGGGCAAAGCAGTCCCTTAGCCTGTCGACGACCGATTCCGGGAATTAGCACCATAGCCTAACGAGGGCTGATTCTGGTAATCAGTCCCCTGGCTTGACAGGGGCCGATTCCCAGAATCGACCTACTAGCCTGCCATGGAGCTTCTTTGCCCAGGGCGGGTACACCTGTGGTTGGGCATGCCTGCCCCCATGCACAGGCATGGCTGGTGGTGGGCCTGCCTGCCCAGGTCAAAGCAACCCCGTGGTAGGCCAAGGGGCTGATTCTAGGAGTTAATCCACTGGCCTGCCAATGGGTTGAGTCCTAGAATCAACCCCTTGGACTGTTGGGGGTCGACTTTGGGAATCAACCCCTTGGCTTGTCAGGGGTCGATTCCCAAAATCGACCCCTTGGCCTACAAAGGGCCGATTCTGGGAATCGGCCCCCAGTAAGCCAAGGGGATGATTCTGCGAATCGAACCCCAACACAGTAGGGGGCTAATTTCTGGAATCAACACCTTGGCCTGTTGGGGGCTGATTTTGGGAATCAGCTCCTTGGCCCAGTAGGAGCAGATTCCAGGAATCGACCCCTTGGCCTACTGGGGGCCAATTCCCAGAATCAAACCCTTGGCATGCCCAGGGCCTATTTCGGGAATCGTCCCCCCTGGCTACAATTGGCCCCCTAAACAGAATCAATCCCCTGGCCTGGTAGGGGTCAATTCCCACTTCGGAATCGACCCCTTGGCCTGCCTAGGGAAGACTCACAGAATCAACCGCCTAGCCTGCCAAGGGGCCGCTTTGCAAAGGGCAAGCACACCCATGGCCAGGAAATCCCACCCATAGGCACAAGCAGGGTACACCTGCTAGTAGGCACAAGCACTACCTATGCATGTGGGAAAACGCGCCCGATAGTGGGCGTGGTCGGACGGGTCAATGCAGCCTCCTATCAAGCCGATTATGAGAATTGACCCCTGGTAAGCTAGGGGGAAATTCCAGGAATCAGCCCCTTGGCTTGCAGGGGGCCGATTTTGGGAATCAGTGCCATTGCCTGCTAGGGGTTGATTCCATGAATTGGCCCCTTAACCTTTTGGGGGCTGATTCCGGGAATCGGCCCTTGACAAGATAAGGGGATGATTCCCTTATTTTTCCCCTTGGCATGCTGGGGGTCAATTCCCAAACCGAAATCAACACCTTGGCCTACTAGGGGTCGATTCCGGGAATCAATCCCCTAGCCTGCTGGGGGTTTATTCCAAGGCTCAGCCCCTTGTCCTGCTGGGGGCCAATTCCCAGAATCGGTTCCCGACAGGTTAGACGGTCGATTTCGGGAATTAGCCCCGTGGTCTATTGCAAGTAGATTCCTAGAGCCAGGGGCCGATTCCTAGAGTCTCCCCTCTAGCTTACAGTGGGCAATTCCTAGAATCATCCCCTTGGTCTACTAGGGGCCAATTCCGAGAATCGACCCTCAGTAGGCTAGGGTGTGAATTCCCAGAATCGGCCCCTTGGGCTACTAGGGGCCAATTATGGGAATTGGCCTTTAGACTACCGGGGGTCGACTCCAAGACTAGAATCAACCCCTTGGCCTGCCAAGGGCCGATTCCCAAAATCGTCCCCTTGGCCTGCCGAGGGTCAACTCCCATAATCGTCCCCCTAGCCCCCGCTTCCTAGAATTTCCCCCCTAGCTTGGGGCTAGGGGTCCGATCCCCAGAATCTCTCCCCCAGTAGGCTAGGGGGTTGATTCTGAGAACCAGCCTCCTAGAAAGCTAGGGGGATGATTCTTAGAATCAGCCCCCAATAGGCTAGGGGGTTGATTTTGGGAATCAACCCGCTGACTTACAAGGGGTCGAATATGGTTATCGACCCCCTGGCTTGTCGGGGGTCAATTCCCAAACTGAAATCGATCCCTCGACCTTCTGGGGGCTAATTTTAAGAATCGACCAGCTGACATGTCGGGGACTAATTCCCAAAATTTTCCCCCTGGCCTTCCAAGGGGCCACTTCCCAGAATTGTCCCTCAACATGCCATGGGGCCGATTCCCAAAATCGGCCCCAATCTCTAGCAGATGGAGGGGCTAATTCTGGTTTAGGAATCTAACCCTTGGCTTGTTAGGGGCCAATTTTGGGAATCAACCCCATGGACTGCTGGGGGCAATTGGCCACATGGCCCACTAGGGGAAATTGGCCCCTTGGCCTTTCAAGGGACCACTTTTCCCCAAGCAGGCATGCTGATAGTTAGGCGCACCCGCCCAAAGGCATAGGCACATTTGGCATGCACGGCTAGTCGTGGGCCTTCTTGCCATGGGAAAATTAGCCCCCTCTTCTGCCAGAATCACCCCCCAGCCATCTAGAGGGCCGCTTTGCCCAGAGCAAGCACACCCATAGTCTGGCGCGCCATCCCACTAGCACAAGCAGGTGGGTGGGCGTGCCTGACCATGGGCGTGCCTACCTATGTCAAAGTGGCCCCCAACAAGCAAGGTCCCCCAATAGTCCAAGGAGCCAATTCCAAGAATCAACTCCCTAGCTTGGTGGGGGCCGATTTCTAGAATCGATGCCCTAGCCTATTGGGGGTCAATTCCCAGAATCAGGCCCTTGGACTTCCGAGGCCCGATTCCCAAAATCGGCCCCTAGTAAGCTGAGGGGATGATTATGGGAACTGGCCCTTAGCAAGCCAGGGGTTCGACTCCCGAAATAGGCCCTTGGTAAGCCAAGGGGGCGGTTCCAGGAATCAACCAAACCCTTGGCTAGCCCTATGGCCTATTGGGGACTAATTCCAAGAATCAACTCGAGGCAAGACAAGGGGTTGATTCCCAAAATCGACACCTTTGACTGCCGAGTGCTGATTCTGAGTATCTCAGGGGTCCAATTCTCAGAATTGGCCCCCACCTAACCAAGGGTTGATTCCAGCAATCATCCCCCTAGCCTGCCAGAGGTCGATTCCTAGAATTGGCCCCTTGGCCTGTTGGGGGTCAATTCCTGGAATTGGCCCCCAATAAGCAAGGGGTTAATCTCAGAATTGGCCCACTGACAGGCTAGGGGTCTAATTCCAGAATCCGCCCCTGTCATGCTAGGGAGTCATTTCTGGGATCGACCCCTAGCCTACTGGGGGCTGATTCTAGGAATCAGCTCCCTGGCTTGCCGGGGGTCAATTCTTAAACTAGAATCAGCCCCTTGGCCTACCCCCTTGGCCTGCTAGGGGATTCCTTGGCCTGGTGAGGGCCAATTCTGGGATCTAACACCCCGCAGGACAAGGGGTTGATTGCCATAATCGACCCCTTGTCCTACCATGGGGAATCGACCCCCGCATGCCAAGGGGCCGATTCTGGGAATCGACCCAGGTAGGCCAAGGGGCCAATTCTAGGAATCAATTCCTTGGCCTACCAGGGGTCAATTCCCAAAGTGGAATCTGCCCCTTCGCTTGTCAAGGGCTAGTTCTAGCACCTTGGTCTATGAGGGGTTGATTCCTAGAATCAACCCCATGGCCTGTCGGGGGCCGATTCCCATAATTAACCCCTTGGCCTACTAGGGGTCGATTCTCAGAATCGCCCCCTTGGACATCCACGGGGGAATTTTTCCCTGGGCAGGCATGCACACAGTCAAGCATGCCCACCAACAAGTACAGGCAGAGTGCTTGTGCCTGTGGGAGGGCATGCTCGACTGTGTGCATGCCTGCTTGGGGCAATTCTGGGAATCGACACTCGACAGGCTAAGGGATCTAATCAACCCCTGGCATGCTCACCTAGGGGGAAAAGTGTGCACGTGCTTATGGACTGGTGCGCCTGACCGTGTGCATGCCCACTCAAGGCAAAGTGGACCCTGAGCTTGCAAGGGGGCTGATTTAGGGAATCTACCCCCAACAGGCCAAGGCTAGTAATCGACCCCCTGCCCTACTAGGGGTTGATTCCTAGAATCAACCCCTTGGCCTGCCAGGGGCCAATTCCAAGAATCAGTGCCCCAACCTACTAGTGGGCTGCTTTGACCCAGGTAGACACACCCACAGGCACAGGCTATTTGTGCTTGTGGGTGGGTGTGCCTAGTTGTGGGCGTGCCCTCCCGCAGTATAGCGGGTGTGCAAGTAGTACTCCCGTTGTGCTGTGGGCGGGAACGCCCACAAGCACAAATTAAATCTTATTAATAGTAGGAAAAAGTCAAATGTTATTAACCGTGGAGATCAACCAACTATAAGTGATTGTGAATTCATCCATGTTGAGAGTTGGACAAAAGATGATAACTATAAACCTATGCTTGTTAATTGGGTAGATGGAAAGGCTCATAGCCAAGTACTGGTTTATGATGTTGTTGTAAAAAGAGTAACATCTGAAGATAAATGAGAAAAATGATAGATAGTTAACATTTATCAAAAACCGCATTCATTGATTAACTATGTTATAGATGTATGTTCAAATGAAGAAGATTAGGTTCTGGATTTATTCTCAAGCTCAGGTAAGTTTTATTATATAAAATTGGAATTCAATATCTCATTTTTAATTTATATGTGACTATACTGATTTACTTCATTATTTATTTTATGCTTGATAATTAGGTACAACACTAGCATGTTGCCTACAAAAATCAAGAAATTGCATTGCCATTGAAAAAGACCCAATTTAGTGCAAATTTATTCAACAAAGAAGTAATTCTCTTCAATTTCTTCTAGATGCAATGCAAGAAGTTGGTTTAAGGAAAGGGGATTTTAATGAATCATGTGTGGCAAAAAAGGGAAAGGAACCTTAACCACCATTATATGGAATGATTGGAAAGGCATAAATTGGGAGATTCGTAGACATCGAAGATCCATCAAAAGAGGAAAATGAGCAAACTGAAGCAAAAAATATTGTGGAAGAAGACAATGATGAAACTCTAGAAGATGAAGAGTATGGATTACATGATATTATTGATTAAATTTAAGTTATTCTTGGAAATCAAGCTCTTTTCTTGTAACTATTAATTAGTTATACTTGTAATGTTTTGACTTTGACATTTTATGAGAAGAATAAATATTAAGTTAATGTTGTTATATGTTCAATATTTGTATTATGCGATTTTCACTTTAATTTTTATGTGAATCATTGTTTTTTGAAAACACCTGTGATTATTATTATTTTTTGACATTAAATTCATAAAAAAAACTATTATTTAACCATTTTTGTTAAATTTTTCCTATAAAAATTGTTATTTGACATCTCATTTTTAGCAAAAAAGTCTCAAAATGTGTAATTTTTTTGTTATATTTATATTCAAAATGTGTATTTTTATGTCAATTATTAAAAATTATTATTTTTTTAGAGACAATTAGTTGATGTGCACTAAAATATTAGTTAACGATATATAAATATATAGAAGGCTGAAACTTTAAAATATTGACATTTTTTTGTTTTAACTATGCAAAAAATAAAGATCTCACTATAAAAGAAAAATTAAAAGAAAAAAAAAATGAAGAAGACGACTACTTGAAAAATTGTTAAATTTAGAACATAATTATTCACATTTAACACATTAGAAAATTTAAAGTCAAAAAATAAGTCTTCTGAAAAAAAGGGCTTAACGTTGCATCAACACTTTTTAAAATCAACATGAAAATTACTAACATTTTGAAAATAATGTACATAAAAAGATTTAAAGTGTCAAAAACTATGGTAAAAAGAATATATATGTATTGTGAATCAACACTTTTCTAAATTGGTTGATTTTTTTTCTACCTCAAAAAAACGGGTAATCTTATCAATTCCCGTTTCAAAGTTTACATTGTTATTGGTGAAACATCTTGTTAATTAGTGTTTTTTTCTACTAATCTGGGAAAAATAATGATTGATCATTATTTTTGTTACATTATGTTCTACCTTTACCTCTCCCATATAACTTTGTTAATAATGTCAAACAAGTTATATATGATCTTTGCAAAGACATGAGGTAAGTGGAGATTTATGGGAAAAGTGTAATTTGTTCAATAAGTTGTTGTGTTGCATATTTTTGACTGCATGCATTTTTCTTGTCATCGTGTACTATATTATACATTTTTTGTTGAAACCTGTGATTTTATTGCTTCATTTGTAGATGGTTGTCATCTAAATAAACCGATAAAGAATATATAAATTATTGGAGAAAACAAATTCCTCGTCTAATGTGTGAAATGTAAAAGTATCTACCTCCGACATTTTTCAATGCACAAGAACACTACCTCATACACCAAGTCAAGGAGATTGAAAAACGTGGAACTGTACACACAATATCAATGTGGATGGTTGAGAGGAACTTGAAATCACTGAAGGATTTGGTTAGACAAAGAGCACGTCCTGAGGGATATATGGTATATCAAACCATGGTTTATATTCATCAATAGAGTGATGAAATAGGAAAGAGTATTAATGTATTGAATCACATTTGGGATGTCAACTCCGTGGACAATTTTGAAGGGGAGCACCTATTGAGGGAAGGTAGAATGAGAAAAGTAAAATGTAAGTATTTATATAGCGGAGATTTATAGCACATTTGACCTTTTTCTTTTATATATATACCGTACTTATTTAATTTTTATTATTCTTTCATAATCCCTTATTATGAAGGTATAACATGGAAATTAATTATATATATGTGTGAATTGTTTTATTTAATACAGTCAATCGAGAGTGGGATGCAATACATTTATACCTTACAAACACTTAATATTGGATGAACATATGGATTGAGCAATGAAAACAAGCTAATAATGGTAGGTTATCATGGTATGGTGTGTCTACATTGGTCAAAGAAGCTCAACATAGTGGAGATACCAATCTTACATAGACAGAAATTTATTTAGCATACAATTTAAAATATTATCAAGCAAGCATATTCACCCATACTACTTAGTGTTTTTACAATTATATTGATGCATATGCCATGTCTTTTTCTTAATTTTCATATTTTGCAAAGTATAAATATGCATGCTTATCAATCGACAATGCATTTTTTATGTGTTTGATATATTGCAGTTGAAACACCACAACAAAATGTGGTGTAATGGAAGTAAATTTCGCATCAAAGGGTTGGATGAAAAGATGAAAACTTCTGATAGTGGAATAACTTCATTATTTCATGTCATCGATGTTTCCTCTAGAGGTAACAAACATCCAAAATTCTTTGAGAATCAATACTATAGGTATCTGCATGATATACTTTAGTGAATTTGAATCCTTCAAAATAGTTGTATTCGATGTCAAATGGTTTAGGGTATGCATCCATGAACGTGACCATGATAGAATTGTTATTGCGCATGCTAACAGATTTACCATGGTTGATACAAGGAATATTAAGCCAAGATTAGGGTGATATGTTCTTCCAAGCCAACGTAAACATGTATTTTACGTAGACATTCTAGGTAAAGTGGGTTGGTCATATGTTTTTATATGTGATCCTAGAGGAAGGCCCATAAGGTATAATGTAGCGGAAGGGATTCATAGAGTGTTATATGAAGATGTCGAAGAAGTTAAAGGAATATATGTTGATTGAGACAATGCCAATTTGGATGAACTATATGATATTTCCATTATGTCGGAAGAAGAACCAGTGAAGAAGTATAACCAAATGTAGAAGAGCATGTTCTAGACGATGATATACTAGACGACGACGACGACGACGATGATGATATGACGAATCCTTTGTACATGAATTCTAAACTAGATGATACATATGATGAGATGGATAAGGAAAGAATATTAATGACATCAAAATTTTGAAAAATACGAGGTATGTATTTATATGTTTTTAGTTGGTTCGTTTCCTTTTGTTCACCTTAGATTTTATTTTCCTAGTTTTTATGTTTGAATGTTACTGTGTTTCTTTCAAGTATATTATAGTAGATAGATTGGATATTGGGGAATTAAGAGTGATGTGGTGGGGGGGGGGGGGAGGGGCCATATGAGCTTCCACCTTAACTTGGTCGAAGTTGTTAAGTAGAGAATATATAATTCTTGAAACGAAGAGAATCTCATTTACGTTTATACCATAATTTCCAATTTTGACTTTAATGGTTCATTAAGCAGATGTACTAGGCGAGTTGGGCGATGGGTGAACCAGGCGACATGATGGTTAGACAGACATGCGAAGTAAGGTTGTCCCATCATTGGACATGAATTAAGTTCCCACTAGGGTATCTCATAACGCGTTTTAGAAAATTGACTAAATTAATGTTTAGGTGTTAAAATCTGGTTTATAATTGATTGATTATGCAGCATGGATGTACTAAAAAATGATAATATTTTGTTTTCATTGATGACCTAATGATTTGTGTTGACTTATTTGCACAATGGGGTGAACACTTGTGCCTTGGACGTACTCACACGAAGGTGGAACACTCGCGCATCGCGAGCTGGGCACGCCAAGACATCTGCTCGGTAGAGGTGCCCATGTGACAAGTTGGTGGGCTGACCCGACTTGGAAAGGGGCATCTGCGTAAAATAAGTAAGGTCAGCCCATGATTTAGGTGTTAAAATTTGGGTTATAATTAATTGATTATTCAACATAGTATTAAAAAATTATAATATTTTGTTGTCATTGATGAGATAATGATTTGTGTTCACTAATTTTCACAACAATGTGAACGCACGTGCCATAGGCATGCCTAAATGAAGGTGGGGTGCCCATGGGGGTGTTGGTGGGTGCTGGTCGGCACGCCAGGGCACCCGTGTGACTAGTTGGTGGGTTAGACCAACTTGGAAAGGGGCACCCACATAAAATAAGTAATGTTGGCCCATGACTACCCATGAACAGAGTTCCCACAAAGGGGCATCATAACGACTTTTAGAAAATTGACTAAATTAATGTTTGGGTGTTAAAAGTTGGTTTATAATTGATTGATCATGAAGCATAGAAATAAAAAATAATGATATTGTGTTGTCATTGACGAGATAATGATTTGTATTCACTGATTTGCACACTAAGGTGAACACCCGTACCCGCATGATGAAGTCGGGGCACCCGGGCGCCCATGGGGGTGTCATGTGTTAGGCATGCCAGGGTGATCGACACCCATGGGGGTGTCGTGTGATGAGCATGGCAAGTGTCATGCCCCTATCCTGGTGGTAGTATTTCAACCGATCATAGGTAGGTACATAGGGAAAATTTTAAGAACCCCCCATAAATTTATAAATATAATAAATGGGCGAATCTCCATGGTATATAGGAAAAATGGAAGGCGATTTTATCAATAATATAATATGTATATATATTTTTTTTGGCGAATCTCTCACCAGGCATGGTTAATATTTTACTCAATTATAAAATCTTGTAAGATCTTGGCGAGTCTTTCACTAAATAATAAAACTTTGTAAAGTCCTATCGAATCTTAGCATAGGCTACATGATGGTTTAATTCCCCCATTTAAATAGGCTACATTCCAGGTGAATACCATGGGTCAATACCATGTGTCATTTTGGTGAATACCATGGGTCAATACCATGTGCCATTTTTATTTTTATTAATTCTAATATTAGGGTTAATAATGGTTTTTTGTATGGTATTAATAACAATCTAGTCCATGGTATTTGTCCCATAGTATTTTGGCCATAGGTTTCACCTAAATATAACCCATTTTTTTAGTGTTCGTAAATATAAGGTGACTTGTGGAGTAAATATAAAAAAATGTTTTATTTGTTTACCATACCTCTCGTTTATTTATATTTTTATTAATTTACCATACCTCTTTTACAAATATGGTATTTGGCCCATAGGATTCACTTAAATAAAACCTCTTTCTTGAGCCTTCATAAATAGAATGAGGGTTATGGACTAAATATAAAAAGAGGTTTTATTTATTTACGATACGTCTAGTTTATTTATATTTTTATTTATTTACCATACCTTTTGAGTAAGTATAAAAAGACGTTTTATTTATTTACCATACCTCCACTTTACTTATATTTTTATTTGTTTACACCCTTACATGTATATAACGTGACTTATGGAGTAAATATAAAAAATGTTTTATTTATTTACCATACCTCTCATTTATTTATATTTTTATTAATTTACCATACCTATTTTATAAATATGGTATTTGGCCCATAGGATTCACTTAAATAAAACCTATTCTTGAAAATGGGCGAATGGATTCACTTAAATAAAGCCTATTCTTGAAAATGGGCGAATGGAAGGTTGTAAGTCCTAATTTCAAGGGCTAAATTTAACTTTTTTACCCTCTCCCTTAAAATAAGGTGGGCTATTTGAGGTGATTTGTAAAAATGTACTATGATACAAAATATTCGCCCACTAAAAATTTAAAACCCCTTAATTTCGCCAAAGGGCGAACATTCGCCCTAAAATTATCCTTGTAGGTACAACACCACCACTCGATTTCTTTTCACCAATACTTTCAAGCATGGACTATGCCTAACATCCAATAATTAGAATTTTTTCACTTCACTAAGCATTCATCAATTATAATACACAGTAGAAATATTCATTTTAACTTCATTCATATACAAGTACACTTATTATTTTTAAAGGGAGGGGCAAATCCTTGATAAAATCTTACCGACAATATATAACAGTATATTTTTACAAGTTTATATAGAATCAACCTTTCCAAGGCAACCCCAAAATATCTTTAGCTAAAAGAATGCCAAACTATTATTTCAGAAAATTCACCTTGAACCACCATTCAGCCTACCCGCACTATCGTGTAGCCCCATCATTCAGGAGTTCGTGTTGCCCAACACTCTTGTCTACCTGGTCATAGGTCATGTCACCTGACGCCTGTGCCAAACTCATCACCCGGTTGCCCTCTCCACCCATTCACCTTTTTTTCCAACTCATGGTCGTATGGCTTTGCCCCGAGCTTAGGTTACCCACCCAGCTCATCGCACCGTCGTGCGGTGTACCCAGCTCATCTGGTCACCCTTCGACCATTCACCCAAACTTCGACTCATCGAATCACCCGGTCTGCCCATTCGCCGACTCGCCAAATCGACCGCCCACTGTCAGTCACCTCTACCCAATTCACCCGCCTGCAAACATTCACGGGTAGAACCACCCAGCGGTTTTCCTGGCTACACAAACTACGACTCACCCTGTTCTGCGGTTCTATTCTCCTTTGCCTATGCCTTGGTACTTTGGCCTTGCACTACCTACACCTCGTGTCCTCCATATGGCCTCCCACTTCACACTTCCAAGTGTATCACTTGCTTTCTTGTTGTGAGTTGTTTTCTCCTCCACCATGCATCCTCCTCTACTTATACCATCCACCTTGGCTACAACGTGGGTTGACCTACCTAGGCCAACCTCCCAATTCGGTCGTCCATGCCCCCACTCAAGGTCAACTCTCCCATCTCGTCACCCCGCTGGGTCCACTCACCTAACCACACTCCGTATAAGGTCGCGTCTCCACAAGTTTTGACACTTAGCGAACTTTTCATCTTCATTGACTCGTTGCATGCCAACTTGTCTAAACGTCGCAACTTTCGTCACAATGACTCGCCGCTCTCCAACTCGTCACACCGACTCTTCTCCCATTGACTCGTCACACACCTACTCATCGGTTTTAACTGAGGGAACGTCACCCCATCTCGTGGCACATCGCACGCATGACTCATGGGCGTGACACCAAGGCACCGATGGTGCAAGTTTGTTGGTTGACCCGACTTGGAAAAGGGATCCCACAAAAAAAAAAAAGTAATTTCGGCCCATGACTACCCATGAATAGAGTTCCCACAAGGGGGTCTCATAATGATTTTTAGAAAATTGACTAAATTAATGTTTGGGTGTTAAAATTCAATTTATAATTCATTTGTCATGTAGCATGGAAATATAAATGATGATATTTTGTTGTCATTGATGAGCTAATTATTTTTTTTCACTGATTTGCACGGCATGGTGAATGTCTGTGCCCTAAGCATGCTCGTAAGAAGGTGGGATTCCCAAGCGCCCATGGGAGCATTGCGTGCACGGCATGCCAAGGTGCTTGCCCAATAGGGATGCCCATGCAACGAGTTGGTGGGTCGGCCTGACTTGCAAGGGAAAACCACACAAAAGAAGTAATGTCGTCCCATGGCTGCCCATAAACAAAGTTCCCACAAGGGGGTCTGTTATGCTCCTATACCAATAGGTGTCATATTTCATGATTGACTTGATGGGCTATGTAATATGTTCATACCTTTCCTTGTTGCAAAGGTTTTCCATATTTTCAAAAATTCAAAAAATTTAAAAAATGTAAAGAGGGTATAACCCAAAAGAAAAATCAAAGGGTGAAAAGAATAAAATGGTCCAAAAATTGGAAGAAAATGAACCCCACCAAAAGAAAGACCAAGGAAAGTGTGCAAGTCTAAATGCCACTACTTTTTACTCTTATGTGATAAACAAATTGTGTGCAACTTGTAACCTATGCCACAATTGATGAGCAGTCAAACAGCTTAAACTTGACTTGTTCATATTTTTTCAATTTCATGTTTTAGAGATAGAGAATAAAATCTGACCAAACTGTTCAATCTTGGCAGATAAGTAGATAGGTAGAGTGAATAAAATGAGCTCAATAGTTTAATCTAAGCCCTTGGATGTAATAAGGTTAGACTTAGACAGATTTCTACATGTAAAATAAAAAATGTGTTAAGGGTTTGCCAGTCCAAGTGCACCCTAATAAAGAAGAAAAAATGTCAGGCTAAAGTAGGTAGGGTAGGTAGATGATGTTGCAGAATTACTTGTGATGGATAATCTCTCTAAATATGTTAATTTTCACTTTCATCATAAGTGCAAGGCAGACATTACACTTGATGCAATTCAAGCAAGACAAGGTCAAATAATTAACTTCCCTTCTCATTTTTCCCTAAAGATTTCACTAATTCCCCCTAAGTACTATGGTCTTTGAAAATTAGAGGAGCTCAGAGCATTTCTCTGACTTTTGGAGGGACCAGACCCTCAGCCCAATAATTTAAATGCCTAAATACTTAGGAAAAATATACAATATCACATAAAACCCCTTTTTCACTCAAGACTAAGTTAAATACTTATTCTAATGTTTTACTTAGCGCTCATTTACATTTTATGTCATATTAACTTCTAACCTATATTATATAAATCCCGCACTATTTTACCCTTTCCCATATTATTTAACTATATTAAAATCCCCGAAATTGTTACATATTCCGCCCCTTAGGTTAATTATAACCATAAACATGTTTTAAAAGGATTAATGAATTAATATGTAATTCATTAAGAACCTAAATCCCCCGCTCCATTTAATAGGGATTAATTAACCCTCATGGTTAATTAAGAACCCTTCCCAACCAATTACATTGCACTCGATACGATTAAATAATAGTTAATTGGGTCGAGCCCGCACACATTAAACCCCACCGTATTGTGCCTCCCGTCAGCCATCCGATCGCGCCTTCATCATCCAATGGTCCTTAAAAATATCGCGCATGACTTTGTGACCGCACATTAGCACGCAATCACAAAGTGGTTTTGGCACAGTGCCTTTCCACACGTAGCACAATCTATGGGATCGCTGGCTCTCGGCCAAAACCCGCCCGTCGCCAAAAGTGGTGCGATCACATACCGCTTACCGCCCTCCACATGTGACAAAATGTCTACTCCTACTTATGTCATCTGCCCGAATGATTAACTCCCGCCACCTTTTGACTTTGTTAATAAAACCAACAAAGTGTCGTTTTCTCTGTTATTTTATACTACAACTGTGCTCACATGCAAACAACATCCAGGTCAACTATCCCAATTTTCTAACTGCCACCCTACCAAGAAATTACAGCCGGCGTAGCCAGAACCTGCTAGCCACCATCAGCACCTTCCATTACTCTGTTCATTCCTCAAATATAGGTATTTAGCTGATTTCCTCCGAAACCCTAAAAGTTTAGTTTTACAATATAAATCCACTGAGAAAGGCAAATTCCTTGCAAAATTCAGTCTTTATTTTTCCAATATAAATTCCCAGGCCAGCTAATTTGCCCATTTTTCACCAAAAACCCAAAATTCCTTTCTAAATCCACAAGAACCAGAAATGGAAACCCCTGTGGCTCTGTCTATTACACCCATGAATGCCCCTCATAACAACTTAGACTATCTGCCTCTTGCAGATAAATATTTTCAGATAAGGGACTTATCCAGTGAGAAAAACCACCTGAAAGTCTTTTTCCAAGTCAGAAACCAATACCTAAATGGCTTAGATATCCTGGGACTGTGGGAATCAAACCTTCCCAGGTATTTTCTCCCCTCAGTCCATGTTTTCCCTGATTTGATTCATCAATGCCAGGAAAACTATGACCCTAATCTCAGAGCTGTCATGTCCCCAAGTCAAACAGTCCTTTTCCCCATAACAGCTGCATCCATTAATGAAATGTTGCAATTTTCCCTTGAACAAGCTCTCACTCCTCTTTCTATGGGATACTTACTTGAGAAATCTTCCCAATTGTCTCAATCAAAACTAACTTGTATATGTCATATGTTCATGGAGCCTAAACATCAGCCTAAAGGCCCACCTCCCTATCTGTAAGCTTTCTTCACAAACATAGGAAAACTCATTGTTGATATGATAGCCTTAATCATGGGATTCAACTCTAGTGAGTATGTTGATGATATAACCTTAGTGTTGATGTCAATTTTTACTCTTGGATAGCCCCTTGTTGTTAAATATGACTATGCCTCGTATATTGCCACCAAAATTCATGACTAATTCCTGAGACTAGACAACGAAGGAGTCTTTAAATACACCACTTTCATTTATCATCTTATTTTGTATTATCAGTCAGAGAACTTCCATTTCCCTGTGAGGAAACTTGACAATAAAGGAAATCCAAGGTCTGTTACCTTTTGGAGCCCCATCTTCCATGCATCTTATGAGTCTCCTTACTCATACAGTGAGTTCATTGACCAATTTGTTCATCCTGCAACCACTTTATTGACAGGGGTTTCCCCTCCTAGAATCAGTGGTGACATCAGGAGAATCCTACAGCTCTCCAAGAAATACAGAATAGGTGATTGGTACCTATACGAGAAACATACAGAGATTCAGATGTATGGATGTGAGCTCTGCCCTTTCAAATTACCAAAGTACGTTCCAATGAGACTGTTTGCATTGGAATATTTCAGACAAATGATACATACAAACCAGGTTCATTTTTGCAAAGACAAAAAGAAAGCTCAACTCAGAATAAAAAATCAGTTAGACTCTTATGTCTGCAATGATAGGGAAGCATGGAAAGAAGCAAAGAAAATTCTAGAAGATCATATTAAGTTGCGCAAAAGTTTTGGTTGGAGGCCATATGACCCCAATAGTTTCATCTGTGATAGGAGAATGAAAAATAGGTTGTCACCATACATTCACCATAGGATTCTAGAAATTGAACTATATGCAAATATGGATGAATGGAGGGAAGGAACCCTAGTAAAGCATGATAGTGAATAGGTCAATATTGAGAATGTTATGAAAGATATTGAGAAAACGCTTGACCTGGATTCTTTTGGGCAGGTACCATTTGAGATATCTCAAAGATTAGGAGTTGGTGCCTCCAGTACTAGAACTTCCCAGCAACCTTCATAGGAAACAAGCACACTAGCCACAGGAACACTAAAGGGCAAGGAATTAGAGACTAGCTTCCAAACCACAGAACAATCTACAATGTCTAAGCAACCTGAGACTTCCAAAGAACAGGCTCAAATACATACTCCTCCCACTCAGATCAATATGGGAGAGCCTCCAGTTCTACAAACTCTTCTAAATGTGGAAAGAAACAAAAAGAGAGACAGGGAAATAACTACCCCTGCCAGCAAATATTCAGGACAACCTGGGACAAAAAGACAAAGACTGAATCCCCTTTTAGAGGAGGAATTTGCTGAAGAAAATACAGAAAGTTAGAGGGAAGAAAGAGTGGAGAGTCAGCAAACTTTTCCAGCTAGAGGAACATCCACTAGCTCACAGAGGCAGGAGCTAGAAAGGCAGCAAAGTGTAGAGATATCTTCTTTCAAGCCACCAGGGACTGATGCCTCAGACATTAAGAAAACATTTACATAAATAAAGGCCAAGAATGATCCATTGAGACTTCAGGTTTATAACCAATATTTGAAGATGGCTCCCACAAATCAACAGAGATTGATGTCAGCCTATGACATCAAAGAAGGCAAAATGATAATGAGCTATTTCAAGCCAAAGGTGTAGTAGCCTAAATCAATAACAGATTATCTCAGAACAAATTTTGAAGTCATGGCAAAGGATATTCATCCTTTGGATCAGATTGAATTGCATAAGCAAACTGGAGAAATGATTTATTCAACCTTGACTGGTAAGGCAATGATGGCCCAAAGGTTGCAAAATTCTTTAGATAACACTACTGCCCAACTACACTTGGAGAAGGCTTCCTCCCAGGCCAAAGATAATAGAATAAAGTCTTTGGAAGAAATAATTATTGGATTGGGTCATGATCCCAAAGATGCAAAGGCTACAGAAGCCTTGATCAAAAAGAAAGATGAAGATATTGCTGCCCTAAGGAAACAACTAAAGCTGCCACCTTCAAGGCATCCACAGACTGATGAGGTTATAAAGCAAAAATCTAAAGAAGAGTTGTTGGATTTTCTCTTAAAGCTTAATGAACAACTGAATGATACTGAACAATCACTTGAAAAAGAATTGAAGGATAAGCAGGGAGAGTGGACCTCTCAGCCTCCCAA
The DNA here is from genome assembly GCA_031772625.1 of Pinus tabuliformis. NCBI lineage: Eukaryota > Viridiplantae > Streptophyta > Pinopsida > Pinales > Pinaceae > Pinus > Pinus tabuliformis. The sequence goes on from CM062811.1 coordinate 337,937,619, forward strand.
TGTAATACCATTAGTTTCAACTGTAGTCCCATCAACTCTTGGAGCAGCATTGGCACCAAATATTCTAGTAGTCACAGTAGAGGCAGTTATAGGTACAACAACAATAGGAACAACAGGAGTAGCACAGGGCAACATTGCTAATTTGAGCACAGAGGGGCTAATCAAATCAATGGAGGACCTGAAACTACAAGTTTCAGAGCTAAATAAGCTAAAAGAGCAACATGCTAACTTAGAACAAAGGTATGATCTCTAAAAAATAAGTTTTGCAGAAAAGACAAGAGAGATTAAAGTTTTAGAAAACAAAGTTAAAACATTGGAAAATGATCTTACTTTTGACAAGCCTCTGTCAGAAATCAAGAAAATTCTTTGGACCAACATCACTCAATCAATAAATGATGCTTGGCCATCAATTCAAATAATTTTTTAGAAAATTGATTTAGTAAAACTAGCTCAAAAAGAAATTTAGAAGACAGGGGAAGAATTAGGAAATATGCCTGAAGAAGCTAACAATCTCATATAGTTTTTGAAAACAAGGAATAAATACCAGCTTGAAGAGTTGGGCATTCAAGATATAATAGGGACAATTTTGGAGATCAAAAGAGTTTTTACTAAAAGAACTCTGATGCAAAACTTAGAAAGAAGGTGCCATGACATGCAGGAAGAAATCAATGCCTTCATGAAGAGATTTGATGTTTTGCAGAATAAAGGGTTGCCAAGTCCTCTAGTTATTCATGATAAACTAATGACTCATAAAGACTATGTGGAGAAATTGAACAAGTATGCAGGCAACCAAGTAGGTTCATCAACAAGTGCATCAGGAACAAAGGCATTGCCTACAGGCAGAGTTCTCTATGACAGTCTAGAGAACTTGTTTTATGTCGAGCATGAGATGAAGCACTTGTTCCCCAATCCAGGTTACCTTTTTCAGGTACACAGAAACTGATGAAACCCTGAGGAAACTTCAAAAACACAAATTGCCAGAACCAAAATGGTGGGAAGACATATTGGAAATTTTGTAAAATTATCCTTGGTAAAATGTAAATTTTGGTTATTTATTGTAGTAATGGTAAAGAAGATGAATAGAGATGAACAGATATCAAACAGGTCAAAGTGTATCAGAACAGGTAAAGGGTATCAGTCAAAATAGGGTAGCCAGCACAGAGTTACTAAAGAAGACAACAGCAAGCCAAATCATAGGGCCTGCCTCCAGCACACTCAGTGAGAATAGGAATAGCACAACATTAGTTTGCCTTTTCTCCTATCTTTGAGACCATTTGTCTCTATTTTCTTGTAACTTATTCATAGTCATCCTAGAATATATCTCACTCTGTTATGAGATATTTTTTGTAATTTTTTTGTATAAATACTCCCTCAATTGGAGTAATGAGTGTGGATTCTTAGACATTGCTGTAATACTGATTATTTTGGAAAAAAGTGCTGTTGGACCAACTTTTGTATGGCTTGCTGGATAAAGAATTGATGCAAAGGACTTTCCATAGATTTCTTGAATCAAACATCGAATCAATAAGTCCTCTATACCTTGTGTTTTAAAGTTTTCCTTGTTTCATATATCATATATGTTTCATATCTGAATGATAAATGAAAAAGAGTAGTTCTAAAAATTCTTGATTGCACTCTATTTTCAATTGTTATTATTCTCAATGTTTTCTTCTGAACTAGGATAAACAGTGAAATATTAATTGCTCATGTTTTATAGTTTATTCACTTTGATTATTTAGTAAAGAATACTCGACTACTCTTTATTAGTAATCATTCAATTTCCTTTTTCAAATAGGTTGAAGGATTCTTAACTGCCCTTCACCCATTTTGAGTCCATTCTATTTATTCCAAGTCTTTATTTGTTCCCTATTTGACCATCTTCCTCTGTGAAACAATCTTTTGTTAAGAAACCAAATCCAGTTAAGCATCTTCTTTGACTCCATTAGCCCAATGGCCTAAATTACTCAGTCCTACCCCTCTGCTATTGAATCTCACCACCCAAACTCAAACAAAACTCCTAAACTTCACAACTAGCCTAATATCTTTCAAGACCAAGCTAAATCATAAAGAGAGAGCCCTCTTTGAGTACAGATTGGCTAGATTCTATACTTAAAAGTTGGTTTGTGGTTACCTCGGACCCCTTTCCTCTTCCCAACAACTTCAAGGAAAATCTCAGTGATAACAGGGTCTCATAATGATTTTTAAAAAATTAACTAAATTAACGTTTCGATGTCAAAAGTTAGTTTATAATTGCTTGATCACGCAGCATGGAAATAAAAAATGATATTATTTTGTTGTCATTGATGAACTAATGATTTTTGTTCACTGATTTTCATAGCAGGGTGAACTTTTGTGCCATGGGCGCGACCGCACGAAGGCGGGGCACCTTGTCGCCCATGGGGGTATTGTCTATTGGGCACACAAGGGTGCCTGACACTAATGGGGGCATCACGTGTTCGGCATGCCAGGGCACCCACCTGTAAGAGGCTCCAATACGATGATTTGGTCGGTCGACCCAACTTGGCAAGGGCCACCAACAAAAAAGAAGTAAAACTACCCATGAACAAATTTCCCACAAGGGGTTCTCATAATGATTTTCAGAAAATTGACTAAATTAATGTTTGAGTGTTAAAAGTTAGTTTATAATTGATTGATGGGCCCATGACTCCCTATGACTTGATAATAGGGCCAACATTGAAATTTTTTCATTTTGTGCTTTTATGCACTAAACTTTTACATGGTTATGGTAGATATATGCATTGATGATATGGGAGGGTTTTGAGACTCAAATACGACTCACATAAAGAATTCAAAAATCAAACGACAAAATTATAACATATATAAATGTCAAGGAGATGAAATTAGTTATGACTATTTATGAGTTGCAGGATTATAATGTACTCCATAGTATAGAGGTTGAGAAAACCCCTTACCCTTCCATTTGAGAAAACTTCTTACCCTTCATCATCATCTTTGTCATCTTCATCAACATCATCATCGTTATCATCATCATATTTTTCATCCACATCATCTTTAATATCATCATCGTTGTCTTCATCAACATCATCATCATCATCGTCATCATCATGATCAAAATCATCCTTGTCATCATTGACATCATCGTCATCATCATCAAAATCATTTATATGAAAAGGAATGATGCCTCAATGAATCACACATAATTTATTATATATCCCTCTTATGCTCTTGGTGTGAATCTTATTCTTACTTTTTGTAGACGTACCCCTAAGTACCAGTCCACCACTTAACATTTACCAATTAGTTAAAATTATGCTTTAATTAATTGATCCAACATAGAGTGACATGTGAAAGGAGACAACGTTGAAATTTTTTCAGTTTGTGCTTGTATGCATTGAAATTTGACATGGTTATAATAGATACATGTGTTGACGTTATGGGAGGGTTTGAAGGCTCATATATGAATATGGGAGGGTTTAGAAAAGGTGTATAAGTTAGTAACATGTTTTGAATTATTATCATTTTCTAAAACGAGTTTTCACCAAGTGCATAAAATGAACAATATGTTTTGAGTTATTATTATTTTCTTTTTATATTTTAAACAATTAGTCCAAACATGTTTCATTCCATTCATCATGGTGTTAATTTTTTTTTAAGATTCTCTTCAACCCCATATATCTTATTCTTTGTTTCTACTTCTTTTGGTTTCATGCCCACTTGAACATTTTTTTGACTCAATAGGTTCCTTGAGGTCTATCCTCCACCCTTATAGATTTTATCCTCTCTTGGTTCTCTTAGTCATTGGGTAAACCTAGAAAACTTATATTCCTCATACATTTTTATAGATTGAGTTCCATAGGATTAATAACCACCCAAACACACATGCACTTTATGATTTTGAACTCTCACTCCCAACTCTCTTATGTCACATCACCTTCTATACCTCCTATACACTTCACCCTATGATATTAACAATTCTATATTTGGGTTTCAAATGACATTTAACATTTACCCTAGCCATTTATCCACCTAAGATTTGATTTTCAACATTTACCCTATTCATTTCCCCACCTAAAATTTGATTTTTATATATCTATGAAAATATCCTGATTTTTTTATTTCTTCACACTTTTATGCAATGATGACTTGCCAAATGAGGAAGAATGTAGCCTCTTTACTATTATTTAGTTATTTTTCAACACATTTATTAAGCTCTACATTTACAACTTGGGAGTTCCACCCTAACTTCAAACTTTATACTAAAATTTCCTTATCCAAATATGATGGATAAATGCATAAACACGTTTTGTATTATTGGATTTTTATCTTAATACTTGATTTATAGACATGCATAAATATAATTGATTTACATGTGTTTCTTGCTACCAATTACTTAAATTATGTTTCCACCTTTCTCTCTCTATGTATTTATTTTTACCTCGACCCTCTCTCCTCCCTCCAACTCCATCCCTTTATGCCCCTCCCTCTCTCATTCTCTCTCCTCCTTTCCCTCTCTCTCATTCTCTCTCCTCCTTTCCCTCTCTCCCATTCTCTCCCACCTCCCTCTCTCTCTCTCTCTCTACACCCTCCAACTCCATCACTATCTCCCTCCCTCTCTCCTTCTCTTCATCTATCCTTTGTCTCTCTATATATATGACCCTAAAATAGACACACTCTTTGATCTCCATCTCTCCCTTGTCACTCCCCCTCTCTCTTTCTCCACTTTTCTCTCTATATGTATTTCTTATTCCCTCCCTCTCACCCCCTCCAAATACATATCTCTTTCCCTCCCTCTCTCCTCTCTATCCATCCCTCTATCCTCCTCTCTCTCATCCTTCTTCTATCTCCCTTTCTCTCCTTCCTCCTTGTCTCTTCCCCCGTCACTCTCTCTCTCTCTCTCTCTCTCTCTCTCTCTCTCTCTCTCTCTCTCTCTCACAATCTCCCTCCCTCTCTCCTTCTATCTATCCCCCTCTCCCCCCATCCATATTTGTGTCTCCCTCCCTCTCTCTCTTACCTTCTCTCTCTCTCTCTCTCTCTCTCTCTCTCTCTCTCTCTCTCTCTCTCTCTCTCTCTCTCAATTCCTCCTCTCCTCTCCTTCACTATATCTCCATCTCTCCATTATCACTCCCTCTATCTCTCCACCTCTATGTCTTTGTTATTCCCTCCATACATATCTAGAGTTTAATGTATCATGATATATTAATATATATTATAATATGAAAAAATTAATATTATATTAAATTTAATATTGTATAAAAAAAAAAAAAAACTAAAATAAACAAAATAAAAAAATATGAAAAAAAAACAATGAAACACAACCATATATATAACATAAAAATTTAATAAAATCCAAAGCTCCCTGATAACTTTCTGTGCGATCCTTTCCCTATCCCAAGCCTGCTTCCACCCACCTCCAAGTTGTAGGAGGAAAGCCTCTACCATTTCCCTAGATTGAGCATGTCCCTGCCCACCTCCGAGCTGCAAGAGGAAAGCCTCTCCCTTCCTGACAAATACCTCACCTGGCTCCGAGCTGCAAGAGGCACATGACCTCTACCATCGCCTCTCGCCTTCCTTAGAACACGTCAGAGCTGCAAGAGGAAGATCCCCTGAAATCGTGACACGACTTGAGGGAAAGCCAACTCAAGGATCTAAGGAAGAACAAAGAAAGAGGAAAAAATGTGTTCAGTAAGTGTAAGCTACTCTGACCCCACCTGTGAGCTATTTCATATGCTTTCACTCAAGAAATAATATGATATAACATTATCCTTTTCCTTTACCTAACCATAACTAAAACCTATGGAAGAAGCCTCTTTCACCTTGGCAAAATAATTTTGATCCATACTATGCAATAATAGATTATACTGCGAATAGGCCCAAAGTTTTTTGGAAAAAAAGTGTGGTAGAGTCCCACCCATAGATGCAAACACTTGTCAAACATTGTATTTTCTTCAATTTATTTGAAACATTGAAGAGTCACTTGTTGTGGATGCTTCTAGTAGCCCAACTTCCCTAATCTAGGTATGTACTATATCGTTGTCATTTGAAACCCTCGTATGTGTTGTATGTCTATCATTTGAAACCCTCACAAAAATTGGTAGGGGGTTGTACTAGGACTAGCATGTCATGCTTACTTGAACAATTGATTGTACATAGGAATCACTTGTATCATAAGGTAGGGGGGAAATTTGGTAGTTTCTATTGTATATTTGTATAGTTCTATAACATTAAGCCAGAAAACACATCACACTTCTAATGGCTATTGATAGTTACAGTGTACAATATTACTAGTGGTAGTATTGCATTGACCTAGGGATTTCTTTGTAGTGAAAAGGAGATTTTAAGCCTTTCTAGAGGATTTCATGAAGGAAACATCTTGATCTAACAATATTATGTTTTTAATCATGGTATGATGCCAAATTTGGTTCTGCATTAGATTAAATTTTGACATACTTCAGTTCATGTAAATATGATAATTTTGATCAGCACAAATGCTAAGAATTGGTTCTTGATTTTTAACTTGCTTGCTACTTATTTGTTTGTCTTGAGAGGCTTGTTTCTCTTTATAATGAAAATTTGTGTGGAGTTTAGAAATTGTTAGTTACAGTGTGTTTTGAGAGCCATTGAAATAAAGTTCTAGCTGATGAAAATTTGCGTGGAGTTTAAAATTTGTTAGTTACAGTGTGTTTTGAGAGTCATTGAAATAAAGAAACTTCTTGAGGGCTAAATTAGGCCTCTTCTAGGCCGACTTGTCCTTTTGGTAGCTTCTAGACCAATATTTTTACATAAAATACATTTCATTTATTTGATACATGAGCCCTTCAAGGGACTTTACATCATGACCTTGTCTTTGACTCTTCTTCAGAATCCTAGAGCACTCAATGGGTGCTTTGACCTAGGACAAATAACCAGTTGGAAAGAAACCCATTTCATAATAAAATAATTTTCTTTTTAGAAATAAATATTTTCTTTTCTTTCTTTTGACAAGTATAATAATTACATCTAGTCATGACATCATTATAATTATGAATACCGACACTAGTTACTTCTTCAACAAAGCTTACTTCAAACCCTAACAATGTTCTTTTTCCATAACCTTGAAAAATTCCTCAAAATTGTAATTCAACCAAATTACAAAACAATTTACAATGATGACAATGTTATTTAATAAAGCATGTGGGGAGGTTAAAGGGAGGAGTATGTGAAGCGGACTTGTCTTTGATCAATGCTACGTCAATGTAACCTACTTTTTTGGATGAATTATTTTCAGTATTTCCTATATTAATATTAGTTGTGTTAGCTTCTAAGGCTTTAAATTATTTTTTTCCCTTTCTGTTAAGTAAGTTTTTGTGGTTCATGAAGAGGAATATTTGCTATAGTTCTCTTCATGTCTTTGACCAATTCATATTCTAGAGTTTCAATATAAACATTTTTGTTTGAGGTAGAAGTTACATGCTATGATATGGTTACAAATTTCAATAGGAATTTCACATGCTACATACCTTCAATGTCTTCTAGGGAAGATTGCTCCTCAACTAAACTCGTCTCTCCTACTTTTGTACTTAACATTTCTTCTTATCTACAGAGTTTCTCTTAAATTAAGTGCATGTTTGATGTCTCTCAAAGGAAGTCAAATGTATACTTTATATAGCCTTCCAAGGGCTTTTTAAGCCCAATTGGAGGCCAACTTTAGCTAGATAGCAGACCTGTTCTTGGGAGCACTATAACTTTTTTTCCAAAATACAAAATGATTTTATTTCTTTGATACAAGTGCACAAATGGTTCTTTACATAATGGCAATGACCTTTTGACTCAAGAAAATCCTATAGGCATGCAATGGATGCCTGACATATTAACCAAAGACTCAAGCATGAAACCCATGCTTTATAAAATTTTCTTTTTACATTTTTGTTTTTCTTTTGATCAATATATAATAATTACATCATGACATTAAAAAAAAGACAATTATGAAGACCGAAACTATTTAAATTTCCCAACAAATAAGAGCATGTTGATTCAACTAAGCCATAGGAGAAACACCAATTATGTTTCCATTTTGAGTTTCTCACTTAGTTTAGGATAAATATTGATTTGATACATGATGACATCAAGAGAACTATGGTTAATGATATATGTTTCATGATGAGATTTTCTTGTCCTCCAAATGCAATGAAATAAGATCTCTTCAAGATGATGGCTCTTCTATCCTTTCATGCTCACCAAGGCAATCTGCAACACTTCCTGCAATTTTGGACCTGAGGAAACACTAGAAACCTTAGGGTATTCATACATGTGAACATTAGAAAAAAATCACAAACTTTAAAAATCTTGATGTGTCTCTCAATAATTCGATGATCTATATTTATGTAGCCTTTCCAAGAGGCCGCATTAGCCCTCTCTAGGCTGAATTTTCCTTGGCTAGCCGACTTGGTCTGGGAACCTTCTATACATTTCTAATTTCAAAATAATTTTTCTTTCCTTGATACAAAATTCCTAAAAGGGTATTATACAATATGAAAAGGACCCTTGACTCATGAAAAACCCTAGGAGCATTCAGTGGATCCTTGACCTCATGACAAAGTGACTTGATCATGAAGCCCATGCTACTTTAAAAAAATAATTTTCTTTCTTCTTTTAATAGATACATAATAATTACATCATGACGTGAGTGAAATGAAAATTATGAAGACCAAAACTAGTTACATTATTCAACATATCAAAGTATGTGGGTATTTTTTTGTAATTGAAGATTAAAAGTTATTAGATTATGTTGAGTTCTCAAGTTAGCGAGTGAGTTAATTGGTTAGGATGAATAGGTTCTCAAATTCTCAAGTTTTTAAATATTACTTGAATATTTTAAATACAAATAACTTCCTTATAACTCACTTGTACTAATATAATGTTCTTTTGGTTTTGTCAAGATGTTTCTCAACATCCCTTATGACACTCGCTAACAATTTCTCTAATTGATGGAGTGTTATAGGATGCTCAACCAAACAGGTATTTTTCAGATCTATTTTCATCGAGTGATGAAAGTTCATGTAGGATAAAAGAAATTGACCAAACATCTGCTACGTCATCTAGTAGGCGAAGATCAAATAGAGGTGAAAATATTAGAAGAATTATCCATATATGCATGGGAATTTTTCTCACGAAAGGGGGTTCATGTTCTTATGATAATGAGAGCATAGATGAAATGGAGGTTCCCTTGAGGTACACACATCTATTAAAACAATGGGCACCCAAGGATCTTCCTGAAATAAACACTGATTTTTCTTTCCATGAAAGGATATACCACATTACCCCATCATCATTACATGGTTTGGGGGTATTTTCCATGGATGGCATAAAGGCATGTTATGGAGGATTAACTTAATTGATGAAGTATATCGAACCCTGTTACAACTACAATGATTGGGTACGACTAGTCCAATATAACAAAAGTATGTGAAGATATGGAGTGGCTGCAAATTATATACAACTAAAAGACAATGATGAAAATAAAGGTGCAAATATGTATATTGATGGAATGCCAAAAGTAGCAGGGAATATTGCAGGGTTTATAAATAGCACATGGGCCATCACCACAAATAAGTAACCCAATTTCATATTCGAGGGACGTGAACGGAACCATGTATTCATATGTGCAATTAAATCAATAGCTGCAAGGGAAGAGCTTCTCATTGATTTTAATTTGAATAGAATAAATGAAAATATTGCTATTATGGGGGCAAAATATATACAATTTTACCCAACTTGTAAGCAATGTCTATTGTATGTTATGATTGTCATTTACTACGCAAAGTTTCTATATAAATTTTGACATATGTCAATAGTGGTTTTCTTATTAATATAATGATGATTAATTGTGGGTGAATTTCTAATTACACTTATTTGATAAACAAGGTGATAAGGGGAACGCACCATCCATAGAGCAGTCGATAGATGTTCGTGAGGAAGAGGTTACCGATGATGCAATTTTTATGTCTGTTGATCCAATCCAAGCAATAAGGAAGCTTAAATTCAAAGAAAACAAGAAACTTAATTCTTTAGTTCTGATTGAGCCTCAGATAGACGAGATAAAAGGTAAAATTAGAACCTTGCTGCAACAAGTTCGTTGGTATGGAGTGAGAAACTCATTTAATAGTCCAAATTATTTGTTTATGATTTAGTTATCTCATCCCTTATAAAAAAAATCTATTTTATATGAGATTTTGGCGAAGTATGATCCTCATGCTATGAATATGGATCGGGTGAGTGTTGGTAGCAGCGTTGATGCTCCACCTATGAGTGAGTCACTAGTCATTAAGACCAGTACAACTGCTCAACCATCCACAATAGGATCTACACCCCCTGAACAACATACATTAGGATCTACACATGATGTTATGGATGCAGAGTATGATGCAATTGCACAATTTGAAATGATCTTTCCAAGATCTTCCCATGTTACTAGCATGAAATAACTACCAATCACATTTTTGGTAGATGATGCCAATGTCCCTATGAAAATAGAGAAAATTCTAGGTATTTTAGAAGTGTTTTAAATATTAAGTACAACCTAAATGAAATTAACGTATAGTATGTGATTATTTTAAACTAATGATAATATCGTTTTGCAGGAAATGATGTATTTTATAGATTTTTTATGACATCACCTTGGAAATATCTGGTTCGATCATTCATACAAATTGGAAATCCCAAAGTTCCAAGTTAAAAGAGGAACTTATTAACCGAATGGCTCTCCTGTTTGATGATAGTGCCTTCAATATATCTGGAGTTACCTCAAAGGAAAGCCTACATTTAAAATATTTACAAGACCAATATAGGCCTCAATTGGAAAGGGCCAAGTCACATGAGTGCCATCCATTTATTTTAGAGATGGAGTGGAGAATTATCATGGCATATGTACATGAGAAGCCACTTTGAAAAGCAGGGAAGACTCCACCCAAACCAAGAAGGTATGGGGCACTTTTAATAATGTAATTATGATGCTTTATCTTCATTTTGACATCTAATTAAGTTTTTGAATGTTTTAAATATAGACTCCTAGATACTTCCAAAGCCACACATGATAGAATAGCCAAACATGGGAAGAATCATCTTGGCCCAGGTGATTACTCAAAACTAGCCACAAAAGTTGTAAGTATATAAAAAAAAAAATTTGCATCCAAATTATAAATTGTTAACAATTTTAATTTAATATCACAGAAGAAGAAAAATTCATGTTCTAAAGAAAAATCACACATGACACAATTCAAAGAGGCTCCCACAAAGGAAGAACTAAATCTTGATTTCAAGTATGACTATCAAGTCATGGTTGAACGAAGGACAAGCTTGATGTCTTCATAATCTTCCACCATCCAACATAACACTCATGCAAATAAAAGAAATAATAACATATATAAAACATCACTTTGGCAATCTGTTGGTTATTATTTTTTGTCATAAAGTGATGTGCTTGATTGTAAAAAGCAGGCAAGCAATGTAGATACAACACATGAGCCTACTAATAGTGGAGTGCTTGATCTTGAGATTGATGTTCAGCTCGGTACTGGAGGTATTTCATGTGTTATAAAAAAATCATAGTATGGAATACAATTAAAAATATTTAAATTCAAATGGTGTATTAATTATAACCTTTCTTGTTTCTACACTATAGCATGTACAAGATGTGGCTAGAGAAGAGGAGGAATATATGGCCACATCCGAAAATATTCTGAATTTAACTTTTCTTTCTTATTGCAATTTATGCTCGGCCCCACTTGTAGCAACATAATTGTAGGACTAGGTCAACAGTAAGACATATTACACTAGAGACCACAACAACTGAAGGAGGCCAAGATCAAGACATAATGGCTAATTACATATTAAAAAATAGAAAGAAAGCTAATAAAAAAATGACTGAACTTGTTTATTTAGAGCCCTTTTTTTAGTACCACATTTTTTATTGAGAGGTTGAATGACTCATGGCATGTGCACATGTAACATTAGAATATCTTAATAAAAGGTTGTGATTTTTCCATTGCAAAAAATTAGAATGATTTTTTTTCATAGTGTGTAAACATATTTTTTGTGATACAAGGAGGGTGTAGAATACATATATTTGATAAATCTATGGTATAAGACAACTAACTCCATTAGGAACACAAAGACCCTATAATAATATTCTTGTGTTAAACTAAGCCTTTACACAATCCATGCCCATGATTATTCAATAATCTACTAATTTTCATACCTATCGCAATCCACCATAAACTACCACACTCCTAATTTAGGTGCTAGCTACTCCTGCTTCTTTTGTAATGTTTTCTCTTGTTATATTGACAATTCTTGTGATGTAATGTTAATTCATCATCGTCATTGTTATTTTGTGTTCATCGTCAAGACAATTCCAATAAATAAGATCGCAATGCAAACAAGAACACCAAAAATAGGCTCTAGGCCAGGGAAAAAGCCCTCCATAGGGGAAAAACCCAAAAAAATATCTTCTTATAGAAATTTAAGGAAGACTTCCAAGACCTTTGATCAAGGCAACTCAATAAGTGATAGGAAAACCACCCAAAAGCTATGCTTCTCTCTATAAATTAGTCTACTTCTCTTCTCTAGCTTGAAATGCGAACAAAGATAGCTTTCTTCCCATATGTGCAATCTTTCCAAAGAAATAATTGATGCACAAGACAAACAAATAAACCTTCTTTGTTTCCCTGCTATCCTTCATCTCTTTCTCACTATGAATTTTCCTCATACTTCTTGAAGAGACAAAATTACTTGTGTGACTCAAATGAGGTCCAATACCTCTCCTTTGTTGAGAAATCTAGGGAATTATGTGAGTTAGATTATTCAATTTGATTACTCTTATCTTGATATTTACTTGTGAAATTATATGTTGATTATGTTAGTGTTCCTTTCATCAAATAAATTCCAAAATTAAGATCACAAATGCAAGAACACAAGATGTGGGCATAGGGCCAAGCCAAAACCTGTATAAAGGAGAGAACCCATTCAACTCTTTATCTAATATACTAAATCAGGTTGAGACACACATGACCCTTTGACTAAATAAATAAACTTACCCCAACCACCAAACCAGTTCCTCAAACAATCATCTTTGCAATAATGGTTCTTGGCTCCTTCTAGTTCAACTTAAAAATTTCAACCCTCCTTCCACAATAGTCTCAGTCTTCCTACTTCAAAAATATCGGCCTTCCTACTTCAAAAATCTCAGCCTCCCTTCTGTAATAGTCTCAGCCATTTCTATAATCATCTCTACAACAAGGAACTTTGGCCTCCCTGTAATTGTTTATGCAATTCACATTTTTGACTTCCTCCCTATAATAGTCTTCTAAAATTCTTGACTTCCTCTCCATTTCTCAGTCCTGTGATAGTTTCTCTTACTTCTTGAAAGAATGCTTCACTTCTCTCCTTCAAATGGTGAAATCGTAAGCTATTTATACTTATTGATTACTGTGCATTTGATCCAACAAGAAGAATTTGGCTTAAACCTCACTTGTAGGATTGTAATGAAGGTGTTGATGGTGCTAGACCCGCCAACATGTTAGGGGATCTCCCTCATAAGAAGTCCCAACTAGACCTTAGACCGTTTGGTGTAGGAGTCCCAACAGTGGTTCATACAGTATTGCCTTGACCGCAGTTGAGCATAGAGGTGAGTAAGAAGTCCCTATTGGTAGAAAGGGTGTGACATGCATAGCAAGCTAAGGAAGTTGCATGAATGGTTCCAACACATGGAAGGTGGAATGAATGGGCCCTTTGGAAACATGTGTAAACATGCAACTTGGAAGGGAACACACGAGCAAAGATGCATCACAAACTGGAAGGAAGGTGAACCAACAATCCAAAGTGATGGTTAAACCAACATCACGTTTCAGTAAGATTCATACATACATATACAAAAAGAGTCTATGCATACATGCGTAAGCAAACATATACATATATTATTATAGTAAAAAAGTTAATAGAAATACAATAACAACATATGCATGAAACATGTTGGCTCTGTTATATTAAGAAGTGAAAGTTCCAATCATACAGTACAACCATGAACAACCACTAGTCCCGATAACAAAACATTATAGTCACTTCCTCCTGCTCCTCCAAATAGATGCACTAGCTCTTCACTGTGGAGAAGCCAAGGCTCATTACAATATTCTCCAAGCTTTCTCTAAGATACTCCTATTGGAAGCTTGGCTGACCAGAAGTATCTACAATGAGTTATGAGGTACTATAAATAGCAAAGGGTGGGGTGACCCTTGACATTCCCCTTTGTGACTGTTCACCTACCCTTGTGACTCTTCATGTTATGAAACCAGCTCAAAAAAAAGATAGAAAAGATAGATCAACACCTTAGAATTCAGCCTCTTCGAGGGCGCAACCTCCTTTACATTACATAAATGAACAATTCTTGGATGATTCAAATGACAAAACCTCCTTTCTATATATAAGAGTCTAAGGAGTCACAATATAACCCAACCGACCTAACAGTAATAATATAAAGCCACAAAAATAACAATAGAGGGATTCTATAGGGCACAGTAATAACAATATGGGGACAATAGGGGCACAAAATTATTAATAAGGGATACAACTACAATAGTAATGGGGTAATCACTAGTATTATAGGGACCCAACATGCCCCTCTCCTTCAAAAAAGTGTTGTCCTCAACGCTTGAGTAGTTCTAGATGCTTCTGTATAAAATTATCATCCTCCCATGTGGAATCTTCAGCGGATAAGTTCTTCCACTTGATAAGATACTCTAAAATTTATCAATTTCATAGCTGACGAGTTCTTCTTTCTATGATTTCTTCTGGTTCCAATGTAATTTTTCCTTCCTCGTCAAGTTCTGGCAATATTGTTTGAACTGGGAGCTTGTCGCCTATAACCTTCTTTAAACATGAAACATGGAAAACTGGGTGCAATCGAGAAGCTGCAGGAAGCTCCAATTTGTATGCCATAGTACCAATCTTTTGCAACACCTTGTACAGACCATAATACTTTGGTGATAATTTATTATCCTTCTTAGCATGCTTGAGGGACATTTGCTTATATGGTTGTAGCTGTAGGAATACCCAATCACCTACATCAAAACTTCTTTCGCTGCGATGTTGATTTGCCTGTTGTTTCATTCTATTCTGTGCCAACACGAGGTTATCCTTTAAGAGTTGTAGGACTTGTTGTTGATGTTCGATGTGATGTTCCACTGCTTGAACCTTAGAATTTTCTCTTAAATATGATGTGATGGATGGTGGCTGATATCCATAAAGTTCCATAAATGGGGTCATTTTTGTTGCTGTATGGAAGGAAGTGTTATACCACCATTCAGACAGAGGCAACCATTTGACCCATTGTGTCTGTTTATCAGATACAAAGCAACTAAGATATCCTTCCAAACATTTGTTTACTATCTCAGTTTGCCCATTAGATTGAGGATGATAAGATGAGCTATGAGCTAACTGAGTACCAAGACAAGAAAATAATTCTGTCCAAAAATTTCCAGTGAAAATGGGATCTCTGTCACTTACAATAATCTTTAGGTTTCCATGTAGCTTTTGAATTGTTTCCATAAATGTAGTAGAAACTGTATTGGCTTTAAATGGATGTGATAATGCACAAAATTGTGCATACTTGGTAAGACTGTCAACTACCACCATGATGACACTCTTTCCCTCAGACTTGAGTAAACCTGTGATGAAATCCATTGAAACCACCTTCCAACGTTGGCTTGGAATGGATAAAGGTTGTAATAGACTCGGTGTCTTAATTGTTTCAACTTTATTTTTTTGGCAAACCAAACATTCCACCACAAACTTTTGAATATCCGATTTAAGGCCATCCCAAAAAAATTCCTTCTTAACCCTGTGGTAAGTTTTTAAAAATATTGAGTGCCCTCCTAAGGGAGAAGTGTGCAATTCCACAAGAATATTTTGTTTTAGTTGGGAATTATTACAGAGGTATAAGCGATCTTTGTACCATAACAAATCATTTTGCCAGCTAAATGTATCAGACATACTGGAATCTTGTTGTAACTTTCGAATAAGTGCCCACACTTCTTCATCATTCTTCCATTCCTCCCTTGCTTCGTTTATCCAATCTGGTTGGATAATAGAAATGGCGCACAACAATGCTTCCACATCCTCATCCTTTCTTGAGAGTGCATTTGCCAACACATTTTGCTTCCCTTTTTTGTAGATGATTTCAAATTCATAAACCAACATCTTTGTGACCCACTTTTGTTGCTCTTCAAAGGATAATCTTTGTTCTAAAAAGTATTTAAGGCTACCATGATCCGTTTTTACCTTGAAGTGTCTTCCCATTGGGTAGGGTCACCATTTCTTAAGTGCATGGAGTATTGCCAACATTTCCTTCTCATAAATATCTTTGTGTATAAAATTTCCCTTGATTGGATGACTTTCAAAAGCAATGGGTCTTTCATCTTGCATTAAAACAACACCAATTCCATTTCCTGAAGCATCACATTCCACAATAAAGGTTTTTGTGAAGTCCCGTGTAGCTAAGACCGGTGCTTGGCACATTGCCTCTTTAAGATGTTCGAAGGTCTTTGTTGCTTCTGGAGTCCATGAAAATGCATCTTTCTTCAATAATGTTGTTAGAGGTGCTGCTATTCTCCCATAATTCTTAACAAACTTGCGATAATACCCTGTCAACCCGAGAAATCCTCGCAGATGCTTTATGGATGTGGGGATTTTCCATTCCTTAATGGCTTTAATTTTGCTAGGGTCTACCTTAACTCCTTCATGAGATACAATATGACCCAGATATTCCACCTCTTGTACTCCAAAGAAACATTTGGATCTTTTTGCATATAATTATTTCTCCTCCAATAGTTGTAGCACCATGTCAACATGTTCAACATGATCCTTCCAAGACTCATTGTAGATTAGTATATCATCAAAAAATACTAACACAAATTTTCTAAGAAATGGTTTGAAAATGGAATTCATCAAACCTTGGAATGTTGAAGGTGCATTGGTAAGGCCAAAAGGCATGACCAAAAATTCATAATGACTCTCATGAGTTTAAATGTTTTTTTCGGAATGCCTTCAGTCTTCATTCTGATTTGATGATGTCCTGAACGAAGATCCAACTTGGTGAAGTAAATTGATCCATGCAATTCATCCAGTAATTCATCAATGACAGGAATGGGAAACTTATCTTTAATAGTGAGCTTGTTGAGCTCCCTATAATCTGGACACATGCGCCATGATCCATCCTTCTTGTGCACCAATACTACTAGAGCAGAGAAAGAACTTTGACTCAGTTGAATTATACCAACCTCTAACATTTCTGCAACCATATGTTCAATTTCACTCTTTTGGGCATAGGGATATCTGTACGGCCTGATGTTTGGAGGAACACTTCCTGGAATCAGATGAATAGCATGATCATGATCACGAATAGGTGGGAGACCTTTGGGAGTCTCAAATACCTTGGAATGATTGTCCAAGACTTTTTGGAGATCTTGAGAAATAGATGATTCCAATGTGGAAACATTTAGCGAACATAATTGTGCAATTACACCTCTTTGTTCCTTTTTTAGAAGCTTTGTCACACTATTAGAGCTGATTATCTTTCTCGGTTTCCATGCAATACCCCTTAATTCAACCTCCTTTCCTTCCACAAAAAATTTCATGAAAAGTTCTTGAAAATTAAAAGCTATTGTACCCAAGGATTGTAGCCATTGTACTCCTAGTACAACATCAGCACCTCCCATTGGAATGGAAAGCATTGGGCTAGTCAATACATATTCTCCCGTGGATAGCTTGATATTATGGAACTTTCTAGAGCAATTTATTGTTCCTCCATTTGCAACCATCACTTGACACTCTGGTGCTGGATATAAGAAGCAATTCAATTCTTTTGCTACCTTACAATGAATAAAATTGTGGGTACTTCCTAAATCAATCAACACTATTACCTTTTTCTTCTTGATTTGTCCTTCTATCTTGATGGTTTGAGGAGTGGTAATTCCTGCCAATGCATTACAAGATATGGTCGGATTCATTTCTTCTTTATCTAGGCTTTGTTCGTGGAATATATCCTCTTCTTTTGACCTTTCTTGCTCCTTTTCTTCTTCCTCTTCACAATCTATGTATAATAATTTCTTCTCAACACACTTATGACCTTTAGTGTATTTGCTATCACAACTATAACAAAGCCCTTTTGCTCTTTTTTCTTCCAATTTTTGTGGTGTCAACCTTATAGGTTGTGGAATACTAGGGGCAACAACACTTCCATCTTTATAGTTGTGAGTGGTATGCTTCCTGGTTGCCATAATTTTGCTTTCGATTTTTCTTGCTAACCTGAATGCCTTCTCTAATGAATCAGGTTCCCAAAGGTGAACATCATGTTGGATATTATCCTTTAAAGTCCCTATGAACACATCAATCCTATGCTCCTCTGGAATATTTTTTACCCTTATGTTCAATTTTTGGAACTCCTCAATGTGCTCCATTATTGAACCCTTTTGTTTGAGACTTATCAATTGGCTAAAAAAGTGTTGCTTTTTGTATCCTCATAATACGTTGTCAATTCTTCCATAAAAATTGCCCAAGTGATAATTTGTTTACGAGAGCAAAGACATTGATACCATACAAACTGATTTGGTTCCAAATATAAAGTTGCAATACGTACCTTTTGTGTGTTTTGCACATTATTGAGATTGAAAAATTGCTCCATCTATAATATCCATGTTGCGGGATCCTTGCCATCAAACATCCTCATATCGATTTTTGGAATATGGTGGGTCTTCAATCCCACATTAGAGTCTATGAAATCATGATAAACATTTCTTTTGTTCGTATCATGAGTTTCCTTTACTACCTTTTCACCATTAGTAAGTATTTCTTGTAGAAAATTTGTCAAATCTATCTTCAAATCTGCCATGTCTGTCTTCAAATCTGCTATGTCTCTCTTCAAATCTGTCTTCAAATCTATCTTCAAATCATCCATCTTAGCTTCCACGCCCTTTATCTTAGATTCCACACCATTTATCTTAGCTTATGTTAGCTTTTGTGAGAGTGACATTTGCTGCACTTGGTCTTGTAATTTTGATATATCATGTAGCATTTCTTCCTCTTCTTCATGAGTCATGCTAGAGATTTCAGGTTTCTTACTAGGTGTTTGCATTTTCTTTCCTTGGGGCATTAGTTACCGATAATAATGCTCTACTATGCCCTTTGAATTACTTCAAAATAAATTTTCAAACCAAGCTTAAGAAAAAATTTAAAAAATCTACACACCTTTTTTCACTTTGTAGGAGCTCGATATTGCCTCTGATGTATCTTTGTACTTTTAGATCATCTAGTTCTGAAATTGTGACCTGCAGTATCCCTCTATGTCCTATTTCCAATGCCACCAGTCTGATTCAAATTGGATTCTCCAAGGAAGAGTTATGTGAAATCTCCCACAGTGACCTGATTATAGACTAGTTCAGTAGAGCGAACTTGTACAACGTGCCACGAGTCACTGTTTCAACCTTTGGCTCTGAAAAATATATAAAGGAAACTATAGTCCATCCTCTTTCTAGAATTTCTTATGAAATTTCAATTCGATGCTCAGAGAGAAAGTTATGAAAATTTTCCCCAAGTCACCTGTTTGGAATGTAATTCAGGAATATGCAAAAATACCAACTTCCTCAGATCATATCTCCACAAATATAGAGCTAAAAGTTATGACATTCGTACCCGAGGTTCAATGCGATTTATTCTCAAATGGGTTTTTTTTTCAGCTTCTGAAATGTTACAGAAAAAAAGTTATAGTGAAAATTCCACGATGACCTATTTGGAGCAACGAAACCCTAGAATCCAAAGCTTTGATACCAAATGTTATGAAGCCATCTTAGAAAAAAGATAGAAAAGATAGATCAACACCTTAGAATTCAGCCTCTTCAAGGGGGAAACCTCCTTTACATTGTTGGGACTCACAATTGACCTATTTTTGACCTTATCTTTTGCCGTATTATTACCCTTTTGCAGTCATAAGTTGAAAGCTTTTATTTTATAATGACATATTGACCCCAAGGTATGAAGTAACCTTCCGCATATCTATGTTTAATTGTTTATTTCATATTCGTGAATATCTTTATACTTATCCTTGGAAACCCTGACTAAATTGTCAAATAATTGTCTTAAGCTTGCAGGAGTTATAATGTATAGTTGCTATAACACCAAAAACAGCAACTACGCAGTTGCTGTAACACCAGAAACAGCAACTACGCAGTTGCTGCAACACCAGAAGCAGCAACTCCGTAGTTGCTACAGTCAGCAACAGCAATTACCTAAAGCAAGCTATTTTGTAACAGCCACGAACAACAGATGGCAGCTATCTAAAGAATCTTGACGTGGCATAATCAAGCGGAAGTCTAAAGAAAGAAGAACACAGTCAGCATGAACAGCATGGGGAAATGGCGAAGGAATATGAAGATCCCGAGAAGACGGTCAAAGTCAGTTACCCGCTGTGTAACAGCTAAAGCTCAAGAAAAGAATGTATTATCATACTGTTGTAACAGCACTCTGAATTGCTTATTTTTGACAAGATGGGTTAACTGAATAGGCTGTAATACTTTATTGTAATAGATGTCTCCTCTATAAAGAGGAGACATCTACATGAAAAAGGGATTAGTCGGTGTCTATGGTCAGTCTGTAAGCGAGATTCTGAGAACATCAGCAAGTCTGAACTCTATTGTATTTAATCTTTTTGGCAGATGAATATAAAACTGTTTTGAGCACTTAATCCCGTCTTCGTTTTCCTGGGGAATCTTGTGAGAGGGACTGGGCCCACCTTCCTCACAAGATTCACCCATTTACTTTCTTGTCAAGTGTGTAAGTGTGCAGTAGTTTCTTTCTGGTACTCTGTTTGGATTTGATAGCATTACCTCTGGTATTCTTTGTTTTGCTAGTACTCTGTTTCATTAATCACTTGAGTTTGTTTCTCACCGGTGAATGAGAGTGCAGTGTGCATTAGTAAATCTGATTACAGGGGTAGGTGCTGAACGTCCCCATCTGGAGGATAGGGTCCTGATCCTCTGCCAACAAAGCATCCATTATTTCGCTTTCCAGATTCATAGTTTTAATTAATTGCTTTCATCTTAACAAGTACTGTAATGACATAGCGTAAGAATTATGTATACTACAGCTTTTCGATGCTTTTAGATTTTGAGTACATACAGTACGCAGTAGCCTTTGAAATAAAAAGACTTTCCCTGGTTGACAATTAATGTGGTACTTGAATGTTTAACTCATAAACAATTCAACTAGCCAACATTTTGGCGCCGTTGCCAGGGAAGGCAACTAAAGAATTCTAAAAGCATTAATGGTTTCTTTGTGAAAATAACAGGTGTATGAGAGGACGCAAGAAACCTAATTTTACAGGCGGCAAAGGAGGAAGGAAGACTTACATCGACGAAATCATCTCTAAGGCCGAAGCATCACAGAGGACGAGTTCCCGGAGACCCCAGATCCAATACTCCTCACAAACAGACCAACAGACGGAGGAAGTGATAGGACCTGAGAGGAAGCTGGAAGCACCAGAGTACACCGAGGAACCGGTAGAGGAACCTGAAGAAACAGAAGACACAGAAGATAAAGCGAGTGATTCAGGGAAAATACCGATGGAGGATAACAGAACAGAAGGGAGAGGGGAAAACTCGCTCTCTACCCTGGAATTCCCTATTGGGGAACTTCCGAGAGGAACAACCCCCATGAAAAATATTCCACTCTCGGCATTACCCAATTTCCATGGGTTGTCCTCCGAAGATCCGGACGAATTCCTCTTCGAATTCGACATACTGTGTAGAAGCTATGATTACATAAGTCCTAATCAGAAGTTGAAATTGTTTCCAGCAACACTAAAAGGGAACGCACTGAGGTGGTTTATGAGCTTGGGAGCTCAGGCAATCACCACCTGGGACCAAATGAAAGAGGGATTTCTGGCTAAGTATCAAGACTACTGCCGGACAAGAGAAAGAAAGGAAGAATTGTTTAAAATGGTCCAGAAAGAGGACGAGAATTTGGAAGATTTTGTGGAAAGGTTACAGTATAATCTGCAGCGGTCTGATCATCCTAATATGAGCAAAGACATTTTGAAGACCATACTGCTGAAAGGGGTAAGAGATGATTGCCTGGACATGCTGAACATGCTTGGAAAAGGGGACATTTCTAAAGAACCCTTTGATGAAATTATTAGGCTCTGTATGCGGTGTTCAAGGGGAGCGGCAGGCAGGTCGAAAAGCAGAGATAATGTGTATTCAAGGGTTCAGAAGTCAGCCAGTGGAGGAGCAACAAGAGCTGAGATAGGTAACTTATTAGAGGAATTTAAAACTGAAATGCTAAGTTCTTTTGCTTCACAGATTGATGCTCTGCAGGTCAAGAAGAAACAGGCAGAAGTAGAAGCTGCTCTGGCAATTTTCTGTTCAAAATGCAGAGAAAAACATCCACTTAGAGAATGCCCACTGGATAGGATGCCTATATGCACAATCTGCGAGAAGGATCATGAAACACAGCAATGCCCCTCTCTGCCTGGAATCAAAGCAGCACTGCAGACAACTGAAGAAGAAGCTGAAGCGGTGTACCTAATGACTCAGAGGAGGCAATGGCCGCAAAGACAAGGTACGAGCTCTAATACAACATTCAATCGTTGGAATAATAATTCTCCTTTTTACCCACCCATGAATCAAATGCAATACCCACCCTTCAACACAATGAACTTTCCACTTATGCAGCAACCAAATATCCCTTTTCCTAACCCTACTATGTGGAATCCTTGGGCCCCCCAGCAACCATACTTTAATCAATGGAACCCAAACTGGGCAGCCCAACAGATACCCTTTCCTCAACAACAACAATCTCTTTCCTTACCATCTAATAATCCTCCGAATAATCAGGCAATGAGACCACAGCTGCCTGTACAACCTAACCCCAATCCAAATAATAATAAGGCCTTGCAAGTTATTGACATTCAAAGTCAGTCTATTTCTCCCCTGCAATGTAATGATATCCACCTTCGCTCAGGGAGAATAGTTGAACCTATTATAGATGATATTACGGACTCTGACAAAGAAGAGACTAGAAAAGAGAAACCAGCTAACCATAGTACTGAAACAGTAGAATCAGCACCTAACAATAATGACCAAACGGTAGATCCACCATTCCCTGAAAGACTGACTCTCACTAAAGCACCTGAACAACCTACCTTCAATCTTTTAGGAGAGTTACAGAACTTGTATGTCAAAATCCCATTATTGCAAGCACTAAGGGATGTTCCT
This sequence comes from Pinus tabuliformis, assembly GCA_031772625.1. Classification (NCBI taxonomy): domain Eukaryota; kingdom Viridiplantae; phylum Streptophyta; class Pinopsida; order Pinales; family Pinaceae; genus Pinus; species Pinus tabuliformis. The sequence continues at coordinate 337,960,895 of CM062811.1, forward strand.
ATATACGCTAGAACTATTAGAGATATCTGTGTAAAGAAACCTGGAAGGAAGGCTAAGGACCCCCTCACAGTTCATGTGATGGGGGAATTAACTGCCTTAATGACTGAAAAAGATTATCCTGTCAAGTATGGTGACCCTGGTCACCCTACAGTAACAGTCCAGGTCGGAAAAACCTTTATCTCTAAAGTCTTAGTAGACTTAGGAGCTGCAATAAATATCATGACCCTCGAAACAGCTCAATTGCTCCAGCTGAAAAACTTTATCAGGGAAACTCCTACTATCTTAGAATTAGCTGACCGTTCTACGATCAAACCTGAAGGGGTCATTGAAGACCTTATAATCTCTGTAGAATCCTGGAACTACCCGGTTGACTTTGTGGTCTTACAAACCAAAACAAAGTTGGGGGGTCATCCGTTGATTCTAGGGAGACCTTGGTTGGCTACAGCAGATGCTTTCATCAGCTGTAGATCTGGATCAATGACCATCTCCAATGGACAAGAGACTAAACAGCTGACCCTCTATCCCCATGCCACTCCCATGATTAACAGTGACAATTCTATATGGGTAGACTATGAGGATGAGGAAACCCAACCGATATTAACTATTGAGCAAGCTTTGACTTTTAAAGACTCCACCGAAGATGAACTAATTAGAAGTTTTATTTCTGAACCCTCTTCGGTTAATCCAGAAACATTTAATCACTTCGCTGCAATCCTAGAACATGAATCCCGGCAGAATATGAAAGATGAAAACTTATGCCAGACAGCATTAGGCAACTCTTCCAAGAGCGCAACAGTTGAAATTGAACCTGGTAAAACGCTAAATATAAATCCTGATTTGACTGATGATGAAAAACAGAAATTAATAAAGTTACTCCAAGCAAACAAAGAGGCATTCGCATGGGACTACACAGACATGAAAGGAATCCCCCCTGAATTATGTACTCATCGTATATACATTAAGGAGGGATCCTGGCCAGTCTGTCAACCCCAACGAAGAATGAACCCTAACCTCAGAGAAATTGTGAAGGAGGAACTCCAAAAAATTTTAAATGCAGGATTCATATATCCAATATCTGACAGCGAGTGGGTTTCTCCACTCGTAATTGTACCAAAGAAGAATGGGAAATGGCGAGTATGTGTAGACTATAGATCATTAAATAAAGCAACCCAAAAAGATCATTTCCCTTTACCTTTTATTGATCAAGTATTGGATAATTTAGCAGGTAAGAAATTCTTCTCATTCTTGGATGGGTTTAGTGGATACAACCAAATCAGGATTGCACCCCAGGATCAGGACAAAACCACATTTACCAGCCCATGGGGAACCTTTGCCTATAGAGTACTGCCATTTGGGTTGTGTAATGCTCCAGCGACATTTCAGAGAGCGGTGATAGGAATCTTTTCTGATATGTTAAACGATTCATTAGAAATATTCATGGACGACTTTACTCCTTATGGAGTGACCTTTGAAGATGCCCTACAAAACCTTGAAAAAGTACTTAAGAGGTGCATTGAAGCACACCTCGCTTTAAGCACTGAAAAGTGCCACATGATGATGAATCAGGGCATTGTATTAGGTCATTTCATTTCATTTTTAGGAATCCAAGTCGACCCAGCTAAGATTCAGGTGATTCAGAACCTTCCTATCCCCAAAACACAAACGGAGGTGAGAAGTTTTTTAGGACATGCCGGATATTACAGAAGATTTATTAAGGATTTTTCTAAAATAGCTTCTCCTTTGTTTGTGTTATTAATGAAAAATGCTGAATTCAAGTGGACTGATGACTGTGAGAATGCCTTCAATAAACTTAAGCATCAGTTGTCCACAGCTCCTATTTTGAGAGGACCTGACTGGGCATTACCCTTTCACATTTCCTCTGATGCCTCAGACACGGAAATTGGAGCTGTCCTGGGTCAGGAAGAAAACAATCTCCCCTATGCTATCTATTTCATCAGCAAAAACATGACACCAGCTGAGTTAAATTATACAGTAACTGAGAAAGAATTTTTAGCAGTTATTTATGCTATTAATAAATTTCGGCATTACATTACTGGCTATACTACCTTTGTGCATACTGACCACTCGGCCATCAAGTTTTAATGAATAAATCAATTACTAATGCTCGAGTCACCAGGTGGTTATTACTATTACAGGAATTTAATATCACAATTGTAGATAGGCCAGGAAAAGAAAATGTAGTTGCTGATTTTCTTTTTCGTTTAAAAACCAATGAAAATGTTCCAGTAGATGATTCTTTTCCTGATGAGTATCTATTTGCAGTATCTGCTCACTCACCTTGGTATGCAGACATTGCCAATTACCTAGTTGCAGGAAAATTACCATCACACCTATCACACAGGGAAAGAAGGAAGATCATCCAGCAAAGTGCTAGGTACAGCTGGATAAGCGGGTGTCTATTCCATACAGGAATAGATCAAGAAATCAGGAGATGCGTTGGGGAAGATGAGATTTACGATATATTGAAAGCTTGTCACGATGGTCCTTGTGGAGGACATTTTGCAGATAAAAGAACAGCTCACAAGGTGCTTAGAATGGGTTATTACTGGCCATCACTTTTTAAAGATGCTAGAAAATATGTGAAGGCTTGTGACAGCTGCCAAAGAATGGGCCAGCCCAACCATAGGGATGAAATGCCACTCAACCCTCAGGTAACTCTCGAACCCTTTGAGAAATGGGCATTAGATTTTGTAGGTCCCATTAATCCTCCATCCAATCAAAGAGTTTACATTTTAGTATGCACAGATTACATGACTAAATGGGTAGAGGCCAAAGCACTCATTAAAGCTAATGAAGAAGTAGTACTAACATTCTTATTTGAAGAAATCTTTGTTAGATTTGGACTACCCAGAGAATTAGTCACTGATGGAGGACCTCCTTTTAATTCTCACGGTTTCAAAGATACGCTTCAGAAATATCATATCAAGCATAAGATGACCACACCTTACCACCCCCAAGCAAATGGGCAGGTGGAAAGCACAAATAAGGTCATAGAAGCTATCTTAACAAAAACAATAAAGGAGAATAGAAGGGACTGGTTTCAGCGTTTGCCTGAGGCTCTTTGGGCCTACAGAACCACTTGGAGAAACACAACAGGATTTTCACCCTATGAATTGGTTTTTGGAAAGAATGCTATTTTTCCTGTAGAATTTGAAATTAAAACCTTAAGAACTGCCTTAGCTGTTAACCTTGATTTAACTGATGCACAGACAGCCAGGTTGCAGCAGTTGCAGGAACTGGATGAGAAAAGACTGGATGCCGTCCACCAAACAACTATGATACAGCAACAAAGGAGCAGATGGCATGACAGAACCATTAAGCAAAAGCAGTTCCAGAAAGGTAACTGGGCTCTACTTTATGATTCACGTTTCGAGAACTTTCAAGGGAAGCTGAGAACAAGGTGGCTGGGACCGTATGAAGTGGATACTGTTTTCCCAAATGGAACGGTTAGATTATTAACAATTGATGGAAGCAGAACACCACTGTTAGTGAATGGCTACCGACTTCGGTTGTATCAGCGGCCGGTTTCCAAAGAGGACTTTAAAGCCACTTGCATGGCAATAAAACAGTATTCTTTTCCAGGGGAACTTGCTGTCCCTCAAAGCACTTGAATTTCTATTATTTATGTAATTTTTAGGATTAGACATTTTTTTTAGGAACTAATAAATCCTGCCAAGGATTGCAATATTATATTTCGAGATTTTGCAGATGTAGCATGGGGAAGTAGCTGAGAGCAAAGGCTTCAAAAGGAATTACTGGGCGGACTCCGAATTCCTGTTGCTGCAACACCATTTCCTGTTGCTGCAACACCATTTCCTGTTGCTGCAACACCATTTCCTGTTGCTGCAACACCATTTCCCGTCGCTGCAACACCATGTTGCTGCAGCATTATCCCCGTTGCTGCAACACCACTTCCCGTTGTCCCAACATTATTCCTGTTGCTGTAACACTAGTTCCATTACTCCAGCACATTCCCCGTTTTTACAAACGTTTCCCCCTAATCCCAGTTGCCCAACGGTAATTCTCTGTTGCTGCAACACCAATCTCGGTGCCACGATATTGCTTCCTGATCCGAAATATCCTTTCCACACGAAATATACCACCTTTCGTGATGATTACAGTACCTCACCGTCACTTCCCGTCATTATCATTATAAATCACCCATATTCCCGTGCTTTCAGATCCGCGGTAATGATTATAATTTGACAGCAGACGAGAAAAGACTTTTTGACGCAGCGATCAAAAAAAGGTAAAGGACGAAGGTACGCACGTTTATGAATAAGCATTAAATAATAGATAAGCGGAAAAAGGTTGATAGGTCCATCAAATGATTGCATTCCCAATCATATCATTCACACGTAGGAAGGGGGGGGGTTACCAAAGCAATTTCCATAATGGTAAACCACGCCAACCACTGCCACCCTTAATTCTCCCGGTTGTATGTAAAAACTACAGCATGTTACCATTTGTGATGTATACTCTGAGTTGAAATCGGTAGCTCGGCCCTGAATTCTGAAGATTTACCGAGACAACAGCCATGGGAGGAACCCTCATCACTCATGAACCAGGCACGACAGCAGTTCTGGAGCTCTTTCCGGAAATTTACCAAATTTTCTTGCAAGCTGGATGGATAGAATATTTCAGGAGACTTCCGGACTTTGACGAGCAGCAAGTCCTGGAATTCACATGCAATTTGACAGAAGGATTCTCTGTCGTCCAAGGAATTCAAGTTCCGGTTACGGAAGAATTCATCGCCGAAGTCACCGGACTCCCAGCCACTGGTACAAGGTGGTTCAGCAGGAAGCACCTGATTCTGAACGCGCAGCGAGACTTTCTCCGTCCGGGCGAGGAAGTAGAAACCAAGGGCAGAGGTGTAGCATTGCGGTCGTTACCTCAACCATGGCCAAGAGTCGCTGAATTCGTCAAGCAATATCTGACATGCGAAGGTCGTTACCAGGTAATCTACCAGCACGACTTCGTCCTGTTAAATCACTTAAGAAATGGTCAATTATTGAACATGCCATATTATTTGCTGGGTTGTCTTAAAAATATGGCACGATATGCTATGAAAGCGAAGAATCCAGCTCTCTCCCTAAAACACCATCGCCTAATCCAACTGCTGATTAACAGAGCTCTTCCTCTGAACATCCCTCCACCCCCCATTAATCCCCATCCGGAGGAAAGAATTCCACAGCCTGTGCAGGGTAGTCCTCATCAAGAAGAGGAAACTCCTCGTCAAGCTGAGGACACACCTCAGCGAGACCAGGAGCCTCCTCAACAAACGGACGACACCCCTGAGCAAACCCCTTTGGAAAACCCTCAGCAAACAGAGCATATTCCCGAACAACCCCAGCAAACACCTCTGCATGTTACAGAAAATGAACAAGCAGCAGCGGAATTAACCATGTCTCCCAAAAGAACCAATTCTCCCACCCCCATACTCAGTATCTCTACTGATGATTCCGACGATAATATCCCAATTACGCAGCTTAAACGAAAAATGCAGTAGGCAAAGAAAACCCCAGTAAAAAGAAGAAGAACGAGGGTTTCAACCAAAGCACCCACCACCCCGACTACTGTTCCAATCTCAAGAGCCAGCGGGAAGAGAAAAACACCTCAATTCCCTGCCTTTTTACCAAAACGAAAATCGGCAGTAGTTGGATCCCCTAATTCCTCCAGCTCACCATCCATCGCTTTAAAACCCTGCACTCCAGCCACTCCTCGAAACCCCTCTCCCTCACCCACAGAGGCTGAGATGCAGAGCGTTCATAGCTTCGTGGCATCATATCTTAAGACAGCTGATACACAAGAACCAGCTGCCGACACCCAGAATGATAGTGAGCAAGTGGCTGCAACACAAGAACCAGCCACTACCCCAGGTGACACACAAGAACCACCTGTGGGAAATATTGATCAAATTGACGTAGCAGAACCTCTGCCTCCACTAGAATCTACTGTCTCACAGGATCAGCCTACTATACCTGCCCTGCAAGAAGAAATTGAGTTTCTGAAATCTCAGATTCAGGATTACCAGGAAGAGATAATAAGGATCAGGGAAGCATATCAAGAAGAATTCAGCCTGCATGTTTTAGCAAGAGCAGCGTCGGCAGCAGAGAAAAGCAAAGATATCGAATATCTGTGTACAAGTTGTGGTGAGATATATGCTCAGGCAGGATATAGGTTAGTACAAGAACCAATAAAGGAAGCCCCCGCGGCTGAAAATGAAACAAAGGAGTCTGCTGATGCTGAAGTAAAAATTCCACAATTCTCTGCTGAGACAGAAAGACCTGTTGCTACACAAGAACCAACAGGATCTCTAGAAAAAGTGCAGTCAGAAAGCCCTGTTGATACACAAGAACCAACAGGAGCTTCAGAAAAAGTGCAGTCAGAAAGCCCTGTTGATACACAAGAACCAACAGGAGCTTCAGAAGAAGTGCAGTCAGTGAGACCTGTTGCTACACAAGAACCAACAGGTCATCCAGAGAACATGCAAGACCAAGACCAGGAACTTACTGACACACAAGAACCAGTAAGTTCACCTGAAGTTGCACAAGATCAAGAACTTACTGACACACAAGAACCAGTAAGTTCCTCAGAGGCTGCACAGGAACAAACAAAGGAGCTTCCCGACGCTATGCAGGAAGAAAAGGAAGAAGAAAACAAGGACTCACCCCGGCCTACCCAGACTATTATGGAAGAAGAAGAAAAAGATACAGATTCACCCCGGCCTGCCCAGATTAGTATGGAAGAAGAAGAAAAAGAGACAGATTCACCCTGGTCCACCAAAATCAATCTGGAGAACAATGAATTAGCCCAACAGGAGGAAGAAGCTCGGGTTAAAGATGAGGAGAGGGATGCTGGATCATCCCAGCCCAATTCAACAGAACAGATGATTCTGATTGATGCCTGTATGCAAACAGAGCTTCCCACTGTCAGTGATGCATGTATAGAAACAGAAAGCTTTCAGGAATTGAAACGTACATTGGAGAGAATATCATCAGTCTCAAGGCAAAGCATTCGAACAACAGAAAGGGACCTGGTTTGACCATGCTTATAAGAACTGGGAAGCACTGGAACAGTGTAGGGCCCAGTATAAAGAAATTAAGGAACTGAAACACAGGATGTCCCAGATGTTTGAGTTATGTCAAAGGATGCTCGCCACAAGGAAACCCTCCTTTAACTATGCCACATTTTTAAGGGAAAGGCTTGCATTCATTCAGCTGAAGGCTATCAAAGAAGGGAGGCCTCATCAAGTGGTCACAACAGATCAGTTTATGAAGACTTTTGCAGAGGCACCCAAAAGCGACCAAAACCTGCTATGTGAATTGTACCTCCATAATGAGGCTGTGTCTGAAGAAAGAAACATGAATATGACACCTGTAGTAGGTGACATACAATTGAGAGCTTTCATCTCCTTTTTGGCGAATCAGCTTACCTGGAAAAACGCCTATGTCTCAGGCCTCCAAAACGAACAGAATTGTCTTTTGTGGATTCGGTCTGAACCACAGAATGCTGCCACTTTCATTTCCCAACACTTAAAAATGATAAGCAATGATGATATGAAGGATCATGTTATGAGACTGCGAGCAGAGGTCCTAACAGACTGTCAGCAGTATGTAAAGACCAAAGCATCATTGGCTGTTAAAGCAAATAAACTATTTTGGGATAACTGCCCCGCAGAAAGGAAGGAATATCACCCGTATAACCCATCAAATCTGCAAGTAGCATTATCAAGGGTACCTCGGTATGTTGAATGTGTGCAACGTTGTGCTGAGAATTGGATGGGTTACAAATTCAAGTTCCCACTTTTATGGTTGTCGGGTGATCAGTATAAGGGCCAGTTTGGACTTTCTAACAGAGAAGAGGCAGCAGCGTGGAAACATATACGAACTGTTTGTGGTTTCAGAGACAAGTTTGATGTTACTCCCTACAGCTATTGTCTTAGTAATCTGCATTGTTCGTCCCAGTTCTCCGACTCAGACTCAGAGTAGACATTGCATGGGGACATGCAATCTCTTCAGTTGGGGGGGATGTTGGGACTCACAATTGACCTATTTTTGACCTTATCTTTTGCCGTATTATTACCCTTTTGCAGTCATAAGTTGAAAGCTTTTATTTTATAATGACATATTGACCCCAAGGTATGAAGTAACCTTCCGCATATCTATGTTTAATTGTTTATTTCATATTCGTGAATATCTTTATACTTATCCTTGGAAACGCTGACTAAATTGTCAAATAATTGTCTTAAGCTTGCAGGAGTTATAATGTATAGTTGTTGTAACACCAAAAACAGCAACTACGCAGTTGCTGTAACACCAGAAACAGCAACTACGCAGTTGCTGCAACACCAGAAGCAGCAACTCCGTAGTTGCTACAGTCAGCAACAGCAATTACCTAAAGCAAGCTATTTTGTAACAGCCACGAACAACAGATGGCAGCTATCTAAAGAATCTTGACGTGGCATAATCAAGCGGAAGTCTAAAGAAAGAAGAACACAGTCAGCATGAACAGCATGGGGAAATGGCGAAGGAATATGAAGATCCCGAGAAGACGGTCAAAGTCAGTTACCCGCTGTGTAACAGCTAAAGCTCAAGAAAAGAATGTATTATCATACTGTTGTAACAGCACTCTGAATTGCTTATTTTTGACAAGATGGGTTAACTGAATAGGCTGTAATACTTTATTGTAATAGATGTCTCCTCTATAAAGAGGAGACATCTACATGAAAAAGGGATTAGTCGGTGTCTATGGTCAGTCTGTAAGCGAGATTCTGAGAACATCAACAAGTCTGAACTCTATTGTATTTAATCTTTTTGGCAGATGAATATAAAACTGTTTTGAGCACTTAATCCCGTCTTCGTTTTCCTGGGGAATCTTGTGAGAGGGACTGGGCCCACCTTCCTCACAAGATTCACCCATTTACTTTCTTGTCAAGTGTGTAAGTGTGCAGTAGTTTCTTTCTGGTACTCTGTTTGGATTTGATAGCATTACCTTTGGTATTCTTTGTTTTGCTAGTACTCTATTTCATTAATCACTTGAGTTTGTTTCTCACCGGTGAATGAGAGTGCAGTGTGCATTAGTAAATCTGATTACAGGGGCAGGTGCTGAACGTCCCCATCTGGAGGATAGGGTCCTGATCCTCTGCCAACATAGCGTCCATTATTTCGCTTTCCAGATTCATAGTTTTAATTAATTGCTTTCATCTTAACAAGTACTGTAATGACATAGCGTAAGAATTACGTATACTACAGCTTTTCGATGCTTTTAGATTTTGAGTACATACAGTACGCAGTAGCCTTTGAAATAAAAAGACTTTCCCTGGTTGACAATTAATGTGGTACTTGAATGTTTAACTCATAAACAATTCAACTATCCAACATACATTACATAAATGAACAATTCTTGGATGATTCAAATGACAAAACCTCCTTTCTATATATAGGAGTCTAAGGAGTCACAATATAACCCAGCCGACCTAACAATAATAATATAAATCCACAAAAATAACAATAGAGGGATTCTATCGGGCACAGTAATAACAATATGGGGACAATAGGGGTACAAAAATATTATAAGGGATACAACTACAATAGTAATGGGGTAATCACTAGTATTACAGGGACCCAACACTTCAACTACTCTATGACTATTACATTCAACTATCGACACTTGGACTTTCACTTTATAATCTGCTACATACAATATGCACATGTACCCATGTGAGAAAAAATAGGCTTAAGAAATCCATGCAATACATCACTAAGACTCAGACAACTATGGGAAGACCAACTCTTTGACATCCTCACGATGGTCGATGGTGGTGAACTGATACCAAGCTTGGTAGTCGGCGATGGTGTCCGTGTACTTTGTGGTGACATATTTCTGGAAAAGAAATCTTGCCTCTGTTGCATCTAGGTACAATGATTTGACTCCTCTGTCCAACTCATCTGATAACATGCACATCATTTTCTTGAGTGTGGTCAGACCAATGGCATATTAATGCATAGTGTCTACACTGATTGCCAAGTCTACGCTGGTGGCTATGCACATCAACTCGTCAAAGTACAAGTTTAGCTCCTGTCAGACTTGATTCTTTGTCTTTTCCTCGGTGAGTGTCCCAATAGATGGGATCACATGTGCGTGCACAACAACATCCATGCTTCTGAACACCTGTGCATGGGAAGCCTACAAGCTACTGATGAGCTGCGAGAGTCCTTATAGTTCCGGATCTAACTCCAGATGCATGCCTTCAACTCAATTGTCATGGGCTTCATTATCTTCGGCAAGTGTAATGGGGCTCCCTTATGTATCATTTTCCATGTTTGCATGCAGTCGACAACAGTATGTAAGTTTGACAAGATATGTGCTCTCCTAGCACAACGCTGCTACCAACCGTTGAGATGGACAACTGCCTTTTGCACAGTACCAAATCTAGAATCCAGTGTTTGCATGGCTGCCTCAAGGGATGATACTTAATCCAATATCACCTTCTTTCACTCTGCTCTGGTAGATGTTGTAACCTATTATCCTCCCTGCTTGGCCTTTTGTAACTCCTTAGCCATCCGCTCGTTCTCTGCTATCAAGAAGCGAACACTCAAGCTAGTGCCTTTAGCATATGCTTTGGTAGAATCGACTAATGTTATTGGATGCTTGCACACATCAGATATGATCACTCGTGTTATCACAAAATCACTACTAAGGGCTGTAACCAAGCAAGATTTCATGTAACTCTTTCAACCAGACTTTAGACCAAAGATTAGCCTCTTTGGTCAGAGAGGGCTCTCTCACAGACTCTTGATAAAAATCCTTCACTACAACAGATGGCTAACTCTTTACTCATTCATGAAAACAAAAGCTGGTTGGATACATATCAAACTGGTCCTCATTGGGCTATGGAGTCTCATACACTAAGTAAACAAGAAAAACATAGTCATTTCATGGAAGTCAATGCTCTTTGCATTAAATGTTCAAACATACTCCACAAAAACCACAGCTTGCCAAACACACAGGAAGTCAGAGCATAAGATATGAATTCTGAGTGATTGTGCTATAACAAGGCTGTAAAAGAACATATAATATAAAACACCACCATTATATTTGAACAACATAATCCATCGAGAATCTTGAGAAGAAATCAACACTGTTTTACTATTACTGTAACAAGTCTTACATTGGCCCAAATAACTCTGTTTTTGTATAAAATGTCCAACCTTTTTTACATCAGAGTCATTTCTATATATAGCAAAACCAAAATACTACTACCTGAGACTCCTCAACAAGCATGAAGGGAGCTCGGAATCCTATCATTAATTATCTTATCCATATCTAAACAAACTAATTAATTACAAAGGTATTGCGCTGTGAAAACAGAGGGTTCCATTCCCATTGAAACTTCAAGTCTATCTCCTCGTGTGCATTGATGCTTTCTTGAAATTTGACACCTGTATCACTTCAATGATAGCCGAGCCATGCTGGAAGAACATTCACTGAATGAGCAGTTTCGGATGCCTGATATGTGGATGATTCATCAACTGATAAGAATCTGTGCCCTATGTTCACGGTCTCTGCCTCCCATTAGTCTTCATGCATTAAAGATTATGCTTCAAGCCATTTAATCCTTTAATAATCACGCATGATAGAAAAAACCTTATGATCTGGCCACCTTGTAAACTGAACAGGTGTACCACTCAAAATCTCGGTAACCCTACCAGAACCCTAAAAATTCAGATATAAAGTGAAGACTTTAACAAAAGACAAAAATTTCACCTTTTCCTTAAATACTCACACCTGTCACCTTTTAAACATCTGAATGGCTTTATATAATCTCCATGCTAGCCTCGAGTCATCCCTTTAAGATTCGCTGACCTCAGCATCAATCTCAAATTTTTCACATAAACAGTCATCTACAGCAGTTTCGTAGCGCGCTACGAAACTGCTGTAGGTAATCAAAACTAAGCATATGAACCTTAAAGCAATAATGACTTAACTCTGTGATTTCTTCAGCTATTTTACACAGGTGTAAGGACTTCAAAAAGTTTCAAAACGATGATAACCAAAATTTACCAAAACTTGGAAGGCATATTTTCCCTTGGATTAATTAGCTAGTTTGCCTAGCTTCATCTTCAAACTGCTAACTTCTTCCTTTAAAACCTTGTTTTCTGCTCTTAAGCTTGTATTCATCTGTTTCATGATTTTTGCCTGCTTCAGAGCTGGCACCGTCCACACATATGCATCAGAGACTGAGTCAGTTTGACTCATCAAACTTGTTCTGCCTTTCATTACAGCCTTTTTATAATTTGCATATCTTACTGCCCTTTCCTTAGAAACATTTTTAATCTGAGGTATTTCTTCTTTTGTTGTTCCAGCTTGTTTCTTGATAGCAATAACATTTCCACCTTGACTGATGATAACCCTATTACCCTTGTTCTTACTTTTGGCTGCTTGAACTATTCCAGTCAAAACCTCAAGTACCTCTGTCCTAGGCACTTCTAAAGGTGCCTTCTCTTTCTGCGCTTTCTCCACTTCTTTGATTTGCCTTCTTGTGACTGGTCTACGTGGCTTAAAAGCATATTCTTTACTAGGCTCTTCAAATTTCAACCTTTTAGAAGCCCTTGATTTTTTAGAACTTTCGGGTGAAGACTGAGTGAGGTCAATATGCATTGGCTGCACCGGGTGATCTTGCTCAAATTCTATTGGTTCAATCTGTATTGGCTGATCTTGCTCTAGTTCAATGGCTTCAAGTAAGTCATTTAAACTACCTTTTGAAATAGGGCTTTCTTCCACAGTAATTGACTTACCTTTCTCTTTGTTTAGTCTCACCCTTGAAATTTTTTCAACTTCACTTGATTTAGCTTCATCCTTCTTTTTCTGAATCTTCTGCTTTGATGACTGAGGTGTTTCCTTAGATGATGACTTAGGAGTTTCCTTTTCTGATACTTTAGATGTCTCCTTAGATAATGGCTTAGGATTTTTCTTCACTGATGATTCAGGTGTCTCTTTAGCTGCCACAGACTTCTCTGATTTCCTTGACTTAGTTTTAGGCTTCTTTTGGTCTGTCACTTCTCTCCTAAGTTCAGCCAAAGTAGGTTCTTCACTCCTTTCTTCCCTTTCTCTCACAGGCAATGGAGTGAGGCCTGTTTTGCTTGGGAAGCCAGCCATAAACACAAATGAATCCCAATCTCTGCCAATCTTTTGTAAACTATCCAACACCAGCAACTTTACTAGACCATGATGAAACAGGGATGTTTCACAACCATCTTTCTTTAACTGAATTTTATCACACATTTTGCTAATGCTTCTGAACAAATAGAAAGGTATGTCTATTGAAACCTTACCTGTGAAATGTAACAAAAGTTTGAAGTGGTAGGAGTAAACTTTATTGTACCTACCCTCGCATGTCAGGTATTTCTGGATGCATGTGAGGAGCGTAGCATAATGTTCTTTTATATAACTCCTTGGCACTGCTTTGGTGAGGTTTTCATCTACATAAGGTTCCTTCAAAAACTCTTTACAGGGACTCATGTCGAACTTGAAGTTTTTGAACCATTCTTGGCCACCCCTCGGAATTTCAGTGACAGTGGAAATAACTTCAGGAGACACAGGAAACTCTAACATTGCCACCTTTGAATTCAGTCCAGTAAAATTTAATGCGAAAGCCTTCGTCACCTCTGCATGTCCTCCCTTCAATTTTTCGCAAAACCTCCAGCAACCAGCATTTCGAAAGGCTCTTGCTACACCTTCATCCCTGAGAGCAACATCTAACCCCTCCGGCTCTGTCCTCACACACTTACCGAATCGATGTTCCCTCTTTTCCATCTTGCTTTGAATATTTTCACACAGGGAACTAATGGTAGCTGTAGCGCGAAAACAAACTCGACTTTGGAGTGCAGGCTCGCTTGCAATGATCCCTTTAAATAAGAACTTGGGCTTCTCATACAGCAATCATGTTTACACATTATGAAAAACCCATTATGATATAACCATCCCTTGTAAAATCCCTTAAACTGACACTCAAATGCATGAATCTGGACCTTATGGAGGAATGATGGTTTATCATGACCTGGAGAGGACGTAAACTGACAAACATGAACGGACCTATGACTCACCTCTCTCGGATTTGACATTCAAAGGAAGAGCGCTAGAAAAAACCCTGAAACCCCGATTTCGTAGCGCGAACAGTTCAAACTTAACAAGATGCGCTACTAAATGGCTGACAAACAGAACACTGCGGAAAAACGAAAACATCATTTTGCAGCTAAACTGACCAATCAAACATGCGCTGCGAAACTGCACAAAGTACTAATGACATGACATGCTTTAACTAACAATGATGGAGGGTATCTAATGATTTTTTCCTTACACGAATTCACATCAATACCTTTTGAAATTCAAATTTCAAATTGACATACACCAATAAACCTATTCACAAAACTGAAAACCTTTATATGAAACTTATGGACAACCTTATATACATGAACTATAGTTCTAAGTGATAACAACTCGTTCCTCAAAATAAACAGGAGATGTGTGGAAATTCGGAGTAGACAGTGTGTGATTGCACAAATCTATGTTGTGACTCGTCGAATGATATGTTGCACATCTCTTCTTCTAGATTTTCTCCAAGGATCTCAGTATCCCATTGGTCACTCATGACTTGCTCTGCTTTTGGATCTAGTGAAGTTGGTGGCTCGAACTCTTAGTGGTAAGGCATGAGGTCGATGTCTTGTTCTAACTCAGGTTGCTCCATCCCTGTATCCATCTGCTCAATTACTCATTCAATCTCTTGAGAAAATTCCAGCTCCTACGAATGCTCACCCTGTCTTCTTTATGCCAGCATCTCAGATGAGTCTACTACCTAAATGGGCGCAGTTTCATCAATTTGTGCATGTTGCACCCCTTGCTGTGTTTGTCCTTATTGCACTTCCTTATCCTATCTACGCATCTCCTGTTCTTTCTGTAGTTGCTCCTTCAACTCTTGCAACTCCTTCATTATTTCCTCCATCCTCTATTTATCTCTCTACCTTTTTGCATTCCTCTTGTCACATTGTCGCCTCTTTGCCTCTATTTCCAAAGCTGCTTTCTCCACAAGTGGGTTTTCTTTGAACTTGCAGATTTGTTCTGCCTCTGCGCTGTCGACATTCTTTCTCTTTCCTTTGTCACGCACATGCATGTTAGCCTCTGCTAGTGCTGGCATTAGTGCCCTCCTAGATGCTACATCACTTACCATTCCATAGCAATGACGAATAGTTCATTGGCCCTGGAGAAACTGTGACAATATCTCCATGGGTCTTCCTCAGCCCAATGACACACCCCGTGGATCCAAGGAAATTGCACTCTCACACAACGATCTTTCACAAAGAAATGAGGGTCATACTGATTGAAGCTTCTAGTGTCAAAATTAAATCTTTTGAACTCTTCTATCTTGGCATCATCATGCTTGAGATTTTGTATCTCGTACAACCCGATCCACAATGGGAGAGTGGGTAGGGTGTCTTATTCTTTCGGTGCAGTCTAGCTAACATTCCTATCGAGATTTGGTACGACACTTCTTGCATGACAATCTTGTCCATGGAAAACTTCTTTAAAACATGTGGAGGCTTCTTCGTGATGTACATCCATATGAAGGTGCCAAAATGTGAGGCATACCAATCTGCTATGTCGATTAACACCTCCATTTCTCCCTTTGACATGCAAGGTGGATCCTGCTCAAATATCATGTTGTACACTGAGGTGAAAAAATGGTCTGCCAACTATGTGAAGACTCCACAGAAGATGCATTCAGAAAACAGTTTGCAACAAGTGTTTACAGAGGTTTCCATTGTTTTCCATGCCCACTTCAAGCCCAGGAAATTCCAGCAGGCATAGATTGCATCCAATATGTATGTGGACATGTAGATTTCTACTTGCTGACCTTTGGGCAGCTGCCAAGCTCCTGTTACCTATTCCTTCATCTTGTGAGCCAACATTTTGGACCAGTTGCATGCTTTGCCTTCAATGGACAGTTGGTCCAACGCAATTCAAAACTATATGGGAAGGTCTCCGTGCTCTCTTGGTCATACAAGTGGCATGAAAAGATGACCAAGTACTGGTATGCCTTCCGCAGTATCTTCATCTTGTAAATCTAGTTGGGTGTCATCCTGAACTTGGTTGGCTCCTTCACCCAACTCTTTAATACATCCTTGGAGTTTGCATTATTGTTGGGTATGCTGAAGGGTGTCTTCATTGTGATCACTGGCTTTGGCAAGTGGTACATTTACTAATAGTCATGTGCCCTGAAGGTAGCAATCTTTGTTCCACTGACACTGCTTAACACCATTGTCTCGGGATCAGTGTGCGAGATGATCCAATGTATCATGTCTGTGCATGGGAATGTGTGATACCTGCATGCAATCCGGTACAAGCTGGACTTGTGAATGTTCACATAGACCCTACAGTCTTCAATATATTCCTCAAATTTTTCTGTGAATGCATCATTGGTATCCTACCATTTTATCTTGATGTCTTTGTCTATGATTAGCTTGGTGTCTTTGTAAATTGGCAAACTCAAAGACACTCCCTCAACTACTTCTCGAGTTGTGCTTCTGTCGATGTCATTTGACCCTACTCTCTTGGAGGCCATTGAACCTAAACTATTGAGTGACAGAAGAACACCTACTATACCTAGAGACACGTGACATGCATGGCAAGCAATCGTTGAAACCAAATAATACTTGAGGACTAACATGAAACATACCCAAGAGTCTGAGGGCAAGGATTGCACAATTTTCACCAGGAGGTCGAGAGACTAAATTTTTGGACCTACGCAAAAGGTAGTCCAAACTGTTAGGAGGTTGGTTGACTACTAGAATTGCGCAATGCACAATCCAAGCTAACCTGTTGGGTGTTGAGATTTCACACTGCGCAATTTCAGTTAGCAAGTCATGCGGGCCCAGGGACTGCATTGCACAATTTTCTGGGCCAACAGACACTGCCTCTCAGAGTTATGCGAAGCAAGTCTGCAGGATAGTGTCTGGCTAGATTTGTGCATTTTCTGGGAGGATGGAAGAGCCTTCCCTCTTAGAAATGTGCAATGTTGTCCGGGTAAGGAAAGGACTGGACCAAGGTTACCCAGACCTGCTGACTGGAAACTGAAAACATATGAATATCTGAATGCATGGAAAAATTGAGTGTAGGTAAGAGTGAATGATCATGCATGCCAAAAACGAATGAAAGATTCAGAAAATGGGAAAACATGCATGTGTGTGAAACGAGTCGTTGAATCGACAGTTGTCTGTGCAAAACAATGTCATGCATGTGACAACAGTGAGATGCAAACGAAAAATGAAACAGTGCTTGTATAGGCTAACATGAATGAAAATGACAACAAGCGTTCATAGAAATCAAGTAGACAGTACTCACACAAGCCAAAACACAAAAGGTGACATAAATGCTGCAAAAGACAAGTAAAGCAGACTTACCCGGAAATAGTTGAGTTAGATGTGCCAAAGACTCCTAGATGTGATGCGGGATGTCAAAGCTCCAAGATCAATGTGAAGAATGAGCTTTGAAGTGTTGAATAAATAAGTTTGAGGCTTATGACGCGCATGCCACAAATCTAGGAAAAAGCAACACTTGGAGGAAATTTTCTAAAATTATCTTTTCATGTAACCTTCGACTACTAAAAATAGATCCCTAAAATTTAGGGATGTTTTTTTCATGTTGTTTCTTTCTATTTCAGGAAACATAGCCCATGCATGCAAATCAGGTTTTTTGGGTCTTAGAGGGAACTAATCAACCTGAAGCCACATGCAACAACCGAAAATACTGAGAGAGGGTTCTGTGCAATTTTTGGGAGGAGATGGGCTAGTTGTCCTAAAGGAATTGTGCAATTTCTGGGGTCAGCAGGTGACTGCTGCCTAGAATTGCACAATTTCTTGGCTGAGCTGCAGTACTGGGCGAGATTGCACAATTTTCTCAAGGAAGCCTGTCTGACTGCATTGCGCAATTTCTGAGCCCAACAGGCTGCCCAGTAGATTTGCATAATTTTTGGAGAGAAGGTTGGTTCCCCTGCAGAATTGCGCAATTTTCTGAGGGAGCTGCTCAACCAGCAACTAGCCTAAGTTTGGAATGGAAGCATGTAAAAGGAGTGAAGAAAACTGTCATACACAGGGTCATAAGCCACTGAAAAACCAATGAAGCCTATGTACTTGATAGTGAAAGACATGCTGCTAGGATGGTTGGTAGGGAGGTGTTGTGATCTACAACAACCCCCCATTTCATATCATTTAAATTTACAAAATTATCATATGAAATGGGTCCCTTTAGAAGTTAATTGGTATCAATATTGTATTGTTCAAAAAGGTCCGGTAACCAAATGAAAACATTATATAAAAACCTTTTAAAAAACCCATTTTGATCAAATAAAACAATCTTTTATCATTGCGATAATGCGATCGCAAGATCGCATATCGCAATGACATAGAGAACACAAATAAGTGACATATTGGTTTCCGCCGATGCGATATCGCTATCGGCTATCGGCGATACTCTATACGCAGTCTTAAAGCGCCCCAAGCCTTTCACCCCGATGCGATGAGATATCGCAATCGGCAATCGGCAATATCCTATGCACATTGTTAAGGCGCCCAGGTGATGCAGCCCGATGCGATGCGATATCGCAATCGGCAAATCGGCAATATGCTATCCATGTCATATATAATCCCCATTCTCCCGACGCGATGCGATATCGGCTATCGGCGATCGGGGGTTTTAAATGATGTCAATACAAGAGGTTAAAGCTCACCCCGATGGCCGATTGCGATAAAGCGCAGTTTTCAAAAAAGCCGATTAAATGGAGGGATATTATGATCGAATCATATTTAAAGCTTAATCTGTTAAGCAATGATGCACCTGCGCCCAACCGCCAAAACATCCATAGCACGCTTAAACGGGTCATTCGGCCGAATAATGATATAATGGGCATTTAAGGATTGGCAGGTTTTAAACGGCCATTTAATGTAATTGTAAGATCTTCCCATGGATTGTATCCGCGGCCATTTTTAGAGTTAATCTCTCAGCTCGCTTTGATAAATATATCTTTCCCATATTGGATTTTCATTGTCATCTCTCTGTGTTACGTTTATTTTCGCCTCTGTGCAGAATTCATCCAAAGGAGAAAGCTTAAGAAAAATGGGGAAGAAATCCAAGAAGACCACAGGCGCTTCCACTGCGCCAGCTGTAGGACAAGCTGTCGTGGACAAAAAGAAAGGATTAATTTCAGATACAACATGTTCTGGTCTCGGCAAAACTACTTGGTAGGGTACCTACAACTTGATCGAAATCAAAGAACCTAAAGTGACAACAGTAGAAGCTACTGCAGATTCTACTCGGAAATCTGAGGCTACTCTTAAGGATTTAGCTGACTCCTTCCTTCACCGGATAGCAGCTAGGGAGCAAATTCTCCCATACACAGATGTATTGCGGTGGGCAATTGAAGAAATCCCAATCCTGGATAGAACCTTTAGCACCAGGGATGGGAGAATTTTCGGGTCATTTAAAGCTGATGATTTGAGGCAAATGTATCATTTGCCTGAGCCAGAGAAGATATACAATAAGGCGTTCCTGGAGAAATTCTCAAACGAGAACGAATTTGAATCCGAACCCATCCGGGATTGGAGACAAAATCCGGCGAAGCACAAACATGAGTCTTCTGGTAAGTACTCAGTTGATTCCCTAGCTTCTCCTTATTGCTACGCAGGAATAATGATGTGTAGATTGTGGGGATTGCATGACTCTTCTAATTTCACTATAGAAATGGTCCCTTTAATGGAAGCCGCATGCAACAGTATAATAATGGATTGGGCCACTATTCTCTTAGACAAACTAGCCAAATTTGTTCTTGAGTTTAGGAATAAGACTCGCATCTCTGAAAGGATAATCCCCCCATTCTATTACAGTGCATATATTCTAGATACATTGTGTTTCAATTCTGAATTTCCCATGCTCAGCTGGAGGTGGACGCCACAAGACCCTACGACTATCCACATATACCATCAGAAACTATGGAAATCCTCTTACAAGCACCATCTATACCAAGTCTGCAATGGCTTTATGTTACCTGTTTATTATTCTATTTTTGATAAACCCGCTCCAAAGATTTCTTATCAAGCCGGAATTGATTTAACCTCAATAGGTAGATGGTTCGGGGAGGAGAAATTCACTTATATAAGAGTTTTCGGTAGCCAAGCCGAACCTCATGTTCTCCCTTTATACATACCAGATAAACTGTTGGCAAGAGAAATCTCTTACCAGATTATGGCTGAGAGTGTTACACAGACTCTCAAGAAAAATAAGAAGCAGGGCTGGCCCTCTTTTCCCTTGAGATGTGGTGTCTATACTCTGCATGATCTCAAACATGCAGAAAAGGAAGCCACGAAGATTAAATCATTAACTCTGGCGACTCTCCAAAATAGGCAGTTTGATCCAAACAAAGTTGCCTATACTGCACTAGAACAGGCCAAATTGACAAAATTTGATCATAAAGAAGATATGTTTGACGACCTGTTCTCTTCAGCTGAGACAATAAATCAGGTTAAAGCATTCGCCAAAGTGAAATATAATGATGAAGGGTTGACTGAATTTAATAAACTTAGAGAACAGAGGTTGCAAACTCTGCCTCTAGATTTACTAGCAACAACCCCAGCGACATCGTCAAGCGAGCCTGATCGGCAACAATCAAAGGAACCTCCGGTTATATCAAAAGAACAAGAGAAGCCACAGGAGGAAAATCGGAAGAAAGAACAGGAGGAGAAGCAGAGAAGAGAACAGAAGGAGAAGCAGAGAAAAGAACAAGAGGAAAAGCAGAAGAGAGAGCAGGAGGAAAGGCAGAAAAGAGAGCAGGAAAAAGTGCGGAAGGAGACCCAAGCTGAAAAGGAAAAACAAACCACCATTGATGTCAATATAGATACTCATATTGACCCTAAATTGCTCCAGGAATGGAAGCAATTTGATTCCATCATCAGTGGTTTGGAATGTTCAAAGGACACCGACACTTCTAAGGTAACGGACACACAGGATATCACTTCATCACAGGTTCTGAGTGGAACCAGCGGCCCACCCATTTCTAAGGAGGTAGAGATGATACCAAAGGACCCCTTCGACCAGATCATTTTGCAGGTATAAGATATTCCTCCCCTAGATGTCTTCTACAGCCCAAGGCATAAAGCGGTGGTTAAGCGACAAAGGAAAAGAAGAAGGACTGATCAACCTTCCCTTTTCCCAGAGCAAACTGTCACGGGCAATGTGGTTTGGAAGGAGGAATTTGACCCCTCCGATGACCTGACAAAACTATCACAGTATGCGGGAGCTTATTCGGCAGCAACAATAGATAAGGCATCGGAGGTAAGCCTTTTACTAAAAACAAAGGACCAAGAAATCTTTTCATTGCAGGCACAGTTAAATGAAGCAAAACAAAAAGCGGAGCAGGCAGAACAGCAGTTGTTGACGCAACAACAATTAAATAATCAACTAACTCAACAACTGCAGGCAGAGAAACAACGGGTCGATCAAAGCGCAATCCAGAAGCAAAAGGAATTGTCAGAAGCTTTAGCACAACTGAAGGTGGCGAATGAGAGAATGCTGAAATCAAAAGACGAGCAAATTGCTCAATTATCAGCACAAATTGAAAAGACAAAGGGCATTCCACAGGTGGCTGAATTTAGAGCAGAAGCACTACAGATAAATACTGCATTGATAGCTCAAATTAAGCTTCTACGTCAACAAATTGCCCAGGCATAGCCCCTATGTGAGTTAACGGCATCCATAAGTAATAAAGTAGACAAGGCTAGGACTGAATTGGATCAGGCCGAAGAAACGATAGCTGCATTTCTCGATTGGCAAGATACAGATCAAGGGAAAGCGGCTAATTTACCAAGAATACTGGAGTCATATAAAGATATACTCTTTACAGAATGGCAGTCCCAGTTAATGAAAGCTGAGAGGGCGGTTTCGAGATGAAAATTAACTTCAAGCAATCTAGTTGAACTAGTTAATAACACTCTCTACTTATCAAACATGATCTCCCAATGCACACCAAGAAAATTGACAACAACGAATACATTGGAGCAATCATGTTATCCAGATCTAGAAGAAAAGGGGAGATTAATCGCTGGGATTAACAGTTTAACCTGGGACACGTATTGGTTTTTCTTGGTAAAACCACACTCGCAGAGAGCCGCCCTCAAGTGCCTTACGGATGCAATCGGGTATATTATCCCCGATATTCAGGATGCCACATACACCGCCCAGCTCAGCTCTTGCCTCAACAAACCACCCGAAGTGGAGCCAATGCTTGCTACAAGTCAGCTCAGATTTAAAGGCAAGCAGCCTACTTGATGATTCATGCCGCCGACTGCCAGATCGCTGAGGGAAAATATGATCAAAATTGATTGATACCAGTTTAGTAGGATTTCAGTTTCATAGATAGTTATCATAATTAGGTATTTATAGACCCTTTCATTGTTTTGGAAAGGGTCGTAAAGTTTTGTACTTGACTTAAAGACTGAAGTCACACTATTGTGCTTCAGCCATATTCTTTTATAAAACTGGACCAGTTATTCTAAATTCAACATGGTAGCTTTTCTGCAAATGTGCACTATTGTCTTTGTTTGAAAGCATCTCTGCGTTGAAGGAAGAATTACAGATAGCGATTGATATTGGGAGTATTTTATCAGCTCATATGGTACTATTATCTATGTCTGATTCCATTCTTTTCATATGAATTGTTATCCGATTTCCTTTGCTATTATCAGATATATGTATGCGTTTTAACAGCAGTTCTGTATTCTTTCCACTATTGGATGTTTATGGTATGCTTTTCTTTTAATCATATATGTGTCGATGATATAAATGATGAGTGTAGTATTATTGTTTTAATCGCTTTGCTTAACTACTTAAGTAAAGTAATCATTGAATGAATTAATGTCTATGCCTGTCAGATGGAGTCATCTATATGCCTGTTTGAAAACATAGATCATCAAGCGCTACACTTAGAGAAATATAACCATTCCCGGGATTAGTAGTAGTTATTTTATTCTGTCAATAGATTAAGTTATTCGCCTATCATTAGATTAGTTAAACAATCATCCATTCATCCCGTTTATCCATTATTGGGAAACTGGTCCCATTATCCCCAGTCGGAGCCACCATTCCAAACGGAAAAGGAGCTGTACTAAGGTCCGGACCGGGTGGTTATCCCCCAATGTTGTTGCAACGATTTTCGGGGCATCAACATTTTTGGCGCTAGAAGGAGGGCTTGAACCTCCGTATCTCCTCGTTCTTCCCAATTGTATGCTGGTTCTCCAGTATCCAAACGAGAAGAAGAGGAATCAACTACCACTGCTCAAACCCATCATACTCCAGAACAATTATGTCTTGAATCACCTGAAGTCCAGTCTCTTATCCACAAACTTCAGAGCTTCTCGATTTCACCACAGAAATCTGAGGTATCACAAAGCAGTGCGACTTCGCAGTTCAATTTATCTCATCCTCTCACCAGACTTCAGAGCGAAAAGCTCGGTATTGAACCCACTGAGTTCCCTTTACCCAAAAGGAAAAAGGCGAAGAAATATACTGAAGGATCTGACAGTGGAGAGCTTTCATCCACATCCTCCATTGCATCTTCCCCTCTGCAAAGTCAACCGTCCACTCCCCCATTACATATCGTTGTTCACCAGAGATTAGGTACTACAACATCCCAACCTGCTCACTCCTCAAATTTGTTTCCTTCCCAGAGATCTAGAATTCCAGCGGTAGTATCAACCACTACTGCTATTATAATGGCAGATCCATGGACCAGACCTGGTGCAGTCAATATGCCTGCACCATTGCATCCATTACCAGATGCTCCTGAAAAATGGCTACCCAAATTTAATCCAGATGATGGGACCCAGGCTGAGGAACACATTAATAATTTCATGTTGGCAGTCAACTTGAAAGGAGTAACAGAACAAGATGTTTTTGTTAGACTCTTCCCTTACACCTTGCAAGGATCAGCAGGATCCTAGTATTTTTCTTTACCCTCTAGTTCCATTACCAGTTGGAACACTTGTCAAGAGCAGTTTCTTACTAAATATGGAGATGATAGGTCTTTGGCTACCCTAATAAACGATCTCTCCAATCTGAGAATATAGCATAGGGAACCAATTAAGGAATTTAATGCCCGCTTCAATAAACTCCTGAATAAAATCCCTACAGCCTCCAAACCAAGTGAACAAATTCGAAGCGAATGGTATATAACCGCCCTACCTGCCAATATAGCCATTTTTGTAGATAGGGCTGGGAAACCTACCTTAGCCAAAAACATGAAAGAAGCACTTGCTGTGGAGAAACGTATCAATGCTCTAGAGAAGAAGGCTGCTCTGGAAGACAGAAAAGCCAAAAAAGTCTCTTTTAAAGATGACTCAAGAAAGAAAACCCCAAAAGACCCATACGACATGGAGGGTTTGCAAAAAGTCCTAAAAACTTTATCAAATGAAATGGTTGAAATAAAGAAACAGGTAGCCGAAACCTCAACCAAAAGACCCTTTAGGACTTATAAAAAAAATGAATCAAAGCCACCGAATGTCATATCTAATGCAGATTCAGAGCAAGAAGAAGAGGAAGAGGAAACAATCTCACCAACTGATGATGAAGAAGAAATAGTAGAATGTCATGGAATGTGGGATTTTATACTCCCCAATTCCAATACCGATAATGAAGAAGAGGCGTTCCCGGTCACTACTAGGAGTAAAAGTACTTCCGAACCTGTTCAGGCAACGTCAAAGAAAAGGAGTGCAGGTGCTGCTACAACCAAAGAAAAAATACCTGCAAAGAAATCACCTACAGCAGTTCCCCAAAACCAGCCTTCAACTTCTAATATTCCTTCAACATCTAAAACATTGGTGGTATCCAATTCAATGGAATACAATATAGTTGATGACATGAAGAAAACTAAAGCAAACATTACTATGTTTGAACTTAGTAAATTAAAGCATCAGCAGAAATTGCTTCTCAAGGAATTGAATGTTGTTCCCTCTGCACCTCTTCCTAGTGCTAAAGCTGCTAATGATTCAGGCCAACCACCTCCCGGTATGGTTGAAGCTACCGATTCAGTTTTTATTGGCAATAGATCAAATTCTCATACCCCACCTTTCCTATTGACCTATGAGATTTACAACAGAAACCTGCACAACTGTTTAATTGACTCAGGGGCATCCTCTAACATAATGCTAGCTTCAGTTTGTTCTAAACTAAACATTGAACCCCAGAAGTCTGCTATTCATATTGTACAGTTGGACAGGACCAAAGTACAGGTTTTAGGAGAAATTAATTCCGTAACTATTAGGTTATCTGCTGATCCCAGAATAGTACAGAGGATTGATATTCTAATAGTCGATATACCTGAATTTTACGGTTTAATTTTGAGTAGGGATTGGTTTGAAAAATTGCATGGGTATATTTCCACTGATTGGTCACATATGTGGCTTCCCTACAAGGGTAATCCAAATCAAATAAGGATCGATCAGGAAAAACATATGACCCGTACAGTTACAGAATTCGAACAAGAAAACCAGCCGGTAGCATTCAACAACAACATTTTGGGGAATTATTCATCAGAGTCATTCTTTGGCAACTTCGTTGCCCAACCCTCTCCGTTCTCAGTAAATCATTCTACATCTCAGATCGAAAAATTTTCACAAACAGATCGATCAAGATGTTTCAATGATGCTGAGAAATCTGTAAATACAATTGTTAATACTTCTTTATTTTGGTCATTATATTTCGATGGGTCCAAATCTAGTGAGGGCTCAGGAGCAGGATGTATTTTGGTTAGTCCACAAGGGGAAAAGACAATGCTGTCCTGTAGGCTAGAATTTGAATGCACTAACAATACAGCTGAATATGAAGCCTTAGTCTAGGGACTATATAAAGCAATCGGCCTTAAAGTGCAATATCTAAAAGTATTCGGCGATTCTGAAATTATTGTTAAACAGGTGAGGAATGCAATCCATTGTCTTTCAAATCATCTTAAACATTATCAATCGCTAGTACAAGAACTTACCTCACACTTTTTGGCATTCAATATTTCCTCCATCCCTAGGTCTCAAAACTCGGCAGCCGATCTCCTAGCTAATGTAGCTTCCAAGCTCCTACCTTCTGAAGACTACAGCCCAGATAGATTTTCCGTAGAATTGCTTTTTAGGCCCTCAATTCCTGACAATGTCACTAATTGGAGAGTATTCAACCATGATGAGGATATTTTACAATTTCTAACTTCTGAAAAGTCCTATGACAATCAAATTATTGAGGAAAATGACCATGATCTACAAATGAAAGAAACGCCTCAGGAAAATTCAATGCCTAAGCCAGTGGTAAAGCTCGAGGATCTTTATGATATCAAAGACAGGTTTAAACCTGTAACTAATGCAAAGCTCCAAATTTCTACCCTTAGGTTTGAATTGATAAATCTTGGCACCGAGCAACTCCTCAAAACATTAACTTAGGATTAGGACTTTCCTTGGAAGAGAAGGAGGCATTCATTAGACTGTTAAGGAAAAATAAACAGGTTTTTGCTTGGAAATACGATGATTTGAAGACCTATGATACATCCATTATCCAACATACCATTCCATTGCTTCCCAATCAGAAACCAATTCAACAGAAGTTAAGAAAAATACATCCAAGTTTAGAGAGTCAAATAAAGACTGAACTTAACAAACTCTTGAAAGCCAAGATTATTTTTCCAGTCCGACACTCAAACTGGGTCTCCAATATGGTGCCAGTCAGAAAGAAAAATGGCGACATTCGGATTTGTATTGATTTCAGAAATTTGAACAAAGCAAGCTTAAAAGACAATTTCCCATTACCTACCATGGAGCAAATACTCCAATCAATAGCAGGCTCTGAATTGATGTCCTTTCTAGATGGTTTCTCAGGATATAACCAAGTCCTGGTTCATCCTGATGACCAACTTAAAACCACATTCAGAACAAAATGGGGAACATATGCATATTAGAAAATGCCTTTCGGACTTATAAATGCAGGAGCGACATTCCAAAGAGCTATGGATATAGCTTTTAAAGGGTTGATTAATAGAACAATAGTCGTCTATCTAGACGATATTACTGTATTCTCTAAGGAGAGGTATAATCATTTGCATGATCTAAATCAAATGTTTCAACGTTGCAAAAGATATGGTATTTCTCTTAACCCTAAAAAGTCTTTCTTTGCTCTTGATCAAGGGAAGCTCTTGGGTTTTATTGTGTCCAAAGATGGAATTTATATTGATCCTGATCGGATCAAAGAAATCTTGAAATCCCTTTCCCACACAATAAAAAAT
Organism: Pinus tabuliformis; assembly: GCA_031772625.1. Classification (NCBI taxonomy): domain Eukaryota; kingdom Viridiplantae; phylum Streptophyta; class Pinopsida; order Pinales; family Pinaceae; genus Pinus; species Pinus tabuliformis. The sequence continues at coordinate 337,988,274 of CM062811.1, forward strand.
CGATGCAGTCATTTTTAGGCCAAATCAATTTTGTTAAAAGATTTGTTCCAGATTTTTCTCAAATTATTTTGCCACTTCAAACAATGATTAAGAAAAATTCAGTCTTTAAGTGGGGATCAGCAGAAAAAGAAGCTTTTGATCTAATCAAGCAATCAATAATCAATGCCCCAGCCTTAAATACTCCAAATTTTTCTAATCATTTTACATTGTATACCATCGCATCCAACTTGTCTTATGCTGCAGTACTTACGCAACTAAATGATCACAAGCTAGAAGCACCCATTTCATTTTTTAGCTCAAATCTTCAGGGTGCTGAATTGAATTACTCCGAGGTAGAAAAACAAGCCTTTGTTGTATTTAAAGCAGTCAAAAATTATAGACCCTTCCTTTTGAAAACCCACACAAAAGTTATAGTTCCTTTCCCTGCTGTTAGGCAACTATTAATCCAAAAAGAATTGGGTGAAAAAAGGGCAAACTGGGTCACAGCGCTTCAAGAATATGACTTAGAAATTAGGCCAGCAAAGATTGTTAGGGGCCAAGGTTTTTGCAGGTTATTGGCAGGAGCACCCAACATCCCAGAATCAGGTGATACAGATCAAACTGAAGAAATCAATCAGATAAGTGTTACTGATTCTGAGTCTCAATATGCAGATTTATTCTTTTATTTGAAAAATGGTTATGCACCTCCTAACCTGTCTTACAAAAACAAAAGGGCCATTAGGTTAAAAGCAAAGAATTTTACAATTATTGATGATGTGCTTTTTAAGCAGAATTATGATTCCATCTTATTAAGATGCCTTGAGAAACCTGAAGCACAAAAGGTTTTGCAGGAGTTACATGATGGACCAGCAGGAGAACATTTTGGAGCTGACACAACAGCTCACAAAATTATTCATGCTGGATACTATTGGCCCACTCTGTTTAGGGATGCCCACGAGTATGTAAGGAAATGCCTTAATTGTCAAACTTCTAGTGGAAGACAACGTAAACCAGCTTTCCCTTTGCAACCAGTCAACATTGAACAACCATTTGAGCAATGGGGATTGGACATCATTGGGGAAATTACTCCACCATCTTCCAAACAGCATAAGTATATCCTTATTGCTACAGATTATTTTACTAAGTGGGTTGAGGCAATTCCTTTGAGGACAGCAAATTCTGAAGCAATCATTGAGTTCATAGATCAATTCATCATTACCAGGTTTGGTGTCCCAAATGCTCTTGTTTTTGATAATGCATCTTATTTCTCAGGCAATGCTATGTTTGATTTCGCTATTAAAAGAGGATTTAAATTGAAATATTTTGCTAATTACTATCCCCAGGGTAATGGTTTAGCAGAGTCTACTAATAAGAATCTGATCAAGATCATTAAGCGAACTATCGAACAGAATCATAAAAACTGGCAAAAATCCTTAATGTTTGCATTATGGGCTGATAGGATAACACAGAAAGCTTCTATAGGATCTTCCCCATTCAACCTTGTGTATGGAAAAGAAGCAGTACTACCCACAAATCTCGTTCTTCCTTCTCTAGCCCTAGTTCAGTTCATTGAGGAAAGTCCTTCCTCTTCTATTCAGCTTAGACATGACCAAATTCTAAAATTAGAAGAGGAAAGAGAAAAAGCCAGGGTTATTCATGCCAAAAATCAGCAAGTCATCAAAGCAGCTTTTGATTCAGTCTCATCCAGTTCAAAGCAATTTCAAGTCGGTGATTTAGTTCTGAAATGGGACAAAGCCCATGAGGACAAGGGAAAACACACCAAGTTCCAGAAGATGTGGCTTGGACCATTTCAGATCTGTGAGAAGATAGGCCATTCAACCTTCATATTGCAAGATTTATCAGGTTTGAGAGATTCTCTCCCTGTTAATGGTCTTATCTTGAAGAAATTCTTTAATTGAGGAGGTAACCCCTTCTCCTTTCAGTTTGATAGAGTTTTGTAGTTTGTAGGATTTGTAGAAAATAATGTTGTAAGGTATCTTCTATTGACCTTTGCTGTGTTTGAAAACTTGATCTACAGAAGTGGTGTGATATTTGCTTTTAAAATAATAGAACTCTTAACCAAAAGGGATAATTTCTAGGAAACTAGGTATCATTGTATTCTGAAACTATATTTCAAGTTTTGTGAACTCCTCTCAAAGTTTAGAAGTATTATAAATCATTTTCTTTTTTTTTAAATTGGTCTCAAAAGGTTATCAATATCAAGATAGAAGCTAATCCAATTTCAGCATCTTCAACTCTTACCCTGTCATCCATTTACTCTTAAGGAGAAAACTGTTCATCCCATTCACTAAAGTTTATGATTACTCAGAGTGTAATTCTAAAATATTTGATATAAAAGATAAGAGGTCTTATTACAAGCCTGCTTACCATGATCATCGGGAAAATAGTTTAACCGACATTACCAATACTACATACCATAACAAGGTAATGGCTTAAAATTATAAGACAAGGGGTCTCATCACGAGCCAGCTTGTTCGGTTAGATTACTACCAGTGAATGACATTGTCAATAGCTGGCCACCAAACCAGGACAATGGCTTTTTTATCTTATCAATAACAGAAAAAGGAAATGAAATACAAAATATGAAAAAATGTTTTGAACTCATTCTGTTAATCACACTCTTAATTGGATGGAACAATGGACAATAGCATGGTTAAAAGGTATCCCTGTCGAAACTATAAACGTTTGCTGGCAGCAGAGGCTCTACCTATGACAAAAGAGTTCACTATAAAAGCTGATTTGGAAAGGTTTTCTGTTTTATCATTATAAACCAATAGAGGCCTATTTAAAACTTAGAATCTATCTATTTTCTTAAAAAAGAGAGGAAATTAGCAAAAATAGATTCATTTTACTTAGAATGCATATATACCTAGTTATATTAGAATTTTCCCCTTTGATTAGAACTCTATTTTGAAAAAGTTTAAGTATTTCTATGCTTTTCAGAGATAACTGTTTCCTCCAGCAAATCGCCAATTGTTGTGCTCTACAAAAACCCCCCATTTCATATCATTTAAATTTACAAAATTATCATATGAAATGGGTCCCTTTAGAAGTTAATTGGTATCAATATTGTATTGTTCAAAAAGGTCCGGTAACCAATTGAAAACATTATATAAAAACCTTTTAAAAAACCCATTTTGATCAAATAAAACAATCTTTTATCATTGCGATAAAGCGATCGCAAGATCGCATATCGCAATGACATAGAGAACACAAATAAGTGACATATTGGTTTCCGCCGATGCGATATCGCTATCGGCTATCGGCGATACTCTATACGCAGTCTTAAAGCGCCCCAAGCCTTTCACCCCGATGCGATGAGATATCGCAATCGGCAATCGGCAATATCCTATGCACATTGTTAAGGCGCCCAGGTGATGCAGCTCGATGCGATGCGATATCGCAATCGGCAAATCGGCAATATGCTATCCATGTCATATATAATCCCCATTCTCCCGACGCGATGCGATATCGGCTATCGGCGATCGGGGGTTTTAAATGATGTCAATACAAGAGGTTAAAGCTCACCCCGATGGCCGATTGCGATAAAGTGCAGTTTTCAAAAAAGCCGATTAAATGGAGGGATATTATGATCGAATCATATTTAAAGCTTAATCTGTTAAGCAATGATGCATCTGCGCCCAACCGCCAAAACATCCATAGCACGCTTAAACGGGTCATTCGGCCGAATAATGATATAATGGGCATTTAAGGATTGGCAGGTTTTAAACGGCCATTTAATGTAATTGTAAGATCTTCCCATGGATTGTATCCGCGGCCATTTTTAGAGTTAATCTCTCAGCTCGCTTTGATCAATATATCTTTCCCATATTGGATTTTCATTGTCATCTCTCTGTGTTACGTTTATTTTCGCCTCTGTGCAGAATTCATCCAAAGGAGAAAGCTTAAGCAAAATGGGGAAGAAATACAAGAAGACCACAGGTGCTTCCACTGCGCCAGCTGTTGGACAAGCTATCGTGGACAAAAAGAAAGGATTAATTTCGGATACAACATGTTCTGGTCTCGGCAAAACTACTTGGCAGGGTACCTACAACTTGATCGAAATCGAAGAACCTAAAGTGACAACAGTAGAAGCTACTGCAGATTCTACTCGGAAATCTGAGGGTACTCTTAAGGATTTAGCTGACTCCTTCCTTCACCGGATAGCAGCTAGGGAGAAAATTCTCCCATACACAGATGTAGTGCGGTGGGCAATTGAAGAAATCCCAATCTTGGATAGAACCTTTAGCACCAGGGACGGGAGAATTTTCGGGTCATTTAAAGCTGATGATTTGAGGCAAATGTATCATTTGCCTGAGCCAGAGAAGATATACAATAAGGCGTTCCTGGAGAAATTTTCAAATGAGAACGAAGTTGAATCCGAACCCATCCGGGATTGGAGACAAAATCCGGCGAAGCACAAACATGAGTCTTCCGGTAAGTACTCAGTTGATTCCCTAGCTTCTCCTTATTGCTACGCAGGAATAATGATGTGTAGATTGTGGGGATTGCATGACTCTTCTAATTTCACTATAGAAATGGTCCCTTTAATGGAAGCTGCATGCAACAGTATAATAATGGATTGGGCCACTATTCTCTCAGACAAACTAGCCAAAGCTGTTCTTGAGTTTAGGAATAAGACTCGCATCTCTGAAAGGATAATCCCCCCATTCTATTACAGTGCATTTATTCTAGATACATTGTGTTTCAATTCTGAATTTCCCATGCTCGGCTGGAGGTGGACGCCACAAGACCCTACGGCTATCCACATATACCATCAGAAACTATGGAAATCCTCTTACAAGCACCATCTGTACCAAGTCTGCAATGGCTTTATGTTACCTGTTTATTATTCTATTTTTGATAAACCCGCTCCAAAGATTTCTTATCAAGCCGGAATTGATTTAACCTCAATAGGTAGATGGTTCGGGGAGGAGAAATTCACTTATATAAGAGTTTTCGGTAGCCAAGCCGAACCTCATGTTCTCCCTTTATACATACCAAATAAACTGTTGGCAAGAGAAATCTCTTACCAGATTATGGATGAGAGTGTTACACAGACTCTCAAGAAAAATAAGAAGCAGGGCTGGCCCTCTTTTCCCTTGATATGTGGTGTCTATACTCTGCATGATCTCAAACATGCAGAAAAGGAAGCCACGAAGATTAAATCATTAACTCTGGAGACTCTCCCAAATAGGCAGTTTGATCCAAACAAAGTTGCCTATACTGCACTAGAACAGGCCAAATTGACAAAATTTGATCATAAAGAAGATATGTTTGACGACCTGTTCTCTTCAGCTGAGACAATAAATCAGGTTAAAGCATTCGCCAAAGTGAAATATAATGATGAAGGGTTGACTGAATTTAATAAACTTAGAGAACAGAGGTTGCAAACTCTGCCTCTAGATTTACTAGCAACAACCCCAGCGACATCGTCAAGCGATCCTGATCGGCAACAATCAAAGGAACCTCTGGTTATATCAAAAGAACAAGAGAAGCCACAGGAGGAAAATCGGAAGAAAGAACAAGAGGAGAAGCAGAGAAGAGAACAAAAGGATAAGCAGAGAAAAGAACAAGAGGAAAAGCAGAAGAGAGAGCAGGAGGAAAGGCAAAAAAGAGAGCAGGAAAAAGTGCGGAAGGAAACCCAAGCTGAAAAGGAAAAACAAACCACCATTAATGTCAATATAGATACTCATATTGACCGTAAATTTCTCCAGGAATGGAAGCAATTTGATTCCATCATCAGTGGTTTGGAATGTTCAAAGGACACCGACACTTCTAAGGTAACGGACACACAGGATATCACTTCATCACAGGTTCTGAGTGGAACCAACGGCCCACCCATTTCTAAAGAGGTAGAGATGATACCAAAGGACCCCTCCGACCAGATCATTTTGCAGGTAGAAGATATTCCTTCCCTGGATGTCTTTTACAGCCCAAGGCATAAAGCGGTGGTTAAGCGACAAAGGAAAAGAAGAAGGACTGATCAACCTTCCCTTTTCCCAGAGCAAACTGTCACGGGCAATGTTGTTTGGAAAGAGGAATTTGACCCCTCCGATGACCTGACAAAACTATCACAGTATGCGGGAGCTTATTCGGCAGCAACAATAGATAAGGCATCGGAGGTAAGCCTTTTACTAAAAACAAAGGACCAAGAAATCTTTTCATTGCAGGCACAGTTAAATGAAGCAAAACAAAAAGCGGAGCAGGCAGAACAGCAGTTGTTGACGCAACAACCATTAAATAATCAACTAACTCAACAACTGCAGGCAGAGAAACAACGGGTCGATCAAAGCGCAATCCAGAAGCAAAAGGAATTGTCAGAAGCTTTAGCACAATTGAAGGTGGCGAATGATAGAATGCTGAAATCAAAAGACGAGCAAATTGCTCAATTATCAGCACAAATTGAAAAGACAAAGGGCATTCCACAGGTGGCTGAATTTAGAGCAGAAGCACTACAGATAAATACTGCGTTGATAGCTCAAATTAAGCTTCTACGTCAACAAATCGCCCAGGTAGAGCCCCTATGTGAGTTAACGGCATCCATAAGTAATAAAGTAGACAAGGCTAGGACTGAATTGGATCAGGCCGAAGAAACGATAGCTGCATTTCTTGATTGGCAAGATACAGATCAAGGGCAAGCGGCTAATTTACCAAGAATAGTGGAGTCATATAAAGATATACTCTTTACAGAATGGCAGTCCCAGTTAATGAAAGTTGAGAGGGCGGTTTCGAGATGCAAATTAACTTCAAGCAATCTGGTTGAATTAGTTAATAACACTCTCTACTTATCAAACATGATCTCCCAATGCACACCAGGAAAATTGACAACAATGAATACATTGGAGCAATCATGTTATCCAGATCTAGAAGAAAAGGGGAGATTAATCGTTGGGATTAACAGTTTAACCTGGGACACGTATTGGTTTTTCTTGGTAAAACCACACTCGTAGAGAGCCGCCCTCAAGTGCCTTATAGATGCAATCGGGTATATTATCCCCGATATTCAGGATGCCACATACACCGCCCAGCTCAGCTCTTGCCTCAACAAACCACCCGAAGTGGAGCCAATGCTTGCTACAAGTCAGCTCAGATTTAAAGGCAAGCAGCCTACTTGATGATTCATGCTACCGACTACCAGATCGCTGAGGGAAAATATGATCAAAATTGATTGGTACCAGTTTAGTAGGATTTCAGTTTCATAGATAGTTATCATAATTAGGTATTTATAGACCCTTTCATTGTTTTGGAAAGGGTCGTAAAGTTTTGTACTTGACTTAAAGACTGAAGTCACAGTATTGTGCTTTAGCCATATTCTTTTATAAAACTGGACCAGTTATTCTAAATTCAACATGGTAGCTTTTCTGCAAATGTGCACTATTTTCTTTGTTTGAAAGCATCTCTGCGTTGAAGGAAGAATTACAGATAGCGATTGATATTGGGAGTATTTTATCAGCTCATATGGTACTATTATCTATGTCTGATTCCATTCTTTTCATATGAATTGTTATCCGATTTCCTTTGCTATTATCAGATATATGTATGCGTTTTAACAGCAGTTCTGTATTCTTTCCACTATTGGATGTGTATGGTATGCTTTTCTTTTAATCATATATGTGTCGATGATATAAATGATGAGTTTAGTATTATTGTTTTAATCGCTTTTCTTAACTACTTAAGTAAAGTAATCATTGAATGAATTAATGTCTATGCTTGTCAGATGGAGTCATCTATATGCCTGTTTGAAAACATAGATCATCAAGCGCTACACTTAGAGAAATATAACCATTCCCAGGATTAGTAGTAGTTATTTTATTCTGTCAATAGATTAAGTTATTCGCCTATCATTAGATTAGTTAAACAATCATCCATTCATCCCGTTTATCCATTATTGGGAAACTGGTCCCATTATCCCTAGTCGGAGCCACCATTCCAAACGGAAAAGGAGTTGTACTAAGGTCTGGACCGGGTGGTTATCCCCCAATGTTGTTGCAACGATTTTCAGGGCATCAACAGGAGGCTCAAAAATGAAGCTAAGGAAAAATTTTGGAAGGTGGTTGTAGCGGCTACAACACTTGATGAAACACTGGTAGAACTCCAACTCTCTGAATGGACCTTGTACATGAAAATCAAGCATAACACCTTCGGAAGCATTTTCATTTCTTTGTTTGTCTTGGTTTCCACACTTGCTTCGTTGTAATATGTAGCATCTGCGAAGCTTTTGGTTAGTCGACACACATTCCAAGCCAAGCCAACATAGTTGTTTTGACTGGGGATGAGGGGTATATTGGTGCACAAGCTTATGGTCGTCAAAGTTTTAGTTTCATCTCTAGTGTTTCTCCGCTACCAGTAGGCCTGAACAGTACCCCCGTGGAGTCAAGCAGGAACACAAGCATCGCTCCATTGCCAGCTAGCCTGGTCAATACCTCGGTAGAGTTACTTACATCACCTCTCTGTGCAAGAAGCCTTTCTCTTCTTTCGCCTTATTCATTTTTCATTTTTTTTTTGAAAATTTTCACATTTTCATTTTTTCATTTTCATTTTTGTATCTGTGCATAGCACTTATTTATTCTAGAGGAGGAAGAGAGATCCCAACTTATTGAGAGAAGAAGAGTTTTTTCCTTCATAGAAATAGTTTATATATACCTCTGACGTGCTTGTTGAGGTTTTCCCCCTCACGTTACTCTACTTGACTGAGCTGACAAGGCTTAACCCAAAAAGAACCGACTAGAGTAGGTGATACTAGTTAGCATGCAAGCTTTGTGTTTTCACCAGGGTTCACTTCGAACAGTATGTATTTTCCATTGATGTATCATGGACTGAACACAACAATTTCTTCATGCAGAGGCAGTACAATAGATAACTAAGTATTGATAACTGCACAAGTCCTCTTGTACTTTACCTAGCTTGTTTCAAGAGTTGCACATGGTTTCATGAGAAACTATCCTACAGATGTAAACAAGCAAACAAACAACAAGACAAAGAAAATGCAAAAGTAAATGCATAAGCAAAGTGAGTAATCAAACAAGCATGCAAACAAACAAACAAACAAAGTAAGAAGCAAACATGAATGCAAGCAAACATATCAAAAGCAAACACTACTCCTACTCCTAAGCTAACGATGCATGGGTCTGCTCACGTGAAGTGATACATCCAATGCAGCCACCAGTGCATTTGTCGACTCTTGTTAGTGAAGGTATGGTTTGTGCACAACGCAATTGTGTGAACCAATAAACATGAAATATTAACAATGAAGACAAACACACTCTGATTTTAAATGCATCCATAGAACATAAGTGAGCCTAAATGCATGACATGCAATCCGTGGACTTACCATGGTGATGTGCAACACTACGTGCGGCTGTTAAACATACGCATGATCTTGAATGTGACATGCAAGAAAACAAAAGAAACAAAGTTAACTTGTGTCATGCACATGTGCTTGCTATGTAAGATTCCTCCAATGAATTAGTGATGTGATTGTGTAGTTCGAGTGGAGGAAGCATAATATGTGTGTGAGATTGATCTTCAATGCATACATATGAGTGATGAGGAGCCTAGGTTGTTTCAAAAATTTCCTAATCGGAAGTGAAACCAATCTCAAGACAGGTTGAAGTGCCTCGATAGTCTGCGAGGTTTCAACTTTTTCTACAGATAGATCATCATAAACAAGTGGCTTTGAAAAACCAACATCGATAGAATCATCATCATGATCAAATACAGGGGAAAATATATCACGACATCTATGAATAGAAAAATCAATTATTTCATCGACATCCTCATGATCTAATGAATCAAACAGAGGGGTAGATGAGAAGCAAAAAAATTCATCCTCTGCATTTCTGGAAAAGGTAGATGAAAAATCAAGTGTATTTTCAAAGAATGATTTTTCCTCTCCATTTTTGGATGATGGATTGACATCTAGTGTGTTCTGCGAATGATCAACAATAGGTGCATCCATAGATGAAGATACACATGAAAAATCATGGATGGCAGAATCACCAAATATTTCAGGGAAAATTAGAGGAGGCGCAGACAGAAGGGAATCATCCTTCATTGTGGGTTGATGCTCAGGCTCCCAGTCATACTCTTCATGAATGACAGTGCAGGTTGGTTGTGAAACACCAACTCTGTCAATATTTTGATCCTCGTTCACAACAGTTGTAGAGTCCAAAATGGAAGAACACAAGACAATGCAATCCGGAGGATCAGTAGAACTGAAGATGGAGGTTGAGGTAAGACATGCATGTGACAACCCATGGGCTTCGCAACCAGGCCTACATGAAAATTGAGAGAAGTGATGTTGGGAGGATGTGATAGTTGAACGGATGTGTGTGCATGTTCTCTCACATCACTCTACGGTGGTGGAGCTATTTGATGAGGGGACATCAGACAGTCACTTGTGATAGCGACCGTGTCCATATGTGATTGCGCAGCTCCATCACTGAAGTATGCTGAGTAGGGCTTGAACTTGAAATTATTTTTAGTATTGACAGATTTGGTAAGACAATATTCAAATGTGTCCATGAAATACTAGAATTTCATCTGACTTTTTAGAGCTTGAAACTGCAATACACGGAAGCGCTCCCAAAACTCCTGAGGCGATTCTTGAGGAGTCTTCCATTGTTTTAATAGTTTTTTGTCAAGAAGTTTTGGATAAAAATGATGGAAAGTAGATTCAATGATATCACATAATTTCTCAAGTGAGTGCACGATGCTGGGTGGCGGACTCCAACACCACGTTGTGGGGATTCACGAAGTGTGTATGCAAGCAACACATTGGCCTCTTCATCATAGCATTCATCTGCATTATCAAGAAATGCATAGAAGTCTTGTAAGTACATAGTCCAAGCCACTTCTCCTTCACCATCATACGTGAATTCAGAAAAGAGATCAGAAAACTCCCTTGTGATGTCGAGAGCTTTGACATGCGAAAAACATTGTAGAGGGATGAATTTTGCAGTATCCATGATAGACGTGCGAAGATTCAAAACAGGATGAGAGGACACAACTTTTCATCTGGCCCTCCTTCTAGCACCAGAAATGTCGAGGATGTTGGACCCACCAACAAGTCAGGGGATCTCCCCGATAAGAAGCCCTAACTAGACCTCAGAACATTTGGTTGAGCGTAGAGTTAAGTAAGATGTCCCTGTTGGTAACAAGGGTGTGACATGTGCAACAAGCCAAGGAAGGTGCATGAATGGTTCTAACACACGGAAGGTAAAATTGCAGCTTGGAAGGGAAGACATGAGAAAAGATGCATCACAAACTGGAAGGAAGGTGAACCAACATTTCAGAAAGATTCATACATACATATACAGAAAGAGTATATACATACATGCGTAAGAAAACAAATACATATATTATTAGAGTAAACAAGTTAACTGAACTACAATAACAACATATGCATGAAATGTGTTGGCTATGTTATATTAAGAAGTGAAAGTTCCAATCATACAGTACAACCATGACCAACCACTAGTCCCGATAACGAAACATTACAGTCACTGTCGTCTTCTCCTCCAAAGAGATGTACTAGCTCTACACTATGGAGAAGCCAAGGCTCATTACAATACTCTCCAAGCTTTCTCTAAGATAATCCTATTGGAAGCTTGGCTGACCAAAAGCCTCTATAATGAGTTATGAGGTACTATAAATAGAAAAGGGTGGGGTGACCATTAACATTCCCCTTTTTTATTGTTCACCTACCCTCATGACTCTTCAACTACTCTATGACTGCTACATTCAACTATCAACACTTGGACTTTCACTTTACAATATGTTACATACAATATGCACATGTACCCATGTGAGACAAAATAGGCGTAAGAAATCCATGCAAGACATCACTAAGACTTAGACAACTGTGGGAAGACCAACTCTTTGACATCCTCATGATGGTCAACAGTGGTGAACTGATGCAAAGCTTGGTAGTCTGCGATGGTGTTTGTGTACTCTGTGGTGACATATTTCTAGAAACGAAATCTTGCCTCTGTTGCATCCTGGTACAATGATTTGGATCCTTTGTCCAACTTGTCTAGTAACATCTGCATCATTTTCTTGAGTGCAGTTAGACCAACGACATATTAATGCATAGTGTCTACACTGATTTCCAAATCTACGCTGGTGGCTATGCGCATCAACTCGTTAAAGTACGAGTCTAGCTCTCGTCGGACTTGATTCTTTGTCTTTGCCTCACTAAGTGTCCCAATATATGGGATCGCATGTGCGTGCACAACAACATCCATGCTTCTAAACACCCATGCATGGGAAGCTTACAAACTAGTGATGAGTTGTGAGAGTTCCTCATAGTTCCGGATTTGACTCCAGATGCGTGCCTTCAACTCAACCACCATGGGCGTCATCACCTTAGGCAAGTGTAATGGGGCTCCCTTGTGTCTCATTGTCCATGTTTGCGTGCGGTTGAAAGCAGTATGAAAGTTTGACAAGATACGTGCTCTCCTAACACAATGTTGCTGCCAACCGTTGAGATGGACAACTGCCTTATGAATGGTACCAAATCTAGAATACAATGTCTGCATGAATGTCTCAAGGGACGATACTTCATCAAATATTTCCTTCTTCAACTCTCCTCTAGCAAATGATGTAACCTATTCTCCTCCCTGCTTGGCCATCTATAACTCCTTAGCCATTCGCTCATTCTCTGTTATCAAGAAGCGAACACTTGAGCTAGTGGCTTTGGCATATGCTCTGGTAGCATCAGCTAATGCTACTAGATGCTTACACACATCAAATATGATAAATCATTCCTCAAACTACGTATGAAATGTGTGGACATGTGAAGTAGACACTCTGAATGATTGCACAACTCTATGTTGTGACTCGTTGAATGATATTTTGCGCATCTCTTCTTTTGGATTGTCTCCAAGGATCTAAGTATCCCCCGGGTCGCTCAGGACTTTCTCTACTTCTAGATCTGGTGAATTTAGTGGGTAGACTTCTTGGTGGTAAGGCATGAGGTCGATGTCTTTTTCTAACTCTGGTTGATCCATCTTTGTATCCATATGCTCAAGTACTCATTCAATCTCTTGAGCGAAGTCCTTATACTATGAAAACTCACCCTGTCTTCTTTGTTCCAGCTTCTCGAATGAGTCTACTACCTGTATGGGTACAGTTTCATTAATTTGTGCATGTTGCACCCCATCTTATGTATATCCTTATTGTGATTCCTTCTCCTATCTGCGCAGCTCCTGTTCTTTCCAGAGTTACTCCTTCAACTCGGGCAACTCCTTCATTGTTTCCTCCATCCTCCGTTTATCTCTCTCCCTTTGTGCATTCCTCTTGTCATGTTGTCTCCTCTTTGCCTCTATTTCCAAAGCTTCTTTATCCACAAGTGGGTCTCTGAACTTGCAACTTTTTTCTACCTTTGCACTGTCAACAATCTTTCTCTTGCCTTTTTCACGTGCAGGTATGTTACCCTCTACTGGTGGTGGTGGTGGTGCTCTCCTAGATGTTACTTCACGCTGCTTCTCTAACTATTCCACAACGATGCCAAACAGTTCATTGGGCCTTGAGAAGTTGTGACAATATCTCCATGGGTTTTCCTCAGCCCAATGACATGCCTCATGGATCCAAGGAAATTGCACTCTCTGTGGTAGGTTCTTCTAGGAGGTCTAAGTCTTCCTCTTTATATAGTCTTCCAAGGTCTTGACTAGGCCTCTCTAGTATGAATTCATATTTGTTGGCCAAGATGTCACTTTTTTCCACCAAGAACAGTCTGAATAAGGGGGTCGAATTGAATTCCTGAAGTCACTGTACAGGAGGGTTGAACTCACCACTATAATAACCAACTAACTATCTAAAAAATGTTCTCATTCAACTTCAGATGTGATCACAAAAGGGAGAGTGAATCTCTTTGCAATTCTCGGCTGGAGTATCAACACAAATAGATATATAAGCAATCCAAGTCATTGTATCAACGAACCCTGGAGGAGAACCAAACTACAACCAATATAATGTTCTTAAGCTTCTTCACACTTGTAGATATACCCTGTAATAGAATATTGAAATATTTGTGTTGCCAGAAAAATAATGAAAGGGTTGAGACCTCAGATTTAGGCACAGGGGCAAACAAAAGTTCTGCTATGGTCTAGCACAATGCCAAAAATTTCACCTTATCGAGGACGGATCAGGCATTTCACCTGAGGCATGCTGCGACCTTGGTTTTTTAAGGGTTGGAATCCAGTTTCAGAAAGAATCATATGAAATATATCAATGCTAGTAAATCCATAACTATGTCCCTTAGGGACTCAATCATAATAGATCAAACACTTGAGGAGAAAGAACATAATACAGGTGCAACCATATTAAAAATTTTAAAAGCCACATAGACCCACATGCACAATACTAGTGTATCCCTATAATTTATTCTTCTAATAATGCCATCAACATTACAACATAACATCTGTATTGAAATCCTCATAGACATAATAGGAAATTAAGATGAAAGAGAAACACATAATCGAGATCATGAGAATTAGAGCGAGCTCAAATGGCTCCACAACAACATTTCGTATCTCTTCTATCTCTCCATGGCTTTTTCCCTTTGGACTTATTTTATATTTTTTGTGCTCACCTAGAATGCCACTTCTCCCTTGGATGCCCCACCTTTTTCCACTTTCGGCAGCTTCTCTTCTTGGATTTCAATATTCCTTTCTACTCGGTTGTGGTTGCCTAAGTCCTAACTTATCTGGCCATTTTTCCGCAACTACTGGTCTTCTTCGGATTCCTTCCTCTTCTCTATTCATATCCTCTACAACCTCCCAACAGTTATCTTTGGAAAAATGTGGTCATCCTTCTAACATGTCACCTCATTTCCCAAAACGAAGTACCCAACAAGCCTCGACCATATCAATTGAATTGTCCCCGAGTCAATACTTTGATGGTGTTGCATCGGTGCTACTGATGTTATTGGTGCTCCTCCTTGCTTTGCTTCTCCTTGAATTTTTTCTTCCCCTTCGCTAATTCCTTCAAATGAAGAACCCAACTCAAGGATGGATTTGATGGTTGCATTTCATAACTGTGTGTAAGCATCAAAAGCCACATTCCATGTACCTATGAGGGTGCTCTCCTGAGAAAGGAAATGTGTCATAAGTTCAGTAGTAAGTTGGGTTGGGTGAGTCATCAGTAGAGAATTCCACTATGTGTATGTTTCTTCAATGATCTGATACAATGTTTGTACATGAGCCAGTGCGGGTGGTCGAAGGTCCCAAAGTATTTCCTTGGTCTTGGTTGATTCATCTTCGATGTGCTAGATTTGGGTCTTGAGGTTGTCTATTAGTGCTAGAAGTTCCTTCCACTGGGTTTTGTCTCAGGTACCCATGGCTTGATTAAATAAATGATTAGCACGATTGTGTAAAGGGTAAACAAGTTGATTCTTTCTAGCTAGACAACTAGACCAGTCATGAACTTGTTGCAAAACTCCTTGAGCTTCTTCCACAACCTTTATGATTGAGGCCTTCACGTTAGTCACTTCTACTAGTTTCTTCTCAATTTCTCTTGCATAATGGGTGGTAGGATCTGGTAGTGCACTTTGAGCAACATCAATACTTATTTTAAACTATCGATTGGCCAAGACCAGGTCTGTGCAAGTTGCTTTGATGTGATCACAACATTCAATAAAGGTACAAGCAGAGAAATATTCTATTGCATCTATCATGATATCGGCTATTGATGGCCATCGTGCCTAGAATTTTTCAGTAATATGGTCAAGTTGACCCTGGAGGTTCTACTTCTCATGGAGGAGATGGTCACATTCTACTGCAAGGGCTAGGATTTGCTAGTACTGTTGCTCATGCTTGGTAGCTAAGACATTGTGCAATGCCTCTTTTTGGCATGAAACCAATTGAATAAAATTAAATAATTTGGATGAGGATCAACCTTGGAGGTCATCGAGATTCATTGAGAAAGGTCTAGGGAACCAACTCTTCAATGACTGTACATTGGCAACTAATTTCTCAGAGTGACCCTATGGAGATGTTTCTCTCTGTGAGGGTTCAACTGTCAATCAATGTGAACCGTGGGGGGCATGGTGGTGATGAGATGATGGGATTGATGGGAAAGCATACTATGGAGATTGTGGTGGGGTTGGGGGGTGGTGGGTCAATAAACAACCTAGTGACTGTGAGTGGACCAAATTTGAACAATAAAGACAACATGGATGTTTGAATGGTTTATGTGGCGTCAATTCAAGTTATAAGTGCCCCATTTGTATTTTCAGCATTAGATTGGATAATGGAGTCGACCTCCATTTCTATTTTTGTACCGATCATAGTCCCAAATAGTAGGATGTCGTAGATGGTGGCAAAAGTGAAAGCTATGTGAGGTGATGGATTCTATGATTGTGGTGAGGCAGCAAAAGTGGAAGGTGGATTTTCTTCTGTGATGGGCATGGTAGCATGAGAGTGGGGTTCTTCATTAGTGAGATAAAAAGTTTGGGTCGAGGTGGCACCAGTATTCTTCTTGGGCCCAGATAGTGGCTTAGTGAAAATGGGGCGAGGATTGGGAATTGCAGGTTCTGACCGAGAGTGGGGCCTAACTTTAGGAATAGAAGCAACCAAAGGGCTACAAATCAAATAGATAGGCAGTCTTGAACTATGAAATTCTAAAAATTTTGCGAATGGATTTACTGAGGTACCAAGATTCACCATCGTTTCTTATAGGGACCTCATTTTCATCTTGATATTCTTGATGACCGGGTTCAACATCTCTTTGGCCATCCAATTCCTTGATGCTGCAGGAGTTTCTCCCAGTAGTGGTGGGGGCACCATTCCTTCAAAAAAATCAATATGCCTCCCCTCCCTAATTTCTCCAACAATTCTCAGCTAGGAAGAAACTTCAACATGGAAGGCTTCTTCAGTTAAAACAAACAGTTGCGCCTGCATCTGAAATGTGTTCAGATGGACACACTTAGGCCGTATCCAGGTGGTTCCATGGCTGATGTCGAACCAGATATTGTGTGAGTAGTCATCAAGTAGTGACTTCAAGATCCTTTATGTGGCCTTAGTGACTTCCAACATCTTCTTGTAATATTTGACAAAGGAGACCTCATTAATTTCTTTGCTTTTGGGGTCCTCAAAATTCCTCTATGGTACATACTTGAGAGCAAGTGGTTGGTCTTGAATAACCATTTCCATCTCTCAGCCCCTAGGTGGTCACCATTTCCACATGGCTAATGTCACGATGATATATCCATAAATAAAGTGGGTAGCCCTTTTATACACATCATCGTAGGAATCAAAAAGTTCTTGCAGGAGAAAGCTACACCAATTCAGTTGCATGCCCTACACATATACCTCCTAAACTGAGATGGTGTCTAATGTGAATTCACCTCATGAAAAGTGTCGCATAAGCTTCCCAGTGATTGTGTAACAAGAAAAATGGATGCTAGACTTATTGATAGGCTTTATTAGAGCACCCTTGCCTCCTCGCTGGGTACCATACCTGTTATAGTAATTATCATCACCTATTTTCTTTCCTCTCTTGGACGCAGTTTAGAAAGTAGTTGATACAACAGCTCTGACAATAGACAACCCTGTGAGCATATGAAAATTGACAACATGGATGGGGTATTCCTTATCTATCCATAACAATCCTCCATGCATCCAGATGATGATAATTTTTATGCATTGCATTGCTTCTCCTTGTGCGCTGAAGACCAGAATACTTATTAAATTTAACAACATCAACCACTGAATTCCCATGAAATCTTCAATAAGTTTCATGGACTGACTCCCATCGGATTTGGTAACAGGGATTGTGTAGACCTCTCGCTTTATTTCTAGAAACTGGAATGAGTCTGAGAGGTCATTGTCACCAAGCATAAATTTATCATATTTTCCATATAGAGGCTCTTTCTTTGTAACTCTGGAATCTTGTTCAATTTCTCAAACATAAATTATGGTCTTTGTCATTGTTGTAGAGTGATGCTGGCACACAAAGAACACAAGGGCCTTGAATTTCGGTTTGGAATAGATAGAGTGATATACAGACTCCAAACTTGGAAATTTGACCACCTCAACTTTTGGTTTTGAGAAATTTATTGTTGCCATGCAAACTAAATAGAAATACTCGACACGATGTTTTTTATTAGATCACTTAACTAATTAATATAGTAAATTTCCCCACTTGGTATCAACCGTGGTAGCAGTAAAGGAAGCTGAGACAAACCTGAGTCTGATGATGTAAAACTGAAAAAGGAGGGTGGAATAGATGGGTAATTATGGTGCAATGATGGAAGATACCTAGAATTTGATGACGAATCATGTCAGGGGTATTACGGGAAATATTTAGCCCAAATTCTAACCGACACATGGTATTATTTCTTAATTATGACTGATATGATTACTAACACGTGTTGTAACACTCTCCTCCCACATCTACCCACGTGACCAACCAACTAGGGTAAACATGTGACAAGAGGATATTATGATCTTATTCAACCTCCTAGGTCACCTTAAGGAAGTGGAACTAAGAAAACACAACCAATTTGACCATCCACACATCCCGTAGAACCTCCAGGAGCTACCCTACCTTTCTAGGTGACCAACCATTAAGAAAAATTAGTAGTTCAGGAACCTAAAGCCCCAATTGCCCCCTTGCTAAGCCCTCCAAGCGACTGAGGGCTTCAATCAGTCCCATGAGCTTGAATGAGTGCAACTGTAGCCTTTTTCTACTAGTGCTATGCCAAATACTATAAGATTTAAGGCTAAATTCCATGACTAGGACATAATCACTGCCCATAACTTCATGGATTTTATAGAAATGCAAAGAAACATAGAGACAATGATGTCAGTGAAAATTATTGAACAAAGACTTGATTGGACCCCTACTAGCCATGATAGCAATTCCATCAAACATGTCATAAATATGAATTCTACAAGTCATAGTAACAGATATGAGCATACGAGCCTTATACTTATCTGAGAATCACTAAGAAGCATTGATACCTTATCACATTAGTTGCATTATCATTTATTAGGTCATAGATTCATTGCTCAATAATTTACAAATCAAAACATGATGACAACCATACATTTTCACTATCATAAAACATATTCATAACCAACATATAAATAATAAAAATAATGAGGATACAACAACCATAAATTCCACATATAATCCAGTACTTTTACACAAAAAATATGGAAAAAAGGAACTCTTATTAATGAATGCAAAATTCAACCTAGAATGGGACTACCATGTTCCACGCAACCATATATTTTCTTAGCCAAATATATCTTCAACCAACCACCCTTGTGCCATATTTCAAGCATGAATGTGGATCTCAAACCAAAAGAAATAACCAAGGCTTCCCAAGGCTAAACCACCTCACCCTCATCAACAAAATCACGCTTTATCACAATCCTCATCGGATCACTAGGCCATAAACAAGCATGGATGCCACCAAATTTCTCCACATACATCGTGAGAAATTTTCCTATCTCATAGTCTCTAGGCTTTACCACAATTCATAGTCTGATCTGGGGATCACTAGGCCATAATAGAGACACCACCTTCTAGGATTTACAGTATATTTCGCCATTCACTGACAAGGATTCCTAGGCCTAATAAAGGTAAGCCACCTCTAGGTTTTCCCATATATCCTTCCTTTCATTGGTCAAGGATTCCTGGGCCCACCGAGGCACATAATACCTATCGTTACAACAATCCACAGTCTGATTTAGGGATCACTAGGCCATGTGTTATTTCATTCAGAGATCCACCTCACTCAACTTCAAATCCATCCGACAATCTAGATTAACCAAAACATGAGAACCTCGTTACACTGTGGCTATCCAGAAATGGAAAGGCAAGCATGAATAACGCTGTCACACCTAGAAAATCTTATTCCCATGAAAAAAACAGAACCAAGAACACACATGCATAACCATGCATGCCAAATCTAGTAAGGAAATCACACATGAAAATCGATACCTGCAAGTAAACCTGTTGTAGTTGCTTAATTCTACTCTTCCTTTCTTAATATTTGCTTCCTCTTTGGCTTCTTTTCCTTTCTTGATCCTATCCAAGAATTTTCTAAGTGTCCAAGAGTCTGAGACAGAATAGAGAGAGCTACAAACAGAATTGACAAAAGTCTATGAATTGATCCTCAAAAGCTTTTGTATCAACGAGGCCTCTATTTTCTTCAATTTCCTCTATTTTCCTTAATTTTCCTCACATGTAACATGTGACTCTTCACCTTCCTTTTCTCCTATTTGTGTTATTTTCATTAATAAAATGCTAATTAATTCAATTTTGCCTTTCCATTTCCTTTTCCATTTAATTTTAGCCATAATAACCTAAATGAACTCCCACCAAGATGTTTTCCCCACCATTCAGCTTGGAATATGTGTCCCATGACCTTGGTCTTATTTTTTCCTTTATAATCTTTTACATGGAATTTTTACCAAGTTTGTTATAGAACCCCCTCCCCCCACCTTGGGGGAACACCGTCCTTGGTGTTCAATGACACCTATAAACTAGAAAACCACAGAAAGAAAAATATACTACCTATGGATCTCTATAACACAGCTCGTTGTAGTATTTACAATGACCACAAGTTGAAACATGACAAAAATACCATTTACTGGAGCTCTATAATACAACTCATTATGGTATTTACAATAGAAACACATATACACTTATACACATTTGCTTCAACCAAAAAATAATCATACTGTCTATGGATCTTTATAAATATAGCTCGATACAGTATTTCCAATAACATGAACATATATAGATATGCACATTTTCTCAACCAACAAATAAAAGGATACAATGCCTTCATCCACAAGAAGTGAATCTAGAGGTTCACCCCTCCACACTCAAAGTAGTACCATGATTTGCCTCCTTCCCTAGAAGTCAATAATCCACTGCCAGAGCCAATCCTGCATCAAATGTCTAGTGCTACAATTCCATGTTACCTTTCCTCTAAGTGAACAATCACCAACTCATTGTTCCATGGCACACTCCCAATGTGCATCTGATTCCATCTAGCAATGATAATGACAGAAAAAAAAAAACGTATTCCCAGGCCTTCCCTTCTCTACTACACGGTCCCTTAGGAAATCAGGTCATCCCCTTCCATGTAGTCACTCACCTTCCAAGATCCCTGACATCCCATATCTCAGGTGATCCATCCCTTCGAAAGGCTTCCTTGCATCAGAATATACAGAAACCAAGGCATATACCTGCCTCAACCATCATATCGGTCATAGCATGCTCATGGAAATCAATGGACACTATTGGGTACCAGTGTCCCACAATGGCCCTACTCCTAAAGTGCTTTACCAACATACTGTTATTTGTCCCAATTCCTTTTTCCGCTGCTAATTCTTGCAGTCAGCTTCAACCACCTAGCCAAGCATTTTCATGCTTCCTATATCAAGCACTAAAATTCCAATAGATTTAAAATAAATTGAAATAATTTTACATCATACATCATTGGTATTTTGTCAATAAGGTACACTTGCAATCATGTTTACTTCCTATCACAACAAGTCAAACTAGCATCTTTGATCAAATCATTATGTATAAACATATCACATCCAGTTAGCTCGAAACACAACCATCATAGATCAAAATCATGAATCAAATGCAATCATCATAAACCAAAATCATAGATCACATGTAACCATCATAAATTAGAATCATAGATCACATGCATAGTAAAATTGAAATAAAATACTGATACTTATCCTTTAATCAATCCTTAACCTCCACCTTTATCCGTTGTCCTTTTTGTATGCATACCGAATTTGTTTCCACACCCAGAAAGAACTGAGTGCCTTTGCTTCTCTTTAAATCATTTACAAATACACACAAAGTACATCTCAACATGCACATTCACACCTAGCACACAACACAACACAATACATACACCTACACCCGATGCACAATACAACACATACATCTATACCCGATGTATGAAACCACACAATACATGTACCTACACTTGGCATACAACACAACACAATACACATGTCACAACACCACAACTACATAATGCACATACATAGTCCCACATGTCCACAACACAACATGTACGACATGCACACAATACCACATGTACACTAGTACCATATGTACAACATGTACATAGTACCACCTGTACACAACACTAATGAGTCACATCATTGAGTAATTATATGGGCCTTAATTGGCCTTAATTCACCTCCTAGCTTAGTCAAACCAACTCTTCTCACAACTTATTGAATACTTTTGATTATATTTTGCTTATGGGTTGAGTTAGAGTTGGATATTCTACTTTGTGGTCTAATGTGCATGTAATGCAGGAATAAAGGATAAAAGCAAGGGAAATGTAGGGATAAAAAGGTAAAAACAAGGAACTATGGTAAAAGACCCTGGTAAAAACTCAAATGGGACAAGGGAGAGGAATTACAGGAGGCAAATCCTCCTCATTTACAACCCATCCATTTGAATATCCCTCCATTAGCTAAAAGTACACACAGCCAAATCAGAAGTACTAGAAGACAACCAAGCAAGTGGAAGTACAAGCAGCCTCCCTACTAGAAGGAAAATGAGCTAGTGAAAGTGAAAGGACAAGTTACCATTAAGTTGGGAGTTGTACCTCCCTAATTTTGAGGGATGTCATTGAGACTTGAGATGTATAAATAAAGAGGCTTAGGACCTCAGTTTTTTTTAGTCAGTTAGTTACCAGTTAGCTAGATAGTCAGACAGTTAGTAGCAAGGATTCAAACTTCTATTTTGTAACAGTTTTGATGTAATATAGTTCTTTGATAATGAAGGTGAGTTTTGATTTGAGCCAGCACTGAGTTAACCTAGAGGGTTGAAGCTCTTCGGTTAGGGCCCAACCCTAGCAGCCAAAGCTCCTCTTTCTTGTATTTTATTCTAGCATAGATTCCTTCTTTCTGTTCATTTTCTTAATCAAATGCATTCTCATTACAGCAACAGCATATATTCATGCTTTTTGTTCATTCACTTAAGCAGTTCATTCCCACTTCAGCAGTAGCATACATGCCTAGTTTGATTATTCATTTGGTTAAATAGATGCATTTTCATTACAGTGGTTTAGCAAAAAAATTTGGTTTCCTGCTCGTTGACTTAATTAGTTTCTTGTTTTCTGTTCATTTGCTTGAATAGTTTCAGTTTCATTATAGTGGTGTAGAATAAAGTAGTTGTATTTTAGTTTGGTCCATTCATGCTTTCATTTAATCAATAGGTTGGCAAAGAACAAATCCACAAGGTTGCTCATAGGTGTCTCAGCCTCACCTCCTCCCTCTGAGACTATGGTGTGAGGAAGAAACCCTGCAGCAACCCCAAACACACCGGGTTTTGATTTCCATGGAGTTTTATTGCTTAATGTAGTCACCGAAGTCATTTCATAATGCTCTACCCTTTAACAATCACCAGCTTGTTCACTCTCCTCCTGTCATTCAAGCCTCACTCGCATTCCCATGTCATTCTCCTTCAACCTGAAACACTCAGCGAGAGCTGTTAATTCATGTTTAAACGGTTTTACCGATAAAACACCTTTCACAAGCCAAATCGACCAATCACTACTCAAATCCACTTTTCGCGTTTGACTTTCTACCTTTTAAATCCCCACTGTTGATCTTCCTTGTCAAATGCGATGGTTATCGCGCACCCGCTCACCAACCTGCTCGGTCACATCTCTATTGTATATCTACTTTTCTAGATCCAACGGCCTTCGCACCATATCACGTGGATTTATGTCTAAACATTATCGGGATGAGAGCACGTGAGATGGGCAGCTTCCCCATGCTACGTGTCAGCCGAGGAGGCTAGTCGCGTGAATTCTCAAAATACAACTTATGGTTTTGAGGGCGCGCAAGATACAACTTACCGCCCTCCAAACCTGCTCGCCATTTCCACATGTTTCTTTTCGCACTCCAATATCCACCATCGATTTGCCTTGTCAGATCTGACGATTATCGTATCACCCAATCGCTTTATTGCCTTGATCTCTCCACCGTTAATCTGTCTTTTGATCTGACAGCTGTCACTTCACCCTATTTCCACTTGGCTTAGTCGATCTCCACCATTCATCTAACGATTGCCTCCACGATATAATCCCAGTTGTCCATCCTGTTAGTCCTCAAGGTCCACCCATTTGCCTACGTACCCTCCTATTGTCTGATCTCAACCATTCATATACCCTTCACCCGCCTGATCCAATGACCCTCATGCGTTGTTGCTTCCCCATGTCCTCTTTTCACCATTTTGATTTTCGACCCTTCTTTCGCTTAGACACAAACCTAGCCTAGTTTCCATTGTTCAACCCTTAGCCTAGTTTTGATGCTTTTTTCTTATGCAACTTAGATAGTAGCAGTAGGTTAGTGTTAATTTCTGATTCCGCTTAGCATAGTTGTGTAATTGGTTAGCTAGGTTTTGGTGTGAGTCAAGCTTGCATGTTGTTTTCTCCTTTTATACAGTAGAATAACTCTCCCCTAGACTAGGTTTGCTCTCCTTCCATCAAAATCAAGCTTCTTCTGACCCTATAGAAGTTTGTCTTGGAACCCCTAGGGTCTCTTTCCAGATGAGTAGTGATAACAGGCAGTACCTTCACTTATACTCGTGTATATAGCACAGTCACCTCCAAGTTTGTACGAACCCTGGGTTGATAAGTAAAGCTGGTAGCCCTGGGAGTTGCAACATTCTTGCTACAATACCTAGGCTCATCAAACACCACCTGCACAATGTGTGCACAGCATCACATGTACATGACACCACCTGCACAACGTGTGCACAACATCACATGTACATGACACCACCTGCACAATGTGTACATGGTACATGTACATCACACCACCTGTATAATGTATACACAATACCACATGTACACAACACTAAATGCACGACATATACACGACACCACATGCACACAACACCACCTCCACACAACACCACATGTACACAACACTACATGCAAACAACACCACATGTACAATCATGCACACAACACCATATGTACATAGCACCACATGTACAACATGAACACAACACCATATGTACATAGCACTTCATATACAACATGTACATAGCACCATATGTACACATCACCACATATCCAACATGTGCACAACACCATATGCACACAACACTGCATATCCATTATGTGCACATTATACTATGTACAACATATATACAACAATATTACCACACATCCAGAAATCTCACACTGATTCTACCAAAAAACCTTTCTTCTAGTGTCATTCCACCATCGATGCCTCTCCCAGCATGTCGCAAATCACACTACTTTCATTTTGCTAATGTTCCCATCAACATTACCTATCCATAACATAAACATAGGCATAGTACAAGCATATAATATAAATTAATATCCACATCATACTAACTTGATAGATCTGTCAGGCTACTCTTCCCACTTGATTCCTCATAAACCAGGAACCTCTTCATGCCATTCACCTGCATAAGCAATCATTCCCAGACCACAAGAATTATTCCTAATGAACGTGTCATATAACGACATACATACATACATATATACATATAAACATCAATGTAAAAACATCATGATGCATGACGACCCTATCAGACAACTGCATACATACATACATACACACACACACATATATATATATATACACAAGCATGTAATCACTAGAATAAAATAATCATGATATTGTTAGACAATGACATACATACATATATACATATACATATACATATACATATACATATACATATACATATACATATACATATACATATACATATACATATACATATACATATACATATACATATACATATACATATACATATACATATATATATATATATATATATATATATATATGTTATCATAATCATAATCACAACTTAATTACCAAATATCATAAGGTTTAGGTTAAGAGAACTCCCTTTATCCATGCACAATATGCACAACATTGAGAAAAATGGTTTCCAAAATAGCTAAGGCATCTAATGCCTCAAGTCCATTTACTTACCATTCTCTAGATTGTCTTGCCACCATCCATTTACTCCAATGGACCTAACCAATCCAACTAGTTTTCATACTCTTGCCTTCAACTTCCCTTACTCATGCACCAAGCTTCCTCCGGGCCTTACATTACCTGTCGAGTATCACACAACTCTCCTCAAGCTCCATTAAAATCCTCTTTCCCAAACCAATTCCCAAGATCCTCAAACATAAAAAAAATAGTAAGAACAAACAAGATGAAAACCATTAAAACTAATAACAATACAACACAACAAACAAAGCCGCAATCAAGTGCAACAAATCACAAAAGACCAAAAGTACAAGACTAACAACAAATACCATGATTCAATCCCCACGGTTCCCAAGGAAAGCTCAACCTGAGCCTTCTTCAAGATTTCATGGCAGTCTATTTTCCATGTAATCCCCTACATCATACTTCCATAACCACATAATTGTCAGTGCAGAAATAAATATACAATATACTAGCTATCTTACCTCATTGTGCCAAGCATGTTGCCTTGTAGCTAAACACATTTGTGCCATCTCTCAAGGGACTCCAATTCCCTTGATAAATCTAGCTATAACTCGAAACTAGCTTAATATACCTGTCGTTTACATGTTTAGGAATATAGAAAATATCCACATAATGTCAGACAAAATCAAGGTTAAGAATGCTTCTTGTATGAAAAGCACTCATTCGTTTGGAATTGTGGTTCAAACATTGCCCAAAGGGATTCTCACCCAATTCCTTCCCTTTACCTTTCTACCATGTTGCAATCGAGTCTTACTATGTACTGTCACATCACTCAACTGTTAGTCATATAAACACATAAACTATTACATTTTCATGCTAATACCAAACATGTTTCCCTGCAACTACTCACACATGTTGATCGCATGTTTCAAATTTCAACAAAACATATCTATTGATTTGAAATAAACCTTTAACAAGTCTAACGACCATGTCATACTCAACAATCAACTCACATACATCAATCATAATACATAATGCCACAAATATCACTTAATTACACACAAGTGCATATCAGTTGTCTCAACACATACGTGTTAATACAACCATCTTAAAACATGATCATTTCTTCAAGAAATCTTATAGACACATACTCATATCATGTAATTAATCAAGCATTCAAACAACAAATAGATGACATAATAGATATCAAATACTAAAACAATAAATATGACATAATCAAACATTCAAGCACCAAGTAGAAGACATAAGCAAACGAATACCTTAAAATATTTTACAGGAGGCTATTTGTATACACAATCAATCTAGTTTAGCACGATATAACTTCACAACATATCAGCTCAAACATAAATAAGGTCATCATCTCCATAATAGTAACTAGCTAACATGTCCACATGATAAACTATTGAACAATTTTCATTCATGTATAACAATCACATATGCACAGCCAGTCTAGATTAGTATGACACATTGTCATAATTAGGTCGACTCTTACCTGAATGTCATAACCATAATCATATGCATAGGAAAATCCAGATTAGCATGATACATATAAAATCAAGACCTCAACTACAATGACCATAATCATTAGGCATATGACCCCATTGCATACATCAATAGGTTACTATCATTCATAACTATTTGGCACAGGTGCATATGACTACACTAATCAACTAGCATCTATCATACATGTAACCAAAATAACAATAGAATGGCAAGCATATAACTAACCCTAATGCTTATAACAACCATTAACCACAGACATACATGCCAAACATAAAAAACTATATGATGATTTGCTCGTACCCCAAAGTCTAGTGCTACAATCTCACTCTAGTGATTTTCATCTCCTACTCTTTCTTATCCAACACAATAGCATCATAACATACCAATAGCATCATGATGACCTAATTTCATACAATGACCTCACAATGCATGTTAGACCTACTATGCATGCATAACTATAACCATGACAATGCATGCATAACAACATATAGACACTGACATGCATAACAAATGAATATACAATCGACATGCATTCGTGAATAGCACATCCCATCAATAACATCACCAAATTCTATATGGAAACACATATGTAATAATGACCACCACCATGCATACATAACAAGCACATATACAACCTTGATGCATGCATGACAATCCACATTTCGCCCATCCAGTCCAAGTGTTGAACCATGCTCTGATCATGTCATCTCTATCTGACCTATGATCACCATGACACCTACTTCCATATGCCCCATTAGTCGCATCCTCCTATCCATAACTGATCCAGAGTGGTCCTTGTCTCTACAATTCTGACAAACTCTGAAGAATTGTTGCATTGACTTTTCCTTGTTTCTCATGTGCCTCCATGATTCTATCATTATCTGGTTTAAAACTCCTTATTTCTTTCTTCAAACTCCTCAACGTGTCTTCTAAGTCTGAAGAGTTCCCAACACCATACTTCTCATCTAATTCATAGGGATAATATTTGTAGTCTACCATCTCGCTAGTCATCTTGATCTCTTCCTAGAAGGCATACTATGTCAGCGAAACCAAATCATAAACAAACCAACGTACCTTAGTATAACTCGGGGATGACATCTCATCTGCAAGACAGACTAGATTAGCACAATACATATATAAACATAACCATATTAGCATTTAATCATCATCTCAACCATTATCGAGTCATCAACACATGACCATACTCACCACACATCATGATCTCATGCATGGAAACTATAACAGTATCACTGTATGCATAAAAAAAAATGTGTGACACACACACATACACATTACATACAAACATTGGCATGCATATCCAGTGCATAACCAACATAAAATATGATAAACACATCCAACAAAAATGCCATTAACTTTTCAAATGGAAACACCATTGCAACCATAACCAACACCATGCATACTCAGCCAATACATAGACCACAAATATGAGAACACATATGCATTTGACATGAATGCATGACCAACACACTGCCCATCCAGTCCAAGGGGTGAACCATGCTCTAATACCACTTTGTAACACCCTCCTCCCATATCTTCCCAAGTAGCTGACCAACCTGGGGAAACATGTGAGAGAGGCTACTATGATTTGATTCAACCTCCTAGGTCACCTTAAGGAAGTGGAACTAAAAAAAAAAAAAAAACCACACATCCTACATAACCTCCAGGAGCTACCCCACCTTTCTAGGTGACCAACCCCTAAGGAAACTCAACATTTCAAGGACCTAAAGCCCTATTTGCTCCCTTCGCAAGCCCTCCAAGTGACTAAGGGTCCCAGTCACTCCAATGAGCTTGCTTGAGTGTAACTGTATCAGTTTTCTACTAGTGCTATGCAAACAAATGCAAGATTTAAGTCTAAATTCGAAGGCTCGGACCCAGTCACTACCCAAAACTTCATGGAATTTACAAAACTAAAAAGAAACATAGAGACAATGATTGTAGCACAAATTCTTGAACAAAGACTTTACTGGACCCCTACTAGCCATGAGAGGAATTTCATTAAACATGTCACAAATATGTATTCTACAGGTCGTAATAAAAAATTTGAGCATAGGGGCCTTATACTTATCTGAGAATCACTATGAAGCATTGATGCCTTATCACATTATTTGTATTATCATCTATTAGGTCATAGATTCATTGCTCAATCATTTACAAATCAAAACATGATGAGAATCATACATTTTAATTGTCATAAAACCTATTCATAACCAACATATAAACAACACAAATAATGAGGATACAACAACCATAAATGCCATATAATCTAGTACGTTTACACAAAAAATACCAAGGAAAGGAACTCTTATTAATGAATGAAAAATCCAACCCAGTATGTGACTACCACGTTCCACCTGACCATAGATTGGTTGAGCCAAATCTCTCTTCAACCAATCACCCCCGTGCCATATTCCAAGAATGAATGTGGGACTTGTTGACACGACGAATGTTTGTTGTGCCAACAAAGGGAACCAACCCGATCGTAGACTCCAATTAGATCCGCTTTCGTTTGGAGTGGCTAGTTCCAATGGGTTTTAAAGGATCCTGTAAACTGCTATAGGTGTTGAAAGATTGTTTCTTGGAGGAAGACTTCAATTAAATCAACAAAAAGAAACAACTAACCTATATGTATCAAGTCCTATCTACATTAGTTCTACCTACTTATGCTAGTTATAACTATTCTAATCTATCATGCAGGAGCGTAATGAAAGAGATTAAACATCATATATATATTCCAAGTCCAAATGAATCAATTACTGAATTTACTGACGAACAAGACTGTATTTAAGCTTGATTGCAATATAATTATTCATACAAGAATACACATTCCTATTCCTACAAATAAAAATTGCAACTAATGTTTAATATAGCTTCGAATTGGAGGCCGCTCATGAGTTAACCATGATAACGAATTATATTCGAATAACCAAGACTAGTCATAAGCTGTCTATTATCATTGTGCACAAAAAAAAAACAGCTATATCCTTATGCCAGTCATAACAACCTAATTCCAAACATAAAAGAAAAAGTAAAATGAATCTGAAAAAAGGCTTCTTCTTGACTAAAACTTTCTTCTTTATTAGCATAATAAAATGACCCCTCTTCTGCCAAAAAAAAGTCCCATACCCATATCTAGAGGTAACACTTATGCAGCAAGACAACTGACCCTCAATCTTCCATGACTTTCCACCTTCCCATTCTTTTCAATATACAAATTAAAATATACAAACATAGAACAGTCAAAGAAGCCGTTGACATGTCGAGGCCACATTTGTTGGAGCATTTTATTCCTGGAGGAAATGAATGGATGCTGATGGAAAGAAGAATCACTACAAGCCATCTCTTCACACCTGTATCAAATAAACGTTATTCCCTGTTATTTCCTGAAGGAAAATGAAGAAACTGCACTCATCATCGAACATATGGCATGATTTAAGGTGTATATGGAGGTAACAATAGCTTGATGGATCTGCGCTGTCAGGAGTACCTCCACTCAACATAGAGTGTGCCTCCATTATGGACTGTGGTGGTTCCATATCCCTTTCTATCCCAAAACCACCACACATGGCAGCAAAAATCCAGCTGGTAGAGGTATCATGTGGACTAGGCATGTTGTTTCTGCGATGATCATTCAAATGTTGCGTTACTTTCTCGAATTTTATTACCACCTCACGATCCCTTTTAATATTTCATTGCAACCCTTCATGATGTTTATGCATTAGCTCACCGACCTCACTTTTCTTCTCTTGGTCCTCACCTGTAGAAATAATTAACATTAGCTATGATTATGAGAGATATGATAGAAACGCCCAAAAACAAACCTTGCCTTCATTAAAACTTTCATAAAGAGACAAACTCTATAACTGGGAGCTCTATGAGTCCTTCGGGCTTTAAGTCTCAAGAGGGTGTGGTGATCTTTATTTGGTCATGGCACAATGATGGCTCTAAACTTGCTAGTCGATGGGGAACTGGTGGTTAAAGCAAAACGGATAGCCATGTGATGAAACGGTTAAATTCTTTCGGCATGGTGGGGATGCATCTCTTTCGAATTTTGTTTTCACTTATTCACGTTCGGTACTATGAACTGAGAGCCCTCAAGGAATTTCACCGAAATCTAGAGTTTAGGCATCAGGGGAAGCAATCACACGATGATCTCGGACTCCTACTATCTTAGGTGAGGTTTCAATGTCAGATATGATTCAACCTTCAAGAACCTTTAGGTTGATTCCACGAATTATAGTATCAAGCATTTCATGACACTCTTCAGGCATGCACAGTCACAGTTTCCATTTTAATCTCAAAATGCATTGCAACCATAATTATTAAACCATTGAACCATTCAGCTTTGAAGACATAATTCCATCTGACAACTCTAGTTATCATTCGGAGAAATGAAAGATCAAAATTCTTAGGGGACCCATTCAAATTTTCCCCCATAGCAGGTTTTAATAGGGTGGTGGTTGTGGCTGTAACAAAATCTAAAAGTGTTGTTCCCTAGACGGAACAACAAAAAACACTCCAAAAGGGAACAACACTTAGGGAACAGCATGTTGTTCCCCAGAGGGAACAACAAAAACACTCAAAAAAATGGATAGTGGTTGTGGCCACGACAAAATGGCGAACCAGTTATCTCTATTACCAAATAAACTTTGATCCATAGAACATTGTATAAACAGAAAGGCATGGGTTCCACTTCAACACTAATCACTTTGGGCGGGATAAAGACAAATAGCTTCTACTTATTGATAGGGTTTTGAAAGGCATTCTCCAATGGTAGTATTATGGGATTTATTGACCCTCCTTTACCTATTTTTCTTCTTTCAAAATCCTTCTGGGGCCATCACTGGTTTGGCAATACCTATTTAGGTGTGTACCTCAGCTCTTTATCACGCATCAAGCTTGATGAATATATGTAGATATGTTTATCCACACTTTATGTAAGAATTTTTTGTGCTATACTTTCGTATGATCGAATGGGGTGCAATCATGGATCATGCCATATTTTTAAACTGCTTAAGCGAGGTTGGGCTTGCTGTGTCAACCAGTACTCTGAGTCCAACAACAGTCCCTACTCCAACTAGCTTCCCAAACAACCTGTCCTTCCAGATTGGCATGAGGACTCGACATTTCATTTTCTTTTAAATAAGTCCTTCCAATTTTGGGCACAAGGACTAGAGCACAATTAAATTTTCCATAGGTTATATGACATAGAGCTTAGCCCATGAAAGGAGGTTTACTTGTAGATGACAGATATTGGAAATTTAGTGTGGTGGACGGAACCAATGGAGAATGACTGCAAATCTCATAGGCAAGTATAGGTTAGGTCTAGGTGGGATTTTTTTTTTTTAAATGCAGCATTCCACCATGCTAGTCCAACCGTGGTTACACATTTTTTCGTTTTATAAAGATGTCCCTACTTGCTTCAAGTATCCAGATTATCAACATAGCCTTCCTAGTTCCCAACAGATCTCAATGAGTGGCTTCAATCTGAATTTTACCGCTGATTTTCCAGTTCTTATGGGCTCATCAAAGGTTCATTCAACTTGTGAGGTAACAACGAATTTAGGATCTGCAAACTCATCAGCAAGTTAATGAGGGAAGCAAAAGCTGAAGGTAGCGAATGAGGGCGATCAGAAAAGAGTTATAAAAGGTGAAAACGAGATTGAAAGACTAAAATTAATTGGCTGAAAAGGACTGTAATTCAAAATGGAAGGAAGATAAACTTTTCGGGAAAAACAAGAACGAAAAAAATGAAAGTATAACTAAGCTATCAGCAAAACAAAGTGAATCCTAATCTACTCAGGAGGTAACCACCATGTGGTGGCTACTGGAAGTATCTCTTAAGATGTTGGCCATTAATAGGGATTTTTTCAGTTTCTCCCTGTAAATTTTTCAATCTGTAGGTTCCTTGACCAATTTTTTCCTCAACATGGAATGGGCCCAGCCCTACATGTTGGAATTTTGTGTGCTTACCTTTTGGCTCACTCAACTTGTCCCATTTCAAGACAAGCTCACCAACTTGGTAATCTTTATCTGCTGCCAGATGGTGATCAAACCATCTCTTCACAATCATTTGGTGATTCTTGAACCTTTTTCTGACATTATCTCTCAATTATTCCAACCTCACCAATTGGTTGATCCTTTTTTGGAGTAAGGTTGCAGGGGTCCCTCTCAAGGCTTGGGCGAGCTGTAAAGAGGTAAGAGCAACATTGGGAGGAAAGATGGCTTCCTATCCATAGACGAGGAAGTATGGGGAGTTTCCTAATGCTACTTTTGGGGTGACCCTATTAGCCAAGGGGGCATTTGTTAGAGCGTTGTGCCAATTCCTCTGGTTGTCGACGACAGATTTGCAGATTATGTGGATGAGGTTTTTATTTGAGGACTCTGCAACTCCATTTCCCTGGGGGTAATAGTTTGATGCATATCTTATGTGAATTGATTGATCAATAGCTTATTCAGTCAATTTTAGTGATGAAAAATAAGAAGCATTATCAAATATGAGAGCGTCGGGGATGCCAAACCTGTTGATAATAAATTTCTCAATAAAAGATATTACCTCGTCTTCGTTAACCTTCCGAAGCGGGATGGCTTCGGTCCATCTAGTGAAGTAGTCAGTTGCCATGAGTATATAGTTATGTTGCTGTGAAGAGTTCAGAGGGATCTCACCTATGACATCTAGGCCCCATTACTGGAATGGGCAATAAATCATAACAGGCCCGAGGGGAATGGCTGGCTTTCTTTCTCCCCCTGCGACAGTTTGACATACCTTGCACTTCCAAGCATAGGCATGCAAGTCTCTAAACATTGTAGGCCAATAATACCCAACTCTTAATATTTTGTGAGCAGTGATCTCTCTACCATAGTGACCACCTGCTAGGCCTTCATGCATTTCTTTCAAGACATGATCAACGTCATCCTCGCTCCCATTCATAAACTTGTCATGCTCTTTTTCATCAATGAATGCATTTTTGAATGTCTTTTTGCAATGTAGGAACTCAAGGATTTTCTCATCACCTTCGAATACCTACCAATTTGAGATGTTATCACGTACAGATGGTCTGAAAATCAATTCAACATAATATTTATTCTTGTTTAATCTAAGATCAGGAAAAAATTTTGCAGCCATACCAACCATCAGATCGGCATCTTGGTTTTGCCATCGAGGTATGTGT
This sequence comes from Pinus tabuliformis, assembly GCA_031772625.1. Lineage (NCBI taxonomy): Eukaryota > Viridiplantae > Streptophyta > Pinopsida > Pinales > Pinaceae > Pinus > Pinus tabuliformis. The sequence goes on from CM062811.1 coordinate 338,022,952, forward strand.
GGGATATTAAAAGAATCAAAATTTTCAATTAAGCTCCATACCTCTTGTTGGTATCTTACCAAGTGTGGTGAATTGCAATGTATCCTTTTCCTTACCTGGACCACAATTATCTGTGAGTCACCAAAAACTTTAAGATTTCTCACCTTCATATCAATGGCTTTCTTCAAGCCTTGTAGCAACCCTTCATATTTTGCTGTGTTGTTGGTGCAAGCGAACTCCAACCAGCTGGCCATCAAATGCTGGTTCCCTTGCGGGTCAATGAGAATGCTCCTAGAACCTGCACCTTCTAGGCAGTTAGAGCCATCAAAATAGAGTGTCCAAAACATAGAATTTGATGTTATATCAAATGAACTGCCTTCTACGAAATTGGCCCTATCATCTACCATATTACAGGGTAGCTCATCAGTCGGACTACGGGGGAGAGCTTCCAATTGTGTGTTTATTGTAGTTTCTTCCACTGTCTCTACTTGGAATTCTCCAAAACAAGTTTACGTCGCACAAACGTCAAAACTATAATTCCCAAGGATAGAGTTGGTAAACATTACAGGTTCATTAGGGTCATTTAGTTCTGTCACTACATACTTCATGTATCTTTCTCGATCAACTCTCAGCATATCACCTTTTCCCTTTTGAGGCAACAAGAGATGGGACCAATCAGTTGAGAAATACCCATTCAGATTTACTGACCAATCCCTACTAAGCAGCATTCCATATGCCTTAGGTATGTTGACTACCACTATGTCAATGACTTGTGTGTACTGTGGTTTGGCAGCCATCCAAATCAACACATCTTTCAACTCTCCAATTACATTCACATTCGTTCTGTCCAGTTGCATAATTCGAGTTCGAGTTTTTCTCGAGCATTGCATGAAGTATTTTAGCAACATCGTAAGGCTTAACAATGGACGAGGCACTAGAATCTACTAGGAAATTGTATCCATTCATGATGAAGATTTCAAATGTGATAAGGAAAGGTGGAGTCATGGATTTTGATTTCCTACCTATCATGGCTGCACTGACATCTTGAGGCGTTCGATTCATTTTTGGCAGAGTGGCTTCCATGGCTAATGGTGTTTGGGCTATATTGGGGGTTCTAACAGGTCTGGACACTGACTTCTTGGTTTGGCTAATCGGATTGGTGGGAAATTTGCAATTCCATTCATTCATAGCTTTCAAAAGCAGATCTCTTTGCTGCATTAACTTTAACAAATTGAAGTGTGCGATATTAGCTCAAGATTTCTTAATATCATCTACAATATTGTAATCAATGTTATAAACAGGGTAGGGCAGAGTAAACATACCTGTTTTGCCATTCTTAGGTGGGAGTTTACCATTTTTAGTCACCTTCATTGCATTTGGAGATGTATTATCTTTCTCTGGATAGTTCACGACTGAAATGCTCCTGGAATCAACACTAGGTTTATTCTTCTCGACAGGAAACTTGGGAGTGGATTCCTTCGAAGGGTGAACATCTTTCTTTGTCTGGTCTACAGGCTTCATCATGTCCGCAAGTGGCCCTTTACTTCGTGTGTGGATTTCATTAGTGTGGATTTCTACTGTACTATCTTCTTCGTTGTCATCATTCCCATTTGTATAGAAATCCCACAGTACATTGACTTGAGATGCCTCATCCAAGGGCTCTTCTACTTGGTACTCTTCCTCATCTTCTTGTTCTGGCTCTAGCTCTATTATAGGTTCTTCTTTGGTAAGAAGCGATCCGATAAGAGCCAGGTCTTCCATATTTAAAATCCCTTCATTGGGTGGAGCGAGAAACGCAAGTTGACCATGACCACCTTCTGTCTTCTTACGATAGAAAGGTTTGAAGGACTTTCTGTTGTTATAATCTCCTCCATTCCCACTTGTACTCTCTCCAGAATTCCTTTTCATATCGATGACTGTGTTTGTCAATTTCTTAATGATCTGATGCAAACCTTCCACATCTATGGTGTCCTTTTCTTTGATCTTAGCCACTTTGTTATCACTCCAATTATTCTTCTTGGATGACTAAGAGGCTTTCTTTCCTTCGGTTGTATGATGACATGTTGTGAGACTGATCATTTCATTTTCGACTTTTATTGCTTCATCGATAGCACCCTATAAGGTTCGCGTGTTACTCCTTTTAACCCACATCGCTATAGGGATAGGGAGAGCAGTGATATAGAATTCCATGAGCACCTCATCAGTAGGTCTAGCGTTAGCCAAGATTCTTTTGAACAAAGTGTTGAACCAGATGTTAAAATCCTTGACCTTTTCTTTGGTTTCCATTTTTAAATGGGATAGTTCTAAAACTAAGTCTGTGGGTGTTTTGTTATCGCTAAACTTGTCTAAGAAGGCCTGTTGAAAGGCACCCCATGAGGTGATCGATCCTATTCTCAAGCTAAAGTACCATGTGGAAGCTGTACCAATCAAAGTAAAAGGGAACAAGTGACATACCATATCTTCATTGACTACCCCCAACATGCGCACGACTAGGAAGAAAGAGTAAATATGGTTATCAACAGTGTCTCCCCACTCAAGGTTGAATTTAGGCAATACTCTTTCTGCATTCTTGGGTAAGGCATGCTACTTCCCAGGTACCGCTACGGCATCTTGTGCAAGCCAGGGAGGGAGTGCTCTCGGAGGAGGTGGGGATTGATTCCCACATGGAGGAGGCGGTGGAGGTTGATTCCCACCTGGAGGAGGAGCGTTAGCCATATTATGGTTGAGGACGTTCTGGTTGAAGGTTTCCCCCAGGTGTTCTTTGTTAGGATTTCCCAAATCGAGCCAGGGATTACCTTTAGAGAGGGGATCCTCAAAAATTTCTTCCCAAGGAGTGTCAATACTTTACAAGGACTCTAGCACAATATCTTCAAGGGAAGGGGTTGCAGATGTCTCTTCATTTATGGGACAAATCCTTGGCTTTCTTTTAGTTGTCAGAGGTAAAGAATGAAAGATGGGGAGCTGAGATAGGGAACGAGTGTAAGCACGAGTAAGTACTATGACTGGTTGTTCCTGAGTGATAGGATACTCCCACAATCTCTCTTCCTTGGGTGACCCAAACACGGGACTAAGAGGGACCTCTGCTTCTTCTAAGTGAGGCTCTTCCTAATGGGCGAAAGGGTATTTTCAACCTTTATGATCCATACATTAATCTTTTTGAATCCATGTGCGACATTTCTAGATGAAATACTAAAAGCTGTGGACGGTGGTTTAGGCCCTCCTTCTAGGGCTAAATTTATTGACACAACGAATGTTTGTTGTGCCAACAAAGGGAACAAACCCGATCGCAGACCCCAATTAGATCCACTTTCGTTTGAGTGGCTAGTTCCAACGGGTTTTAAAGGATCCTGTAAACTATTATAGGTGTTGAAAGATTGCTTCTTGGAGGAAGAATTCAATTAAATCAACAAAAAGAAACAGCTAACCTATATGTATCAAGTCCTATCTACATTGATTCTACCTACTTATGCTAGTTCTAACTATTCTAATCTATCCCGCAGGAGCATAATGAAAGATATTAAACATCATATATAGATTCCAAGTCCAAATGAATCAATTACTAAATTCACTGATGAACAAGACTATATTTAATCTTGATTGCAATCTAATTATTCATACAAGAATACACATTCCTGTTCCTACAAATAAAAATTGCAACTGATGTTTAATATAGCTTCGAATCAGAGGCCACTCATGAGTTAACCATGATAATGAATTATATTTGAATAACCAAGACTAGTCATAAGCTATCTTTTATCACTGTGCACAAAAACAAGACATATATATCCTTATGCCAGTCACAACACCCCGATTCCAAACATAAAAGAAAAAGGAAAATGAATATGAGAAAAGGCTTCTTCTTGACTAAAATAGTCTTCTTTATTAGCATAATAAAATCGACCCCTCTTCTACCAAAAAAAAGTCCCATACCCATAACCAGAGGTAATACTTATGTAGCAAGACAATTGACCCTCAGTCTTCCATGACTTTCCACCTTCTTGTTCTTTTCAATATACAAATTAAAATATACAAACATAGAACGGTCAATGAAACCATCGACACGTCTAGGCCACATTTGCTGGAGTGTTTTATTTCCTGGAGGAAATGAATGGATGCCGATGGAAAGAAGAATGACTGCAAACCATCTCTTCACACCTGTATTTACTGAACATTATTCCCTGCTATTTCCTAAAGGCAAATGAAGACACTGCACTCATCATCGAACATTTGGCATGATTTAAGGTGTATTTGGAGGTAACAACAACTTGATGGATCTGCGCTGTCAGGAGTACCTCCACTCAACATAGAGTGTGCCTCCATTATGCACTGTGGCGGTTCCATATCCATTTCTGTCCCAAAGCCATGACACATGGCAACGAAAATCCAGTTGGTAGAGGTATCATGTGGACTAGGCATGTTGTTCTTGCGATGATCATTCAAATGCTGCGTTACTTTCTCGAATTTTATTACCACCTCACAATCCCTTTGCATCTTTCGTTGCAGCCCTTCATGATGCTTATGCATCAACTCACTGACCTCGCTTTTCTTCTCTTGGTCCTCGTCTGTAAAAATAATTAACATTAGCTATGATTATGAGAGATATGATAGAAACTCCCAAAAACAAACCTTGCCTTCATTAAAACTTTCATAAAGAGACAGACTCTGTAATTAGGAGCTCTGTGAGTCCTTCGGGCTCTAAGTCTCAAGAGGGCATGGTGATCTTTATTTGGTCATGGCACAATGATGGCTCTAAACTTGCTAGGTGATGGGGAACTGATGATTAAAGCAAAACGGATAGCCATGCGATGAAATGGTTAAAGTCTTTCAGCACGGTGGGGATGCATCTCTTTCGAATTTTGTTTTCACTTATTCACGTTCGGTACTGTGAACTGAGAGCCCTCAAGGAATTTCCCTGAAATCTAGAGTTCAGGCATCAGGGGAGGCATCAAGGGAAGCGATCACATGAAAATCTCGAAATCCTCCTATCTTAGGCAAGGTTTCAACGCCGGATACAATTCAACCTTCAGGAACCTTTAGGTTGATTCCACGAATTATAGTATCAAGCATTTTGTGACACTCTTTAGGCATGCACAGTCACAGTTTCCATTTTAATCTCAAAATGCATTGCAACCATAATTATTAAACCATTGAACCATTCAGCTTTGAAGACATAATTCCATCTGACAACTCCAGTTATCATTCGGAGAAACAAAAGATCAAACTTCTTAGGGGACCCATTCAAATTTTCCCCCAGAGTAGGTTTTAATAGGGTGGTGGTTGTGGCCGCAACAAACTCTAAAAGTGTTGTTCCCTGGAGGGAACAGCAAAAAACACTCCAAAAAGGCGTTGTTCCCTTTAGGGAATAGCAGTTGTTCCCTAGAGGGAACAGCAAAAATGCTCAAAAAAATGGATAGTGGTTGTGGCCACAACAGGACTCAAACCAAAAGAACCAACTAGGTCTTCATGAGGCTAAACCACCTCACCCTAATTAATAGAATCAAGCTTTATTACAATCCTCACCAGATCATTAGGCCATAAATAAGCATGGATTCCACCGGATTTCTCCAGCTACCCCATGAGGAATTTTCTTATCTCCTAATCTCTAGGCTTTACCACAATCCAGAGTCTAATCCAGGGATCACTAAGACATAATCGAGACACCACCCTCCAAGATTTACCATATGTCCCACAATTCATTGGCAAGGAATCCTAAACTTGATAAAGGGAAACCACCTCTACTATTTACTGTATATCTCGCCATTCACCGTCGAGGATTCCTAGGCCCATTGAGCACACAATACCTATATTTACCGCAATCCATGATCCTATTAGGGGGTCATTAGGCCAATGGCTTTACCGTAATCCACAGTCTGGTTCAGGGATCACTAGGCCATGTTTTCTTTCATTCAGAGATCCACCTCAGTCAGCTTCAAATCCATCCAACAATCCATCTCAACCAAAACATGAGAACCCCATCACACCATAGCTATCTGAAAATGGCATGGCAAGGCTGAACAACAATGTCACACCTGGAAAAACCCATGTGCATGAGAACAAGAGAACCAATAACACACATGCATAACCATGTATGCCAAATCTAATAAGGAAATCACACATGCAAATCGATACTTGCAAGTAAACCCGTTGTAGATGATTGATCCTCCTCTTCCTTGCTTGATCTTTGCTTCCTCTTTACCTTCTTTTCCTTTCTTGATCCCATCCATTAAAATTCTAAGTGTCTAAGAGTGAGAGAGAATAGAGAGAGCTCCAAACTAAACTAAAAAAAATTCTATGAATTGATCCTCAAAAGCCTTTCTAACAATGATGCCTCTATTCTCTTCAATTTCCTCTATTTTCCTTCATTTTCCTCCTCATGTGCAATTTGTGACTCTTCACCTTACTTTTCTCCTATTTACATTATTTTCATAAATAAAATGCCAATTAATTCCATTTTTCCTTTCCAAATCCTTTTCCATTGCCTTTCCCATTTTCCTTCAGGCATAATGAACCTAAAATAACATCCACTGGGATGTTTTCCCCACCATTCAGCTTGGAATACATGTCCCATGACCTTGGTCTTATTTTTTCCTTTATCAAATTTTACGTGGAATTTTGACCAAGGTTATTACAGAACCCTCCCCCTTGGGGGAACAACATCCTCAGTGTTCAAGGACACCTATAAATCAACAAACCACTGAAAACAAAACATACTACCTATGGATCTATATAACATAGCTTGTTGCAGTATTTACAATGACCACTAGTTGAAACATGATAAACATACCGTTTACTGGAGATTTATAACATATCTCATTACAATATTTACAATAGAAACACATATACACTTATACACATTTTCTTCAACCAACAAATAATCATACTGTTAGTGTCAGTATTTGCATACTGCCATCAGTGATCAAAATCCTCTTTTCATATCATATTAGGGTCCCATTCTGAAATTTTTGTCATTCCACTAGGTCATCATCCAAAAATTTGGTCATTGAAGGTTGAATTAGGGTTTCCTCTACTCTTAGAAATTTACCCCTTGCTGGCTCATTTCACCTTTTACTAAATTATACCATTAGTCATGACTTGTCTTCATCATGACAATCATTTTCATCATGGTCACAACCACTCAAAATATCCATTAGGTCTTAGGGTTTCCAAGGTCCACTAAAAAACCATCTCTTGCATAAAAGGCTAGCAAATGAAGGAGTAAGAATAAACAATATTTCATCAGCAAAATAGTTTGCAATTTGAATATTCAAGCAAAAATGTAATTTAATGGTTTTAATATGTAATAATTCTCATGGTTCCAAGTGTTGTAAGTTCAAAGTTCCATCAGCCAAAAGGAAGAGTTTCAAAGTCATTATGTTTCCAAATCCACCAAGAAGATCAAATCAAAAGATCAAGTTCAAAGGAAATAGTCAAGTGAAAGGGTAAAGTTTCAAAATTTAAGTGAATGCCAAAGGGAGTTGTCTTTTCCCAAGGGTGCTCGAATCATCATTTTCCACAAGCACTAAACCCTAATTTTCTCTCCCACTGAGCTAGGGTTGGCTATGGAATCAGAGACATCTAAGTAGAGGAGGCATAAGGGAGGTCATTTCAGCAAGTATGAAGCCATTCCAACTCATAAACATCATGTCTCCATCATTTTTCAAGAAGTCATTCCAAGGGACACATCATTTGCCACACATAGGGCCAATTTTTCTTCAAACTATGTTTCTGACCAAAAAGAGATGAATTTGACAATAGTGAGAGAGTTTTTTTTCCATCATAGGCCAAGGATGAAAACCCTCCTTCAGTTTTTACACAAGTGTTATGGTTTGGGAGAAACGTAAAACATACAGGTGTTACGAGAGGTTTTCTGCATTTCTTGAGTGACATTTGGAAAATCAATTTGTCTCCTAGCTTGAATATCCAAACGACTTGCTTGATGAGTAAAATGACAAATTTACTGGATGCTCTTTCCAATGAGCTATCAGGAGCTCAATTTGGAGTTGAGGAAGGGCTCCAAAAGTTTCCTGAAAGAGCACCCTACATTTTTTCACCCCCATTCTCCACTTTTTGACCAGTATTGGGAGAATTGATTTTTGAGGGGCTATACTTGATCATTTGTAGTGCTTTATAGGTCCATTACGTATCCAAGAGAGAGATATTTCCAATGAGCTATCATGTTCTCACTTTGGACACCGGGAACCCCCTCAAATGTGGATCTAATGTTGGCGTTGCACTTACAACAGTGGTCACTTCCTTTTTTAACATTGGCGTTGTGCTTCTAGGCAAGGCGTTGTGCTTTTTCCCAGTGAACCCCAGAGCACCAAAATGCCTCCAAATTCTCTCAAAACTTTGAAAAAATCTTGTTTCCACCTCCTAGCAATTAAGTAACATCTAATGCCACCTCATAGCATTCTCAAAGGAAAATTTTAGTGGCGTTTGAATCTTCTATAAAAATTTGGTGTCTTCCTTGCTAAGAACCCTAGTTTCATTCCCAAATTCCAAATATACTTCCTAATACTTTCACTACCCTTCCTACATATATAAAAAAATTATCCCTACCCTTACACTACCATTCCCTTTGCTGAGATCCCTTTATCGTCTAAACCCTAAGACCTACGTATCTCAATTCCCTAGGCTCCCAAATCCCACAACGTTTCTCCTCCCTGTTACCTCCCTCAATTTGATAATCCCTTCCCCCGTCTCCCTAATTTTTTCCACCCCATTCCCCACTCCCTAGACCTACATCTCTCTCCCAATTCATCTCCTTAGGGTTTCTAGCCAGACATTATGGAAGAAGAGAAACATAGATTGCATGGCGAAAGAAGAGAGGAAAGAGAGAAGGCCACATAAGGGGGGAAGGATTAACCAGCATATTGAGAAGCTCTTGAAGACATCAAAGAGGGACAATGACTTACAAAGAAAGATGACCAAACATTACTTCAAGAAAAATCAAATTGCAGGGTCCAAGCTCCAAACGGTCAAAACAAGACTTGAAACCCTAGCCAACCAAAAGAAGGAAGACAAGCTTGAAATCCTTGCTAAGGCTTCAATCATTACCTAACATACCTCATCAGCGTTCTGCAGATAAAATTTTGAAGAAGTTTGAGCAATTTTGGAAAATTTTGGAGTTTTTTGCATTTTTGGAAATTTTTGCACCAGTCACACTGCCAAAAGTGCAGTGCCTAGGGCACTGCGCTTTTCCTTTAGGCCTCCAAATGCAAAATGACCACCACCATTGGATTTAGAAGGAAAAATATAGTTAGGAGAACTACTTTGTTAAGCTTTTTTAGGTCAAATAGGCAGTCAAAAGGTCAAAAAACACCCAAACAATCATGTTTCTACCCTGTTTTAGAGGTTGGCGCTGCGCTTTTGACCAGTCTTAGGCGAATCAACTTTGGGAGGGTCAAAACTTCACAATTTTGGAAACTAAAGGTATATATGGAAACTAGACAGGACATGATTTCCAATGAGCTATCTTGGGCTCAATTTGGACACTGGGAACCCCCTCAAAAGTGGAGCTGAAATTGGCATTGTGCTTAGGAAAGTGGCACTGCGCTTTTGACACAAATTTTCTGAGTTTCATCATTTTGTGAATTTTCTGAGTTTTGACAGTTTCACCTTGAAAAATCATGTTTTTACCAATGTAATTGATGGATGTAAATGTAATAATGATGTTTTTACTGTTACCTAGGGTAAATACATTAGGTGAAAACTCTTTTTGTGATGTAATGAATTAGTTTCCAAAAAGTGAGGGATGAGTCACTTTGACCACCCTACACTCTAGCTATCAGTTTAGTTTTTAGTGGAACTACTACTCCTCTCATGGATTTGACCCTTAAGGCTGGGAGGAGTTTGTTTAAGGCCTATATCATGTATTTTTTCATTCATTCTACTGGTTGGACTCCATTGGATGTTGTACTAGTGTTTCAGACTTTGTCATGGAATATATTGGATGAGTTGCAGCTATTTTGGTGGGATTCTGTGGCATGGTATTTTGACATTATTTCTTCTCCAGTTACATGTGTGTGCATGTTTTGTATTTTCCATGATCCATTTCATTTCTAAATATGTTTGATTTTCAAAGTGTGATAAGCAGAATTTATCTCCTATGCTTTGTTTTGGGAAGATCATCATAATTTGTTTCATTTCTTCAGTTTAAAAAGAATTCATGATTTGCATGCTCTTTTTAGCATCTCATCAGTCTAAACCATTCCATCAATATACTACAAAGTGTTAAATTACTTTCCTACCTTGCCCCATTAGATGTTTGCAATTCTGATTCTCTCTTGCCCTGACCTATTTCACTCTCTGACCTAATTCACTCATCTAGTGACTACCCCAATCAAAATCAAATCGAAAACCCTGAGCTACTATATCTAGCCTAAAACCCTAATCCATCCAGCCCTTTTGGGTTGTGATCCCTTTCAGAGAGCCCTCTCCGACCTAGTAGGGCTATCTACCAAGTCAAAATATTGGTTTGTGCTTACCTCAGCTTGATGCTTCCTTAGGTTTGGAGATCCTGAGGAGTGATAACATACTCGCGTCGTTGTCGGGGAACGAAAGATTCATTTTCCCTAGGTGTACGACAAAGTTTAGATTTGATTGCTAATGGTGGATAGTGATTAGGCACACGAAGGCTGAAATCATTCACCTAGCAACTCCAAATCAGTTTTGAAATCAAATCCAAAGACTCCACTGGAGGATGAACCTTGCCAAGAAATATGAAAGGACAACATGGGAAGATCAAGTATTCAACTTGGACTTTTATTCAAGACATCATGTTGTTTATCATGAAATATCTCTTCTCTTTTCCTGAGAATTTCCAGAAATTTTTCCAAGGTATATTATGTTTGAGAAAAGATCATGAAACTCCATTGGATTCCTTTCCTTTGAAGGTTGTAAATACAAATTCCCCATATGCCTTTGATCTTGGTCCAGACCCTTTTTCCGAATCTTATGATGACCATCTTCAAATTGATGAACCTCAAGAGATCAAGACTGATCCTACAACTTCTGTACATACTCCTACACCTTGTAAAATTCCAGATAGATACAAACCACTCATCTTACCTCCTATACTCCATGCTTTCCCTAAAAGTCATTACCTATATCTACCAAGGTTTGATGGTGAATGTGACAACATCACTGCTGAGAGACATATGCATAATTTTGAGACTTTCCTCGACCTTTTTGAAGTTGATGAAGAGGATGTCAGTATTAGGCTGTTTTCTCTTTCTTTGCAAGGCAAAGTCAAGAGTTGGTTCAAAAACCTACCGGCTGCAAGCATCTCAGATTTCCCGCAGTTTATCAAAGTTTTCCTTGATAAGTGGGTGGTCAAAGAAAACCCTTTCCTAATTCTAGAAGAGTATGACTAGCTGAAAAGATGGCCACGGAGATAGTACAACATTTTTCTGCCAGATTCAGTGAAGTCTATTGTTTGATACCTACCAATATAAGACCTCCTCCTTTCCCAGCTCTCTTACATTACCTGGATGCCTTTGATCTGGAAATGGAGTTTCAACTGAGAGAAAGGAACCTTGCAACACTTAAAGAGATGAAAAATAGTGCAGTAGATGTAGAGGTTAATTTGATGATCAGAAGGGCAAATTTGAAGGAAGAAAAGAGGGAGAACATTGCAGAGCACCTAACATCTTCAGAGGTAAAGCTCAAAATTTTGGTAAGTACAATGGAGGAAATGATGCAAAAGATCACCATGAGAAATGAATTTGTCGTTCAATATCACCATGACCCACTTATACCAATAAAAGAAGAGGTTGCTGGCCCTAAACACTTGCCTGCTAGTCCCAACTACCATAGATCAAAAAATGGATTTATAGATCAACCTGAGGAGAAAAAATCTGTTGATCTAATGTGTATGGTTGATGACATTACTTTTGATTATTTTACAAAGTTTGATCAGTATGACGATGATTATATATCCAAACAGAAGCTAATCTTGCAGACCAATCAATAGTTGGTTTGTGGGAGGAGGAAGTTCAGTTTCAACAGCTCAAATATAGTGATTAGCCAATGCATATTAGCTATGGTAGTGAGGAGGAAAGTGAAGAAAATTTGGAAGTAAGTGAAGGATCTTTGCCTCTTTGTTTTACTTCATTTCATTTCATCCGAGACAACTTTGATGCAATCAGAAATCATTAGTCATTAATTTTTTATTTTAACAATCAAGAGGATAATGAGATTCTTGATCGGAGCTCCTTACCCTTATGTTTCTCCTCATTTGCAAAAATAAGATAAAACATAAGCAAGTAGATAAGCGAGTGGTAAACACTATAAATGATCAACCTTCTCCTGAGATGGTTGAGGAAATCATTTGTGACGTAGAATCCTCCTTAGCTCTAGATTTACAGCCACTGAGTTCCATTGAATTTCAAATTGCAAATGAAGGCTTGGAAGCTGAAACATGCGATCAAATGATGCAAGATGATTTTGTACCATTATGTTTTGAAGAATTTTAGTTTTTAAAGGAAAATTTTCATAATATCTCTAAAGCAAAGGATGAGCAGCCTGTAGAAAGTCATGCAGTCTCATTAGAACCAATGGAGAATAGGTTGCAGTAGTCTTTTCAAGTTTTTCATGACCCTATAGCTGATGTGTTGGATGATATCTACAGTAAAAGTCCTTCTCCATTAGCTAACTATGATCTTGAAAAGAATGTTGATATAAACTTGATCCGACAACTAGTTTCATTGTCTTGTTCAGCAGGAGTCTCATTACAAAGCTCATCTGAACATTTGCAGTCATATCAGGAAAGTAAGGGTAAAGATGAAAGGTCATATTCATGTCATGAAGACTACCTAGAATATAGCAGTAATGTATTAGATGGGTTGGAAATCAATATGAATTCCTATGAAGATCCTTTTGCAACATTTTTGAGGTCAGTCGGAGGGCTCATGCTTTGCAATTTCATCAAGATTCAATCTGATTTCAAGTTTTCATGGGAGTTTCCTTTCAGTAGTTCTCTCTTCTTGCTCATAAGAAAGCACTTGCAGAGAATTCAAATAGCAGCCAAAATGCTTACATGGTTGCATTGGCTATTCCATTTCACCTGATCAGGTGATGAATGGATCAGTTAGAGTAGGTTTTGTTGAATAAGCTCAATTTTGAGCATCTTTTTTCAGTTAGTTTTCAGTCAGTTTCGAGTTAGTTTGTGTCATTTGAGTTCTTAGCGTTTAGTTATGCATTTCAATTTAAGTTTTTGATTTTATTATCCCACGTGGTTAGGCACTTGGTCTACGGTGTTCTTGACACCTCCAAGGAGCTACCATCCCCAATAAGGCTGATGTTAGTGTCAGTATTTAAATAAATCCTCTTTTCATATCATATTAGGGTCCCATTCTAAAATTTTTGTCATTCCACTAGGTCATCATGAAAAAATTTGGTCACTAAAGGTTGAATTAGTGTTTCCTTTACTCCTTTTAGAAATTTACCCCTTACTGGCTCATTTTGCCTTTTGCTGAAGTATACCATTAGTCATGACTTTTGTTCATCATGACAATCATTTTCATCATGAACACAACCACTCAAAGTCTCCATTAGGTCTTAGGGTGCCCAAATCATCATTTTCCACAAGCAATAAACCCTATTTTTCTCTCCCACTGAACTAGGGTTGGCTATGGAGTTAAAGACATCTAAGCAGAGGATGCATAAGGGAGGTCCTTTCAGCAATTATGAAGCCATTTCAACTCATAAACATCATGTCTCCATCATTTTTCAAGAAGTCATTCCAAGGGACACATCATTTGCCACACATAGGGCAAGTTTTTCTTTAAACTGTGTTTCTGACCAAATAGAGATGAATTTGACAACAGAGAGAGAGGTTTGATTCCATCATAGGCCAAAGATGACAAACCTCCTTTCATTTTTACACAGGTGTTATGGTTTTGGAGAAATGTAAAACATACAGGTGCTACAAGAGGTTTTCTGCATTTCTGGAGCGACCTTGGGAAAATCAATTTTTCTCCTAGCTTGAGTGTCCAAATGACTTTCTTGATGCATCAAGTGACAAATATACTGGAATATATTTCCAATGAGCTATCATGATCTCAATTTGGAGTTGAGGAAGAAATCCAAAAGTGGCCTGCAAGAGCACACTGCATGTTTGCACCCCCATTTTGCACTTTTTGACCAATCTTGGGAGAATTTATTTTTGAGGGGCTATACTTGATCATTTTCAGTACTTAATAGGTCCATTGTGTATCGAAGAGAGATATATTTCCAACGAGTTATCATGAGCTCAATTTGGACATTGGGAACCCCTTCAAAAGTGAAGCTGAAGTTGGCACTGCACTTAGGAGGGAGGCACTCGCTTAGAGCAGTGGTCGCTGCCTTTTTTAACACTGGCACTGTGCTTCTGGGCAAGGCACTACGCTTTTTCCCAGTGAGCCCCCAAAGCACCAAAATGACTCCAAATTCTCTCAAAACTTCAAAAAAATTATTGTTTCCACCTCCTAGCAAGTAAATAACATCTAATGCCACCTCTTAGCATTCCTAAAGGCAAATTTTAGTGGTGTTGGAATCTTCTATAAAAAATTGGTGTCTTCCTTGCTAAAAACCCTAGTTTCATTCCCAATTTCCAAATATACTTCCTAAGACTTTCAATACCCTTCCTACATATCTAAAAAACCTATCCCTTCCCTTACACTACCATTCCCTTTGCTCAAAGCCCTTTATCCTATAAACCTTAAGACCTATGTATCTCAATTCCCTAGGCTCCCAAATCCCACAACCTTTCTCCTCCGTGTCACCTCCCTCAATCTGATAATCTCTTCCCCCATCTCCCTAATTTTTTCCACCCCATTCCCCACTCCCTAAACCTACATTTCACTCCCAATTCAGCTCCCTAGGGTTTCTAGCCAAGACACTATGGAAGAAGAGAAACATAGATTTCATGGAGGAAGAAAAGAGGGAAGAGAGAAGGCCACACAAGGGAAGAAGGATTAACCATCATCTTGAGAAGCTCTTGAAGAAGTCAAAGAGGGAAAATGACTTACAAAGAAAGATGGACAAACATTATTTCAAGAAAAATCAAATTGGAAGGTCCAAGCTCCAAAAGGTCAAAACAAGACTTGAAATCCTAGCCAACCAAAAGAAGGAAGAAAAGATTGAAATCATTCCTGAGACTTCACTCATTGCCTAACATACCTCATCAAACTTCCACAGATAAAATTTTGAAGAAGTTTTAGCAATTTTGGAAAATTTTGGAGCTTTTTGCATTTTTGGCAATTTTTGCACTAGTCATACTGCCAAAAGCGCAGCGCCTAGGAGGCCTCCAAATGCAAAATGGCCACCACCATTGGATCGAGAAGGAAAAATACAGTCAGGAAACCCACTTTTCTCAGATTGTTTGGGTCAACTGGGCATTCAAAAGGTCAAAACGCACCCAAAAAATCATGTTTATGCCCTGTTTTGGAGGTTGGCACTGCACTTTTGACCAGTCTTGGGAGAATCAATGTTTGGAGGGTTAAAACTTGACTAGTTTGGAAACTAAAGGTAGATCAGAAAACTAGACAAGACAGCCTTTCCAATGAGCTACCCTGGGCTCAATTTGGACACCGGGAACCCTTTCAAAAGTGGATATGAAATTGGCACTATGCTTAGGACAGTGGCATTGCACTTTTGACACAAATTTTATGAGTTTCATCATTTTGTGAATTTTCTCTATTTTGACAGTTTCACCTTGACAAATCATGTTTTTACCAATGTAATTGATGTATGTAAATGTAATAATGATGTTTTTACTGTTACCTAGGGTAAATACATTAGGTGAAAACTCTTTTTGTGATGTAATGAATCAGTTTCCAGAAAGTGAGGGATGAGTCATTTTGACCACCCTACACTCTAGCTATCAGTTTAGTTTTTGGTGGAACTGCTCCTTCTCTCATGTATTCGACCCATGAGGCTAGTAGGATTTTTTTTTAGGCCTATATCATGTACTTTTTCAGTCATTCTACTGGTTGGACTCCATTGGATGTTGTACTAGTGTTTTAGACTTTGGCATGGAATTAATTGGATGAGTTGCAGCTATTTTGGTGGGATTCCTATGGCATGGTATTTTGACATTGTTTCTTCTTCAGTTACATGTGTGTGTATGTTTTGTATTTTCCATGATCCATTTCATTTCTAAATATGTTTGATTTTCAAAGTGTGATAAGAAGAATTCATCTCCTATGCTTTGTTTTGGGAAGATCATCATAATTTGTTTCATTTCTTTATTTTAAAAAGAATTCATGATTTTCATGCTCTTTTTAGCATCTCATCGGTCTAAACCATTCCATCAATATACTACAAAGTGTTAAATTACTTTCCTACCTGGCCCCATCAGATGTGTGCAATTATGATTCTCTCTTACCCTGACCTATTTCACTATCTGACCTAATTCACTCATCCACTAACTACCCCAATCAAAATCAAATCGAAAACCATAAGCTACTATATCTAGCCTAAAAACCGAATCCATCCATCCCTTTTGGGTTTTTATCCTTTTGAGAGAGCCCTCTCTGGCTTGGTAGGGCTAGCTACCAAGTCAAAAGATTAGTCTGTGGTTACCGCCGCTGGACTTTTCCTTAGCCTTGGAGATCTGGAGGAGTGATAACACATACTGTCTATGGAGCATTATAAATCCAGATCGATAATGTATATACAATAACATACACATATAGAGATATGCACATTTTCTCAACCATAAAATAAAAGGACGCGATGCCTGCATTCGTAAAAAGGGAATTGAGAGGCTCACACCTCCACCCTCAAAATAGTACGAGGATTCACCTCCTTCCCAGGAAGTCCAAAATCCACTACCAGAGTCAAACCCGCATCCAATGTACAATGCTACAATCCCATGTCACTTGTCATCTCAGTGAATAGTTACCATCTCATTTTTCCAGGCCACACCCCCAATGTGCATCTGATTCCATATAACAATGCTAATGACCAAAAACAAGTGTATTCCCTGGCCTTCCCTTCTCTGCTACATAGTCACTCGGGCAATCTGATCATCCCCTTCCATGCAGTCACTCACCTTCCAAGTTCCCTGACATCTCCTATCCTAGGAGATCAATCCCTTGGCAAGGCTTCCTCACATCAGAAGATACAAAAACCAAGGCATATGCCTGCCTCAACCATCATACCAGCCATAACATGCTCATGGAAATAAATGGACACTATTGGGTACTAGTGTCCCATAATGGCCCTACTCTTGACATGCTTTACCAACATATTGCTATTTGCCCCAATTCCTTTTTCCACTCCTAATTCTTGTAGTCAATTTCAACCACCTAACCAGGAATTTCCGCGCTTCCTATTCCAAGCACATAACTTCCATTACATTTAAAATAAATTGAAATAAATTAACATCATACGTCTTTTGTAGCTCGTCAATAAGGTAAAGTTGCAATTTTTTTACTTCCTGTCACAACAAGTCAAACTAGCATCTTTGATCAAATCATTCTGTATAAACATATCACATCTGGTTAGCTTGAAACACAACCATCATAGATCAAAATCATGAATCACATGCAAGCATCATAAACTAAAATCATAGATCACCTATAATAATCATAAATTAGAATCATAGATCACATGCACAATAAAATTGAAATAAAATATTGATACTTATCCTTTAATCAATCCTTAGCTTCTACCTTTATCCTTTGTCCTTTTGGTACACACATCGTATTGGTTGCGATACCTGGAAATCACCCAATGCCTTTGCTTCTCTTCAATCACGTACACATACACAAAATGTACATCACAACATGTACATCCACACCTAACACACAACACAACACAATACATAAATCTACACCCAATGTACATCCCAACACATACATCTATACCCAATGTACAACACCACACAATACATGTACCTACACATAACATACAAAAAAAAACAATACACATGTCACAATACCAAAACTAAATAATGCACATACATGGTACCGCATGCCTGCAACACAGCTGTTGGGTGTGGAGCCTGATTATCTTCTTTATTCAGAGGTATCACCGCATTGGACCCGAGTTCGTAATGTGGTGGCAACGCCGCCCGTAATATTTGCGCTGCAAGGGGGCCCAGGAGCTACCCCACGTTTCCAAGTGACCAACCCCTGAGGAAACTCATAATTTCAATGACCTAAAGCCCTACAACTCCCTTGTTAAGCCCTCCAAGCAACTGAGGATCCCAGTTGCTCCGATGAGCCTGTATAAGTGTGATTGTAGCCTCTTTTTGCCAGTGTCATGCCAATGACTACAATATTTAAGGCTAAATTCTAGGGCTAGGACCCTCTCACTGCCCATAACTTCATGGAATTTACAAAAGTGAAAAGAAACATAGAGACAATGATGCCTATGCAAATTATTGAACAAATGCATGACTGGACCCCTACTAGCCATGACATGAATTTCATCAAACATGTCACAAATATGCATTCTACAAGTCATAATAACATATATGAGCACAGGGGTCTTATACTTATCTGAGAATCACTAAGAAGCATTGATGCCTTATCACATTAGTTGCATTATCATCTTTTAGGTCATATATTCATTTCTCAATCATTTACAAATCAAAACATTATGAGAACCATACATTTTCACTGTCATAAGACATGTTCATAACCAAGATATAAACAACAAAAATAATTAGGATACAATAATCATAAATTCCACATATAATCCATTACTTTTACATAGAAAATACAAAGGAAATGAACTTTTATTAATGAATGCAAAGGCCAACCTAGTATGGGACTACCACATTCCACTCAACCATAGATTGGCTGAGCCAAATCTCTCTTCAGCGAATCAGCCATGTGCATGCATATTCCAAGCATGAATGTGGGACTCAAACCAAAAGAACCAACCATGGCTTCTATGGCTTCGTAACTAAAAGACCTGACGAAAGTTTATTCTTGACTGACTCCAACTAGACGAACATACCAACTAATCTTAACTGATGCAACTGATATACTAAAAGGAACTGACTGACTCTACCTAAACCTACCTACAATATCCTTGTGAAGATTCAATCAATTTGGTGTAGAATTTTTCGAGCCATGGAAAGATTTCAGACGTGCACCATTCACCATCTCGATAGTAAGACACTGTCCAATTGTGCGAGCTTGAAAACTCTCGATTCCTTCACTTCTTCAATAATGAAGGGTTCCAACCATTACATTTGCAACTTCCCAGGAAACCATTCAAGAATTTACTGGTGTATAACAAAACATGTCCTCCAACTGTAAAGGATTTTTGCTTGATATGCATGTCACGCCATGCCTTCTACCTCTGTTTCTCAACAGTATGGCCGAAATATGCCAAAAACCTAGCCTCATCCAGTTCACAGAGCTCTTCCAACCGCTTTGGAATTGAATCCTCCCCCATCATGTGAGTCGCATGGGAAACAAAGAGGCTAAGGATTGTTAAATTTTGTAGGTACTACAACTTTTCATCCATATACTAAAACAATGTAAACTTTGAAATGGGAACTCTGGAAAAAAAACTCCGTAAAAACATAAAAAAAACAATGCTAAAAACGAAAAGTGTTGATGCTGGAATAACACCTTTTTTTTTCTAAGGTAAATTTTCAACATGTTTTAAAATTGGCGGTGAAAACCAATTTTTTGTGCAAAAATTGTACAAAAAACACCTTCAAAACGAAAAGTGTTGACGTTGGGATAACACTTTTTTTCAAGGGTAAAATTTCAACATTTCGAAATAATGGCATAAAATATTTTATCATGACCTCGAAAAACATTAAAATTAAAAAATGAATAATGAAAACATAAAATAAAATAAAAAATAAAAAAGTTAAAACAATGAAAAAACACAAAACAAAAAAAAAAAGTTAAAAATAAAAAAAATAAAAAATAAATAAATAAATAAAATCAAATATATAAAAAAAAAAAAATCAAACATAAAAAAAATAATCATAAAAATGTAAAAAAAAAAAAAACAAAATTAACGATAAGAATTAAAAAACAAAAAATAAAAATAAAAATTATAAACAAATAAATAGCCAAAAAAAAACATATTTAAAAAATAAATAAATAAATAAATATCAAATCTTGTAAAAAAAAAAAAAAAAAAAAATTGCCAAAAAACAAAACAAAACTAAACTAAACTATGGAAAAGAAAAAAAAAAAACATTAAAAAAACTATAAAATTAAGTAAGGAAAAATTTAAAAATTTAAAAGACATTAACAAAAAACTAAAAAAAAAATTAAAATTGAAAACAAACTAGATTTAAAAAAAATAGAAAATTAACAAAAAAAAAAAAACTACTAAAATTAAGTTTAAAATGTTGATTACTTAAAAAAACAAATATAAAAATATATATAAAACAGACAAAAACAAATGTTAAAAAAAAAAAAATTATCTCATAAACCATAAAAGAATTTGGAAAAAAAAAAAACAAAAAAGACTATATATATATATATATATATATATATATATATATATATATATATATATATAATTAATTAATTAAGTAAGTAAAAATAGAAAAAAAAAAAAAAAAAAAACACTAGCAAAAACTAGGAAAAAGAAAAAAAATAAAAATAAAAACAAACTAGATTAACAAAAAATAGAAAATTAACAAAAACAAATAGAAACTCTTAAAATGAATATTAAAAACATTTAATAAGAAAACTAAAATAAACTCAAATTATAAAAAAAAATACCAAAAAAATATGAAAATGGCGTAAAATATATGACTTTTCAAATTAAAAATTAAAAACATTTACAGTTTATAAAACAATATGTATTTTTTATTTTTTTTTTTAAATTACTTTTTTATTAAACCTATTTTTTATTTAAAAAAAGAAATTAACAATTTTAATTTTTTTACTTAAAAAAATATTAATTCTTTTTTTTTAATTAAAAATTTTAACTTTTCTTTTAAACAAATTTAATTTTTTATTTAAAATTTAAAACTTGTTTAAAGAAAAAAAAGTTATTAAAAAAACTAGTTTTTTTTTAAACATATTCTTTTTTTTTTATAATATATATATATATATATATATATATATATATTTGTGAACCCTCCACTCGCCCACCACCTGTGGTGGCGCGACCCTGGGTGGAGGGCCTGCCTACACGCAGAACCTCCACCCAGGGTTGATAAAAAAAAAATATGTTAAAAAAAAAAACAAATTTTTTTAATAAATTCTTTAATTTTAAAATTTTAAATGTTTAAATTTCTAATAATAAAAAAATGTTGCCCACGAGACTTTGGATTGACGGTGAATGGGTGCGCTGTTAAGGCACTCCTTGCGATAGGTCACCGGTTCAAATCCCCCGTGGGTACTTAGGTTAGTCTTAAGTAGAAAAAAAAATAATAAAAAAATGTTTAAATTTTTGTTTTTATTTTTTAATATTTTTTTTTTAATTTAAAAAAAAAAATTTAAAAATATGTTTATTTATTTTTATTTTTATTTTATTTTATTTTTTATATTTTTTTTTTTTTTTTTTTTTATAAATAAAAAAAAATTGCTTATTTTTTACTTTTTAAATAAAAAAAATTAAAATTTTTTAATCATTAATTTTTTTGTTTTTAAATAAAAAATGTAAACTTGAAAAAAAGTAGTAGTTGTTTTTTTTTTTTTCTAAATACATATTTCTTTAAAGCTTTAAATGTTTTTTAATTTTAATATTCTTTTTTTTAATTTTGAAAAGGAAATTTATTTATTTATTTTAGTTTTTTTAAATGTTTTTAATATTAATTTTACTAGTTTTTTTTTTTTTTTTGTTAATCTTCTATTTTTTTTTATTTTTTTTTTAAATCTAGTTTGTTTTTAAATGTTTTTTGTTTGTTTGTTTTTTTTTTTTCAAATTCTTTTATGGTTTATGAGATAATTTTTTTTTTTTACATTTTTTATTTTGTTTTTTGTCTTTTTTTATATTTGTTTTTTTTTTTAAATAATCAACATTTAAAAAAATAAAAATAAAACAACTTCAAAATTCGGTAGGTAATCATAATTTTTAAAAAATGGACATAATAAATTTTAAAGTGTGAAAAATAAGTCCTCTAAAAAAAATGTATGCTGCATCAACACGTTGCATCAGAACGTTTCAAAATCAACATGAAAATCACTAACATTTAGAAAAAAATATTTATATTTAATACATAAGAAAATATAAAGTGTCAAAAATATGCTTGCAAAAAAAAGAATTGTATTTTGCATTACCACTTTCCAAAATCGAGTCACGTTTTTACTACCCTACGAAACGGGTAATCATATCGGTTATTTAAAGTGCCAAAAACTATTCTCTAAAAAGATATGTGTGTTCTGCATCGCCCCTTTTCAAAATTGGGTCAATTTTTTGCTATCTCTATGAAACGGGTAACAGTATCAGTTCCGATTTCAAAGTTTACGTTGTTCTAACTAGAAGGGTGTATACTTGTGTAAACACTTAACATTTGTACGATAGGCACATATCATGGCTGACACCCGTTCATCCCAATCGTCCTGATTTTCCGAGCAGATCTTTGTGAGTCCCCTCTCTAAGATTTTGTTGAAGTCCTCTACAATACCATTTGCTTGAGAGTGACATGGGCTGCTTTTATGGTGTTACACCATGAATTTATGAAATGGGTCCCCCAGTCACTAGTGAAGCTGTGGGGGCACCCAAACTAGGTGATGATATTCTTGAAAATGAATCTAGAGGCATTGTTGGTAGCGCGATCCATAATTGGTGTCGCTTCAACCCATTTGGTAAGGTACTCTGTAGTGGTAATAATGTACAGAGTTTGTGAGTGCCATGCCGGTGGGTTGATAGGTCTTACAAAGTCGATTTCCCATTTCTCAGAAGCCTGCAGTGCCCACATTAGTTGCAACAGTAGCTCATCCCAGTGCAATGGTTTTCCAACCCTTTGACAAACGTCACACCTCTTGGCATATTCCTTTGCATCTCAAAAAGTTGTGGGCCACCATAGTCCCGCCTGTAACACTTTTCTCTCAGTGGCCTTCCTACCAATGTTCCCACCTACAACTCCTGAATGACACTCCCAAAATACATATTGTCTCTAATGATAAAGAATACATGTTATGAAACCAGCTCAATAAAAGATAGAAAAGATAGATCAACGCCTTAGAATTTAGCCTCTTCGAGGGGGAAACCTCCTTTACATTACATGAATGAACAATTATTGGATGATACAAATGACAAAACCTCCTTTCTATATATAGGAGTCTAAGGAATCACAATATAATCCAGCCGACCTAACAATAATAATATAAAGCCACAAAAATAACAATAGAGGGATTCTATGGGGCACATAAATAACAACATGGGGGTAATAGGGGCACAACAATATAAATAAGGGGTATAACTACAATAGTAATGGGGTAATCACTAATATTATAGGGACCCAACATGCCCCTCTCATTCAAAAAAGTGTTGTCCTCAACACTTGAGTAGTTCTGGATACTTCTGCATAAAATTATCATCCTCCCATGTGGAATCTTCAGCGGATAAGTTCTTCCACTTGATAAGATACTCTGAAATTGATCGATTTCGTAGCTGTCGAGTTCTTGTTTCTGTGACTGCTTCCGGTTCCAATATAATTTTTCCTTCCTCATCAAGTTCTGGAAATATTGTTTGAACTGGGAGCTTGTCGCCTATAACCTTCTTTAAACATGAAACATGGAAAACTGGGTGCAATCGAGAAGCTGCAGGAAGCTCCAATTTGTATGCCATAGTACCAATCTTTTGCAACACCTTGTACAGACCATAATACTTTGGTGGTAATTTATTATCCTTCTTAGCTTGCTTTAGGGACATTTGCTTATATGGTTGTAGCCATAGGAATACCCAATCACCTACATCAAAACTTCTTTCACTGCGATGTTGATCTGCCTGTTGTTTCATTCTATTTTGTGCCAACATGAGGTTATCCTTTAAGAGTTGGAGGACTTGTTGTTGATGTTCGATGTGATGTTCCACTGCCTGAACCTTAGAATTTTCTCTTAAATATGATGTGATGGATGGTGGTTGATACCCATAAAGTGCCATAAATGGGGTCATTTTTGTTGCTGTATGGAAGGAAGTGTTATACCACCATTCAGCCAGGGGCAACCATTTGACCCATTGTGTCTGTTTATCAGATACAAAGCAACGAAGATATCCTTCCAAACATTTGTTTACTATCTCAGTTTGCCCATCAGATTGAGGATGATAAGATGAGCTATGAGCTAACTGAGTACCAAGACAAGAAAATAATTCTGTCCAAAAATTTCCAGTGAAAATGGGATCTCTGTCACTTACAATAATCTTTGGGTTTCCATGTAGCTTTTGAATTGTTTCCATAAATGCAGTAGAAACTGTACTGGCTTTAAATGGATGTGATAATGCACAAAAGTGTGCATACTTGGTAAGTCTGTCAACTACCACCATGAGGACACTCTTTCCCTCAGACTTGGGTAAACCTATGATAAAATCCATTGAAACCTCCTCCCAACGTTGGCTTGGAATGGATAAAGGTTTTAATAGACCCGGTGTCTTAATTGTTTCAACTTTATTTTGTTGGCAAACCAAACATTCTGCCACAAACTTTTGAATATCTGATTTAAGGCCATCCCAAAAAAATTCCTTCTTAACCCTGTGGTAAGTTTTTAAAAATCCTGAGTGCCCTCCTAAGGGAGAAGTGTGCAATTCCATAAGAATCTTTTGTTTTAGCTGGGAATTCTTACAGAGGTATAAGTGATCTTTGTACCATAATGAATCATTTTGCCAGCTAAATGTATCAGACGTACTAGAATCTTGTTGTAGCTTTCGAATAAGTGCCCACACTTCTTCATCATTCTTCCATTCCTCCCTTGCTTCGTTTATCCAATCTGGTTGGATAATAGAAATGGCACACAACAATGCTTCCACATCCTCATCCTTTCTTGAGAGTGCATCTGCCACCACATTTTGCTTCCCTTTTTTGTAGATGATTTCAAAGTCATAACCCAACATCTTTGTGACCCAATTTTGTTGCTCTTCAGAGGATAATCTTTGTTCTAAAAAGTATTTAAGGCTATCATGATCTGTTTTTACCTTGAAGTGTCTTCCCATTAGGTAGGGTTGCCATTTCTTAAGTGCATGGAGTATTGCCAACATTTCCTTCTCATAAATAGCTTTGCTTAAAAACTTTCCCTTGATTGGAAAACTTTCAAAAGCAATGGGTCTTTCATCTTGCATTAGAACAGCACCAATTCCATTTCCTGAAGCATCACATTCCACAATAAAGGTTTTTGTGAAGTCCGGTGTAGCTAAGACCGGTGCTTGGCACATTGCCTCTTTAAGATGTTCAAAGGCCTTTGTTGCTTCGGGAGTCCATGAAAATGCATCTTTCTTCAATAATGTTGTTAGAGGTGCTGCTATTCTCCCATAATTCTTAACAAACTTGCAATAATACCCTGTCAACCCAAGAAATCCTCGCAGATGCTTTATGGATGTGGGGATTTTCCATTCCTTAATGGCTTTAATTTTGCTAGGATCTACCTTAACTCCTTCATGAGATACAATATGACCCAAATATTCCACCTCCTGGACTCCAAAGAAACATTTGGATCTTTTTGCATATAATTGTTTCTCCTCCAATAATTGTAGCACCCTGTCAACATGTTCAACATGATCCTTCCAAGACTTGATGTAGATTAGTATATCATCAAAAAATACTAACACAAATTTTCTAAGGAATGGTTTGAAAATTGAATTCATCAAACCTTGAAATGTTGAAGGTGCATTAGTAAGGCCAAAAGGCATGACCAAAAATTCATAATGACCCTCATGAGTTCTAAATGTCGTTTTCGGAATGTCTTCAATCTTCATTCTGATTTGATGATATCCCGAACGAAGATCCAACTTGGTGAAGTAAATTGATCCATGCAATTCATCCAGTAATTCATCAATGACAGGAATGGGGAACTTATCTTTAATAGTGAGCTTGTTGAGCTCCCTATAATCCGGACACATGTGCCATGATCCATCCTTCTTGTGCACCAATACTACTGGAGCAGAGAAAGAACTTTGACTTGGTTGAATTATACCAGCCTCTAGCATTTCTGTAACCATACGTTCAATTTCACTTTTTTGGACATAGGGATATCTGTACGGCCTGATGTTTGGAGGAACACTTCCTGGAATCAGATGAATAGCATGATCATGATCACGCATAGGTGGGAGACCTTTGGGATTCTCAAATACCTTGGAATGATTGTCCAGGACTTTTTGGAGATCTGGAGAAATAGATGATTCTGATGTGGAAACATCTAGCGAACATAATTGTGCAATTACACCTCTTTGCTCCTTTTTTAGAAGCTTTGTCATACCATTAGAGCTGATTATCTTTCCTGGTTTTCCTGCAATACCCCTTAATTCAACTTCCTTTCCTTCCGTAGAAAATTTGATGAAAAGTTCTTGAAAATTAAAAGCTATTGTGCCCAAGGATTGTAGCCATTGGACTCCTAGTACAACATCAGCACCTCCCATTGGAATGGAAAGCATTGGGCTAGTCAATACATATTCTCCCATGGATAGCTTGATATTATGGCACCTTCCAGAGTAATTTATTGTTCCTCCATTTGCAATCATCACTTGACACTCTGGTGCTGGATATAGGAAGCAATTCAATTCTTTTGCTACCCTACAATGAATAAAATTGTGGGTGCTTCCTGAATCAATCAACACTATTACCTTTTTCTTCTTGATTTGTCCTTCTATCTTGATGGTTTGAGGAGTGGTAATTCCTGCCAATGCATTACAAGATATGGTCGGATTTATTTGTTCTTCATCTAGGCTTTGTTCCTGGAGTATATCTTCTTCTTTTGACCTTTCTTGCTCCTTTTCTTCTTCCTCTTCACAATCTATGTAGAATAATTTCTTCTCAGCACACTTATGACCTTTAGTGTATTTGCTATCACAACTGTAACAAAGCCCTTTTGCTCCTTTTTCTTCCAATTGTTGTGGTGTCAACCTTATAGGTTGTGGAAGACTAGGGGCAACAACACTTCCGTCTTTATAGTTGTGAGTGGTATGCTTCCTGGTTGCCATAATTTTGCTTCCATTTTTCTTGCTAACCTGAATGCCTTCTCTAATGAATCAGGTTCCCAGAGGCGAACATCATGTTGGATATTATCCTTTAAAGACCCTATGAACACATCAATCCTATGCTCCTCTGGAATATCTTTTACCCTTATGTTCAATTTTTGGAACTCCTCAATGTGCTCCATTACTGAACCCTTTTGTTTGAGACTTATCAATTGGCTAAAAAAAGTGTTGCTTTTTGTATCTTCATAATGTGCTATCAATTCTTCCGTAAAAATTGCCCAAGTGATAAATTGTTTATGACAGCAAAGCCATTGATACCATACAAACTGATTTGGTTCCAAATATACAGTTGCCATACATACCTTTTGTGTGTTTTGCACATTATTGAGATCGAAGAACTGCTCCATCTGTAATATCCATGTGGCGGGATCCTTGCCATCAAACTTCCTCATATCGATTTTTGGAATATGGTGGGTCTTCAATCCAACATTAGATTCGATAGAATCATGATTAACATTTCTTTTGTTCTCATCATGAGTTTCCTTTACTACGCTTTCACCATTAGTGACCCTTTCTTGTAGCAACTTCTTCAATTCTTCCATGTCTGTCTTCAAATCTATCTTCAAATCTACCATGTCTCTCTTCAAATCTGTCTTTGAATCATCCATCTTAGCTTCCATGCCCTTTATCTTAGATTCCACGCCATTTATCTTAGCTTCTGTTAGCTTTTGTGAGCGTGACATTTGTTGCACTTGTTCTTGTAATTTTGATATATCATGTAGCACTTCTTCCTCTTCTTCATGAGTCATGCTAGAGCTTTTAGGTTCCTTACTAGGTGTTTGCATTTTCTTTCCTTGGGGCATCAGTTACCGATAATAATGTTTTACTATGCCCTTTGAATTCCGTTAAACCAAGCTTACACAAAAATTTAAAAAAAACTACACACCTTTTTTCACTTTATAGAAGCCTGATATTGAATCTGATGCATCTCTGTAATTTCGGATCATCCAGTTCTAAAATTGAGATCTGTAGTAGCCTTTTGCGTCCTCTTTCCAATGCCACAAGTCTGACCCAAATTGGATTCTCCAAGGAAGCGTTATGTGAATTCTCCCATCGTGACTTGATTTTAGACTAGTTCAGTAGAGCGAACTTGTACGACGTGCCACGAGTCACTGTTTTAACCTTTGGATCTGAAACACACATACAAGAAACTATAGTCCATCCTCTTTCTGTACCTTCTTACGACATTTTGATCCAATCCCCAGAGAGAAAGTTATGACGATTTTCCCCAGCTCACCTGTTTTGAATGTAATTCAGGAGTCTGCAAAAAGACCAACTTCCTCAGATCATTTCTCTGCAAATATCGCGCGAAAAGCTCTGAGATTCAGACCCAAGGTTCAGCGCGATTTCTTCTCAAATGGGTTTTTTTTCAACTTCTGAAACGTCATAGAAAAAAATTTATAGCGAAAATGCCACAATGACCTGTTTGGAGCAGCAAAACCCTAGAATCCAAAGCTCTGATACCAAATGTTATGAAACCAGCTCAAGAAAAGATAGAAAAGATAGATCAACGCCTTAGAATTCAGCCTCTTCGAGGGGGTAACCTCCTTTACATTACATGAATGAACAATTATTGGATGATACAAATGACAAAACCTCCTTTCTATATATAGGAGTCTAAGGAGTCACAATATAATCTAGCCGACCTAACAATAATAATATAAAGCCACAAAAATAACAATAGAGGGATTCTATGGGGCACATAAATAACAACATGGGGGTAATAGGGGCACAACAATATAAATAAGGGGTATAACTACAATAGTAATGGGATAATCACTAGTATTATAGGGACCCAACAATACATCTGCATAATATATGATCAAGGCCCAACTTGTACAACTTTCCTCCAATTAACTAGTAATCTATAGCGCGAACCACCATGTGCCTTTGTTGTGTCATCATGAAATCCTCTAGGCATTTACCTGTGGATAGAAATGTTGCAAAATCCTCCAAGTAATCTGATATGGCTTTAACACGAAACATGTCAACATCTGGTAGCTAATCATCAATTGATCCCCCAATTTCACATAACTCTAACCTAGAAATGTGATCGGGCCCCACATTCAGTCTGCCTGGATTGAAAATTAATTCAAAGGTAAAATCCTGGATTAACAGAAGCCATCTGCAAATCCTTCCTTCAAGTACAGGCTTATTCACCAAGAATTTCAAGGCAGAATGATCAATGAAGAATTTGAACAGAGCCCCTAGGAGATAGTGTTGAAACTTTTGTAAAGAATATACCATCGCAAGTGCTTTGTGCTCAGTCGTGGTATAATTATATCATGTTGTGGATAATTTCCTACTAGAGAAGTAAATGGGGTTTTCAAGGTTTCCATTTCCAGGCTGAGTTAGGACAACCCCCAATGCGACACCCAATGCGTCGATGTGGATGTGGAATTGCTTGTTGCAATATGGATAAACTAATATTGGTGCACTTGCTAGTTTTTCCTTCAACACATTAAAAGTAAGATTCACATTCATTTGATGAGACAAAACTTTCGGTTTTCTTTAGTAGCTTCTCCAATGACATGGTGATCAAAGCATAGTCGCAGATGAACCTCATGTAATATCCTATGTCACCAAGGGTTTATCTTAAATGTTTAATAGTTGTTGGCGGCTCCATATTCAAGATTACTGTGACCTTAGCATGATCAACACACACTCCATCCTTGCAAACTATATGGTCCTGAAGTGTCCTGAAAGGGACAATGAATAAGAACTTCTTCAGGTTTAGGGAAATTTGCAGCTATCTACATTGGTCAAATATCACTCGAAGAAAATTGGATTGCTTCTTGAACAAACTGTAGATAGTCTAGTCATCCATGTAAACTTCTAGAAACCTGTGAATATAATCTCTGAAAGCAACAATTACAATCCCAGAGAATACTACTCATGCATTTTTTAGTCTAAAGGGAATAACATGGTATGCATAGGATCCCCATTCAGTGGTGAATGTGGTTTTCATCTTGTCCTCCTCTGTGATCCACACTTGATGGTAACTAGAGAATCCATCTGTAAACGAGTAAGCTTCATTTTGATCCACATTGTCTAGAACCTCATCATTGAACGAGGTAGGGAAAGGGTCATGAACACACACATTATTCAGGCTCCATAAATCTACACATACCCGAATTTCTTCAGTGTCCTTCTTATTCTATACGATAATTGGGATAACTTATTTGACCTCATCAACTGGGAATATAAGCCCTGCCACCAACATTTTATCTATCTCCTTAATCACTTTCTCTTTGACTCTTAGATTCAGTCTATATGACCAATATTTCACTAAATTTGCATAAGGTTTAAGCACAACCTTCATCTCCCCTAATTCACCCCTGAGCCCCTTAAGTTCCATAATAGATGTGGGGAACAAATCTTCGTACTCTCTCAGGAGATTGAAGATTTCCTTGGTAGTTTTCTCATCCCAGTAATCTCTGGTTCAGGCCATTTTCAGCTTTTCATCAGTGATGATGTTATGTTTCCATAACTTAAGGGGTGACAGTTGTGGACCATTAGTTAGAGGCCCATCTTCAACATTTTATTCCCCCTCAATTTCTTTGAATGTCATATGTCTCAATTCCTCTAAGTCATCCTCATCCGACTCTCGTTCGATCTTTCCACAAGCTATCATTTCATGGAATCTGGATTCATATAGATGTTCAAGGGTGTCCTAGTCTATAAATCCCTCTTTCAATTGTCCAGCCATAAGTAGAACCTGTTTAATGACTTGCAAAGCAGTCACGATTCATTCATCATTATCAATAAAAGAACTAATAAATTGATCTTCCATACAGTCCTAATTATTGGTATGCATCCGTATTTCCTCTTTCACATACCATGCCTTCTAAAATGTATCCAGGGTGTGTATAAATGTGTGCATCGATAAGTCCTTTGGGAACCCTTCCCTAATCCAACTGGCCTTACAATCTTGCAGATTTTTTAGACATGTCTTCAGCAATAATCACATCATAATTCATAAGTCGACATGTTTCAAACCAACAAGTGTGGTTCATCTTTAGGGCAAGATGAAGAACCAGATCATGAAAACAAGTTAAATAGAGATGCTGCTCATTCCAATGGCTAGAAATGACTACTTTTGACCAAAGGAAATGGCTATAATTGACTGGACTACAACTACAATTGATTGGACCTTGAATTAGGGGAAATTTTATTAATTAGTTAATTAATCTTTCAAATGTTGCCAAGGGTCATAGCTCCCCCTATACTTCATGAAGTGTTGAGGGAAATCCTGTGAATTCCCAAATCTGACTCTCATCACTATCCTAACCTCCTCCCATTCTCTTAGGTGGTTGTGATGAGATCTCCACTACCTTGTTGGTGTCGCTTGTAAAGCAACATCCAACAAGGGAAATTTTTATTCTTAGGAGACAATTGAATCAACTATATTAAGAAAACCATTAATCGAGTCCATGACTCTGAAAATAGGGAATTCACATACCTCAGTAAAAACCTAGTTGATACGATAGATTGTGGTGCAACGCCTGGTGTTGATTTCGTATCCTCCCTATTTCCAGTCATCCCAAGCTGCCTTGGAGTTGACCTCCAAGCTCTATATGCTCCTCTAGCTGATCTATTCTTCTACCATAGGATTGATATAGTCTTCTCTTTTCCCCTCTGTCAGATGATACAACTAATCCAACAGTTCAGGTTCTTCCCTACCATCTGCTGGCTTAATGAACCTTGGTCCCTGGTATGGGTCTAGGGGCTGGATCAATCTGAATCCTTCCACTTTGAATGTCATCAAATCCTTCTTTAGGTCAATTATTATGTAATTCTCAAAGGCCCAGTCTATTCCAAGTAATGCCGGATAAGGGTCTTTGTCCCCCATAATGTCTATTACCTCAAAGTCAGCATACGTTTTTACCCCTGCTATGTCAACTTCTACATTCTCCAAGATGCCCACTAGAAGGACACAATATTGATTTTCGATACGTAGTTGAATTGGAGAGAACTCCAAATTCACCCTCCCTAACACCTCTCAGGGTTTTCTTGGTAGGATGTTCACATCTAAATCCCAAATCTAACATTGCATCCTTGATCTGGAAGCCCACAATTTGAGCATCAATCCGGAACTCCATTCCTATTCTCTTCTTGTTACTTCATACCATCCTGGAGTGTATCTCGGGTAGATTGTTGGAAATTACTCCTTCCTCAACCACTCCATCCCTAAAAACAAAATTAAGGCTTTCCCACAATCATCCAATCATCTGATCATCATTCACAATTTGCAGAAATAGCTTGAACCTTCCACTATGAGTTGATCGTTGGACTGTGGTAGGTCTAGGATCCTGGCTTTTGAAAATCCTAGCTATTCCCCTAGAGATCCCCCAGTTGAAGTTAATTTGTTAAAAGTATGTGCAACCTCTTTACAGTACCACTTCTATTGTTCAAAGTCATATGAGAATTTTGGTGAGGCCAATTTTATGATTTTGGGTTGTTTCGTGGCTCCAACATTGACTCCAATCTTCTTTCCTCCATGGGTGACTATGTTAATGTTTGAGAGGGGAGATTTCTCTAGCAGACTTGTCATATCATTAATTAAATTTTCTCCCCTTTGTTGATTTCACTCTTCCCATCTAGCGATTATCTCTAGACAATGTTTTATTGCATGTGTGTTAACCCTACACTGAGAGCACCAAGGTCTTCTTGGTAGTGAGCAGTCTCTTGTGACATGCATCTCATGACCACAATTATAACATTGGACTAAACATCTTCCTCCTATTCTTCCCCCCTTATTCCTTTGCCTCCTTGTCCTCGAGTAGTCTCATTGATTCAGTAGGCCTATCGATCTAATTGATCTGCTAGGGCATCCAACGCTCTACAATGATCAATATGGTGAGTTCATGAAGCACATAATTCGCAAAAGGTGTTTTTTGGAATGTTGGAATACTTCTGTAGGATTAAACATAGATGAGGGAGATGCCATACATTTTGCATATTTCAAAGTAGTCTAATGATGTTGTACTCTACTGGTTTGGAAATGCATAAAATTGAGTGTGTCTTGTGTATAAACTTTGCATCCCTATCTGTGCACCTCATACATATGTTAGGGATGTGGATGGCCTCGCCGGTGCTGAAGGAGTTCTTGGCCCCTACAACCTTGGGCATTATTCTGCATGACTCCCCTCGACAAGGCAGTTGGTGCACCAAACATGCGACTGCGGAGGTCATGATGGTTGCAAGTCCTTTAGTTTCTATGTTAAATCTGTGATTTGATGCTATAGACCTAATATACAGGGTCATGAGAGGTTTCTCCCCCCCGGTATTCATGTGGGTATCCTACCATAGCCTCGATCCTAGTTGCCTATTCTAGGGCATGCTACAGAGTATCAAATTTCTATTGAGTAAATGACATGTGAGTAAGGGGCAATAATTCTTTAATAAACCAATATCATTGATGATTTGGGTCAATCAAGTAGCTTAATTTTCCAATCGTATCCTTAAACCTTTGCATTAGCTCACATGCATTTTCCCCTTCCCATTGGTTGATTTCCCATAATTCAGACAACCCCTGCTGGTTTGTTTAGGGAAGAATAAATTCCTAAAAAAAATCTCGTTTGAATTCATCCACCATTGGGTTTTGTTATAAGGCAAACCATTTGATGAACCATCTCAATGTCCTCTCTCAAAGAGTGGTTTGGAACTCAATCAATTTTGAGGCATCTGGGGTCTGGCGAGGCATCTAGATGGCTTCACATAAGTACCAGTGTTGTTATATGTCCTCATTCCCTTTCCCTGAGAACTCGAGATATCAACTAAAGGATCCTACCATGATTTATTGTCTTTTTGGGAAAAGTATAAATCCCTTAGACCCTAGGTCTGATGAATGTTAGAGACCTGTACTATTATTACTGTTTTTACTGCTACTAGTGTCGACCTTGTAGGTAGCATGCACACCGTGAACCTTTATGACTTTAATTAACTTAGAAAAAAATTGGTTAGGGTTGTAACAAAGTACTAGGGGAATGTTGGGGAAGATACTACCTAATCTACAAGGAGGCGAATCATTACTCCTGATGGACACATCATTCTCAACAAAAAATCTTCTCATAATGAAGTGCATGTCATCCTCTGGGCTTTCCTCAAAGCCTATGGAACCCATCTCGTCTGACGTTCACATATCTACTGGCAGGGTGGAGTCCTTATCACTTCTCTGACTCACTATATCTATAGTCTTCTCTGCTCTTCCTGATAGGCCAACCTCCACTCTATTTCTATCCCTACTACTCCATAAATTTAGAAAACCTCCTTCTTTTTCTCTCTGTCCTGGGTTTCTTAACATCACTCTTGCTTGGTTTAGTTCTTTCTGCCTTCTACCAATCTCTTGTAGAGCTCTATCCCCCCATTTTTCAACTAGCCACGCTCTCCTCTGTGCCCTCAAATATCTATCCCTTCATAATTCATCCATGTCCATTTCTTGAATATTCTCATCTACCCCCACTAGGTAGCATACCCCCTTTAGATCCTTCCCCCAGTACTAGGCTTTTAAGCTACCATAGGTGGGATATGGAACACCAACAAGCTTTCTCCACCATCAACACCTTAACCCACTAAAGGATTTCCCTTAGTAGGTTTCCCCACAACCTTGATTTGAACACGACCTCAACTTTAGAGAAGGACTGATGATCTTCTGCAACAAACTCAATAATGTATCCTTCTAATTTGGTCTATACCCAAAAATTCATAGCTTGCGTTAGATTCGAGTCAAGATGATGTAGTGCAACAAGATCTGCTTGATTCCAAGTACGACAACATCAGTTTTGTCCACTGGTATTTCCTTTTACTTGTAATCTCCATAACCAATTGTAGAGCTCCTCTGGGAAATTGCACCAAAAGATCTCATATTGGTCACTTGAAGGTTCTGAGTACAAGACTTCTTCCTTCAGCTACTTCACACTTCGTCAACAGAGTTGATCTTGTTGAGAAGTGAACCGTTCTATTTGTTCATGCCACCAATCTTGTAGTTCCTTCTTAAAGATCCTCAACACCATGTTCCAAACCCGTTTTGGAAATTTTTAGGTCCCAACAATGGAACCATTTTTTGGTAGAAAAATAATGGAAGGGTTGAGAGCCTGAGTTCATGCGTAGGGGCTAACAAAAGCTCCACTGTAGTCTAGGACAATGCCAAAATTTTCACCTTATCCAGGGTGGATTTTGCATCTCACCCGAGGCGTACCACGACCTTTTTTAGTTAAGGGTTGGAATATAGTATCGAAAACAAGCATATGAAATATATTAATGCCAGTAAATCTAGATCTATGCCCCTTAGGGACTCAATCGTAATAGATCAAACACTTGAAGAGAAAGAGCTTAATAATTGCAACCATATTAAAATTTTTAAAAGCCACACAGACTCGCATGCACAGTAGTAGTGTATCCCTATAATTTATTCTTCTATTAACCCCATCAAAATTACAACATAATGCCCAACTCGAAATCCTCATACATAGAACATGAAACTAATATGAAAGAGCAATACATAATCGAGATTGTGAGAATCAGAGTGAGCTTGAATGTCTCTGCAACAATATTTCAATATATCTTCTATCTCTCCCTCTATTTTTCCCTTCAGCCTTTTTTTAAATTCCTATGATCACCTAGGTTGCTACTTCTCCTCAGATGCTTTGCCCTTATCCTCTTTTAGATGCTTCTACTACTCGACTATTAGTATTCCTTTCTCCTCAGTTGTGGTTGCCTGAGCCTGACTTCTTTGGCCATATTTCTGCAACTGCTAGTCTTCGACGAAATCCTTCATCTTCTCCAGTTTTCTCCTCCACAACTTCCCAATGATTATCTTTGGAAAAATGTGGCCATCCTTCCAATGTGTCACCTTGTTTTCCAAAATGAAGGACCTAACAATTTGCAATTGCAAACTAAATTTGTTGAGCTTAATGGTATCCAAAATGATACCAATGACCCCCCCCTAAGCACAATTGAGGAGTATCCTAGTTAATGAGTCTTTGAAATTTTCAACCATATTAGGTACTCATATACAACATAAATAAAATATAATTTTAGTTAAGAAGGAAAAATCTAGTGGGAATAACAACCCCCCCTCGAAGCTCAAAATAAGAGTGCTTCTTTCAAAAGTTTCAACTACTAAGAACCCATGTCCTTCACTCCTAAGAGATCCCATAAAGTTGTGAATCTTTGTTGCATGAAAATATTGGTGAAGATGTCTATATAATACTCAAAATAATGGAAATCATTCATATCAATTACTAATGTATTCATGTTCTCTCTGATGTAGTGCATGTGAACCTTAATGTGCTTGGTCTGTTGTCTCTAAACCTAGCCTCTATAAAACTTGATTGTATTTTGGTTAATGCATCATATCACTATAGGAAGTTGAACTTGTACACTAATATCTACCAAAATGTCTTAGAAGCAATGGCTTGAATAAAATTGTTCATTACACCCCTATAGTCTTCCTCTACTAATGAAAGAGTAGTAGTTGTATGCTTCTTGCTTGACCAACACATGGGATTGAAACCAAGGTAGAGAACATATCTTAATGTGGATTTGAAATATGTTCTATCACTATCCTAACATGAATCTATGTAACCAAAAATATCCAAGGAAGACCCTATTACATAGTGTAAACCATAACTTGTAGTCACATGTCTAAGAATCGTCTTAACTTCTTTCTAGTTTAGTTCATATTTCTAATGCATGTATCCATAGAGTGCTCGAACTACGTAGGACATGATTATTATAGAATGTGTAAGGTATAAAGTAATCCTAATCAAATATTGATATCTGGTAGAGTACACTAATGATGTAGCATTGTCATCCTCTAGATTAAATCTCAAAAGAAAATACGTAGGAACCTCCTTGCAACCAATCATCTAAAATATGTCAAAAAGGTCACTATCATTTATGTAATGAATCAAACTAATCCTATAATAATATTGGATGATCTCCAAACAAAGAAAAAATGACAAAAATCCGATATTATTCATGGTGGACCTATTTGTATGAAGAGGTGCCAATTCCCAAGTGTTGATCTCTATTAAGTAGTTGTCCTCCTCTCTCGTGGTTGCTTGGATTCCACTGATCCTATGCATAGGTTTGAAGTTTTGATCCAACAATAAAATAACAATGGATATCATGTTAAAGATCCATGATGGCTATATCTTACAGAGTCTTGACAAACTATGAGTAACATATAGTTTCTTCTGTATAAATAATCGATGCCAATATTGTAAAAATGAAGACCTCCATTGCAAATTCAATTGCTAACACTTGGAGTACTCGTCGTAAAATTGACACTTGAATCGACAGATAGAAGCATCGATAGTTTAACACTCCCTTTAGACAAAAATCTCATCCATCACATATTTGACGACTCATATTCGACCTATGAGTGTCGGATCAATAACACTTATGTCACACAATTTACCGATACTGTCAATTAACTAATGCCTAAATGTTAGTTTTTCTCATCAGACAAAATGACTTATGTATCGAATATCTGACTGCAGACTGGTGCGAGACCTACTTGATATTTGATGTTCGGTGTGTCATATATCTGATGATTTTTGGTGTTGCAAAATTGACTTCTAAATGTTGTTTTGTTAATGATCATTTCAGCCTCTTTATGTGTCAGATAATCAATATTTGTACTGTCGAATATTCGATGGTTACTAAAATTTCGACTATTTGACAAAATTCCAGTGATGATTTGATGAGCATTGATGTGTCGGATAGCCGATGCCAAAAAGTCACATATCTAACTAATATCTGGAGGATTTTGGCCCCATTTTTACTAGTGTGTGTGTGTGTGTGTGTGTGTATATATATATATATATATATATATATATATATATATGGTGTAGTATGGATCAATTTTCAATGAAGTTTAGAAATAGGTAAATAAAATTTCCGTTTTAATGTAAAGAGAATTAGTTTTTGTATATCTTGCATATGATATAAAATGAAATGCAAGAAATTTGGGCCTTGCATAATAAACAATGTATTATCCATGGAAAATAAGGAAATTGTAAACATCATATCATGACCATTAATAAATTAAAGTTTTTGGCATCTATACAAGGAGATAACCTTCCTTATAAACCTCTAACTGTAGTATATGATAAAATTGTTTCTAGTTGTAACTGCTGAAGTTTTGGTATTGGATCAACTAAGGAACTTAAAGCAAGAGAATGAATAATGGGTTTGTAGAAACAAAATATTAATATCTTATTATATATATACATAAAAAAATTATGGCTATAATGGGATTCATTACAAGTACTAGTAGGGTTGTAGGTTACAACATTGGGCCTTTTATGGGTCCTAAAACTAAAAAAATTGTTTTATTTATGTCATGGTCATAGTATCAAAGGATTGCTAAAAACAATTGAACTATGTCTGAAGAACACAATGGGAAAACTTACATAGGACCACCTAGAGGTCGTGAGGAACCCAATACTGAGATTGGAATGAATGGCAAAGGAACTAGTAATGCAAAAAAACAAGAATCTGAGTTGTTGCAAGTAGTGTGTAACTTGAAGGTAGAATTAGATAAGATAGTCACAAATTAAAAAAAACTATCCAAAGCTAAAGAAGAACAAGAGGAGACCAATGGTTATTTGCTGAGAAAATTAAAAAAGGATAGAGTCAATAAGAAAAAAATAGAAACTCATAAGAAGAGAACTAGGAGTGAATCAACAAACACAATAAATTCCGTAACATCTCGTGGAAGTATGTATCACGAGTTTGATGAGGAAGAAGAACAAAAATATGAAAGTAGTACTTCTATAGATAGAACTAATTGGACTTCATCTCAACTGCAAGGGAAATATAAAAATATTAGGCCTCCAAATTTTGATGGTGAATCTAAGAAGGAGAAGAAGCATGGCTTCTTAATATGTCCAAGTATTTTAAAGTCTACAATTACCTAAGTAATTTGAAGGCCAGATTGGAAACTTACAATTTGTCTAGTAAGGAAAACTTATGGAGGGAAGAGAAAAAAGCTATACAAATAATTAGAAGTAAAAATATTGCTTGGAAACTTTTTAGAAAATAATTTAAAAAGAAATATCTAACTGAAAGGTATTTTGATGAAAAAAACTAGAGAGTTTCATGAGTTAAGATTAGGACATTCTACCATGGATGAGTTTATTAATAAGTTTATGATCTTGGTGAGATATGTACCATACTTGAAGGAGGAAAAGGATCAAATACAAAGGTTCATTAGTTGTTTTCCATTTTCATATAGGAAAGAAATGAGATTGATAACCCAAATACCATGGATGAGACTATAAGGAATGAAAAAATTTGTGTGAATCAAAATCAGAACAAAGGTGACAACTCAAAAATTTGGATAGCGAAGAAGAATGTGAAATTTAGCACTAAGAAAAAAGGATTTAAGAAACCATATTTTTGAAACATTTTCAAAATTAATCGAGGGAATTATAGTAGAAGTGTGAACCAGCCAAGAAATTTTGGATAGAAAAGTGGATAAGTTGTTGGAACAAGAAATAAAAACTTTTTAGAAGCATCTAGACCACCAATTAAATGTTGGGGTTGCATTGAAAATCACTTGTGGAGATACTGTCTGCAAAACCCAATAAATAAAATAGTAGTAAATAATATGAAAGAAGCTTCAACAATCAATGATATTTCCTGTAACATTCTGCGGATCAGTGCAACATTAGATGAAAGACATGCAGACCACCAATCCACAATGGTGGAAATCCAAGGTAAAATTTCTGAACAAAATGTTTCAATATTAATAGACCTTGGATTTAACTTAAGTTACATTTCCCCTTCTACAATTAAAATGTGTGAACTTAGAAAGGAAAAATAAAGAAAACCATGGTTAGTACAACTAGCCACAAGAACAAAAAGGAAAGTGATACAAAAAAGAAAAAATTGCTTATTAAACTTGAATGAATACTAAACTAAGTTTGAATGTTTTACCTTTGATGTCATATGACATGCTAATTGATATGGTTGGTTAGAATCTCATAAAGTAATTTTGAATTTCTAGGAGAAGTCTTCCACCTATGTTAATGATGAGGGAAAGGACTGCATAGTTAAAGGAGTGGAAAGAGATACATATTTTGGCCTTACAACTAATGAAATGTGTTAGAAAAGGTTGTCAAATGTTTGTTGTTCAAGTTGAGGATTTAGTTGAAAACAAACAAAAATGATATTTAAAAGACTACCCTATTTTGGAGCATTTTTTTTAAGATGTATTTCCTGAGGAGATACCAGGACTTCCTCAAAGGAGAGATATATATTTCACTATCGATCTCATTCCTGGAGTAGTTCTGGTGTCCAAAGCTCCATGTAGGATGAGTTTCCATGAGTTAATGTAGTTGAAGATTCAATTGCAAGATTTGTTAGATAAGTACATAAGACCTAGTGTGTCTCCTTGGGGCACATTAGTTTTATTTGTTAAGAAGAAATATGAGACACTTAGGCTTTGTATTGACTATAGGCAACTGAACAAAATGACCATTGAAAAAAATATCCTTTACCCCTAATTGATGACTTGTTTGATCAAGTCCAAGAAGCATCAATATTTTCAAAAAAATGATCTAAGGTTGAGATATCATCAAATAAGAATCAAGGATGAAGATATACATAAAACAACATTCAGAACAAGATATGGACATTATGAATTTGTGATGTTTCCATTTGGACTCACTAATGCACCAAAAAATTTCATGTGCTTGATGAATAGTGTGTTGAGTACTTTTCTTAACAAATTTTTCATATTATTCATAGATGATATTCTGGTTTACTCTCAAAGGAAGAACATGATCAATGCTTGCATATTGTTCTTCAAACACTTAGAGATAATGAGCTATATGCAAGGTTTAGAAAATGTTCATTCTACCAAGAATAGATTTAGTATTTGGGACATGTAGTGTCTAAGGAAGGGATTGATGTGGGTCCAAAAAATATTATAGCTATTACTAAGTGGCTAGTACCTAAATATGTATCTGATGTTAGGTCACTTATGGGAATTATAGGTTATTATAGAATATTTATAAAGGGTTTTTATAAATTCACCTATCCTATTAGTTCTTTACAAAGGAAGGGGACAAAATTGGAATGGGGTCAAAAGAATTAGGATAGTTTTGAGAAATTGAAGTAGCTATTAACCATTGATCCTATCCTTAAACTAGCATATCCTAATAAAGAATTTGTCATATGCACAAATTCTTGTAAAGAGGGAATGAGAAGTGTTTTATTGCAACATGACCATGTAATAAATTATGAGTCTAAAAAACTAAAGGAACATGAAAATAACTATTCTACGCATGACTTGGGATTTGTAGCCATATACACACTTTGAAAATCTGGAGACATTACTTGATAGGAAGGAAATTTCAGTTAAGGATAGAAAATGTTAGTTCAAATATATTTTTAACCAGCCAAATTTGAATGCTAGGAAAACTAGATGGATGGAATTTCTTAGTGAGTATAATTTTGAAATCGTACATATTAAAGGGAAGGAAATAAAATTGTTCATGCATTGAGTAGAAAGTTACACCAAATATGCGCAATTTCAAAAATAGTTTGCAAACAAATTTTATAAAAATGGATACAAATAACAACAAAATTTGATGAAGAATACATGCAATTTAAAAAGAAAATGCAGAAAATTGAATTATTAGGTGAAGATGAAACTTAATTTTCAATCAAATATGAAGATTTGTTGTTGTTTAAAGGAAGAATTTACTTGCCTAACGTTATGCAACCAGATCACAAACAGAAGAAAAGATAGACCAATGAATAAAAAATTAGTCTCTTCAAGGAGGCAACCTCCTTTACATCACATAGATGAACAATTATTTGATGATACAAATGACAAGACCTCCTTTGAATATATAGGTGTCTAAGGGGTCACAATATAATCAAAGCCTACATAACAATAATAATGTAAGGGCATAACAATAGTAGGATTATATGGGGCACAACAACAAAAATATGGGGGCTACATGGGCACAACAATAACAATAAGGGGGTTACACTAAAAATAAAAATATGGGGGCTACACTAGTATTATAGGGACCTAGCATTCCCCTCTTCTTCAAAAAAATGTTCTGAGCCTCAACACTTGAGTAGTTCTAGATGCTTTTGTATAAAATTCTCATCCTCCCATATGGAATCTTCAGCGGGTAATTTCTTCAACTTAATGAGATACTATGAAATTAATAGATTTTGTAGCTGTCGAGTTCTTGTTTCCATGATTGCTTTAGGCTCCAATATGATTTTTCCTTCCTCATCAAGTTTTGGAAATATTGTTTGAAATGGGAGCTTGTCACTGATAACCTTCTTTAAGCATGAAACATGGAAAATTGTGGGTACTCAGGAATATGCAGCAAGCTCCAATTTGTATGCCATAGTGCCAATCTTTTATAACACCTTATAAGGACCATAGTAATTGGGTGATAATTTATTATCCTTCTTATCTTGCTTGAGGGAAATTTGTTTATATGGTTGTAGCCATAAATATACCCAATCATCTATGTCAAAACTTCTTTCACCACGATGTTGATGTGCCTGTTGTTTCATTTGATTCTACACCATAGTGAGGTTATCCTTTAAGAGTTTGAGAACTTGTTGTTGATGCTCGATGTGATCTTACATTGCTTGAACCTTAAAAATTTCTCTTAAAGACGATGTGATGGACAATGTATGATATTTGTAAAGTTCCATAAATGGGTTCATTTTTGTTGCAATATGGAAGGAAGTGTTATACCACCATTCAACCAGAGGTAACCACTTTACCCATTGTGTTTGTTTATTAGATACAAAGCAATGAAGATATCCTTCCAAACATTTGTTCACTATTTTAGTTTTCCTATAATATTGAGGATGATAATATGAGCTATGAGTTAATTGAGTACCAAGACTAGAAAATAATTCCATTCAAAAATTTCCAGTGAAAATGGGATCTTTGTTACCTATAATAATCTTTGGGTTTCCATGTAGCTTTTCAATTGTTTCCATAAATGTAGTAGCAACTGTACTAGCTTTAAAAGGACGATATAATGCACAGAAGTGTGCATACTTGGTAAGTCTATCACCTACTACCATGATGACACTCTTTCCTTCGGACATGGGTAAACATGTGATAAAATTCATTGATACCTCCTCCCAATGCTGACTTGGAATGGATAAAGGTTGTAACACACCAGGGGTCTTAATAGTTTCAACTTTATTTTTTTGGAAAACCAAACATTTTTTCACAAACTTCTGAATATTAGATTTAAGGTCATCCCAAAAAAATCGTTCTTAACCCTGTGGTATGTTTTTAAAAATCCTGAGTTCCCTCCTAAAGGATAGGTACAAAATTCCAAAAGAATATTTTACTTGAGTTGGGAAATCTCACATAGATATAGGCGATATTTGTAGCATAATGAGTCATTTTTCTAGATAAATGTATTTGATGTATTGGGATCTTGTTTTAACTTTTGAATGACTGTCCACGTCTCTTCATTATTCTTCCATTCCTCCCTTTGCTTGAGTTATCCATTCAGGTTGGGTAATCGAAACTACATAGAGCAATTCTTCCACATCCTCATCCCTTCGTGAGAGTGCATCTGCAACAACATTTTGCTTCCCTTTCTTGTAGATGATTTCAAATTCATAACCCAACATCTTAGTGACACAATTTTGTTGCTCTTTTGAAGATAATATTTGTTCCAAAAAGTATTTAAGACTATCATTGTCCATTTTTACCTTGAAG
Source organism: Pinus tabuliformis (assembly GCA_031772625.1). Taxonomy (NCBI): domain Eukaryota; kingdom Viridiplantae; phylum Streptophyta; class Pinopsida; order Pinales; family Pinaceae; genus Pinus; species Pinus tabuliformis. Next base: position 338,066,780 of record CM062811.1, read on the forward strand.
TTCCTTCCCATTAGGTAAATGCATTATTGCTTTAGGGCATGTAGTATTTCCAACATTCCCTTCTCATGAATAGGTTTGTGTAGATACTTTCCCTTGTTTGGACATCTTTTAAAATAAATGGGTCTTCCTTCTTGCATTAAAACAACACCAATTCCATTTCTCGAGGCATCACATTCCACCATAAATGTTTTTGTGAAGTTTGGAGTAGCTAAAACTAGAGCTTGGCGCATTGTCTCTTTAAGATGTTCAAAGGACTTAGTTGCTTCTGGAGTCCAAAAAAATGCATATTTCTTCACTAATGTTGTTAGAGGTGCAACTATTTTCCCATATTTCTTAACAAACTTGCGATAATACCTTATCAACCCAAGAAAACCTTGAATATGCTTTAGGGTTGTGGGAATTTTCCATTCCTTGATTGCTTTAATTTTGTTAGGATCTACCTTAACACCCTCATGAGATACAATATGACCCGAATATTCCACCTCTTGTACCCAAAAGAAAAATTTGTAGGTTTCTGCATATAATTATTTCTCCTCCAATAGTTTGAGTACCCTGTTAACATGTTTAAAATGATCCTTCCAAGACTTTTTGTAGATTAGTATATCATCAAAAAGTACAAACACAAATTTTATAGGGAAGGGTTTGAAAATGGAATTCATCAAATCTTGAAATGTGGAAGGTGTATTAGTAAGGTCAAAAGGCATGACTGAAAATTCATAATGACCTTCATGACTTATAAATGTTGTTTTCGGAATATCTTTAGTATTCATTCTAATTTGATGATATCCTAAACGAAGATGCAAATTTTATGCAACTAGATCATAAACAGAAGAAACGATAGATCAACGACTTGAAAATACTTGAAATTAGCCTCTTCAAGGGGGAAACCTCATTTACATCACATAAATGAATAATTATTGGATGATACAAATGACAAGGCCTCCTTTGTATATATAAGAGTCTAAGGGGTCACAATATAATTAGATCCTACATAACAATAATAATGTAAGGGCACAACAATAACAATAGTGGGCTTCTATGGGGCTACATGGGCACAAAAATAACAATAATGGGGATACACTAATAATAAAAATAAGAGGGACACACTAACAATAACAATAAGGAGGCTACACTAGTATTATCGGGACCTAACACCTAATGACCCAAAGTTGAAAATAATTGTGTTATATGAGTTACATAAGAAACCAACAATTGGTCATCCTAGTTATCAAATACTGATAACTTTGTTGAGGAAGGATTTTTGTTGGCCTAACATGAAAATAGAGACATTAGAATATGTTTCCAAATGTTTATACTGCCAACAAGTGAAGGCTCCACATCACCACCTAGTAGGATTGTTGCAACCTTTGCCTATTCCAGAATGGAAATGGGAAACCGTATCCATGGATTTATTACTGGACTGCCAATGATTAGGAGGAAACATGATTCAATCATGATAGTAGTATATAAGTTTAGCAAATATGCCACTTTATTCCTATTAAATCTACCTTTAAGGCTATGAATATAGCATAAATTTTCATGAAGGAGATATTTAGACTTCACGTTGTGCCCAAAACTGCGATTTCATACCGTTATGCCAAATTCACTTCAAAATTTTGGAAGGGATTATTTGAAGGAATGAGAACCAAGTTGAGCTTTAGTACAAACCTATCACCCTAAAACTAATAGTCAAACAAAAAGAACTAAACAACTACTAGAAGATATGGTAAAAATGTATGTTATGGACATACCAACTAAGTGGGAAGACAACCTTCACCTAGTTGAGTTTGCTTATAATAATGGGTACCAAAATTATTTGAAGATGAGTCCTTCAAGTTACTGTATGGCAGATGATGAAAAGTTCCTCTAAGCAAGGATCATCCTGAATATCTGTTAGTATTAATACCAGATATGTTAAAGTAGATGGAGGATGTGGTTAAACAGGTAAGAAATTATTTAAAAACAACACAAGATCAACAAAAGATTTATGTAGATATGAAAATATTTAAAAAAGAATTCAATGTGGGATATCATGAGTATTTAAAAGTGAAACAAAAAAAGCGTAGTTAGACTTGGAAAATGTGCCAAGTTATCACCTAGATACTATGGACATTTTGAAGTTTTAGCCAGAATTAGACCAATTGCTTATCAACTCATCCTTCTAGCAAATATAAAATTTCATAATGCTTTTAATGTATATTTATTAAAGAGTTATGTACATGATCAATCTCATATAATTGATTGGAATATTGTATAAGTGGAACCAAAGGGAGAGTTCTTGGCAGAACTACTATGTATTCTAGACCAAAGTGTAGTCATGCTATGGAATAGAGACATAAATCAATTGAAAGCTCAATGGAAACATTCTAATCTAGTAGAGGTGACTTTGGAATTGGAGGATGCTTTAAAAGAAACATATCTATCTCTACTTTAACAAGTTGGAATGGATTCCAGTTAAATATGATTAAACATCGATATGGTGTCAAATTCAAGCAGGGGAGGATGTTACATCCCCTGACCCGGGGATTTTTGTAAATATTGTATATATGTGTTTTCATTTTCGAATGTTTGAAGTATGAAATACAGATGAATATTTAATTATCAGTATTTTTTTACTGATAATGATTGATTATAAATATGTAATTATGATGTTTTTGTTTTTCTAATAAAGAGGTCTGGAAAAATAATTCTGGAGTACTTTTGGCTGAAGGAGATGAGGTTGCAAATTGGTGAAGAACATTAATTACCCATTAATAATTTGTAGGCGTCTAATTTGGATAATTTAATTCATTGTGAAAATTATGAAAATTGACCAATTAATTGTTTCCCTAAAAGACATGACACTATCTTTGAGAGTGGGAAACAAAAGCTCATTGATGAGCTAGTAACTACCTTCCACTTATTGCTGAGGTGGAGGTAGTTACCAACCACCAAAAGAGTATTTTTGGTCTATTTGGTTTTGTCTCTTATGCTATGGGAAAGAGAAAACTTAAGAGAAGCAAGTGAGAAAAAAACAAAAAGAGTTGCAAACCTGTGCTTGGGGGGGTATTTTTAGGAGGAAGTATCAAGACTAGGAGGAGCCAAGTACTTAATTATTAATTTTCCATACAATAAATTTCAAGTGGGTATTCTTGCCGTATGTTCTGTTTAGAAAATTAAAATATATAGTTGTGTTATGATTTTAAGTCTATGTATTTTATGTATTGTTGGAAATGATGAAAAATTTGAAATGATTACGAGCACTTGTTCTATTTACTTTGTGCATTGCTAAAAGATTTGAAAGTAATAGTTAAAAATAAAATGAGATGATGAGGAATTTACTTTTACTCTTGAAATATTTCTTGTATTTATATTATAGTAAAATGTTATCTAAGTTATTTCAAATTGTAAGACACACAAAGAGTGATAGAGTTATAACTTGAATCCATGATTATTTCCTTCGTAATTAAAGAACTCTAACATAACTAGGGATTTAGGTATATATGAAAGAGTAACTAAATATGAACATAGCTTTCCCTACTTGTAAAGATAAAATATTAGTGCAGTTGTGTATTGTAACTTAAATCTTCCTATTAAGAAATTAAAGGATATATATAATGTATAAAGTAGTTTTTCCTATTAAAATATTAAAGTATATATAATGTACTTCTTTATATCTATAAAAGGTTACACATATAGTTAAGGAAGTTATATGGAAACATGGTGAAAATATTTAACATTAGAATTTGAAAGAATGAATTACAACTTGAATTTTTTCAGGAGTAAAATACAGATGTTGTATCCCAAATATTGATCACCTAAATATGATAAGTGATATTATAGTTATGAATTAAGAAAATATCAAGGAATATTAGTTGTTAAGGAAACAATTATTAAATTATTAGAAACCACAAATAATGTATCCAAGAAGGCCAACATAGAAATATATAATATATGAGGAGGAAATGAATTTAAACAAAATTATTTCCATATTTATCATTCAAAATAAGCGCAAACAAAATTATCAATTAAAAGAATTTCTATCAAGCAGTTAGGGTCTAAAACATTGACCTTAGTATAATTTACATCTATGGGAAATGTCATAAGTTGAAATACAAATATAGGCATTTGAGCCTGATGTTTACAATTCTTCCAACAAACTGGAAGTGTAGAGCATTAATACACAAAACATTTATAACAAATTGTGTAATAGAACTCTGGCAGCCAAATCATAGACATAGGAACTAGGTACGAAACATCTGAACTGCTAAAGGAATCAACCGTCTTATGAGTTGGATAAGAAAGACATAGAACTGGAAACATCAAAGCGCAAAGTGATATAAATAGTTGTGTCCTCTCCTCTCTTTTTTATCGATTCAAAGCAATTTCTCTAAAGATAACGATTTTTCTTTGGTTTTCTGATTTAAGTATCCTTTAGTTTTTGTGTTCTTGCATAAATGTATACTTGTGCCTTTAAATGAACCATCATTCACAAAAAAATCCTCTAAATGATGAAACACACACAAAAAACAAAAAAATGCACTCAAAAAGTGTTGTTGCTTAGATGGAATGGCTGTTGTTCCTTAAGAGGGATAGCAAAAGAACATCTGCACGCAAAAACCGTGGTTCCTTTAAGAGGAACAACAACCAAAGAAAAAAAATACACTCAAAACTGTTGTTCCTTAAGAGGAACAACAGTTGTTCCTTAAACGGAACAACAAATAAAGCAAACGCGAAATAAAATACAGGTCCTTTGGCGGAACAATCTAAGATCATTAGAAATCAAAACTATTGTTCCTTCGGAAAGAATAGCAAAAAGAAAAAAACGTGAAAAAAAAATGAAAGTGTTGTTCTTTCGGAAAGGAACAGAAAAATTGCGAAAATGTTGTTCCTTTGGAAAGGAACAGCAAAAATGCGAAAGTGTTGTTCCTTCGAAAAGGAATGACAAAAAACGAAATTGTTTTTTGGAAAGGAACAACAAAAATGCGTAAATGTTGTTCATTTGGAAAGGAATAGCAAAAAAACGAAAGTGTTATTCCTTCGAAAGGAATAGCAGAAAACGAAAGTGTTGTTCCCTCGGAAAGGAACAGTGAAAAACGAAAGTGTTGTTCCTTCGAAAAGGAACAGCAGAAAATGAAAGTGTTGTTCCTTAGGAAAGGAACAGCAAAAAACGAAAGTGTTGTTCCTTCGGAAAGGAACAGAAGAAAAACGAAAGTGTTGTTCCTTTGGAAAGGAACAACAAAAAAACAAAAGTGTTGTTCCTTCGAAAAGGAACAACAAAAAACAAACGTGTTGTTCCTTCGGAAAGGAATAGCAAAAAAACAAAAGTGTTGTTCCTTCGGAAAGGAACAGCAAAAAATGAAAGTGTTGTTCCTTTGAAAAGGAACAACAGAAAAATGAAAGTGTTGTTCCTTTGGAAAGGAACAACAAAAATACGGAGATGTTGTTCCTTCGGAAAGGAACAACAAAATGTCAAGATGTTGTTCCTTGGGAAAGGAATAGCAAAAAGGTGGAAATGTTGTTCCTTCGGAAAGGAACAACAAAATGCAAAAGTGTTGTTCCTTCGGAAAAGAATAGTAAAATGGCAGAAATGTTGTTCCTTCAGAAGGGAACAACAAAATGCAAAAGTGTTGTTACTTCGGAAAGGAACAACAAAAAGGCAGAAATGTTGTTCCTTCGGAAAGGAACATCAAAATGCAAGAGTGTTGTTCCCTCGGAAAGGAATAGCAAAATGCAAAAGTGTTGTTCCTTCGGAAAGGAACATAAAAATGCAAAAGTGTTGTTCCTTTGGGAAGGAATAGCAAAAAGGCGAAAATGATGTTCCTTCGGAAAGGAACAACAAAATGCAACAGTGTTGTTCCTTCGGAAAGGAACAACAAAAAGGCGAAAATGTTGTTCCTTCGGAAAGGAACAGCAAAATGCAAAAAAATGCAAAAATGCAAAAATTTGTACAAAAAGTAGTTTATACAAGCAGAAAAGAAAAATTTATGTACAAAATTTAAGAACAAAGAAAATTTTTAGTGAACCAATGTCGAGGAGGGATTATTTTTCTCAATAAGAATCTACATATCAGAATCTTCCTGGACTTGCTAGTAAAAGGATTCTCGAGTAAGCGTTTATGGTCCAATCGCACTCGGTGGCCATTTTATTTAAAGGTATGTCTAGATCCGTCAATAGTAGTCAAGGTAATGGTGCCATTGTCATGCACTTTCTGGATTTCATACGGTCCAAGCCATCGAGTCTGAAGTTTTCCCGTAAGATCCTGAAACTTGGAATTGTATAGGAATGCCCAATCTCCTTCAAGGAAGATTTTCCTTTTGATCAGGGTGTCATGCCATTTTGCTCTCTGCTGTTGAATTAATGTAGTGTGTTGAAGAGTCGAGAGCCTAATTCCATCTAGCTCGTTAATTTGTTGTAATATGTTAATCTAGGCCTCATTTAAATCCAGATCGATATCCTGTGATGTTCTTAAAGTTTGTATTTCGAACTCTATTGAAAGATGGGTTCCTTTCCAAATGCTAGCTGATATAGTGAATAATCGATGGTGTTTCTCCACGTTGTTCAATATGCCCACAAGGCCTCCGGCAATCTTGAAGCCCAATCACACCTGTGTGATGCAATGGTTTTTGTCAATATTGCCTCGATCACTTTATTCGTGCTCTCTACTTGGCCATTTGCCTGTGGGTGATACGGAGTGGTAATTTTGTGCTGAATGTGATAAATTTTTAATGTTGTAACGATTTTATTACCTACAAACTGTGGTCCTCCATCTGTGATTATGTCCCTAGGGAGGCCATATCATACAAATATTTGGAACAAGAAATGAATCACAGAGTCCTCTGTAGCTCTTGGAAGTGCCTCTACTTCAACCCATTTGGTAACATACTCTATTGCTACTACAATATATGTTTTCTGATTTGATGATGGGTTGATCGAACCAACAAAATCAAGCGCCCAATGCTCAAATGGTTCGATTACTAACTGTGGGTTTAAAGGCATTTCATCAAACTATCCAGGGCATCCTGCTCTTTGGCAACTGTCACAGGCTTGAACAAATTTCTTAGCGTCTTTAAAAATTGTGGGCCAGTAATAACCCGTTTGCAAAACCTTAAGACCAGTCCTTCGATCTGCGAAATGTCTGCCACATGGTCCATCATGACAAGCTTTGACAATGTCAAATATTTCGTCTTCACCGACGCATCTTCTGATGTGCATATCGGCCCCTGTATGAAATAAGTAGCCCCCAATCCAAGAAAATCGGGTACTACGTTGCACAATCTGTTTTCGTTCATTGGGGGTTAGATGCTTTGGTAATTTGCCTACTACTAAATAATTTTCAACATCAGCATACTAGGGTGCCTTGACAGTGACAGCAAACAAATGTTCATCTGGGAATTGATCTTCGACTGCTGCTACGTCCGCTGGCTTCGACATTCGTGAGAGAAAGTCAGCTACAGGATTTTCTTTCCTAGGTCAATCTTTTATTGTGATATCAAATTCCTGCAATAAGGTAAACCATCTGGTTACTCTACTGTTTGTAATAGGTTTATTTTCTAAATATTTTGTGGCAGAGTGATCTGTATATAAGACAACAGGATATCCAGTGATATAATGCCTAAACTTATTTACATCATGTATTACAGCTAAAAACTCTTTTTCAGTTACGGTATAGTTTAGCTCAGCAGGAGACAAATTCTTGCTAATATAATAGATTGCATATGGTTTTTTGTCTTCTTCCTACCCAAGGACTACTCCAATAGCTGTGTCTAAAGCATCTGATGAAATTTGAAATGGCAGGTCCCAATTTCAGCCTCTGAACACTGGGGCTATTGACACAAACTTTTTCAAATCCTCAAAAGCATGGTCGCATTTATCTGTCCAAACAAAATCAACATTCCCTGTCAGTGCGTATAGAGGTGCAGCTATTTGAGAAAAATGTTCTATGAATCTCCTATAGTAACCAGAAAATCCTAGAAAACTGCGTACCTCTATCTATGTGGTAGGAGTAGGTATTAACAAAATTATTTGAATTTTGGCCGGATCTACCTGTATTCTAGCCACTGAGATATAATGACCTAGGATGAGCCCTTCGGTCATCATCATATAGCACTTTTCATGGCTCAAGCAGAGGCTGGTGGCGATACATCGTTGCAGCACCTTTTCCAATGTGCCTAATGTTGGCTCAAAATCATCTCCATATGGTGTGAAATCATCCATGCATATTTTGAGCCCTTCATTTATTAAATCTGAAAAGATGTTGAGGATGGCCCTCTGAAATGTGGCAGGGGCATTGCATAGGCCAAAGGGTAGGACTCTGTAGGCAAATGTTCCCCAAGGATAGGTAAAAGTAGTTTTGTCCTAGTCTTCAGGGGCAATCTGAATCTGATTGTATCCACTGAAGCCATCCAAGAAAGAAAAGAATTTCTTTCCTGCTAATGTGTCTAATACCTGATCAATGAATGGAACAGGAAAGTGGTGTTTCTGGGTTGCTTTGTTTAATTCTCTGTAATCTACACAAATCCTCCACTTTCCATTCTTCTTTGGCACCACTACTAGTGGAGAGACCCACTTCCTATCAGAGATTAGATAAATAAATTTCACATCCAAAAGTTTTTGTAATTCAGCTTTCACAATATCTTTCAGGTGAGGGTTGAGTCTCCGTTGGGGTTGGCGAACGGGTCTAACATCCTTTTCTATATAAATGTGGTGCGTACACAGTTGGGGATCAATTCCCTTCATGTCTGGATAATCCCATGCAAAAGCTTCCTTATATTTTCTCAGTATTTGGACCATCTTTTCTTCTTATTCAGGAGTCAAGTTACTGTTAATGTTAAAAGTTTTACCTGGCCCAATCTCTATAGTTTTTTTGTTTGAAACAGAGGTAGTGGGTATTGATTGGTCATGTGTGTCTTTGAGAGGATCTTCTTCTAGCTCATTGTCCAATATTGCCTCTATCATGTGACATTGTACATGGGATCTGGATTCGGATTGGTTAATGAAGTTGTTAATAACATCATCCTCTGTTTGATCTTTAAAATCGAGGGCATCTTCTATGGTTAATGGGGACCTAATGTTTTCTGTGAGGTATGATACAAGCTGTTTGTTAGTTTTCATTATTGTTACACTTGGCTGGGTTGGAGGGTATAGAGCTAAATTATTGATATTACTCCCTTTAGTTATAGTCATACTGCCTTGTCGGCAGCCAATGTAAGCATCAGTTGTCGCAAGCCAAGGTCTACCTAAGATTAACGGGTGTCCATCAAGTCGGTTTTTGGGGTTGATTATCATAAAGTCGGCTGGGTATTCCTAGGAATCTACGGATACCATTACATCGTGTATTGTACCTTCTGGCCTAACTACTGATCAGTCAACCAGTTCTAATAAGGTGGAGGTTGGTTCCACTGATGTAATGCCCAGTTTTTGACAAGTGGTAGTTGTTAAAATATTAATTGCAGCCCCTAAATCAACTAGGGCATTTGAAAAGGTTTGCCCATTGATTTGCACCGTCACTATTGGATTCCATGGGTCTTCATATTTGACAGGTGCTTCTCTTCCTGATAATAGATCAGATAGGGTGCAAACTACTTGGATGGTTGTTATTCTCCTCTTTGGATTCCTTATACATAACTCTTTGATGGTTTTTGCATATATTGGGATACCTTGGATAGCTTGGAGGAGTGGGATTTTTATACACAAATTTCTAAGTTCTCCTAGAATATCAAAGTCAGGATGTTCTATAGGACGTGGTATGATTAATCGTTCTGGGAATGGGGGAGAAGACGTGGTTGCTTGGTCATGAGTTTGTTGTCTGACCACATCCTCTTCTTGTAGTGGTTGTTTTATGGGAAACTGATTTTCAGCTTAAATATTTTTATCTCCCTCGGTTTCTATAATGCGCCCAGACCTTAATTGAAGGTTGTTGCACTCCCTTAGATCGGTTTCTAGTTCTGGTGTTTCGATTATTTGAACAGATTGAATCAGTCTATTATTTGGGTTCGGGTTGGGTTGGGCTGGGAGTTGCAGTCTTAAGTTGGACTGGGGATTTTTTTGCAGTGTATATGGTGCTGGCAATGTGGGTTGAGGGAGTGGAATGGTTCCTACTGGCTGATTCATCAGTCTCTGCTATTTTGTCTGCCAGGCCTGACTCTATGAAGTGGGAGGGGACCATTATGTTGGATATGCATTGTTTTGCCAAAATGGTGAAGAGTAGGAAAAATTTGGCCAATTAGGTTGGCTTGTTTGATTTGGCCATGGTGATGAAGAAAATGGTTGTTGTGAGTAGTTTGAAAAGGGAGGCTGATTTTTCCACATTGTATTATATTGTTGAGCATGATATTGCGGAGGTTGGAAAGAAGAAGATGGATCGGAGGGCATACCTGGTTGTCGTGGCTGCCATTGACGGTGCTGATTAAGTAAGTACACCGGTTCTGATTCTTCTTCTGCTTCTTTGTACACTGCTTTCAAACCTAGAAGTGAGGGGCAATTCTTTGTGGAGTGATCTTTTGTACAGATAGCACAGACTTGAACTGCATCTAATGGGCACTCTTTGTGGCTATGTTTCTTTCTGCATCTAGGGCAGAATATTGCCAGATTTTTCTCTGCTTCTGCTTGTTTTTGTTTCGCTTGCATAATATCGAGCTACGTTGTCAGAGTCCCTAATATATCAGTTTTGAAATTCTCCAGTAAATTCCCGATTTCTACACGGGTTACTCCTCCACCAGAGATCTTTCTGTCCCTTGTGAGCATGTCACGTTCCGCTGGTTTTAGCCTGGTATTGCCTCGTGAACTCCTGATGCACAAATCAATAATGTCAGCAAAATTTTCTTGATAGATGTCACATTTTCCCATAATATTTAATGTTTCAACCCATTGTTCCTTCATTCCTTTAATTAATGTTGTTTTTAATACATTGTCAGGTAAGGGTAATGATGCATAAGGAGATCTCTGAAGATTATACTGAAAATGTTCAACATACTCTTCTAGTGTCTCATTAGGTCTAGCTACCATCTGAAATATTTCATCCTTTAATTCTCTAGACCTACTATAATCCTGATATTTCTTTAGAAAAGCACCTTTCATCTGTTCCCAGACATTTATAACACCTCCACCAAACCCCATAAACCATCGTAAAGCAGCTCCTTTTAATGTGGAGGGAAATAATTTTAGCTTTTAGGGATCGGTGGTATAGTCATACCCTTGGCATAATACATCAAATTCAAACAGAAATGCATCTGGGTCTTCCGATGTTAGGCCATGGAATGTAGGAATATACTGGAGAGGGATGGCCTTCATAGGTGCATTAACTACAGTATCTACAATGGGATATTGTAGTGTGGAGGTTTGAGGTGTTTGCTGTTCTGGGCCATTTGGTCGAATATGTGCCAATATCCTTTTAGGATTTCTAGAGGTGTATTCCTAGGCTGGTTAGAAGGAGCAGGGATAGCCTTAACAGCACTTCCTTTGTCTGGGATGATGAGAGTTCCTTGCTGGACTAATGTCTGGGGGGATCTTAGCTCTTCAGGTTCTTCAACTTTGCTCTAGATGATTTTGATAGCACTTCCCTTATTTGGGTTGCTTAATGGTTGAACTATTCCAAGAGGAGATCTTGGTTCTTCGATTTCCCCTGTTTCTCCTCCTCCTTCACAGAGATTGCTAAGGTTCCCTTCTTGCAAAGATTTTGGGCTAGAATTGTCAATTTCTTGAAAATCTTGCTCCTCTGTTTGGCTGTGCACCTCAGCAAAGGCTACAGATGGTGATTCTATGGCCCGAAGGGAGCTAGTAGGTTGTCTAGAAGCAGCTTTTCTAGGTCCTACTGACGACTGAGATTCTGCGTTTTTAAGGATTTCATCTATAAAGGTCAATCGGCCAAGGGTCACTAGTCCCTTAACTTTATTAGGTTTGGGTAGTGGTTTAAGATTCTTTTCAGGCTTTTTTTGCTTAGTCATGCACATAAATCAAATACTTATTTCTACCCAAAATAATCAACAAATCTATAGGAAAGTGGGCGAGGGAGTAGGGTTGTTACATGCTCCGTACGTAGGTTCTTACATTCCATTTTTAAAACCCAACTCTCTCCTAGCACGTACTTACACTACTCTCTTTTCTAAGGAAACAAATGGCTACACTCTCCCCGACAACAGCGCCAAAATGTTGAGCGATAAAAATGTGTCTTTTAACCCATATTTACCCTACAATAATTATCAATCTAGGTACGATTTTTTATCTCAAGATTGTACTCAGTCTAAGGCAGTCTCTTGTTCAAGAGTAATGTTTGCAATATAGTGCTTTACAAAAGTAACTGAATGCAAGAAACAAACTCTAATTGTAATGGCAAGAAACTTAAATGCTTTGTAACTAAATCATTCACTTAAGAAACTACAGTGATCATCAATCAAGGATGAAGTAATGTTAACTCTTTCCCCTGTAAACTGATGTAAATGAAAATCAATCACAAACAAGATCTCCAATCTGAGAACTTAGACAGTAGTAGTCAATGTTCGCTACAGTTGTAGATCTTTCTATTCACATCAAAGAAAATGCTAGAAATGACAATTCAATTTGCAGAAAAGGAACAACAACTAATCTATTGAAAAGATCGAACAACAAAGCTTAATCTATAGGAATGAATTGAGTAGCAAAGCCTAAATTAATTTAACATCAATCTTTAACTAATAAAGGAATTGAAAAACAATATATGAAAGGAACAACAAACCGAATTAATTGTAAACACACAGTGAATATAGAGTAATTGAATCAGTAATCTTATTCTAGCATGCGGGACATTAACCACAGATATAAAGTAATGGCAACTGTAATTATAACTGAACAGCAGTTAAATGAACAACAATCACAATTGTAAGTGAACCGTAGTTAAATGAACAACAATCGCAACTGTAAATGAACAGCGATATCAATACGACTGTAATCATAAAATAATGATACAAGAAGCAAGTGATCCACTAGGGTCGAGCCCTTAGCCACCAGGGAAGCTCTACTACAGTTACTCCAGGATCAAATAATGGAACAACAACTGAGTTATATATTAATCATAAATGGCAGAGTTACAACTATCGCTCTTCAAAGGGAGTCGATGATCAAAGTTAAGATTACAATAATAAGTTCTACAAATTGACAATAATATTCGCCCCCTAGGCTACCAACGTTGTCCCTTTTATAACGGCCAGGCAGAAGTATCAAGAATACAGATAAGCCTTGAAACAACAATCCCTTAGGGTCAAAGGATCCTAAGGGATTCGCCATATCTTTGACCTCCAACTTATCGTTTTGTCTTCTTGCACTGATGCCACGGTTTCTCGTCCTTTTCCTGGACCATGCACTCTGATCTTAATCTCCTCGTCTGGATACAGCTTCTTGTCAAAGGGACAAGAGTTGCTTCTTCTTTTTCTCTTCCTCCTGAATAGTGATTTTCCATTTTCTTCACTTTCTGTATAGAAAAAGACAATAATTAGTAATTTCACATCAATCACAAATCTCCTTAATTCTATCACAATTCTTTAACATATTACCATCTTAGAATGTAAAAAAGTTATGATTCAAAGGAAAAGATAAAGAAATAAATGGTAAATACATACCTTTTCCAATGCTCAACAGCGTCAAGCTATCTAGCATTGCGTTCTTCAATCAAACCACAAAATGTACATGAAGCATGCAAAGATGAATGTTGGGTCAAGGCCATGAATGAAGAGCTTGAGCAAATTGAAAAGAATAATACTTCGGAATTAGTTCCTAGACCTCCTGATAAGAATGTCATAGGAACCAAATGGATATTCAAAAACAAGCTGAATAAAAATGGAGAAGTTATTAAAAACAAGGCCAGATTTGTTTGTAAATGGTATGCTCAATAAGAAGATATAGACTTTGAAGAAACTTTTGCACCTGTCACTAGACTTGAAGCCATAAGAATGTTCCTTGCTCTTTCTAGCTTTCAAAAGCTCAAAGTATATCAAATGGATGTGAAATCTGCCTTTCTTAATGGAGACCTAGAAGAAGAAGTATATATTGAGCAACCAGACAGATTCATATTGGAAATGATCCAAAACTTGTATGCAGACTCAGAAAGGCTCTCTATGGTCTAAAACAAGCTCCAAGGGCCCAGTATTATCGTCTTGACAAATACCTTCATCAACAAGGTTTTTCAAAAGGATCAGCTGATAGAAATCTATATATAAAAATTGACAATGATAAATTGTTAATACTTGTTGTGTATGTTGATGATATCATTTTTGGGAGTAACGAAGAAGCCATGAGTCAAAACTTTGCTTTGGTAATGAAAAAACAATTTGAAATGTCCCTTCTTGGTGAGCTCACATATTTTCTTGGTTTACAAGTTCAACAAAATAAAGATGGTATTTTTCTATCACAAACCAAGTACCTCAAGTAGATATTGAAGGAATATGGAATGGAAGATTCTAAACCAGTATGTACTCCTATGGTAACAGGATGCAGCCTCAGCGCAAATGATGAATCAACAGTAGTACATCAACCAACCTACAGATCCATGATTGATAGTTTTCTCTATCTAACAGGTACCCGACCAGACATCATGCATACAGTGGGAATAGTTGGAAGATTCCAAGCAAATACAAAGGAAGCACACCTTCAAGCAGTCAAAATGGTTTTTAAATATCTTCAAGGGACACAAAACTTTGTTTTATGGTATCCCAGAGATATAGATCTCACACTTCATGCATATACAGATGCAGATTGGGCAGGAAGCGTGGATGACAGAAAAACGCTAGTGGTGGTGCATTCTATATCAGTTCCAGATTGGTGTCTTAGTTCAGCAAGAAACAAAGTTCAATTGCATTATCTACAGCTAAAGCAGAATATGTGGTTGTTGCATCGTGTTGCACACAACTCCTTTGGATGATGCAAACATTGCAAGACATTCAGATCACATGTACTCCACCCATCTCCATTCTATGTGATAATACAAGTGCAATCAATATTTCAAAGAATCTAGTCATGCATTCCAAGACCAAGCACATACCTATCAAATATCATTTTCTCTGGGAACAAGTACTTGAAAAAAAGGTCAAATTGGAGTATGTTCCCTCCAAGGAACATGTTGCTGATATATTCACCAAACCACTACCCAAAGAGACATTTGAATACCTCAGACAGAAGCTGGGAGTAGTTGATACATCATCTTACTGTTGACACTTATCTGTTTCAGATAACAATGGTTGTGCGCGAGTTTCATGAAGCGTATCCACATACATACGCCGGTTGTTGTAGATACAGCCATGTATATGTTGGTTTGAAGAATATCAGTGGGCCAGACTCAGGATGAAAAGAGTCTGATATGGGTCTGACAGTGATCATCTGGCACAGGTTCAGGGGGAGCATATACTTCTAATAATGCATTGTTGGCATTATCTTAGAAGATCTTGGTACATTTTCATATTTGTTTTTGATTCAAGCACGGAGGGAGATCATGGTTGCTAGTCTGGATGGTGATTAACAGATGCTGTTGATGATAGTTGCTGATTTTAGATATCTTGTCTCTATGTCATGTATATCTTTTATTATCAAGGTCATGTAATGACCTATTTTGTTTCCCCGCTATGCTTGGGATGGATGATGTAATGTTCTTGTTTTATCATGTATAAACTTTTGGTATATCCCCACTTGGTTGGATGGACGAGTCAATCTTGGTATATCCCCACTTGGTTGGATGGACGAGTCAATCTTGGTATATCTCCACTTGGTTGGGAGATGGATGTATGTATGAGCCTTTGGTGATAGGAAGGTCATTTATGATGTATAGAGTCATGTTCTTCTTGTAGAACATCTTTTTGCAGACCTTTCTTGCATTCAAGGGGAGCATGATTAGCACACTTCAGCATATCAAAGAATTTAGCATGTACTTAGGGGGAGCACAACCCTTTGCCCTTGATGAAAAAGGGGGAGAATGACTTGGAGTTGCCATCAAGTCCAAAGGTGGAGATTGTTGGTGCTATGACATAGGTGTTGTCCTTGATGGAAACTCACTTAGATGACAAATCACAGTTCAGGCTCATAGAATGAAAGAAAAAGAAGTATACGCAGGTTCCTCTTGACCAAGCCGTGTATACACGTGGACCAGCAGACCAAAAGGTGTGTATGTGTATACATGCACTTTCACGCAAGGAAGAGCACGTACATGTTGGAAAACTTGGTTTTGATCGGTCCCTGGTATTTTGACCCATAGTATTGATCCAAGGTATCTTGACCAAAGTGTTGACCCCAGGTATCTGGTCCTAGGTATTACTTCTAAGTGGTTTTGGACCATGGTATTGAGTAAGGCCTAAGACTATAAACGGAGAAGGAAATCATTAGGCAAAAGCACTCAAGGATTGAATATATAATGAAGAGCAAGATCTAAACTACTGGTCATTGGGTTATGCTAGATCTGAATCAAGGAGGAACCTGAGCTCTTGAAGAAGGATAAAGTTCTATTGATGGGTCAAGATCTTTAGGCTTGAAGAGAAGTATCTTTATGTGGTTTTGACCTTTTATTGCACATGTCGTAATCTGTAAATTTTATGATCTGGGTATAACTGATGTCTGAATAGTTGTAAAGGTTAAATCATCTTTTACAGATCTGTACGCAGGTTCAGTATAGCAAAGGCATGTATACACGTTGGTTCGGCATTTCAAAATGACGTATATGTAGGTTTTAACCCTGTACAGAAATTACTTGCATACGAATTCTAAAACACAGAAAATAAACAATGCGATATCATAACACATAAAGCACATATACACAGAGATTTTCCCTTGGATCCCATAATTGGGACTACCAGCTTGATTTTTCATTATGTTCCTTTCAATGTTACAATGCATATTTATACATGTTGAAGCATCCAATACCATGGACTGAAAACTATCACGTCCAATACCTTGGACCGAAAACCATCGCATCCAATACCATGGACCGAAAACCATCACGTCCAAAAAACATGTGCGAAAATCATGCACAAAACCATAGGTGGGTCCGCCCAACCTAACATAGAGTCCAAAACTAAAATTTTCTGGAGCGCTACCCCGGACCCCATAAAGTGGGGTTACGGGTGCCCTTCAAACCCCCTATTAACTACGTGGAAAGAATAGAACACAACCCAACATTCTCCCACTTGTTGTTTTCTTTCCACAGGGGGCCACAAGAGAGCTTAGTCATTTTTCCAGCCCTGAAATGCCCATTGTCTCTCTACACCAATAGAACTTCTCAGAGCTCATATATTTTGTCAATGCATCTACAATATTCTTCAAAGTGTCCACCTTTACCAGCAACACCTTTTTGTCTTCTATCATATCCCTCACAAGGTGGTACTGAACATCAATGTGCTTTGTCTTTGAATGTTATGCGAGGTTCTTTGCCAAGAAAATTGCACTTTGGTTGTCTGAGTCTATCCTTATAGCTCCCTATACTAACCCCATACTTGAACACAATCTCTGCAACCAAACTGATTCCTTGCTTGCATGAGTGGCTGCCATGTATTCTGCCTCTATAGTTGATAGTGCCACTACAGATTGTTTCTTACTCATCCAACTGACTGCACCTCCAAATAAGTTAAACACATACCCACTTGTAGATCTTCTCTGTTCCAGATCTCCAGCCCAATCTACATCAACAAAGCCACGAATATCCAACACTCTTTCCAATCCTGGTCTTCCTTGGTAGCACAAACCATAATCACTAGTGCCACGCAAACACCTGAAAACCCGCTTCACTGTTGTCCAATGCTCCTTTCCTGGTTTTGACATAAACCTGCTCAATACTCCCACTGCATGTGCAATGTCTGGTCTAGTACAAACCATTGCATACATCAAGCTACCGACTGCACTTGCATATGGAACATGGGACATGTCCTCTTCCTCTTCTTGTGTCTTGGGACACTTTCAGCAGATAACCTCACACCTACAGGAATAGGAACCTTCACCGGTTTACTATCCTGCATATTAAAACTCTACAGTATTGTCTCGACATACTTCCTCTAGTTTAACCAGAGCTTCCTCTTTGCCCGATCTCTTTTAATTTCCATGCCCAAAATATAGTTTGCAGCACCAATATCTTTCATGTCAAATTTGGAGGACAATTGGGTCTTCAAACCCTAGATAATTTCTTTGTCATTTCCAACCAACAACATATCATCCACATACAAGATCAGATAAATAACACGGTCACCAATTAATTTAAAATACACACAGTGATCTGCTTTGCTTCTAGTGAAGCCAAGTCCCCGTATAAACGTATCAAATTTCTGATACCACATCCTTGGTGACTGTTTCAACCCATATAGAGACTTCTTTAACTTGCATACTAGTTCTTTCTTACCCTTCGCTGCAAAGCCTTCAGGTTGCTTCATGTATATTTCCTCTTCCAGATCCCTGTGAAGAAATGTTGTCTTCACATCCATCTGTTCTACCTCAAAATCAAAAGCAGCGGCAACAGATAAAAGTAATATAATAGAAGTTATCTTGGCAACAGGAGAAAAAATATCACCAGCATCAATTCCCAGCACCTGGGAATAACCTTTTACTACCAACCAAGCTTTGTATTTCTCCACTTTTCCTTCTGCATTTGTCTTCTTTTTGAACACCCATTTGCTGCCAATGGGTTTCCTTCCAGCCAGCAACTCCACCAGATCCCAAGCCTCATTTTTGTGCAAAGATGCCATTTCATCAACCATGGCCTCTTTCCAGAGTTTTCCATCCTTTGAATCTACTTCTTCCTTCATAGTTTTGGGATCATCATCAGTAATAGATAAAGAAAAATTTGAACAGAAAGCAGATGGACTATACCTTTCAGGCTGCCTTCTTTCTCGAACTAATCTTCTCACAGTCGGAGTTTGTGGCTCTTCATCTTCCAATTCCTCCTCTGCTGCAGAGTCTGATTCTTCCTCCTTTAGCTCAAACTCTATCTTCTCAGGTTCCTTTCATTGGACTTCATGTTTAATAACATCTTTCACCTCTCTGAACACCACATCTCGGTTGTACACAACCTTCCATGTGACTAGTTTCCAAAGCTTATAACCCTTTAAACCATCCTTATACCCAATAAAGATGCACTTTTCATATTAACTATCCAACTTGGTTCGTTTCTCCTTTGGAACATGTACATATGCATCACATCCAAATACCCTCAGATGTGAAAGAGAGGGTTTCTTACCAATCCATACCTCTTGTGGAGTCTTATGCTCCAACGCTGATGAAGGTGACCTGTTGACCAGGTAACATGCAGTATCCACCGCCTCTACCCAGAATTCCTGTCCTAACCCAACACCACTGAGCATGCTTCTTGCCCTTTCCATCAACGTCTTGTTCATTCTTTCTGCAACTCCATTTTGCTGAGGTGTATATGGAGTAGTTTTCTACCGTGATATACCACACTTCTTACAAAATTCTTCAAATTCCTTGCTGCAAAACTCTCCACCATTATCTGTCCTCAGCACCTTTATCTTCTTCTCTGTCTGATTTTCCACGAGAGCCTTAAATTCTTTAAACCTATCAAGGACTTCAGATTTCTTCTTAAGGAAATATATCCATGTATTCCTTGAGAATTCATCTATAAATGATACATAGTACACAGACTTACCCAGTGATGGAACCTTCACAGGTCCAAACACATCACTGTGCACAAGCTCTAATATTTGTTTCACCCTCTTACTACCAGATCGGAAACTCACCCGATTCTGCTTCCCATATACACAATTTTCACAAAAATCAAAATCCAGAGAGCTATTACTCATACCTTCTACCATACCTTTACCATGAAGTATTTGAAGGCCCTTCTCTGCAATATGTCCAAGCCTTTGATGCCACAACATGGTCTTCTCTCCAGAGACCACTAGATTTTATACTTCACTTTTAGGAACCAGAGAACTAATTCACCCATCAATAACAATGCTACCTTGTAGCTTGTACAAAGTTCCAATCCAAACTCCCCGCATAAATACCAGTTTTCCCCGAACCATCTTGTAGGTATCCTTCTCGAACACTATTTTTACACCTGCATCGTCCAGATTGCTAACAGAAATCAGATTTCTGGCTAATGCAGGAATATGTAGAACACCTAGAAGCGTTCTAACCCTTCCACCTTGCAATTTCAACTTTACTTTTCCACAACCAACGATTCTAGCCTTCCTATCATCCCCCAAGAAGACATCACCACCATCATATTTCTCATACTCATAGAACCACTCTCTATGGGGAGTGAAGTGAAAGGATGCACCTGAGTCAATCAACCATGTCTCGTGATCTACATGTGTACTTGAAGAATCCAAGTACACATCCCCACCTTCATCTGAGGTGGTTTTCGCCTCTGTAGAAGGAGCCTCATCAGATCCCTTTCCTTTGTCAGGAGCTTTAGATTTATAGTCCCTTTTGTAGTGCCCTTCCTTTCCACATTTCTAGCACACCACCTTTACAGGTTTTCCTAGAGATTTAGATCTCCCTTTAGATTTAGATCTCCCACTCGATGGCTTATTTTTGTTTTTGTTCTGGGTCCACCCTCGTACAGACAAGGCATCACCATTTTTTCTTTCCATATTTTTCCGTCTCATCTCCTCCGTCAGCAAGGATGAGACTATTTCATCAAAATGCAAGGCAGTTGCATTGCTACCTATTGCAATAACCAGACTATCCCACGAATCTGGTAGAGAAAACAACAAATTGATGCACTTATCTTCATCTAAAATTTTAATATCAACAGATGTTAACTGACTTACCACAATATTAAATGCATTCATATGCTCTGTCACCGAGTCTCCATATTTCATCCTCAGGTTATACATCTTTTTCTGCAGGAACAGTTTATTCACCAGAGACTTAGATTGGTACAAAGTCCCTAACTTGTCCCACAAAGCCTTTGCTGTAGCTTCCCCTGATACATTCATCAATATTGAATCTGTGACACACAATCGTATTGTGCTATTTTCCTTCTGATCCAAATTCTTCCATTCTTCATCAGACACTCCTGTTGGTTTAGTACTCGGATCTACCGCAATCCACTAATATTTATCCACCAACAGATCCTCCATCTTGAGTTTCCACAACTCAAAACTCTGACCATTAAATTTCTTGATCTCTATCTTTCAACTGCTCGCCATCTTCTTTCACCACTAGAATTGATCTCACAGATCTCCCACTGAACAAGGTCTACCACAGGCCCGAGTGAAACCCCTCAACAATAAAGGCATCCCCTTGAAGCCAAAACAGCTCTGATACCAAATGTAGGTTTTAACCCTGTACAGAAATTACCTGCACACTAATTCTAAAACACAAAAAATAAACAATGCGAGATCATAACACATAAAACAAATATACATAGAGATTTTCCCCTGGATCCCAAAACCGGGACTACCAGCTTTATTTTTCATTATGTTCCTTTCAATGTTACAATACATATTTATACATGCCGAAGCATCCAATACCATGGACCGAAAACCATCACGTCCAATACCATGGACCAAAAACCATTGCATCCAATACCATGGAGCAAAAACCATCGCATCCAAAAAAACATGTGCGAAAATCATGCACAAAACCATAGGTGGGTCGGCCTAACCTAACATAGGGTCCAAAACCAAAATTTCCCGGGGCACTGCCCCAGACCCCATAAAGTGGGGTTACGGGTGCCCTTCAAACCCCCTGTTAACTACGTGGAAAGATTATAACACAACCCAACAGTATACGCAGGTCTGCCTTCAAAGAACAATGTACGAATACAGGTTCAACACATTGAAGTAGCGTACGTCTCATAAAATATGTTTTAGCTACTTTTGTTTGCTATTGCAGTGTTCTAGGTTCTGCATTGGGTTCTGGTTATTGTTACTGTGTTCTGGTTACAGCTTTCAGAAAAGTGATTGTTTGATTCAATTTTGGTTGGTGCAAAGGAGATTGATTGATGCAGATATATTTGATGTTTGATTGATGTTATTGATGGATCCAGTCTGAAAATTTATGAAATGTGGTCCCTGGAAGAAAAGAGAAGGTTGTAGCCTTCTGTAGGTCAGCACCTACGTACTAGTACATCAGCTAGTACAAGAGCTAAGGGGGTTGTAGCTCCCTTCCAGGAGAAGCTGGAGAACGAGAGAAGGTTGTAGCCTTCTGCAGGTAGAAGCCTGCATACTGGTATAAGACTGCACCAATACAGAAATATTGTAAAAAGAAGTTTCTTATTAAAAGAAGATAGAGACAAATTGCAGTAGGTGGTTTTCACCCACATTGGGTTTCCACCTTATATCTTGTGTTCTTGTGTGTGATTGTCTGCTTTGTTTTTACTATACCTGTTACTGCTTATATGGTTCTGATACATAGATTAAAGATCAACTGACTAAATAATAAGTTTACAAGGTATATGCTGGTTGCTCTAAACACAGTTGCGTATATACGCAAGTTGCATTAACAGAAGTAGCGTATACAAATCTGTTTATGGAAATGAAATATTGTTAAGTTGCTAATACTGATTCACCCCCCCCCCCTCTCAGTATTATTTCCAACAAAGGTAAATACCAATAAGATTAAGACAATTAAATAATGGCTTAAAACAATTAATATTTCCAAATTAAGGGGATTTTTGGGTTTGAAAATATATTATCAAAGGTTTATTAGAAACTACATTCATGTAATCACTCCCTTTGACAAATCTCTTAAACACAAATTCATTCCAATGGGATGAGGAAGTAAAATGGTGTTTTGAAGTGTGAAAGGAAATTATGTCTAGAACACTTGTATTAACAACACTTGATTTTTCAAAACCTTTTGTAATAAAATGTGACACTTTAGGTTTCAGAATAGGAGCAATGTTATTATAGGATGACCACCCTATAGCATCCGCAAGTAGGAAGCTTAATAAAAGGGAATGTTTAAATCTAAAGATGATAAATAGGTGCTTGCTATTATGAATTCCCTAACTAATGGAGAAACTATCTTCTAGTAAGTAAATTCTTGAAATGTAGAGATCATGATAACCTCCAATACCTTCTCCAACAAAAAACACTTTCAATAGAACACAAAAATGGTTAGAGAAAATTGCTACCCTTTGATTTAGAAATATGACATAAAATTGGTAAAGATAATAGGGTAGTTGATGTTACATCTTGAAAAGATGAAGAAGCATTATTACTTGTGGTCTCAAATATAGGTCTAGATTGGTTGGACGAGACCTGAAGTGAGTATGCAAAAAATATAAAACATGCATCATAGTCAACAAACCCATTCAAGACTCAAAATTTGAATGCCAGAATGACATCCTTTGGTATAAACGACGAATCTACCTAAGCCCACCCTCAAAATTCAAGTCCAAGGTTCTTAATAAATCTCATGACTGACCAAAAACCAAACATGTGCATTTTTATAAAACTTATTATAATGCACGTTAGTCATTATTTTATGAAGGGATGAGTAAATATATTAAAAAACATGCATCAGAATGTGATCAATTCCATAGAAACAAAAATGAAAATATTATGACTCCAGGGTTGCTTAATCCCTTGAACATTCGAAACCAAAAGTGGCAAGAAATATTGATGGACTTCATTGAAGATGTCAAATGGAAAGAAAAAAAATCCTCGTAGTAATTGAAAAATTCACAAAGTATGCACACTTGATAGGAGTAAATAAATTATATTATGCTAAAACAATTGCTGAAGTATTCTCCCAAAATGTTTACAAATTACTTGGTTTTCAATAAATCGTCATTTTTTCTTTAATCATGGTGAATCATTGTTAGTGATAAAGATGTCAAATTTAAAGAAAACTTATGGAAGGAAATTTTCAAACAAATTGGAGCATCCCTCAATATGATTTCGGCCTAGCATCCCCAAATAGATGTTCAGTAAAAAATCATTAACAAATGTTTCGAATCTTACCTTCATTTTTTTGTAACAAATAAACATAATAAGTGGTTCCAATAGTTACACCTTCCTAGATGGTGATACAACTCTACTTATCACGCCTCGAGACTCCATATCAAGATCTTTATGGTTATTATTCTCCTAAATGAAGAGAATTTTCTATAAGGAAAATAAATATTCTAGTATTAAGGGATCATATAGAAGAAAACAAAAATGTCCTCCAGATGCTCCAAGAAAACTTAAATATTGCAAAAAATAATATGAAGCATTTGTTGAAGAATGTAACTAGTGTTAGTCTTCGTAATTGTATTTGAGTCATGAAAAAAGCAATCTATTTATAAAATAAATTATTTATTGACTTATTAAAACATGGGTTTCATGCTTCGGTCAATGGTCAATAGGTCAAAATCACCCATTGTGTACTCTAGGGTTTGTGTCTTATGTCAAAATTCAATGTCATGATGTATAAGACACTGCTAGGGTTCACTGTATTAAAGAAAGAAATTTATTCGAGTCATATTAACCCCTCCACCATCAAGTCAACCTCAATCACAGTAATTCACCATCAAACAAAATAATTCGACCTCATGAAGGGACACATCCACCTTATGAATACTGTATATAAAGAAGCATTTGACCTTGAAGATACCACCACCAATCTGCAATTCAATTGAAAGAAAGAAGCTTGTATAAGTGATAAGTAAGAAACTCATGAAGAGGAATAACAATATTGCAGGGATAAAGTAATTGCAGGAGTTGAAGTCTCTATAATTGCAGGAGTCGAAGTCTCTATAATTGCAAGAGCTTAAGTTTTCTATAATTGGAGGAGCTGAAGTTTTCTATGATTGCAGGAGTCATGACAGAAAGGGTCGAAACCTTTGTTCTTGAATATTTGTTTTGGAGGAAGATGTAATGATCCTAAATAGGAAATAAAGTGATAACAACAAATATTCTACACAGAAAAATACAAAAACGAAATGTTCAACAGACACTGATATAAAAACTATAAATGGAGAACTTCTGATCCATTTTATTAATTTTCTGCAATCCAAATACAATAGATGATGGAATGGTGCACCTGGGCTTGTGTCAATCGACAAGTAGGACCAAACCTAGGTAGGAAAAGGGTTGAGCTGAAGGCTGCCCAGCGGCTGCACCACTCTGCACTGCGCTGCCCAAAAAAATGTTTCTCTACTGGAGTTCGAATGGATGGAATGGGTACTAAAACCACCTAGAAAATTATATCCTTTTAACCCCGAACTCCTTGGTCAAAACCTAGAATGGATTTTAGTTGGTTTTGATTTTGGTTTTTCAACCCCCTTAGAGCCTCACCCTAGCTATGGCTACCAAATTTGACCTACTAGAAACCGGATGCAAATCCACTTGGAAACTCCTCCAAAATGTTGGGTTTACCCTTGCTATCCAACTCCTAACTCCCCGAATGAACTCCTGGCCTAACCCAGCTACTCTCCAAGCACCACGAAATTTTGTTGTGTAGCCTTTACATTGTCTCTCATCCCAGAGATGTGAATTGTTGGAATGCTAGCTCAGTTGGCTGAAAGCTCCAGCAAAAATGCATGTCCAATGTTGCTACCTCAGCTCCCTCACCTCTTGGAAATCTGTGTGAACCCTGCTAGTCTCAAACTCCCTCTGCATGATTCCTGGCTGCCCAGAAATATGCACTCCCTTCCTCTGGGTTGTTCTTGATGTGTGTCACTACCCTAGAACTCCTGAAAACTCTTGTAGAACATCCTCCCTTGGGCGAGCATGGATGGTCCCTTGAATCTCCCGCGTGAGAAACTCATGGCTAAACAGCTAGTACACTCGCTAAACAACAGAGTGAACTAATGTGTGTTTGTTTGAAAATGTCAAAGATGAAAATAAAATGAGAGATGATCTCTCTTAATAACTCCTTAGGCCCCCTTGGCCTCATGTGGGCCCCTCCTTCCACCCATTCGATTTTCCATCCAAGCATATCGAATGGCTAATTCAAACTACTATGTGGGTGGCCCTCACATTCCACTAGCAACTAAATAAAGTTGCTTTGGCCCCTAAGTCCCTAAGTCAAAAGTGTAGCAGCACCCTGTTACTAATGTGTTTGAGAAGGGACATGACAGTCCTCCCCTCCCAAATTTTGCTTTCCCTCAAGCAACCTCAAAGTTGGGTGCCCCAATATATGCTCACCCTCCCAAGTGGCATCCTCATCTGGAAATTTCTTCCAATAAACCAAACATCACTTGTCCTCAAGAAATGCCTGTACAAACCCCTCTCTGACTATGGACCCCCAATATCACTACAAACTTCACGAGGGTCCCAAATGTGCCATTGGATCATCCCTGATCATTGTTCTATCATATAGTGAAGGAGTCCATCGATACTAGGATCCCAAGCCAACCTGATCAACATGAAGCCCCCCTTGCTCCACTCACGATCCTACCAGATATGGGCATTAGAACCCCTATGTCTATCACCAATAAGTAGAGCATCCTGACCATGTAAAACTCTGCCCAAATCCTCATGAAGCTGCTCTACCAAATAGTCCACCCCATGCACTCTAATTGTGGGCCCTTGAAGATGAAATTCATTCCCTATGTGAATGAAGCCTCTCCTTCATGAGCTCCTCTTGAAATCCTCTTTCTATCCATCTTGCCATGTAGATGAATTCTCCCACACCCTTAGCGAATCACTGAAACCCGATGGAGAATATTGATGACCCTCCCTCGTAGAAACCAACTCACCCCTATGGGTATCTGAACTGCTAAGTACTATGACACTAGCATCCCATGCCCAACGCAACAAGAAACTGTCATGTTGACCTTGTGACACCCTGGTCATCATTAAATGTCTAACATGCTCGTACCAGAGCCTCCTCTTGCATAGGTCTCAGCCACAATCTATGTGATGATCGAGGTTAGGCCCAACCTGCCAAAGTGACCAAATAGTGTCAACACCTATCCCTCCATGGTTGGCCCCAATCTTGAGAAACAACCTACCTCGCCCTATGGTGAGGGCTTCGGTGATTCCCCATGTGTCTGCCTATCAATGAATCAGTTCACATGTTATCCTGCCCAAGCTCACTAAGGAGTGGAATATCTCACCAATACACATGATCCCTAGATCCCATAACCATACTAGAGGTCCATAACCTCCAATCCTCTCTGCATGTCACTGTGATATGCTGCTAGCTGTTGGGACTCCTCCGTGCCCCATCTTTGACTCCTGTAGGTATCCAATAGGTAGGCATTGAGCATCAAGAACCCATGTTGTGAATAACCAACTGCTTCGTGCCTGCCAAATCACACAACTAGATCTACTATCCCAACTCCTGATGATGTGCCCTGGTCCTACTGGAAGCCTAGGCATCATCCTACCAACAAGGGCTACCATCCCTTGCACCTCATGCTCACCTAATGTCTCAAGTTTTCAAGTTATAAAAGCACCATACAACTCCCTCTCGATCACCTCCCCAAGTGTGAGCCTAGGGGTGGAACATATGCTACCTCGAAAATCAACCATGCTATCCCTAAGCCTGTATCTGTCAACTCATGCACCTACCAAGTGTCTCAACTGGAGAGTCTCCTCCTAGCCCATGACACAAGATGTCTCATCCAACTGCCTAGGGTGAGCCTCCCATGCCCTACTTCCTAAATGGAGAGTGTCAAGGGGCAACAACCAAACACTATGTGACTATAAGAAACACCGGAGGAGGATGGGTTGCTGTGTCCTTAAGGGTATGATCGAGAGTCTACCAGAATTCTCAAGAGTAATCCTACGGACGCCCCTGTCTCTTCCTTGGATCTGTTGACAACCCCCTAGAGGCCCTATCTTCACTAAACATGGTGTCACCAGATGCTCAACCATTTCCTCATCGATCCTAGGTGAGATGCATCCAATGGTACACCTACTGCCCCTGTCCATAAGTCTCCTTGGAGGCAACGCTCCAAGCACCCACTGAACTACATCATCTTCCACTACATACCACCCAGTATCACCGCACTCATCAAAAAGCCACTATATACTGCAACCTGTCTCTGTACACCATGGAATACCCCCGGCTACAGCCATACCATCTCGTATCATCCTGTGTGCCACCTGTGTCACTGCACCTTTCACTCCCCACACATCCTCAATGTGATGTGAGTCACTCCTCCTACCCCATAGTGTCAACTGGCATGCTATGGTATACCACCATGTATCTCCATGCTCCTCTACAGGCCACTACTCCTTGCTGCATAGCCTTGCACACCACTAGGTGTTATGGCCTAGAATGGGTTTGTATGCTTCAGGCCACTTCCCTCTATATAAAATTGGTCTCTATGACCTGACTCTATGCAGTCTTGTGTACCACTGCCTACTATCATACCACCCTATAACATATGGTATCCCACATGTGCCAAAGTGTCTGCCACTTTGATAGTGACCCCACCATGACATGCGTCATGTCCCCTCGTCCATCCTAGTAGACCTGAGCACCCTAACTCCACTCCTACTAGGGGGGATATCTCTACTGTGTTGATCCTCTGTGACCCCTAAGTCCTAAGCCTCAATGGAAAAACATCGTCTCCATACAATATCTGGTCTGGTGGCATACCCATGCCACCTCCTCCAACCAGCTCCTACCAGAGAATGCTAATCATCCTGCGCCCCCATGCACAACCAAAATTCCAAAAAAACCAATGGATTCTGCTCACAAACCACCTGGCCACTAGCATCAACTGGAACTCCCCTAAGGAATGCATGCGCTCAAGCACATGGTTGACTACCTCATCAATGCCATAGACATCCTGCCTATTTTATATCAGATAGGAAGCTCCGCCTGGATCCGAATACCAACCTAAGCCTCCAACACCCTTAATGTCTAAGATCTCCCACTAAGCTTTACTTTGGAATACGACCATCTCCATGAGTCTATCCCACTCCACTGGGTACCAACTTAGAATCTCTTGCCATCCAACCTCAAGAGAGGGATCGAATGCACAAACTCTAGAACATAGAAAAATCCCTCCATCCTACAAGTGTTGCACCCTGTGTAACTCATGTCGCCTCAACTCACCATCCTGGTCAACATATAAAAAAATTCTGGGAGTCACCACATCTCTCTCTCCATGGTGCAAAGGTAGTCTAGCAATGTTGCAAGCCCCATATATATAAGCCCAGAGAGAGCTATTATCTGGAAGTATTGCAACTCTGTTTATGGTCTATGCATCTAACAACTCTAAGTCAGTGGTGGGCCCCAAAGAAGATTGCTCATCCTCCTCCACCCTGGGCTCAACATGAGTAACGAGTTGCCCCTCCATGACTAGCTCACACACCTCTATGTCCTCTCCATGTTGTTGTAGGTAGTTTTCATCCGGTAACTCTATCATATATCGAGGTGTCTCCATACCTATAGGCTCCTCATCAAGGGTGGTGATGTCTCTCGACACCTCGTCATCCTGTCGTGCACTTCTATCACCTAAAAACTTGGTCATGTCTCTAGATATCTCAACAACAGATGTCACCTTCTCAATGGTGGACACACACGTGCCTCCTGGCACCTCATCAGTGGATGGTCCTATGGATGTATGCTCTACTGTCTCCCCCTAGGTGTCAACTAGTGCTATCAAAGAGGCCTCCAACAATGGTGACTCTTATGCCACACTGGGTATACCAATGTGATCCTCACACTCCCATGTGTCCTCTACCTCATGTTCAATCTCCTCCTCAGGCCCCGAATGTCTAAGACCAGGTCTCCACCAGCAAAACCGTCTCCTTGACTCATCCTCTAACTATCTTTGGTCTACCTACTCCTTTTCAAGAGATCTGGTACCCTGATTTTGTGGGCTTTCCCCACATAGTGTAGATGGTTGTACTCCCACGGCTTGTGCATCTCTAGTGTCTATCTTGTAAGGACAAGGATGGATCTTGTCTAAAACATTCCTCAATTGAGCCAACGTCTCATCGCTCCAATGGATTCCACTACAGAATTCCTGCATAATGAATCTCCCTTGAGCCATGGGTAGTGTATGGTGTAACTCGTCACTGTGCATACATGCCCAAATCTCCCATGATCTTACTGGTTACCCACAGTTGGGCCAAGATCATGCTCTGATAACACTGTAATGATCCTAAATATGAAATACAAGTGATAACAACAAATATTCTACACAACAAAATACAAAATCGAAATGCTAAGCATACACCCATATAAAAACTGTAAATGGAAAACTTTTGAGCCATTTTATTAATTTTCTGCAAGCCAAATACAATAGATGATGGAATGGTGCACCTGGGCTTGTCTCAATGGACAAGCAGGACCAAAACCAGGTAGGAAAAGGGCTAAGATGAAGGCTGCCCAGTTGTTTCACCACTTTGCACTGCACTACCCAAAAAATTGTTGCTCTACTGAAGTTCAAATTGATGGAATGGGTACCAAAACTACCTAGAAAATTATATCCTTTGAACCTCGAAATCCTTGGCCAAAACCTAGAAAAGCCTAAAGGGATTTTATTTGGTTTTTTGACTTTGGTTTTTCAAACCCCTTGGAGCCTAACCCCAGCTATGGCTACCAAATTCGACCTACTAGAAACTGGCTACAAAGTCCTCCAAAATGTTGGGTTTAGCCTTACTATCCAACTCCTAACTCCCCAAATGAACTCTTGGCCTAAACCAGCTACTCTCCAAGCACCATCAAATTCTACTATGTGGCCTCTACATTGTCTCTCAGCCCATAGATGTGAATTGTTGGGATGTTGACTCAGCTGGCTGAAAGCTCCAGCGAAAATTCTTGTCCAACACTGCTACCTCATCTCCCTCACCTCTTGGCAAGCTGTGTGATCCATGCTAGTCTCAAACTCCCTCTCCATGATGCTTGGTTGCCCAAAAATACACACTCCCTTCCTATAATTTGTTGTTGATGTGTGTCACTGCCCTGGAGCTCCTTAAACTCCTATAGAACAGCCTCCCTAGGGTGGGAACGGATGCTCCCCCGAAGTAGAGGTTGAATCTCCCACATGAGAGACTCATGGTTAAACAACTGGTAGACTTGCTAAACAACAGAGTGAACAAATGTGTGTTTGTTTGCAAATGTCAAAGATGAGAACAAAATTAGAGCTGATTTCTATTTATAACTCCTTGAGCCCCCTTAGCCTCATGTGGGCCCCTCCATCCACCCATTCGATTTTCCCTCCAAGCATATCGAATGGCTAATTAGAAATCTTATGTGGGTGGCCCCCACATTCAACTAGCAACTAAATAAAGTTGATTTGGCCCCTAAGTTCCTAAGTCAAAAGTGTAGGGCCCTCTTCCTTCGTAAAAAAATATTCAAAATTGTGTTGCAGCACTCTGTTACTAATGTCTTTGAGAAGGGACATGATAGAAGATTACTCCAAGTGAAAGGATGACTTGATGGATGCAGAGAGGTTTAGGTAAAGGGTCTAGGATGGTCTCAATTTGATTTTTATTCTACTAAGGAAGAGTTTGACTAGGTTTTCCCTTCCTTAGGGGTTTTTTCTTGGATAAGTGCCTACATCTTGTGTTCTCTCATTGTCTTTAAAGTTTTGGAAATTTTCTTGATGAGTAACATATAATAACTTCAAAGAAGAAATAAGAATGAATCATAAGAAATTGTCAAGTGAAAGAGAAATCAATTTAATAAGAAGCCCTAACTATGTTGCCCTATATTTCTGAACATAGTATCAGAGCTTGGTTCATTTGCATAAGATCATGAAGGAGATCACAAGGGATTCAAGTCATGGCAAAGAAGTTTGGTCATCTAGGACTGAGCTCCTAGAAAGAAGAAAATTTAAATTATGAAAACTCTAATCACAGTGACTAGGCTGAAGATAACATAGAAATATTAGAAGTATAGTAGCATTGTTTTAAAAAGCCGAAAAAGCTAACTTTATATATTTGTAAAAAACCCACACACCTGAACTTACAGGTCGAAGCAACTAGAAGAACCAAATTGCACACTTATGAGCTTATTCAAGACAAATCTCCTTATGGAATAGATCGAAAATTATGAGTTCTATCAAGATGACCAAGTATAAAGTTTGAAGTATAAAATAAATCCTTGAAAACAACAAATAAAGGAATAAGGGTCAAATTTTTTAATAGCTATGGAGACGTACTTGAAAAGAATGCTACAAAGCTACAGTAACCCAAATTAAAAGAGCCAATATGCCTACAGAAAAAGGATGAAATTATGAGTATATGAGATTCATGTCTCAATAAACTTGGAAGGATCACAAATATCTGACATAATGAAGTCTATTTTGAAGCCTAATTCAAAGGAACATAATCTATCTTTGATCAAATTAAAGGAACATTTATTTTTCAATCTACAATAGCAAAAGGAGAACCTTGTTTAGTAACTTCTATATATATTACTCCATTGAAAGATCAAGAATGAGTAGTAGAGTTGTCTTTTGAAAATGAGAGTAAAGAAAGGATTAGGTACACTATCTATCATTGTAGAATGAAACATATTGTTAAGCAAGTATCTCTAAGAAGCAAGCAGTCTAAAACATAACACCTTGAAAGCAGAAATCATCCAACATTTTGGACCAGTTTGAAGTCCCCATCAAAGTCAATTTGCTATAATGATCAAAAAATCAAACATAAAAATAAAGGTATATAATGTTTAGGTATGTATAGCATGTTTTTAAAAGTTTGGATACCTATATGATTCTAGGGTTGACTAGTCACTGATATTTAGGGATTGTAGACCCTAGATAATACATGTAAAGAAACCCTTATCTTATTTGCTTGTTCCCTCTATGAATCTCTAGATCATGATATCTAAGTTCTATAGGTATATGAAAATTCTTCATGAAAATAGAATTGTATGATATTTACATTATGACATAATACCTCTAGAACTAGTTAGAATCCCTTAGATATTATTGGTAGTACTTGTCAAGAAATATTGCAGGTATATGGTGACTTGGTAAATCAAATCCTTAAAGCACAAGTTGACAAATAAGGAGATGAACTATGAATATGTTACCATATTTCAGAGGGAGCCCTTCATTTAAATTACCAAGTTTGTAAAAGGAGTAACTCAAGGTATGTATAAATATTTATAGTAAATCTTCTTCATATTACAAGGTACGGTCATTTTAAAATTTGTTCTATATTACTAACTCTTTCATGTCTATTATCATATCTTGTTGTTTTCTCATGTTGGTGCAACCATAAAATTTAGGGTTCATTGTAAAACCCTAGTCTCTTGTTTCTTTGGATATGTTCATGATGAAACCCTTAATCTCTTAAGATTTTTTGATAATATCTAGAAATGAAATTCTACTCTTAATATGTTAATGTTATGAAACCCTAGTCTTTTAGGGTTTGTTTTTAATATTTAGTATATATAATGAAACCCTAGATTCTTAGTGTTTGGTAAATTAGGGTTTATGATCGAAACCCTTAAAAGTAAAGTCTTAGGAATGAAAAACTAGGTGTATAAGATTCTACACAATTGAAGCCCTAGTTTAATCAAAATTGTTGGGGTTTTTTTTTGTGTCTAGGGTTTATTATAAAACATTATTAGAAGATTGATATGAGAAAACCCTAGATATGAATTGCCATTTTGCTAATTTGATTATTGACATTCATTAATGAAATCTAGGGTTTGTCACTAAACCCTAGTAAAGTCACACAAGATTTTGTGAGCATATTGTTGAAACCTTAGATGTATAATATGATTGGGTTACTATCTTCCTTCTATTGATGATATCTAAGACTTTAACTCTTGATCAAAGAATCTAAGGTTTGTGACAAAAACCCTAGTAAATAAAAGAGTAATTTGTGTTGATTATGAACCTAACTAATTAATGTCTTAAACTTGATTATGCTTCCATTGTAATGACATGATATAGTTGAATTCATGCTCCTATTTGTGCTTTGTTTCACTTACTTTTGAATATTTACAGGTACATAATCTTCAAGATGTTGACGATGTTCATAATTGAAATGTTGAGCATGTTGGATAAATGGAACTGTAAGAATGATGATGACATAAAAGATGAATAAATGTTCTTGTTGCCATAGAAAGGATGATGTTCCTAAAGGAATAAAGCTTTAAAAGATTGAAGTTCTCTAATATAATGATGATGCAAAAGAAGGAGTTTGTGTGACTCAAAGAATAAAATCATTGATGGACTTATTCCTTAGTAGAGATGGAACTTAGTTGAAAATTTAATCTATTCAAATTAGTAACTTGATGTAAATATCATAAGGATGATCGAGATAAAGAAAATAGCTAAATAACTACAGAAAGGTTGTTCATTATTGATAAATTTGCAAACAAAAACTTGGTTACATTGAAAAATGTTGAGGCGGAGATTGGTGCTACTGGAAAATTGAAGAAAACTTCTGACAATATGTATTCTAATAATATGATGATGATTTAAGCAACACTAGAATAACTAAATACATTGAAGGTTTGTGCTAAACATATATGTATACATATATTGAAATTTTATTATTGATTGGAGTTGTGATTGTGCAAGATCTATCTATAAGAAGGTTGAACGTTTGAAGCATGCTTGGATTGGTGGATATATCTAGTTTAGTTGACAAGGAGAGATGAAAGCATATTCGAGCAAAAATATGCTTGGGAGGACACCCTAGCCAACATATATTGATATCTAGATCCCAAAGTAGGGAGGGTGGTGTTGGTCTTAGAGCTCTGACCTTGGATACACACTTAGATCTGTAGGTTGGTGTTAGAGTGGAAACCTGATGGTACCTAGAGTGGATGAAGCTTGGAACACACCTTATTCCAACCCAGATTAGATACCTTGGTCAAGTATCTAATTTGTAGAATTGCATGTGTTGTGACTCTTCGTAGAGTATATCATTTTGAGATCTTCCATATATATGTAATTATGAATACCTCCCTAGTTAAGAGGGAGTGTTGAATAATGTAGCTAGTGTCGGTCTTCATAATTGTATTTGAGTCATGAAAAAGAAAATATATTTATAAAAGAAATTATTTATTGACTTATTAAAGCATGGGTTTCATGCTTGGGTGAATGGTCAATATGTCAAAATAACCCATTGTGTGCTCTAGGGTTTGTGTCTTATGTCAAAAGTCAATACCATGATGTATAAGACCCTTCTTGGGTTCATTTTATTAAATAAAGAAATTTATTTGAGTCATGTTAACCCCTCCACCATCAAGTCGGCCTCAACCACAAGAAGTCAACATCAAACACAATAATTCAGCCTCAAGCATCTGCTTAGTCGGCCTCATGAAGGGGCACACCCACCTTATGAAGACCATATATAAAGAAGCATTCGACCTTGAAGATACCACCGTCAATCTGCAATTCAATTAAAAGAAATAAGTTCATATTAATAATAAGGAAGAAACACCTATGAAGATGAATAAAGGTATTGTACGGATGAATTAATTGCAAGAGACAAAGTCTCTATAATTGTAAGAGTCGAAGTCTCTATAATTTCAGGAGTCGAAGATTTCTATAGTTGAAGGAGCCAAAGTTTTTTATGATTGCAGGAGTCATGACAGAAAGGGTCAAAACCCTTGTTCTTGAAGATATGTTTTGGAGGAGTACTATTCCAAGTGAAAGGTTGACTTGATGGATGGAGAGAGGTTTAGCTCAAGTGTCTAGGATGGTCTCAATTTGATTTTGATTCTACTAAGGAAAAGTTTGACTGAGTTTTCCCCTCCTTAGGGGTTTTTCCCTGGATGAGTGCCTACATATTGTGTTCTATCATTATCTTTGAAGTTTCAGAAATTTTCTTGATGATAAACATATAATAACATCAAAGAAGAAATAAGAACTAATCACAAGAAATTTTCAAGTGAAAGAGAAATCAATTTAATAAGAATCCCTAAATATTCTTCCCTATATTTATCAACAACAACAAGCCAACCAACATAGGAAAGAGAGATAATTCGATGTTGGAGATTGGGTATTTTTAAAGATCCAACCTTATAGGAATGTCTCTGAAACAAGAAGGAAAGAACATGTTGGATATGAATTTTTATGGATCATATCAGAGTAACGAAAATATCAACCTAGTAGCATATGATTTGGACCTACATAATAAAAGTTGCATTCACAATGTTTTCCATGTATTTTTCCTCAAGAGAGTGTTGGGAAAACACCAAACGTCCCAAATAACACACCATGTGTTATATGATGAAGGGAATATCATTATATAACCTAATGATATCATTGTTGAAATATGTTGACAAATCTAATCATGATTTTATGTATTTGATGTAAAGAGAAAAATACATTTATTATTGTCATTCTTGAGGCATGGATTTCATGCTCAAGGGAGATTTATTTTTTATAGGTCAAGCACCCACTGAGTGATTCTAGGGCTTGTCTTTGAGTCAATAAGTCATAAGAATCATTGTCATGTATGGAAGGCCCTTTTGTGCATGTTACATATTGTAAAGAAAAATTTATTTGAGTCAAATTAGAGTAAAAAACCCTCCAAGACCCTATCATGGTGCCTTAAGAAAGTTGGCCTACATGAAAGATCAAGTCAGCCTCAAGGAAGCAATTTGAACCCCTAGAAAGCCTATATATAAGAAGGAACTCAACCTTATTTGGACGCACACAAGCAAGTTTGATCTCCTTAAGAAAGAAGCTAGAAAATAATGAAAATCAAGGATAACAAAAAGAAAAGAATGATCGAATTTTTTGAATCTCTCTCTCACTTGTGTTAGGGTTTCTAAAGTTGTTGGGAAAATGGAGTTGCTAGAAAGTTGTTGGGTAAGTCCAAATTACTAGAAAGTTATTGGGGTCAAAGTTTCAGAAGAATCTGTTGGGGTCGAAGTTACAGAAGAAACTGTTGGGGTCGAAGTTGCAAAAGAATTTGTTGGGATCAAAGTTGCAAAAGAAATTTTTAGGGTTGAATTTGCAGAAGAATCTGTTGGGGTCGAAGTTGCAGAAGAAACTACTGGGGTTGAAGTTCATGAAGAAGTTGTTGGGGTTGAAATCATTGGAAAGAAAGCTCATCAAGAAGAAAGGTTAACTTGGTCTTGGAGGGGTCTTTGTCAAGGGTCTTAGGTATCTAAATTCGTCATTTGAAGGTTCTATAAGAAGAGGAATTCTTGTGGGTTTTCCTCTCAAGAGGAAAGGATTTTCCCGTGGCTAACAACCTACATTTTGTTTCCTCTTGTCTCTTTGATATTCATTGTTTGGTAGTTGTTTTATGATAGAAAACAAAATAATAATCAAGTTAAATAAGAAGCTAATAAAATTAAATAAAAAGGCATCCCAAGTAGTTATCAAAGTAAGAGAATTTTTTTAATCTAGTTGCCCTAGATTTCTCAACATGGTATCAAAGCTAAGGTGACCATGATAAGAAGAAAAGGTATATTGAAGATCATAAGGCCTAAGCACAATAAATCATCAAAAAAGACTAACCCACTCATCATCTTGAAGGAAGGAACTAAGGAGTGTCGAAGAAGACCTCAAAACCCTAGCTCATCCAAAGAAGTTTTTCACTATTGAAGCATTCTTGGGAAGCTCTCTCATTTTACAATCATCATCACAAGGAGAAGAAGACCTCAAGGACCCCACCTCCACTCAAAGAAATAAGGATCACACATTTAAGAATCTTGAAGCCTCTATATCATAAGGGAATGGAAAGAACAAATTCCATCATCATCATTAACGTGATCTCCCTCTCATTAAAGAAAGGGTCACTTTTGATGCATACTTGAAGGAAGACATCTTATATTATCAACATCATCAAAAAAGGAATCAAGTTGAAGATTTCATCATCAAGGAGTACCTTCACTTGAAAATTAAGTATCTTTATATCTATGTTTGAATCTATTATAAGAAAGAATTCATTCTGCAAGGAAAGCAATAATTATTGGTTGGGTCATCAAATTTCCTTGCATGGAAGAAGAGGATAGATTTGATCCTCATAGAGAATGAAGTTATTGGGCATGTTAAGAGTTAAATCTCCAAACCATCACAAGAGGAAGCTCAAGCATTGTTGAAGTATATTAAATGGGAAATAAGGGCTCAAAGAAACCTTACATAATCAATCAAGGATTCCCTTATCCCTTATGTGGAAAAATTAGAGAAGTCAAAAGACATCTATGAGAAATTGGTAGAATTGTTCTGCGTAAACACTACAAGAGAATTGATATCTTTGAGAACCAATATATATATGATGAAGGTTTCAAAGGAATAAGGGATAGCCTCATATCTTATGAGGATGTCACACATACAAGACCAACTACAAGAGTTGGGGGCAATAATGTCCGAAAAAGAGATGACCACAGTGGTACTCAATGCACTACCTAATGAATGGGGAAACTTTGTATCAAGCATCTATGGAAATAAGGAAGCCACCCCATTTAGTGAACTCTGGTCATTATATAAGATTGAAGAAACCAAGTTGAATTCAAAAAGAGATGTGGGACCAAGAAAACAAGTTCAAGCATTTCCTGCCATGGCTAAGAGAAAAGGAAAGTTTGGGAAGTTTGGTCCTCAGAAAAAAGAATATCAATATGTCAAAGATACAATGTTATGGATGTCAGAAATATGGCCATTTCAAGAGATGTTGTCCTAAACTTAAGAAGGAAAAAAAGTAAAGCAAAGAAAGGATTGAATCCCATGAAAAGAAGAAATCAAAGGAGGAAGTGAAAGATTCTTACTATGACTGAGATAATCTCTTTCACTTAGTTCTTTTTAGCTTTTGTGAAAGATATCTATCAATGCAATTATGATAGGATGCATATTATTAGAATATAGAATCATATTAGAAGCATATGATTGAAGCAAAGAAAGAGCTCATGACAACATTATAAAAGCTTGAAAGGAGAGCTGAAGCAAAAGTATACATGGTTGTAGTAGTTATGATGATAGTATCTCATACCGAAGTAGTAATATGATTGGAAGAAATTCATCTAGCATAGAAAGAAATCATCATACATCATATATAGGAAGGAGAATTTTCAGGACGATTATAATCAAGAATCCTCCATTGGAATCTTTATTAGAAGTTTCACCTCTACTTGGAAAAAGCAAGTGTCTCGTTGATGGTCTACATTCCACCCTGTGTGGGATCTTTGTTTAGAAGGGTGATGGTATGATGAAAAAGGAGCACAACACATCAAAATGGTTGAAGAACTTTCAAGAAGTTTTTGAAGGAAGTCTAGATGACCAAATGAGAAAAGAGGTATGTATGCATATATTTTATAGATTAAGTCATGTCATCATATAGTTGTAAATAACATAGTTGAATGATCTATCCCATGAGCATGTTTGAAAAGGAAGGATCTCTTCCTTTAGAAAGATGCATGAAGACATATACCTTGAGCTAGTTCACATATTGATAAATTAAGTAAACCTAATATTTCCTCGTATGGAATATGAGGTAGTTGACAAGATGAAGGAACTTTGTATGGAAGATACCAGGGAACAATATGTGAAGAAATGAAGGAGAGTCCTTGAAAGATGCAACTATAGTCACGTAAGATAAGTAAAGTGATCAACATCTAAGGACTAAAATAATTGGCTATGACATCTCCATAGAAATAATATGAAGACTTTGATAAAGTCTACAAAGAAAAGAGACCATTGACATTGAAATTCTTGGAGATATATTTAAACGTGTAGGATGTTGATGTTGCAAGTAAGCAGATGTCATGATGAAATTCCATCATAAAAGGTAACTTTGATTTGATGTTCATTTTGAATTTTTTTTAAACAACATTTGGTTGGGTTAAAATAGGGCTATCCAAAGAGAGTTGTAGATGCCACCTACAACTAGTACTCGTGGGAATGGACGGAAGATCCTGAAAGAAACATGACATGGAAGAGGCAGCTATGTGAAGAAAATCCAGATGTGGACTGGAATATCACTTTCCGATGAAAAGAAGGATGACATGACTATTGGTTCAACCCTATGGTTCATTGAAGGAAAGTGATGGATGGTTGATTCCCTATGAAGAAAAACCTATAAGGTGAAGGCTCGATAATAATGAAGATGAAGTTCATGAAATCAAAAGGAGGAGCCCCACAGTAGATGATAGTACCATTATCTACACCAAAGAGCATAAATTTGTTGTTGGAAAAAAGTCCCGAGTTAAGAGGGAGCTTGGAAACAAGTCCCTGGTTAAGAGGGAGCTTGGAATCAAGTCCCTAGTTAAGAGGGAGCTTGGACAAGTCCCAAGTTAAGAGGAAGCTTGGGTATATTCCTTTGATAGGAATGAATATATCTTCCCTAGTTGAAAGGGAGAGATAGACACATCATTCTTGTCTTCATATCGTGAAGAAAGAATGGAGGATTAGGTAAGCATCTGAGATTGATTTTGATACTCTTTGAGGATGAGGTAGGGTATCCAAGATAAGAGTAGTCGAAGAGGAAATCCTTTGAGGGTGTGTTATTCCAATATAGGAATTTTCCTAAAAGGACAAACCCTGTGAACACCCAGGTGGGGTATGTGCTTTGAGAGACAATGATGATGGTGTTTTTCAGTCATTGGTCTCACCCAAATTGTGCTCTAAGATTGTGGAGAGATAAATTTGTTAGTCAAGGCCTTACTATCTGACAATACTGGTTGGTATGGTAAGATGCTCTGGTATAAGCTGATCAGATAGCTTATGAGATGACTTACCAATCTGACTCTTCTTATGATAATTCTTCAGTATGATAATGTCCAAGTACCTTGTATGGATTATGAATACCTCCCTAGTTAAGAGGGAGTGTTGAATTGTTGACCTATATTGTCATTGATGTCAATATGGAAATATTCTGGATGAGTAAACAATGATGTGAAACCAAGCAGAGTGGATCCATGAAGAAACAGGAGCAAGAAGCCAAGGAGCACAGCCATCAGAAGAGGAACACAACAGAGGAGTATTGCAAAATATCAAAGCAGAGAATATTGGAAGTCACAGGAGCTATCAAGAGAAGCATATCGGAATAATTCATCGGAAACAAGTTATCAGAAGCCATCATGAAGCCAAAGCGTAAGAGGAAGAGGTCATTGGAAGCAAAGAGGAACATATCAGAGCAGAGAATATTGGAAGTTTTCAACTGTCGAGTTGTATTGGATGGCGTTAAGAGATGAACAGCGGAGATGGGTTTTTCATTCTAGTGGAAAAGGAATCTAGAGGAGAGCAATGGAGCCGTCAATGGTAGAAGATCTACGGTCATCAGAAGTGAATCAATTCGGGGCGTTAACCAAGACGAAGGATGGATTTAAAGCTATAAGCAGGATTTTAGGCGGATGCAAAATGGTAAGTGGTATCTAGAGGAAAGCGCCCAATTCCATTCAATGGTTGACACGTAGCAACTAGAGGAGAGAGAAAAACTGCTCATTTTGGGTGGGTAACTCTCGTGCAAGTAGTCCACCCGAAATCACTGTAGACCATCAGATTTTGGCGGTTGAAATCTACGGTGGAGAATGAACCCAATAAATTTAAACCTCGGGAACTGTGTCTAAGTGGGTTACATCATCACCATTGTAATGCGCCCTAATGCTATATCGCGTCCACTGTATTGGAGGTTATGCATTGCAAGTTATAAAGGAATGGCACACTATAAACTGCGATTGCGATATATATATATATATATACGGACCCAACGAAATTGTTAAAAATAGTTTATAATCATATCGCATCCAGTAGGGGCAATCAGCAATCGGCCATCTACGATGTTATAGGCACGATGTATAAAAGACCTCCAGAAACTTGCAATTGCAATTGAGATAGTGACGTGGCTGGTGGGACCACCCATTATATATTTCTAACTATGTTAATGGGGCATCGGCTAGGTTGCGATTGCGATTGCGGGATTATTAATGTATATTGTATGATTAAAAAAAAGGGGGCCTCTCTGATATTTTATTTAATATGCAACCTTATTGTAATTCGGCCTCTCTTCCACATTAATGTGTCCTGTGAGTATTGATGGATTCGAAGAGACAGAGGAAGCCGAAGAGTGAGTGCAGAGGAAGCTGAAAGATCAAGTGAGCATTGAGGAAGCCGAAGCTCAAGCGAGCAAGGAGGAAGCCAAAGGTCAGGCATAACAGGCATATAAAACAAATAACAAGGAAAGTTTAGAGTTGCTGGTGAACTATAAGAGAAAAAAGGAAGCCAAAGTTCTGGCAGAAGTGGAAGGAACAGGAGCACAGAAGTATGTCATAGGTCCAACAGGGTTGGGAGCAGAGAATTACAACCAAACAGATATAGACAGTTTACAACAGAGGGTTGGAGCCCTTGAGGTTGGTGCCTCAGAACTGAAAGGATTGGTGTCCTAGGAGTTGGTGCTCCTAAATTCAAGGTTGGTGCCCTAACGAGACAAAGTTGGTGCTCTAGAGGTTGGAGCCTCACAAAGAGTCCAAGTTGGTGCTTGGCAACTGATTGAAACCATACATACATATATATATATATATATATATATATATATATATATATATTGTACTTGATTTATTGCAGATATCATATTAATAAAAGAATCTATTCCTGTTATCTATTTCTGTGTTCCAAATATAAATGATTTTAACTAATAAAAATGATAATTGAAAAGAAATATTGATTCACCCCCCCACCCCCCAGTATTTCCAACAATTGGTATCAGAGTGGGCTTCTTCATATCAGCCTAACAGCTTGAAGAAGGATTCTTATTCATGATGAGAAATCAAGAAGTGTCAGGAAGACCTCCTCTGTTCGATGGCACAAATTTTGGTTTCTAGAAAAAGAGAATGTCCTACTACTTAATGTCCCTTGGACCTGAAGTTTGGCATTCGGTATTAAATGAGTACATAGCTCCTTCCACTCTTCCAACATATCAAGACGAGAGGAAAGTCTACATTGCAAATGCAAAAGCCTTAAACTCCATCACTAGTGGAATTACTGATTCTGAATTTACAAAAGTCATGAATTGTAACTCTGCCAAAGAAGTATGGGATAAGCTAATTAGATTATACGATGGGGACTCCAAAGTCAAGAAGGCAAAGCTTCAAACTCATAGAAGGCAATTTGGAAGTCTAAAAATGGATGATGAAGAAGATATTGCATCATACTTTCTCCGAGTAGTTGAAGTGGTCAACTCTCTTAAAGGATTGGAAGAAAACATTGAAGAAAGCACCATTGTTCAAAAGGTCTTAAGATCTCTCCCAGACAAATTTGACTCCAAATTAAGTGCCATAGAAGAAATGAAGGATCTATATGCTCTCAAGATGGGTGAACTCCATGGAATCATCATTGCCTATGAGATGAGAAAAGGTTGCCCAAGATCCAAAGATGCAACATTCAAGGCCTCAAAATCAAAAAAGGGGAAAGAAAGGAATGTATATAAAAAGAAAATTCTAAAAGGATGGTATATAAAAAGAAAGGGTTCAATAAGAAGAATTTCCTCTCTAAGCAAGATGAGTCTGATGAAGATGAATTTGTAATCATAAAAAAGAAATTAACGAATCAGTTCCCTCACCGCAAAGGAGGTAATGAAGAATCAGATGAAGAAAATGACCATGCTGGAAGCCAAGAAGTATTATTCATGGCATTCACAAATGATGATGACTCAGGGCTAGATGGAAATGTAGATGAATTTTCAATAAGATCCATTGAAGAAAATGAGAAATTATAGAATAAAATCATTTCTCTCAAGGTATAAAACAAGGAAACAAAAGGAAGGGAATAT
This sequence comes from Pinus tabuliformis, assembly GCA_031772625.1. NCBI lineage: Eukaryota > Viridiplantae > Streptophyta > Pinopsida > Pinales > Pinaceae > Pinus > Pinus tabuliformis. Next base: position 338,110,255 of record CM062811.1, read on the forward strand.
CTCTTGAAAAACAAGCTACAAGAAAAAGAAGAAGCTTGTGAAGAACATGAAGCCGAAATAGTGTCTCTGAGGAAGGAATTGGAGCAAGTTAAAAAGGGTTGGAAAATATCTCAAATACTTGACACTATACTAAATAATCAAAAACATCAACATGACAAATCTGGAATAGGTTTTAAAGGAGAATCATCAAGTACTAAGAATAATGTGAAAAGCTATACCGATACACTTTCTAGCAACCTAAAAGAAGAAATAGTATTTCATCCAAGGCCCATCTCAAATCCAAAGAATGAAGCAGGAGTAACTCCAAGGAAGAATGTTGATTAAAATCATGGCTATTACAACAGGTACAAAACTATCTTTTTTGGGCATTGTTTCCATTGTAAAAATTTTGGTCATCAAGCTAGACACTGCATGGCTAGTAAGAATGACACACCAAAACTAAAGGATCAAAATAAACAAACCATATGGCCCCAAAGGGCAAGGACAAATCAAGACCTACAATTCTTTTGATCCCTTGGCCAAATTTGATCTGATTTGCTCATTATGTAATAATAATGGACACAATGAACAAAATTGCCCACTCAAAAGAGGAAAAGCAAGAAGTGAGAATCCCAACATGGATAAGTGTGGCCTAGCTCTATGTGCTCAAAATAATGAAAATCATTGATTTGTGGATAGTGGGTGCTCCAGACACATGACAGGGGACAAAAGAAAGTTTGTCTCATTGAACAAAAAGGAAAATCTCAAAATGCTTTGCTCGTAAACGGGCTCAAACACAACCTCCTGAGTGTTAGCCAAATCTGTGATCAAGGACATAATGTTGTCTTTAGCACCAAAGACTATGAAATAAGTAACTCTTCCTTAGGAGAACTTGTGGTGAAAGGGGTTAGAGCACCTGACAACATCTACATTTTGAACATTTTTTAAGAAGATAAATGCTACTTAAGTCAAACAGATGAAATTTGGTTGTGGCACAAGCGACTTGGACATACAAGCTTCAATAACTTGATCAATATCAGCAAGATTAAAGCAGTACGAAACATTCCAAAGTTATTCAAACCAAATCAAGGAATATGTGGTCCATGTCAACATGGAAAGCAAACCAGAACTAGCCACAAGACCAAGGAGTTTTCTACATCAAAGCCTTTGGAGATCATCCATGCTAATTTATGTGGACCAACTAGAACTCCGACACTCCAAGGAGAAAGGTACTTTTCTTTATTTGTTGATGACTATACTAGAATGATGTGGATATATTTTATAAAATATAAATCCGAAGCATTTGAATGTTTTAAGAATCTTAAATCTCTTGTAAAAAATGAAAAGGACTCAAAGATTAAGTGCCTCAGAACAGATAGAGGGAGAGAATTCACATCAAAATAATTTAATGAATTCTGTAAAATACATGGAATTAAAAGAGAACTCTCTGCTGCCAGAACACCTTAGCAAAATGGGGTATTTGAAAGAAGAAACCGAACAGTTCAAGAAATGGCAAGAACAATGTTAATAGCAGCTGACTTGCAGCCAAAATTATGGAGAGAAGCAGTTGAGACAACTGTCTATACCTTGAATCGATCTCAATTAAGACCAAATAATGAAAAGACTCCTTATGAATTATGAAAATGAAGACCTGCTTCAGTAAAATACTTCAAGATTTTGGAAGCAAGTGCTTCATAAAAATCATTGATGGCTCACCAGGAAAGTTTGATTCTCGGGTTGACGAAGGGATCTTCCTTGGATATTCTACACAGAGCAAAGCCTACAAGCGCTACAATAACCGACTACAGAAAATAGTGGAAAGCACTGATGTGAAGATTGATGAAGACCTTCCAGAGAAAATAATTGAAGAATATGAAGTTGATCCTCTCATTGAAGAAGAAGAACATAAAGAAGAAGAAAAAAATCAAGATTTGATACCCAAGGAAAAAGAACCATCTCAAACTCCTTCAAAGATGAAACTTCTCCAAAAATATCACCCGGAAGAGCAGATTATTGGCAATATATATGAAGGGATGCAAACCCGAAGAAGAATGACAAATGCACCAAAGAAAAATGATATTGCTCTTCTATCCATGATAGAACCAGAAACAATTTTTCAAGCAAGTAAGGATCCTCATTGGGTAAAAGCCATGGAAGAATAAATGTCTCAAATCGAGAAGAATGAGACATGGGAGCTGGTACCTTGTCCAAAGGAAAAAAACATAATAGGAACCAATTGGGTGTTTAAAAACAAAATGAATGAAGATGGACAAATCATCAGAAACAAGGCAAGGCTTGTTTGTAAAGGCTATTCACAAATTGAAGGAATTGACTTTGAAGAAACATTTGCACCAATAGCTCATGTGGAAGCTATCAGGATATTCTTGGCATTTGCTTGCTCAAAAAGATTCAAAATCTATCAAATGGACGTAAAATCATCGTTTCTGAATGGGGAACTCAAGGAATAAGTCTACATGGAGCAACTAGAAGGGTTTAATCTAACATAAGAAAAAGACCTTGTTTGTAAGTTGAAAAAGGCATTATATGGGTTGAAACAAGCTCCTAGAGCTTGGTATGCAATATTGGATCACTATCTACAACAACAAGGCTTCAAGAATGGGGTAGCAAGAAGTAATCTCTACATAAAGACAGATGAGGATAAGTTACTAGTCACACTTGTTTATGTTGATGATCTGATTTTTGCTAGTAATAATGATGAGATGAGCCATGAGTTTTCTCAAAATATGTCAAAAGAGTTCGAGATGTCAATGATAGGAGAGTTATCTCACTTCCTTGGACTACAAGTATCTCAAACCATGACAGGCATGTTTATATCTCAAGCCAAATATCTTAAAGACATGCTTAAAAGATATGGAATGGAAGATTGTGCACCCGTGAGCACACCTATGACCACAAGTTGCAAATTGAGCAAAAATGATGACTCCCCTCTAGTAGATGCAACTCATTACAGGTCAATAATTGGAGCCCTTCTGTACTTAACTACTACGAGACTCAACATTATGCAAGCAGTAGGAATGGTGGGAAGATTTCAATCAGCTCCTAAACAATCCCATTTGTTGGTTGTAAAAAGAATTCTCAGATAGCTTAAAGGAACTCCTAATTTCGGTCTCTGGTACCCTAAGATCTCAACTCTTACTTTGGCTGCATACATCAATGCTGATTGGGCCAGAAGTGTCGATGATCAGAAAAGTACTAGTGGAAATGTATTCTTCTTGGGAAATTGTTTAGTATCTTGGCTCAACAAAAAAAATACATCCATATCACTATCTACAGTTGAAGCCGTGTATATAGCTACCGCAGATTGTTGTACTCAAATACTATGGATGAAGGAAGATCTAAAATATGTCAACATAGGTACAAATCAACCAATTACCATTTATTGTGATAACACAAGTGAGATCAACCTCAGCAAAAATCCAGTGATGCACTCAAAGACCAAACATATACCAATCAAGTATCATTTCCTTCGTGAACAAGTAGCTGGAAAAAACATCATCTTGGAATATATCAATACTAAGGAGTAGATAGCTGATATTTTCACAAAACCTCTTCCTCGAGAAGCATTTGAACATCTTTGTCAAAATATGGGAGTTATCTCTTTAGCATCACTTAAGTTGATTCATAAAGATGTTGCGGGACAGGGGGAGAAGTTCGACAGGGGGAGTCCTTATGCACTCCTTTGCCACTGATGTCAAAGGGGGAGAGAAGAAGAATATTGCCATCAATGACAAAGGGAGAGATTGTTGACCTAGATTGTCATTGATGTCAATATGGAAATATTCTGGATGAGTAAACAATGATGTGAAGCCAAGCAGAGCAGATCCATGAAGAAACAGGAGCAAGAAGCCAAGGAGCAAAGCCATTAGAAGAGGAACACATCAGAGGAGTATTTCATAATATCAGAGCAGATAATATCGGAAGTCACAGGAGCTATCAAGTGAAGCATAACGGAATAATTCATCAAAAACAGGTTATCGGAAGCCATTATGAAGCCAAAGCGTAAGAGGAAGAGGTCATTGGAAGCAAAGAGGAACATATCAGAGCAGAGAATATTGGAATTTGTCAGTCGTGGAGTCGTATTGGATGGTGTTAAGAGATGAACGACGGAGATGAGTTTTTTGTTCTAGTAGAAAAAGGAATCCGGAGGAGAGCCGTGGAGTCGTCGATGGTAGAAGATCTACGGTCATCGGAAGCGAATCAATTCGGGGCGTTAACCAAGATGAAGGACGGATTTAAAGCTATAAGTAGGATTTCGAGTGGATGCAAAATGGTAAGTGGTATTTAGAGGAGAGCGCCCGATTCCATTCAATGGTTGACACATAGCAACTAGAGGAGAGAGAAAAACCGCTCATTTCAGGTGGGTAACTCTTGTGCAAGTAGTCCACCCGAAATCGCTATAGACCATCAGATTTTGGGTTTTGAAATCTATGGTGGAGAATGAACCCGATAAATTTAAACCTCGGGAACTGTGTCTGAGCGGGTTACGTCATCACCATTGTAATACGCCCTAATGCTATATCGTGTCCGCCGTATCGGAGGTTATGCATCGCAAGTTATAAAGGAATGGCACACTATAAACTACGATTGCGATATATATATATATACATACCCGATGGAATTATTAAAAATAGTTTATAATCATATCGCATCCAGTAGGGGCAATTGGCAATCAGCCATCAGCGATGTTATAGGCACAACGTATAAAAGACCTCCAGAAACTTGCAATTGTGATTGAGATAGTGACGTGGCTGGTGGGACCACCCATTATATATTTCTAACTATGTTAATGGGGCATCGGCTAGGTTGCGATTACGATTGCGAGATTATTAATGTATATTGTATGAATATTAAAAAAAAGGGGGCCTCTCTAATATTTTCTTTAATATGCAACATTATTGTAATTCAGCCTCTCTTCCACATTAACATGTCCTGTGAGTATTGATGGATTCGAAGAGATAGAGGAAGCCGAAGAGTGAGTGCAGAGGAAGCTGAAAGATCAAGCAAGCGTGGAGGAAGCCAAAGCTCAAGCGAGCAAGGAGGAAGCCAAAGCTCAGGCGTATCAGGCATATAAAACAGAGAACAAGGAAAGTTTAGAGTTGCTAGCAAACTGTAAGAGAAAAAAGGAAGTCGAAGTTCTGGCAGAAGTGGAAGGAACAGGAGGACAGAAGTAAGTCATAGATCCAGCAGGGTTGGGAGCAGACAATTACAACCAAACAGATCCAAAAAGTTTATAACGGAGGGTTGGAGCCCTTGAGGTTGGTGCCTCAGAACTGAAAGGATTGGTGTCCTGGGAGTTGGTGCTCCTAAATTCAAGGTTGGTGCCTTGACAAGACAGAGTTGGTGCTATGGAGGTTGGAGCCTCACAAAGAGTCCAAGTTGGTGCTTGGCAACTGATTGAAACCATATCTCTATCTCTCTCTCTCTCTCTCTCTCTCTCTCTCTCTCTCTCTCTATATATATATATATATATATATATATATATATATATATTGTACTTGATTTATTGCAGAGATCATATTAATAAAAGCATCTATTCCTGTTATCTATTTCTATGTTCCAAATATAAATGTTTTTAACTGATAAAAATGATAATTGAAAAGAAATATTGATTCACCCCCCCTCTCATTATTTCCAACAGAAATATATAACTAAGTTTGGCCTTCATAATGATGAATGTAATCATGATGTTATGTATTTTATGTAAAGATAAAAATAAATTTATTATTGTCATTCTTGAGGCATGGGTTTCCTACTCAAGGGAAATTTATTTTTTATAGGTCAAGCACCCATTGAGTGCTTATGGGGCTTATCTTTGAGTCAACAAGTCATAAGAGTCATTTTCATGTATGGAAGACCCTTTTGGCCATGTTACATATTGTAAAGATAAATTTATTTGAGTCAAATTAGAGTAAAAAACCCTCCAATACCCTTTCATGCTGCCTCAAGCAAGTCAACCCACATCAAAGATCAAGTCGGCCTCAAGGAAGCAATTCGTACCCCTGGAAATACTATATATAAGAAGGAACTTGACCTCATTTAGACACACATAAGCAAGTTCAATATCCTCAAGAAAGAATTTGGAAAAGAATGAAAATCAAGTATAAGAAGAAGAAAATAAAGATCGAATTATTTGGATCTCTCTCTTGTAGGTTTTAAACTTGTACAAAAATTACCTGCAAATGAATTCTTAAAAACATAAAATATACAATGGAGAGAAACAAAAAATGAATGCACAAATATTTTCCCCTGCATCCCAAAACTAGGACTACCAGATTGATTTTTCATTATGTTCCTTTCAATGTTACAATACATATATATATATGTCGAAGCATTCATAAACCCCAAGCCGTTAACCCTGGGTTAGAACATAAGCATAGTTCCCTTGACAAGATCTACAAAATACCATGGGCAGAAAAACCATCATGCCCAAAACCATGTGCGAAATCCATGCACAAGACCATAGGTAGGTCTACCCGCCTAGTATAGGGTCCAAACAAATTTCCTAAGGCGTTGCCCCGAACCCTATACTTGGGGGCTACCACCCCCCTGAAACCCCCCTTGTGACCCCCCTGTTGCATCCGATGCAACGAACAGGGGGGGCTATCGGCCCCCCCCCATGACCACCCCTCGTGTGCGACTAGTCGTGGAAAGAATATAACACACACCCAACATCTCTCTCTCTCTTTCTCTCTCTCTCCCTATCTATCTCTCTCTTTCTCTCTCTTTCTCTCTCTCTCCCTATCTATCTCTCTCTTTCTCTCTCTTTCTCTCTCTGTCTCTCTCTCTCTCTCTCTCTCTCTTGTGTTAGGGTCTCTAAAGTTGTTGGGAAATTTTAAGTTTCTGGGAAAATCGATTTGTTGGAAAGTTGTTAAGAAAATCAAAATTACTAGAACATTGTTGGGGTCAAAGTTGCAAAATAATCTGTCGAGGTCAAAGTTGCAAAAGAATCTACTGGGGTCAACATTACAAAAGAAACTGCTAGGTCGAAGTTGCAAAAGAATTTGTTGGGATCGAAGTTGAAAAAGAAACTGTTGGGGTCGAAGTTGCAAAAGAATTTGCTGGGGTCAAAGTTGCAAAAGAAACTACTAGGGTTGAAGTTGCTGAAGAATTTGTTGGGGTCGAAATTGCTGGAAAGAAAGCTCATCAAGGAGAAATGTTGACTTGGTATTGGAGGGTTTTTTTCAAGGATCTTAGGTCGAGGAATTTTCCATTTGAATATCCATAAGAAGAGAATAATTCTTGAGGGTTTTCCTCTCAAGAGGAGAGGTTTTGGCCCTAGCTAGCAACCTACATTTTGTGTCCTCTCGCCTCTTTGATCTTCATTGTTTCTGTTATCACATTTGTTTAAGTTTGAAATTTTTTTAATGCTGACAATTGTAGTATCAGCGAAATATGTGTAATAAATAGGAAACCATGTTGATAACGAGACTGTCAACTCTATTGTGGTTTCATTTTTTTTTTTAGAAATACACTGACAACAGGAGTGTCAGTGTTATCGGGTGTTTTAAAACTACAGACCAGTAAATTTTACAAGTAACAATGGTATCAATGCCAAAACATTCAAATTTTAATTTCCATTTTGAAATGTGCTGACATGTTCCATGTCAGAAAAAAGGTGATTATGATCTGATCATGCTCTATTAAATCCGACACGAGGAAAACAGGTGTAGAATGGATGTTTTTTCCATCGAAGAGATAAGTGGGTAAATTGTAATGATTGAAGGGTTTAATCTTTGTTTTTTTTTTCAATTGGTTATGATAGTACGCTAGTCGGAACATGATGATTAATGAGTTTTCCCCGTATAGAAAAGTATCTGTTTCATTGTAATTCTCATAATGTTTTATCGTTGATAACGCTCTTTTTGTTGAGTTACCCGATAGAGATCTAGGATCGAATTATGATCCTCTACTCTGTGTATTCAGTAAGTCGTAAAAAAGCCATGGGGAAATGCGGAAAGTTAAATAGAAATTAGCCAAAGGGTCTTGATATTCTTGAGATCTACCCGAATATTCAAAGACATTTTCGACAGGCTGGATGGGAGGAATTTTTCCTGCGGTGCACTGATTTTCACAATGAGGTAGCATGAGCTTTTGTTGGAAACACTGAGGGGGGGGGGGAGGGTGAATCAATATTTCTTAGCAATTAGCACTTTTAAATATTTTCAATGCATTAGTTAATATTCAATTATTATTAATGTTTATGCAATAATACTAGTAAATAAAAGAACACAGTAGGCACAAGAATTTTAGGTGGAAAACCCCCTCTGGGTCAAAAACCACTGAATGTTTTTCTAATAAATTCTTTAATATTCAGACCCAAATGAAATGAAAGCAACAACTTCCTAGTATTCTAGAAAAGCATTCTTCTCCAGCTCCCACTGGAAGGATGCCCTAACGCCCTGGTTTCTTCATTAGTCAACTGACTAGATGGCCCAACATCCTAGACCAACCTACCACCCTGAAGTGTTCACATGCTCCAACCTGTAAGCGACTTCATGCACCAGCGTAGCACCTCCCTACCAGCCTATAATGACTGAAATGAGACAAGAGTGTGGATTCCCATACCAGGGACAACAATCCACGATAAAATATTATTGACAATGATTTTGAATGAACACCCAATCACATTATGACCTGCAACCCAACCATGACATCATCCCAACAAAGACTCCTATACCTCCCAATAATACCTTTTTGACTCTAGGCAGATTGACTCTTTTACATTAATGACTCTTCCAATGATCACACTTTTAGAAATGACTCTTTTACAACTTTACAATGATGACTCTTGGCCTTGACACTTCTTCACAATATACAGATGGTTGTCATGTCTTCAAAGGATGTCCTGTTGCAATGCTTCCTTTGATTTGATACTTCTGCTCTTGAATTCTTGCTTGAAGTTGTACTTGAATCTTCTTCTACCTGCATGCAAAATTTTTGCGGTGAAACCAATCCTAAAACAAAACAAAATACCCTTCAACTTACCTCTATCTGCAAAACACATGTAAGTGCATACTAATGAATAAATACAAATTAAAATTACAATGCGTACTTGAAGTGTGCTTGTCAATTTTGTTGTTGACTTGTTGTAGTAGTAGACAAAGACTCCCACTCTTGATATAGGCCTTGACTCTATGCAAGACTATATCCAAAACTGACCTAAACATATATACAATAAAAACTGATTACAGACCCTAGACTTGTGATGGACCAAGTTCTAAATACAAAAACAGAGACCACTCTATCAACTATGAAAAGATAAGTAACATGAACTTACAACATCATATAGATTTAGCAGACTTGGTGTAGCATCAAATGTGTAGTATCAAGAATAGGACATTTTAAATGTGGTATCAAAACTAATTGTGACATATAGAGACATAGAGATATAACAGAGACCCTATATGTACTTACGTTGTCCTGCAAAAACATATGTCAGAGATGATACTCATATTTTAAATGTAAACGCTAATCATACATACCTTGTTTTAGGAGACTTAACCTTAACTGTTGATGTGTGGTCCTTACTCCAATGATCCTTGAATGCATGATTTTTCTTGCCTTCTATGAGCTCGACATTGAGTTTGTTGTATCTATGTAATTTCCAATCTCGAAGGTCATAAATCGCATTTTGTGGTAGCCCTCTGAGTCTTGTTTCCAACCCCATAGGTCTAATCAAGATTGGATTCTTCAAGAAAGAGTTATGCCCAATCTCCCACGATGGCCTAATTATAGACTTGTTTCGTAAAGCGAACTTATATGAAGTGCCACGTCTCACTGTTGCGACCTTCGGCCCAGAAAACAATACTCAACAAACCAAAGTTCGTCCTGTTTTTGTGACTATTTACGAAATTTGAATCCAATGATCAGAGAGAAAGTTATTACTATGTTACAAACATCTCCTGTTTGTCATGGAATTCAGGATCTTGCAAAAAACCTAACTTCCTCAGATCATATCTCTGACAATATAGCAAACCAAGATCTGAAATTTGGTCACGAGGTTCATCAAGATGTCAACTCAAATGGGTTTTAATTGCAGCTTCTGAGGTTTCTCAAAAACAAATTTATGGCGAAAATTCCATGATGATCTGTTTGAAGCCACAAAATACCTACTAGAGGAGGATGTGAGGGTCATTATTTATATGAATGTCTTGAGTTGAGAGGGTCCTCAAAAAGTGAACATTGGAGGGATTTTAGGACAAAAAATATTTATTAATGATTGAGTATTCAATGGCCATAACCAATTATGAGTGCCATGCCACAACCCCATAGGGTTTTAGCCACTAACTGGGGTTACTAAATTCAAACATGAATATCTCTCAAACCGTGAAGAATTACTTAGCGCGCCATATATCAACAGAAACATCTCGACAAGTAGAATCCATAAAGAATATCCTTTACTCAAAATAGAGTAATTCTTCAGGTCAAAATGCCCTTGCAAGATCAGGGTAGCCCCTGGTGCTGCTTGGGTTGACATCGATGACAACCATTGATCAACAATTTCCCCCTTTGGCATTGATGGCAACACAAGTACTCCCCCTGTGATCATGATACCTCTTCCTACTACCTTCTCTCCCCCTTTGTCATCAATGGAAAAGGGTAACTCACCTTGACAAATAGCCATCCTACGGACCTGTACACACCTCCACTCCCCCTTTATACTCGAGTAGATAAGAGAAAGAGTCTAATGAAAACATGGGAGAATCCCAAGCTTTTGGCGAAGATACTCAAATTATTCACGAGGTAATGGTTTTGTAAAGATGTCAGTAATGTGTTCCTTTGTGCCAACATATTCAAGCTTGATATTCTTTTCAGTGACCTGCTCTCTAACGAAATGATATTTAATCAGAATGTGCTTCGTTTTGGAATGCATCACAAGATTCTTGGAGATACTGATGGTGTTGGTGTTATCGCAAAATATGGGAATAGGCTCATTGAACTTGACTTGAAGATCTTGAAAAGTTTTCTTCATCCAAAGAACTTGAGTACAACAAGTTGTTGCTGCGACATGTTCTGCTTCTGCTGTGGATAATGAGATTGAAGACTACTTTTTACTTAACCATGAAACAAGACAACCACCTTGGTAGAATTTTGTTCCATTGGTACTCTTATGATCATCAACACTTCCTTCCCAATCTGTATCTATATAGGCTTGGATAACTAGATCATTTCCTTTGGGATACCATAGACCATATTCCATTGTGCCCTTAAGATACCGAAGAATTCGTTTGACGACAATAATATGAGATTCTTTTGGTGCTACTTGGAATCTTGCTACTTGTCCAACTGCCTGCATCACATCATGCCAGGACGTTGTCACATATACGAGACTACCAATCATGGATCTATACAACCTTTGGTCCACATCCTTTGAAGAATATTCTAAGCTTAACTTGTAACCTATTATCATGGGGGTAAGGACTGGCTTGTAATATTAAATCTGGAATTTTTTAAGCATTTCCTTGATGTACTTGGTTTGACATATGAATATTCTCTTATCCTACTAAGAAATCTGAAGCCCCAAAAAGTATGTCAGCTCGCCATGAATATATATTTCAAACTCACTTTGCATTTTTGTGGTAAAGTCTTTACTTAATCTGTCATCCTTGCTTCCAAAGATTATATCATTCACATATACCTCGATAATCGTTAGGTTATCTTGATCCACTTTCACATAGATATTGTTGTCAGTGCTTCCTTTCTTGAATGCTTGTTGATGTAGATACCTATGAAGACGAGCATACCAATCCCTAGGAGCTTGCTTGAGACCATATAGTGCCTTCTTTAATCTGCAGAGGTAGTCTTATTTGTCAAAGAACAGAAAACCTTCAGGTTGTTCAATGTAAACTTCTTCCTCTAATTCACCATTTAGAAAAGCTAACTTAACATCCATTTGGTAGACCTTGATTTTTCCCAAGCAATCATAAGCAAGAAACATCCTGATAGCTTCCATTCTAGAAACAAGAGAAAATGTTTCTTCAAAATTGATTCCTTCAACTTGTGCATATCCTTTGTAGACTAATCTTGCCTTTTTCCTGGTAACCTATAATCCTTCAACTATTTCCCCCCCTGAACCTGTAATGAAACTGCCATCTTGTTCAAACTACCTTCCTGTCAATCATAGACTTGTGCCATATATTGTTGCGTAGACTCCTCCTCTACAAACATTAAGGAGTCAACAAGACAGATTGTTCAAAATAGTGAGTCACCTAACGGGCCATCTTGACTTGAGTCATTATCTGAAGCAACTGCTAATTCCTCGTGACCTTTTCCTTTTAGAAATCTTGAAAGCATAACTGTTGAAATCTTGTTATCTGCTTTGTCTTCGTATACTTGTTTCCTTTTCTAGACTTTCATATTCCTGCAATCTTGAGCCATGTGCCCATAGTTATGATACTTGAAGCATTCATTGTTGTCCATAGGTGATTCCATATGATATCTGCAACTGCGAGAGCTATGGCCATAGTTATGGCATTTGAAACATTCAATGTTTGAGCCATCTAACATGTATTCTCTTCTAACAAATCATCATGGAACTTGTCTTGTGATCCTGCAAACTTGCGTGTAGGGTTTTGAAGATAATGGTTGTCCCTATCAAAAACTTCACAATCCATAGCCATATGTCCAAAATTGTTACATTTGTAACATTCAACATCATCTCTCAAAAGATCAAATTTGTTGATATTATGCTGAGTTCTGGAATATCCATTTCTGAAGGATCTCCTGGAATTATATTCATTCCAAACATACATGTGACATTCTGCAACTCTATGTCCAAACTTTCCACATGAATAACAATGACCATAAAACATAGGTTGATACCTGGGAGGAAATTTTCTTCAAGGAATTGTCTTCCAAGGTTCTTCCTACGAGTCTTGATCTCTTGATTTAGCTGAGAAATCTATCTGCGTGGTATATTTTGGATATCCATCTTCTTTAATTGTCATAAAAGGACTTGACTTCTTTTCAAATTTTTCCTTGTAACCAAGACCAGTCTTTTCGTTGTATGATCATTGGTTTCTGATGAGTTCGTCCAAAGTCTTTGAACTGTTGGCGTAGTTTTGAAAAGTTTTTCCATTTTTTACTTATTTCATAGAGAAACTATTTCAGTGTCCAATGCTTCTCTTTCCTTGTTGTTTTCCTTTAGGTTTTTCTTGAGAGATTCTTCAATTCACTTGTATTCTTCAACCTTGATTTTAAGGTTGAGGAACTATTCTCTTTCTGTCTTCAATTCGTCTTCAAGAGTGTTGACATGCTTCTTCGTGGCTTTGAGCTCTTCGATAACCCTGATTACTTCGTTTTGAAATTCAACCTCAGTCATTTCTTCTTCTTCGTCTCCTTCTTCGTCAGGTGCCACTATTGTTCTTGGCCATAAACAATACTCTTCCATTGAATTCTTCTTCGTTATCACTCTCTTCTTTAGATGAGGAGTTATCGTCTTTGGAGAAGAAAATTTTCTTAAACCATTTCTTCTTGCCTTTCGTGTTGAACTTCGTAAGACTTTTCTTTCCTTTCGTAATAACCTCATTTTTGTGAGGACATTTGGCAGCTAAATGCCCAACCTCACCACAATCAAAACATATTAATGGAATTTTGCTGAAAATGCAACAAGATGATGGAGCTTAATGGAAAGGAGTCACCTTCACTAAGTGGGCCCGCAGGCTATTTTTGGTGCAAAGTCTATTTTTAGACATATGGATCATGGTCTATGAGTTGCAGGATGCTATTTGTGGATGATTGGTCATGTTGGTAAAAATAGATGGACTTCCATTTTTAGACATATGGGCGGAGTCTATTTTTACACTGCCAGTCTAAATATAGAACAGTCGAATATTATTAGCTCTTAATAATATTTGGACTATAAACATTATCTTATCCTCTTGGAGCACTTCAGTTCGAGCTACAGATGTGGCACATGCAACTGCCAGAAGGAAATACGCTTTTCTTATGGGTCAGTTGAGCTATTGCATGATGGACTTCAGTTAGAACTCAAGTGATTGAGTTTGGTGGAGTTGATTGAGGAGTTGATGGAGTTGTGTTCAGTTTGACTTGGTTGAATTAGTTGTATTTAGTCTAACTGCAGAATACACTAGTGATGAGTGATGTGAATTAATTATTAATTAATTCACTAATTATTAACTCATAAAGCAACTAAAGAATACATTAGTTAACTCAGTGCATGGACAGTTCAGTGGAGACAAGTGTTAGAGGTGGGTGAAAGAGTGAGACTGCTGTCAGTTGTGACTATAGCTGTGCATGAGATTAGCACATGCATTGATGGAGATTGCCAATGAGGATTGCGCAGTACAAGCCAAGCAAAATGAGCTTGGATCATCCCTATTCTTGCTTTGGATTGCGTAGTAGAGGCAGGCAGACAGCGGAGGAGATTTGAACCTGTGACTTGATTCAGATCTGAGCTAGTTTGTGTGTAACAGGTGGAGATAGTACTGAGTACTTGTGAGGAGTATTGTACTATGTATTGTTACATGTTCTCTATCATTATAATATATAGATAGTTGGGGGTTTTCAGCTGTATGCTTTCCCCGGTTAAATACTGTGTTGAGATTTGTTATTGATGTGTTTCAATGTGTGCATGTGAATGTTTTGATTCTGCAAATTGATGATCAACGTAGAGGAGGTTATGTATTATGCATGCATTCCGCAAATAGTGTATAATCAGAATAATCTCTGTGAATAAGTGTCATATTATTCAAAATTTCTACATGGTATCATAGCAGAGTTGATCATCAGATCTATAATTCAGAAAGTGGTTACATTTTATTTCTTCAGGCAGAGTCTGTAATCAGGCCAGGTAACCTCTATATTCATCCTTCCTTTGGAAGGTGAGATATCCGGTAAAATCTCATACAGTCAATCTCTGTACGAGAAATACTTTGTTCTCACGAATTTTAGATCATAAGCGGTTGAATTTTGAGCTAGTGAAATTCAAATTTGCAGCAGTGTTTTCTTGGTGTCAAAGTTGAAATGTCTTTCAATGGATTGCAATTGGAGTATGCTCTTGAAGGCAGCTCAAACTATATTGCATGGAAAGACAGGATGGAGGTGGTGTTAGATGACAATGGGTTGAAGGAGTTCATAGAGGCTGAGGTCCCAAAGCCTACTGATGCTGCTCACATTGAGGTTTGGCAAAAGAAGACAGCAAAGTGCCGAAGGATTCTGTTGGAGGGTGTGAAGGATCACATTGTGTCCAGCCTACATGGAAAGGCTTCTCCATACTTGATGTGGAAAGCGTTGACAGATTTATTCCAAAGCAATAGCA
Organism: Pinus tabuliformis; assembly: GCA_031772625.1. NCBI lineage: Eukaryota > Viridiplantae > Streptophyta > Pinopsida > Pinales > Pinaceae > Pinus > Pinus tabuliformis. The sequence goes on from CM062811.1 coordinate 338,125,535, forward strand.
ACCAGAGAAAGTTGGCACTCAAGGATAAACTTAGAAACATTAAGTGTGAGAAAGGAGACAGTATGCCCAAGTATCTCACGAAGTTCACGCAATGCCGGGATGAGCTGAGAAGTGTGGGGGTGACTGTCAATGATGAGGACTTGGTGAGCTTGGCTCTTCTTGGTCTTCCAAAGAGTTGGCATTCCTATCAGGACTCTGTCAATGGTCGGGAGAAATTTCCAGGATGGGAGAGACTTTGGTCAAATCTTGTGCAGGAGGAGATCAGGCGGAATACCAGGGACGGATCCTCATCAAAGGCACCTGATGAAGAAAATTTCACTTTGGCTTCCAAAGAAAAGAAGGGGAAGAATAAGAAAGCTTCTCATTCTGGTGCAAAAGCCAAGAAGTAGGACATGTCCAAGGTGAAGTGCTTTCACTATCACCAACACGGACATTATGCCACAAATTGTCCGCAGAAGAAGAAAAATAAGCAAGCTACTGGATCTGCAATGGGAGAGGCCTTAGCCTCGCAGTTTGAGCTGGATTTTTCATTGATCACATGCTTGGTATCAAGTGTGATGGGATCGGTATGGTTCTTGGACAGTGGTGCGTCTTTTCACATGACAGGAGATCGGGATTTGTTTTCTGATCTAGAGGAGAAAGATCTTGGAGTGCACATCGAGATGGGCGATGATGGTAGATACAGTGCGACCGATATCGGTACCATTTCCTTTGAGAGGGAGTCTGGTAAACCCTTCGTATTGAAGGAAGTGATGCATGTTCTAGGATTGAAGAAGAATCTTATCTATGTGGCGATGTTAGAATACAAGGGATATGATGTTTTTTTCAGCGAGGGAAAGGCTTTCCTACGCAGTAAGACAACTGGAGAAACCCGGAAGATAGGGGTTCGAGTCAGGAACCTTTATCAGTTGCATGTAGATGGCTGCGCAGCAGTGGCATGCAAGGCAGAAGGATTGGTGAGCCGGGATGATGGCGAGCTGTGGCACAGGAGATTGGGCCACCTTCACCATGGAGCCTTGAAGATACTGCAGCACATTACTACTGGGCTTCGTAAAGGCACTCTTGCGTAGTCAGATTAGTGCAAGGGGTGTACTTTGGGAAAATTTGTGAAAGCCACCTTTCACGAGAAGGATAGTCGCGCCATGACGATCCTTGAGAGAATTCACACAGACGTGTGTGGACCTTTCTCAGTAGCTTCGACAGCAAAGCACTGTTACTATGTGATCTTTGTTGATGATTTCTCTCGAAAGTGTTGGATCTTCTTCATGCAGAAGAAGAGCGAGACATACTCAAATTTATGTGAGTTCAAGGCACTGGTCGAGAAGGAATCGAGGAAGAAGGTGAAGGCTCTTAGGAGCGACAATGGTGGTGAATTCATCTCTGGCGAGTTCAAGGACTTATGTAGCGCAGAAGGGATTTGAAGAGAGCTCATAGCTCCCCATAACCCACAGCAGAACGGGGTTGCCGAGCAGAAGAACAGAATGATCGTGGGTGCTGCATGGGCGATGTTGCATGATCAGGGCCTACCCCTTCACTTATGGGCGGAGGCATGCAATACTGCAGTATATGTGCAGAACCGTTGTCCTCATAGGATACTTGGCATGAGTACACCCGAGGAGGCTTATTCTGGTAAGAGGCCTGATATTTCTCATTTGAGGATTTTTGGTTCTAACGTTTACATGCATGTGACGAAGGATGCCAGGAAGAAGCTGGAGCTGACCACAGAGGTTGGGATATTTGTGGGGTACACTGATACGCCCCACAACTATCGTGTGTATTTGCCAGACAGTCACAAGACTGTTGTGCGACAGGATATCAAATTTCAGGAGGAGAAAGCCATGAAGTGTTCGCTTGAGAGGGAGCCACACTTGCATGCAGATGAGAAGCTATTAGTTCCTAAGGATGAGCTTCCTAAGGATGAGCTTCAGGACGTGGATCAGCCACAAGATGAATTTCATGGAGTGGAAGAGACCACTCATGCAGCGCCAACCATCAGAGGGTGAAAGCGCACTACAGAAGATGAGCAACTGGATCAAGATGCAGAGAAGGTTGTAGGACCACCTATAGGACAATGCAGATAGAGATAGTCACCTGATCGGTACACTGGATACATGGCTCTTGTGAGAAAATGTGTTGTGACTGAGCCATCCTCTTTCGAGGAAGCTATGGAGGATTCCGCATGGGTAGATGCCATGGTGGAAGAGTATGATTCGATTATCAGAAACAGTGCATGGGAGATTGTCCCAAGCCGGAGGGGAAACCAGTGGTGGGTTCGAGATGGATCTACAAAGTGAAGCAGGCAATTGACGGGAGTGTAGAGAAGTACAAGGCAAGATTTGTTTCCCGAGGCTTTTCACAAATAGAGGGGATCGATTATGAGGAGATCTTTACACCTGTCACAAGGTATTCTTCCATACAGATGATTCTTGCTCTCTCAGCGCAGATGGGGTGGCACATTCATCAGATGGATGTGAAGACTACTTTCCTCAACAGAGTCATTGAGGAGGAGGTGTACATAGCCCGAAGGTTTCAAAATCTTCAGCAGCAAGTCACATGTGTGCAGGCTCAAGAGAGTGTTGTATGGGTTGAAACAATCACCACGTGCTTGGTACACACGGATAGACAGTTACTTCACCAGACTTGGATTCTCCAAGAGTGAGGCGAATCCTAACCTATACCAGATTGTGGTGGAGGGTAAGTTGCTTATCATTGTACTTTATGTAGATGATTTGATTTTGACAGGAGATGAGCTGTTGATACTTTCATGCAAGGAGGATCTTGCTAGGGAGTTTGAGATGAAGGACTTGGGCCTCCTTCATTATTTCCTGGGATTGGAAATTTGGCAGCACAGTGATCGACTATTTGTTTCTCAGGGTAAGTATGCTTGGGAAATATTGGAGAAGTTCAACATGCATGGCTGCAAGCCTGTTGATACTCCTCTTCCTGGAGGTTGGAGGAAGGAGGATGCTACTTCAGCGGAGGTAGTGGATGCCACTATTTATCAACAGTTGGTGGGGTCGCTTATGTATCTGGTCAATACACGACCCGATATATGCTATGCTGTTAACCAGCTTTCACAAGCTATGGTTAAGCCAACCAAGCTCTTCTGGAAGGCAGGCAAGCATGTATTGCGTTATCTCAGAGGCACATCGGGATATGGATTGTGGTACAAACAAGAGGATGAGGTGAAGCTATGTGGCTTCACGGATGCAGATTGGGCAGGGAGCCCAACGGACAGAAAGAGCACATCTGGAGGGATTTTCAGTATCGGGTCGACAGCAGTTTCTTGGTACAGTAGGAAGAAGAGATTCGTGGCACTCAGTTCAGCAGAGGCCGAGTATATGGCAGCAAGTTTAGCCGCATGCGAGGCTATATGGATGAGGAAGTTCCTGGTCGGGTTGTTCGAGTCACACTTGGAGCCTATAGTGATTTATTGTGATAACCAAAGTTGCATTAAACTCTCGGCTAATCTAGTATTTCATGATAGATCCAAGCACATCGACATCAGGTACCATCATATCAGAGATTGTGTGCAGCGGAGAATCATGTTACTTTCATACATTCCAACGGAGGATCAAGATGCTGATATCTTGACGAAGGCGCTCCCCAGGAGCAAATTCGAATACCACCGAGGCAGGATAGGGGTTGCAGATAATCCATATCTTGTTGAGAGGGAGTGTTGAAAATGCAACAAGATGATGGAGCTTAGTGGAAATGAGTCGCCTTCACTAAGTGGGCCCACAGGCTATCTTTGGCTCAAAGTCTATTTTTAGACTATGTCTATTTTTAGATATATGGATCTTGGTCTATGAGTTGCAGGATGCTATTTGTGGATGATTGGTCATGTTGGTAAAAGTAGATGGACTTCTATTTTTAGACATATGGGCGGAGTCTATTTTTAGACTGCCAGTCTAAATATAGAACAATCGAATATTATTAGCTCTTAATAATATTTGGACTATAAACATTATCTTATCCTATTGGAGCACTTCAGTTCGAGCTACAGATGTGTCACATGCAACTGCCAGATGGAAATACGCTTTTCTTATGGGTCAGTTGAGCTATTGCATGATGGACTTCAGTTAGAACTCAAGTGATTGAGTTTGGTGGAGTTGATTGAGGAGTTGATGGAGTTGTGTTCAGTTTGACTTGGTTGAACTAGTTGTATTTAGTCTAACTGCAGAATACACTAGTGATGAGTGATGTGAATTAATTATTCATTAATTCACTAATTATTAACTCATAAAGCAACTAAAAAATACATCAGTTAACTCAGTGCATGGACAGTTCAGTGGAGACAAGTGTTAGAGGTGGGTGAAAGAGTGAGACTGCTATCAGTTGTGACTATAGCTATGCATGAGATTAGCACATGCATTGATGGAGATTGCCAATGAGGATTGCGCAGTACAAGCCAAGGAAAATGAGCTTGGATCATCCCTATTCTTGCTTTGGATTGCGCAGTAGAGGCAGGCAGACAGCGGGGGAGATTTGAACCTCTGACTTGATTCAGATCTGAGCTAGTTTGTGTGTAACAGGTGGAGATAGTACTGAGTACTTGTGAGGAGTATTGTACTATGTATTGTTACATGTTCTCTATCATTATAATATATAGATAGTTGGGGGTTTTCATCTGTATGCTTTCCCCGGTTACATACTGTGTTGAGATTTGTTATTGACGTGTTTCAATGTGCACATGTGAATGTTTTGATTCTGCAAATTGATGATCAACGTAGAGGAGGTTATGTATTATGCATGCATTCCGCAAATAGTGTATAATCAGGATAATCTCTGTGAATAAGTGTCATATTATTCAAAATTTCTACAAATTTTACCTTTTAATTTTCCCATACTTGTTCTCATTTTCCGCGTGAAGTAGGCAAACTATTTATTTGAGAATTCTTTTTCATCTTCTTCCTTTTCCTCATCCTTACAATTGCAATTGTTTGCTTTCGGAGTCTGCTTTTCCTTACTATTCTTCTTGGATGCGGCAAATGTTTTTTCTAAGTGAGATGTGTCATCCTCTTCTTCAATCCTCATTTCATATGCCATAAGAATTCTATGCAATTCATCTATGTTGAGATTGGTTAGATTCGATCTATCTTCTGAGACAGATACGTTAGGGTTAAATCTTGCTAGCAAGGTTGTGAGGATCTTTTGGACAACAATTTTTCGTTTCAACAGGTTCTCCCAAACCTTCCAATGTATTTTTTCTTTCATCAACACGCTAAAACATGCAGAAATATCTTCACCATCCCTCATTTTGAGTTTCTCAAATATTTCCCTGAAAATTTGAAGTTTTGCTTCTTTCACCTTTGAGTCACTGGGATATATATTCCAAGCTTTCCCTATACCTCTTTAGCAGTTTTGCAACTCAATACCTTAAGATAAACATATTCGATAAGCCCACTGATAATAATGTCTTTATCCTTTGCATCATATACCATATTTTTCTTACCTTGTTCATCCTAGGTCGTTGTGAAGCCTTTGTCAATGATTTCCCATACTTTGTATCCTTGCGCTAGCAAATGAACCTACATTCTTCCACTCCAAAGTGCATAGTTATTTCCATTAAACAAAGGAACTCTATTCTTAGTATACTCGATGATCTCCTTCCAGTTGTTAACTGCCATTGAAGGAACCAAGCTTTGATACCAATTGTTGGAAATACTAAAAGAGGGGGTGAATCAATATTACTTAGCAATTAGCACTTTTAAATCTTTTCAGAGCATTAGTTAATCTTCAATTATTATTAATGTTTATGTAGTAATAACAGTAAATAAAATAACACAGTAGGCACAATAATTTTAGGTGGAAAACCCCCTCCGAGTAAAAAACCACTTAACGCTTTTCTAATAAATTCTTTAATCTTCAACCCCAACTAAAATTAAAGAAACAACTTCCTAGAATTCTAGAAAAGCATTTTTTTCCAACTCCCACTGGAAGGGCGCCCCAAAGCCCTGGTTTCTTCAGTAGTCAACTGAGTGGATGCCCCAACATCCTAGACTAACCTACCACCCTGAAGTGTTCACAGGTTCCAACCTGTAGGCGACTTTATGCACCAGCCTAGCACCTCCCTGCCACCCTATAATGATTGAAATGAGAAAAGAGTGTGGATTCCTGTACTAGGGACAACGATCCATGATACAATATGATTTACAATGATTTTTACCGAATACCCAATCACACTATGACCTTCAACCCAACCATGACATCATCCCAACAGAGACTCCTATACCTCCCAATAATTCCTTTTCAACTCTAGCCACATTGACTCTTTTACAATAATGACTCTTCCAATGATGGCACTTTTACAAATGACTCTTTTACAACTTTACAATGATGACTCTTAACCTTGACACTTCTTCTCAATATATGGATGGATTTCATGTATTCAAAGGATGTCCCGCTACAATGCTTCCTTTAATTTGATACTTCTGCTCTTGAATTCTTGCTTGAAGTTGTACTTGAATATTCATCTACCTGCATGCAAAATTTTCCCGGTGAAACCAATCCGAAAACAAAACAAAATACCCTTCAACTTACCTTTGCTTGCAAAACACATGTAAGTGCATAATAATGAATAAATACAAATTAAAATTACAATGCTTACCTGAAGTGTGGTTGTCACTTTTGTTGTTGACTCATTGTAGCAGTAGACAAAGACTCCCACTCTTGATATAGGCCTGTACTTTATGCAAGACTATATCCAAAACTGACCTAAAGATATATACAATAAAAACTGATTACAGACCCTAAACTTGTGATGGACCATTGAAAAGACAAGTAACATGAACTTACAACATCATATAGATTTAGCAAACTTGGTGTAGCATCAAATGTGTAGTATCAAGAATAGGACATCCAAAATGTGGTATCAAAACTAATTGTGACATATAGAGACATAGAGATATAACCGAGAACCTGTCTGTACTCATGTTGTCCTGCAAAAACATATGTCAGAGATGATACTCATATTTCAAATATAAACACTAATCATACATACCTTGTTGTAGGAGAATTACCCTTGACTGTTGATATGTGGTCCTTACTACAGTGATCCTTGAATGCATGCTTTTTATTTCCTTCTATGAGCTCGACATTGAATCTGTTGTTTTTATGTAATTTCAGATCTCCAAGGTCTAAAATTTATTCTTGTGGTGTCCCTTTGAGTCATGTTTCCAACCCCACAAATTTGATCAAGATTGGATTCTTCAAGAAAGAGTTATACCCAATCTCCCACGATGATCTGATTATAGACTGGTTCAGTAGAGCGAACTTGTACGAAGTGCCACGTATCCCTGTTGCGACCTTTAGCCCTGAAAACGATACTCAAAAAACCAAAGTACGTCCTATTTCTGTGACTATTTACGAAATTTGAATCCAATTCTTAGAGAGAAAGTTATGATGATTTTACCAACGTCACTTGTTTGACATGGAATTTGGGAGCCTGCAAAAGCCCTAACTTCCTCATATCATATCTCTTAAAATATATTGAACCAATATCTGAAATTCAGTCAAGAGGTTCATCAAGATTTTGGCTCAAATGGGTTTTAATTTCAGCATTTGAAGGTTCGCAGAAAAAACATTATAGAGAAAATTCCACAATGACCTATTTGAAGCCACAAAATCCTTACTAGAGGAGGATATGAGGGTCATTATTTATATGAATGTTTTGAGTTGAGAGGGTCTTCAACAAGTGAACGTTGAAGGGATTTTGAAAGAAAAAATATGTATTAGTTATTGAGTATTCAATGACCACAACCAATTATGAATGCCATGCCACAACCCCGTAGGGTTTTAGCCCACTAACTGGGGTTACTAACTTCAAACATGAATATCTCTCAAACCATGAAGAATTACTTGGCGTGCCATATATCAACGGAAACATCTCAACGAGTAGAGTCCATATAGAATATCCTTGACTACAAATAGAGTAAGTTGTTGAGCCAAAATTCCCTTGCAAGATCGGGGTAGCCCTTGGTGCTACTTGGGTTAACATCAATGACAACCACTGATCAACAGCTTTTGCCAACGGTTTTGACGAACAACGAGTGGAGGTTGGAGGAATTTCTTTCCAAATGACAGAGGAGTTGATTTCTGAGGTCACAACTTTTTCCACTCATAGAGAGAAGGCCTTTAGGAGTCACATTCTATCTGGAATTGATGTTCCTTTCTTCCTAAAGGACGAATTCAAAGAGAAGGACTGGAGGGCAGGAGTGCAAAGGGCATGGATGAAAGACAAATGACATGTGTTGTTGCAAATTGTTCAATCCTATTTCACCTGCGAGGGGTGATACAACATGGTCAACCTCTACCATTTCCATTTTCTTTCTCATCTGGCAAGTCAGATAAGAATCAATGCCTCTTATTTTTTATTAGATAGTTTGAAACATATGGCTGCTTGGGTTTAAGCTAGGATAGACCCATCTTCACATTTTATCTATCATAAAGCATTGATAAAATTATTAATTGAAAACCAATTAGTAAAGGTCGGGAGAACATGGGGCCATTTTATTTTTTTGGGAGGGTTTCAGCCCCAACATATTAAGTCTAGAAGGGGTAGGAAAAAGGGTGCTAAAAAAGAGACCAAATAGGTTAAAAAAACCCTTAGATCGGAACCTCCTATCAATGAGCTTCTACTGTGCAAACTAGAAGTCGAAAGAAGACAGAGAAGACCTCTTATCTTGTTCCTCAAATTCCTAAGGTTTATACTAGGAGTGATAGGCTTAGAAAAGCGCAACAAACCCATCCTCCTATTGAAAACCCTCATGCGAAAGACTTTCCTACTAAAAGCTTACCTACAGGAAGCTAATTGCCAGAGAAAACCAAAAGAGAGATGGTTGAACCCCATGATGAAGGAGTTTCAAATGAGAAGGAGCCTACCCTGTTTGAGATGTTCAAAGTGGGGGAAATCCCCACACTAGACCCTGAAACAAGATTAGATTAAACATCAAACTAAAGCAAAACCCAGAGCTTGCTAAATAAGTTATATATGTGGATGATATTTGGTTAAAATACATAATCATAAACAGGGAGAAAGCTACAAGTTCCCAAAAATCAAAGAAAACAAAGGCCACCAAGAAAAGGGTTCCCATGGAAACTGGACAAATAAAAAGACGTAGGATGGCTGAAGATGTTTGTCTTTTGTTTTCTTTGACCCTGTGTTGTCAAAAAGAACTTTTGGTTTTTGGTCGACAAAGCGCTTGTCAGCGTTTTAGCACAAGATAACGCAAAAGAGCATGACAATTTCATTGTCAGTGCGTTTTGATGGATAGTTTAGAGGAAAACACCGATAATTACGCCTATCAATGAATTATCAGTATCCATAGTTACAAATTGACAGTGGGATTATCAGCAAATTATCAGTTCCGAAAATTATAGATTGACAGTGAGATTATTAGTAGATTATCAGTTCCAAAAGTTACATATTAATAGTGGGATTATCAACAAAATTTCAGTTCTGACAACCACATATTAACAACAGGATTGTCAGCGAATTGCAAGAAAGGTGCCTGAGGAAGCAGGAGTTGCACAACAAAAGACTATTTTTGGAGGAATGACAAGGATGGATTCCCAACGAAGGAGGCATAACAACGATGCACTTTTTAGTCCTCATTTTTAGCATGATTTACAACAAGTTGATTTTGAAAAAACATATATGTTTTGAAATATATTTTACATGCATGTACCTAAAGATATGCATTGTTATTTATTACTGTAACTAAGTTTAGCTAGAAAATTGTTATTTATTGTTTCTATATAAATAGTTTCTAAAGAAGAAGAAAGGGTTGGAACTTTTGAAAGATAACCTCTTGTATTTACTATGTGATCAAAATTATAAATAAAACAGTTTATGTGAGCAGTTTTGCATAAATTCTTGTGTTGCAGTTCCCTGTCTGTCTCTTGGTATAATATTCTCCTCAATGTCTAAATGCTAAGTGTTGAAATTGGAATTCATGTTTGTTGTGCTCCATTTTCTTATGATTCAGATATTTACATACTTTTTTTTCTACATATATATCACATTGCTTTTCCTCCATCATCCTCCAAATTTCTTGAAACTTGTCAAAGGAAATGTTACTATCTCACTTTTGTAATTTTTTCTCACTGAACATGTGACTATATAAGCCTGATTGGGTCAGACTCCATGCCCAATGGTTAGGTTTTCCTACATGTTGGCATTATGTTTCAGGAATGACTATATATGTTACAGATGTTGTACTTGATGGCAACTCCCATGACAAGGCTCTCCTTTTATTGAAAAATAAGAAGGACGCAGGAAATCAGTTCAGAAGGTGCGTACCCGCAGGTACACCTTGCAGGGACCGCGTCCAGAGACGCGGGCCAGCCATTCAGGAGGTGCGTCCACCCAGTGCACACATTTCAAGGCAGAGAAAAGCTCACGTGGGGGTTTCTTGTGTTTTACTCTTGGTATCTAGCCGACGGTATTGTGTTATTATGGTGTCGGCTCGTGGTATTGTTCCATGTTTTGAGGAGGAGCTTGCCTATATAAAGCAAAGGAGATCATTTGGATTATGTATGTCTTTGGTTGAATATCTTATGAGGTGAGATCTGGTCTAGATCTAAAAGGCGAATCTACTGAAGGACTGAGATCTCTTTGGCGCAAGATCAGATCTGTAGATCTGACTGTTTGGGTTACACTTAAAGTCTTGAAATCATTCATACCCGAAAGGACGCAGGTACAGTGAAAGGAAAGTGCGCCGGGACGCAGTACAGTAGGAGGATACCTGCGTGGGGACGCAAGGCAGACGAAGTTCAGGTGCGTCCAGGACGCAGTTCAGTATCTGGAGATCTGCGTGGGGACGCAGGGCGACCAAGGTTCAGGTGCGTCCCTGAAGCAACAGGACGTGGCGCGATAGTATCTTCGGGTGCGTCCCTGCAGCAACAGGACGCGGCGTGATAGTGTTTTTGGGTGCGTCCCTGAAGCAACAGGACGCAGAGCAGTTGAAGGAACAGTGCGTAGGCACGCAGCGCAGCAGAAGGATCTCTGCGGGTGGTCGCAGGGAAGCAGAAGGTTAACTGCGTCTGGTCGCAGGCCACAGAAGGGAAAACTGCGTCTCTGTCTTAAGATGTTCTGTTGATTGAATTTCTCTATTGATAAGGTGTTCTGGGTTAGTTCTGTTATTACTGATCTGATAACTGTAGTGGACTGTAACTGTTATGTACTTGATGATCATTTGATGAAAAGAAGTAGGGGGTTGTAGCTCCTTTCCAGGAGAAGACTGGAAAACGAGAGAGAGTTGTAGCTCTCTACAGGTTGCAGCCTGCGTACTGGTAAAGGACTGCACCAGTACAAAATCATTGTAAAAGGAGTTTCTAATTTGAAAGAAGATAGAGACATATTGCAGCAGGTGGTTTTCACCCACATTGGGTTTCCACCTTACATCTTGTGTTCTTTGGTGTGACTATCTATTTTCCTTGTTCATGCTCATTATTTTATGGTACTGACATGCAAAAATAATTCAAAGATCAAATAAGGAAGATTTATTAAATTACTAGATAATACTGATTCACCCCCCCTCTCAGTATTATTTCCAACACTACAGTCCAACCAACCTCAAATTTTCTTAGACAAATTTGGCCATGGGACTTATTGCAAACCCTCTACCACTGTGACCTTTGGATAGCTGAGTTTAGGGAGAGATCCCTCTCCAGGCTGAAAGGGCCAACTTTTCAACCTCAAAGCGGTTCGAGGTTACCTTAGAGGTTTTCCCGCAACCAGAGTTTCCTCTAAGTTATAACAGTTTGGTAACTATTTTATGATAGAAAACACAATAATAATCAAGTTAAAGAAGAAGCTAATCAAGTTATTCAACCTCAAAGCGGTTCGAGGTTACCTTAGAGGTTTTCCCGCAACCAGAGTTTCCTCTAAGTGATAACAGTTTGGTAGCTATTTGATGATAGAAAAAACAATAATAATAAAGTTAAAGAAGAAGCTAATCAAGTTAAGTAAAAAGACATTACAAGCAATTATCAAAGTAAGATAAATCTTTTAATCTAGCTACCCTAGATTTCTCAACTATCATTTTGACCAAAGAAAAGAAATTACATTCCCAAATAATTAAAGAATATCTTATTAAGTTGAAAAACCTATTTGAAGACACCTCTTAGGCGATTGAGAAATTTCATCAACATATTTCAATACCCTTGCTTTGAGAACAAAACATTTATTAAATAGAAGGTAATTATATATATAATAAATAATAATTAAACCGAAATGATAAAATTAAATATATAAATAATAATTATTATTATAAGAGGTTATGACTCAAAAGGTCATGAATCTTCAAATAGACACCTTAGACTATATTTAAGATAGGCCCTTCTCACTGCAAACTCGTCTCATTCATACTCATTACTTTATAAAAATATTATATTTGATGAACAATCTAAATATCACTCATACCATAGTGTTCCAAGATAGTACTAGATAGAACATTGTTTCATTCTAAAGTGATAACTCCAGGTGTCTCCAAGGTAATTTATATTTCTTATTAAGCACTATTAGAGAATGACAAGAGTACTTTACATTTGAAATCTAAAGAGTAATAAGAAAAAATGATCTTGTACTATCTATGCAACCTATGAAAGCTTGAGTAAATATAAGGATAAAGAATGTTGTAATAAATTCTAAGAATTTAAGAAAATTATTACACATGATTTCACTATTAAATTGGATACAAGTTTATGTTGTAGGTATCAATGAGTACTTAGACAATGTCTAGGTAAGTATGAAGCATGTTTAATTAGTAATTAAACATTACTTTAATGTTCCAACATTTATTGTTTCATATGTATTTGTTGTGTATACTTTTCACATTAGCCCATACTTGGTTGGTATGTCAATTAGCTTTTATGATGATGAAGCTTTTAGGTGCTCATATTTATTTTATTAGTATTTTGAAATATTCCATTTTCTAGATTTAATATTCCTTTAACATTTTCAACATTGAATCTTTAATGTGGCCAAGATCACACAACTTTTACGATTTCTAAAACATTGTCATGAGTCATAACAAGAATTTGGCTTTTTCTAGTTCTTCAATAAAATCATTTCTTAGTGTCAATGGTGGGCTATTATAGATTTATTGAATTTTTCCCATGAGATCTTAACATGCCAAGATGGTGGGACTTCGAACATCACTATATCATACAATAAGTCTTATCTTTCCGTAAGTCTTATCATACAATTTTGTATGTTAGAATAAGTCTTATCTTTCCATTAGCACCAAAGCAATTCCCAGTTTACTTGGGAGTTATATGGTTGGGAGTTTGGATAAGAATTAATTTGTTGATTTTTGTATAGCATCAGGAGGCATGCCTATATGGCTAAATGGTTTTCAAGTCGGCCTAGAAGAATTATTTAAAATAAAAATAAAAATTGAAGTGACAAGTCAACAGAGGAAAGTCAAGTTGGCCCAACTTATGAAGGGGTGTGTCCCTTGGATTATTTCACCTATTCAAAAAGAATAAATAGAGGGTGTGATGTCTTATTTTCTCCACCAAGAAAGAGTAAGTTTCCCCTCTCTCTTCATCATTCCTATATTTCTCTTGGACAACCACATGTGTGGAGGAGGATGAGCTTGACTATTTTTGACTGAGCAAATTTGACCTTTGTTTGGCCGAGTTTGATTGGGCATTAAACACGCTGATTTGACCTCTATTTGAACGATTTTGATTGGACATTGATCAAGTTGTTTAACCTCATGTTTGACCGCAATTCGTACAATGTTGACAGAGGATTTGGCTGTAGGGATTTCACCATAGATTGGAAACCATTGACCAGAATTGACCACAATGTATTGATCGCAAGGCCGAACTTGACCACAGGCTAAAATTTTGACCAAAGTTGACTTTTGACCAATTTTTTACCAGCATTGACTGATATTTGGACTTGAATATTTGCACAAATTTCTAGACAAATCGTTGACTTGTAATCGTTGTTGAAGAATAATTTATCCTAAGAAAATTTGTTGGGTTTTATCCCAAGGTTGGGTTTCCTGGGGTAAAATATTGTCTCTTTTGTGCATGGCTATATTTTATGATCTTTACTGTTTCCACTACATTTACTATTGAGATTTTCTGAAGTGTAATTATTCAATGATAATAGTGGCATAAAATACTAGTAAATTACATTCCCCTGCACTAGCCTTAGAATTTCAACATGATATCTTTGCTTTGTTGAAAGAAAATCCATTTACATCAACCTAAGAGATAGTAATCAACAACTTGTTTGGATTATATATCTCTTGTCAAAATGGTGCCAAGTCTCAGAGCAGAAGACATGTTGGGTGGTGCTAATTTTAGATCTTGGAAGACTAAGATACGTCATATCTTGGAATAAAATGACCTTCAAGATCATGTGAAGGAAGTCGTTCCAGAGGCAGAGGGAGCTGAGAGAAAGCCAAGCATAAGAATAATGAAGCCAAGGATAAGAGAATCTTGATAGATTATATAAAGGATCACTTGATCCCACATGTTGCTAAGTAGAACACTACCAAAGTGTGTGATGCTTTGGTGGGATTGTTCCAGAGTGAACATTAGTAGGAAACTAACCTTCAGGCATCAATTTTGTAGTGTCATGATGACTAGATCAGATTTTGTTGTCTCTTATCTTATGAGAGTCTCTTGGTTGAGAGATGAACTTGGAGCCATTGGAGATACCATTAATGATGTATAGATTGTTACAGTGACTCTCTATGGATATCCTTCCTTATGGGGCCCATTTATTCAAGGAATTTGTGCACAAGAAAAACTACCCGAGTATGATAAGATATGTACTGATTATGTCCAAGAGGAGGCTAGATTGTTGTCCAAGGACAACTTTCAGAAACCTCAAGATGAAGAAACTCAAGCTCTTGCAGCTCATACAAGGAAAGGAAAAGGAAGAATAAATTTCGAATGTTTGATAAGAAGAATATAAGTAGAAGACCAACTCTTGTTTAGGATCAAAAGAAGGATATGTCAAATATTAGATGCTTCAACTGTCATGATTTTTGGACACTATGCCTCCCAATATCCTCAGAAGAAAAGAAAAGAAAAGCAACATGCATCAATAATCAATTTTGATGATGATGATGATGAACATAAACCTCGAAAAAAAATTACAAATGGAATTAAGAAAGAATACTTCTTTTGACATTCATGATTTTCTAATGAAGGCCAAGGATGAGGTCTTAAACAAGCTCCAGGAGTTTAAGGCTCAGATGGAGAACTTGACAGAGAAGAAGATCAAGGTTTGGAGGTCAATGGAGGAGAGTATACTTCTAGGGACTTTAAATGATTTTTGCAAGGAGGTAGAGAGCAAGAGGGAGTGGATAATTCCCTACAACCCTCAAAAAAATTCTTCCTTGACTAAGAGAAGTGTACTTCCAATCATATTTTTCCTCCTCTGATTTTTTTGTCAGCCTTTTGTCCTTTTTGTATGCTTTAAAATACTAGAAAATAATTGCTTGGTTATGATTTTCCATGGCCTTCTGAATGGAGTATGCCGAAAGGAAGAACAGGTCTATTGTGGAGGTTGCCAAGGCTATGATTCATGCAGTAGATGTCAACATGGAGAAGTAAACGAGAGGTTTGAGGCAGGAGGGTTCTCCAGAAAGAGGGAGTGGACTACGAGGAGAATTTTGCTCCAATCACCAGATGGTCAGGTCCTTATATGGCCTAAGGGCTCAAGCATATCCCCAAAAAGAGTGATTAATGCTCGAGGGGGAGGATTGTATAGATTATTAAGACATCCAAGACTATGCCAGGTGACCGGAAGAGCTTCCAGTCCAAAGGGAGCAGAAAATCAGGCAGATTGGAAGGAACAACCTTCCAAGAGGATTTCATGGGTTGAGATTGTCAAACTAGACGGTTAGAGATGAAAGGTATCTAGGAGGAATATTCCTTCTATGAGGGAACTAGGCTAGACAACAAGGCATGCTTTAGTTATAGAGGGAGAAACAATGACAAGAGGAATTGCTTCCAAGAAAAAGGGAAGAGCTAGGATTTCCACATGAGGATCTACTTCAGTGTTAGAGGGAGCACCTAGTCAGGGTGACCAAAAAGTAGCTATGGTGATGGATCTAGTGATAGAAGATGGCCAATTTTTGGTTGAGATGAGGCATGTGACAAAGCATGTACATGTGTGGTACAACTGAATATTGTATGAGACATGGTGGAGAATGGAGCAGTGAAGCTCTAGTACATATCCATAAATGAGCAGATTGTGGACATTCTCACCAAACCTCGGTATAGAGCGAAGTTTGCATACTTCAGAGACAAGCTTGTCGTGATGCAAAATGTCTCCCTCTCAAAGAGGGAGTGTTGATGTTTTTGTAGCTTGCATAATAGGGCATACATTCTCCCACGGGGTCATGTTGATTTGACTAGGGGAGAATGATACATTCACCCATTGGGCCATGCTGATTTGGCTAGGGGTGAATGGTAGAGTGTTGATGCTTGCCAGATTGGGGTAGAATTTCTCCCATACAACCATGCTGCTTTGGCTAAGGTTGTGTTGATTTGGCTAGGGAATATTGATACATTTACCCTTGAAGCCATGTTGATTTGGCTAGGGGTAAATGGCCCAAGGAAACTGTAGCATAGGGCGAATATTCCTCCATTGGTGCCATGTTTACTTGGCGTCCATAGGGAAATGTTGATTTGACCAAGGGAAGAATGATACATTCACCTAGGAAGCCATGTTGATTTAGCCAGGGGCGAATGGACCAGGGGTAGACCCCCTCTTGAGAAGCCATGCTGATTTGATTGGGTCATGTTGATTTGACCAGGGGAGATGGATACATTTCCCTAAGAAGCCATGCTGATTTGGTTAGGCCACGCTGATTTTGCCAGGAGTAAATGGTCAACATTACATTGCCTGCTCCAGGATGGAGTGATCTATATCTATATACATTCATGTGAGGAGATACTAACATAGCAATCTCATGAACTTTTCTTTTGGAGGAGAAATTTTAGCTAAGGAGAATACCTCCTTCACTAAAAGGGAGGGTTGATTTTTGTGTAGCATCAAGAGGTATTCCATGGCTAAATGGTTTTCAAGTCGTCCTAGAAGAATTAAAAAAAAAAAAAAATTGAAGTGACAAGTCGGCCCAAGAAAGAGTAGGCCCAACCAATAAACGGGTGTGTCCCTTGGGTTATTTCACCTCATTCGACAAGTATAAAAAGAGGGTGTGATGTCTCATTCTCTCCACCAAGGAAGATCGAGTTTCTTCTATCTTCATCATTGTAATATCCCTAAGGGAAAATTAACAGTAAATATTCAAAGCAAAATAGACCAACACATCATAAAATCAGAACAAACAATCAAACCATGAAATTGCTTCCAAAACAACGTTGTATATTCATTTTATTAATGGAAAAGGTGTATAGTCAAGGTGTTGGAATGAGTGCTCCTGGGCTTGCTCTTAGCAAGCTAGCAAAGCCCACAATGATCCCTGAATCACCCTCCTCCAAGCTTTGTCAATTCGGCCCAACTGTTGTGCTACCATTCCTAGAAAATGGCATTGTTGCTTGAAATGAACTGCTGCTAGAGCCCTCTCTACTGCTCAGAAAATTCCGGGAATTTGATTTTGGCCTCTACTCAAGAAACCCATAATAACCAATGAAGGGTTTGACCAAAGCTTGACCCTAGAATTTTGACCCCCTTAGGCTTGGCTAACTCTCTTGCTGGGAAATTCGAGCCTCCTGAGTATTTTGCTGCTAAATGCCCCCAAAATGCCTGCAAACCCTCTTAGAAGGCTTCCCAAGCCTTCCCACCAAATTTCCTCCTTGAACTCCCTTGACTCCACAAACTCCTAGAGTGCCTCTAGCAGTGACAACTCACTCCCTGTGCTGTTATGGCTCTCTCTGCTACTGTAAATTGACCTCCTGTTGCTGGTACGAATAGGGTTGAAGCCTCCTAGGGCTGGCACTCAAAGTCCACCGAAGCAAGGGCTAGGATTTCCGCTCGAAAACACCCGGTGTGTTGAACAACACATGGAGACTTGGCTCACTACTCAAGCGTGCTCTTGTTAGAAACAAATTCTGAAATGATGAATGATAACCAAAATGAGATCTCCTCCCTTGTTTTATCGAATTGCCTACAAGGCTACCCATGTGGGCCCACATCGACTTTCTCCCACCTTTTTTGAGCCAATGAGAGCGTACTCTCCATGTGGGCCGAAAATCCCTTTGTGGTGGGCCCCATATTCCACCAAAACCGTAATATTTCATTGAACACTATAGTTGGGGTGCTTCTTATGCCAAAAATAATAGGTGGGTCCTCTAGGCCCACTTTCCCTAAGTGAAATAATGTAATATGCCAAAATTGAGCAAAATTCGATATTCCCTTAGTGAAACACTAAGAAGCAATATCATAGTCCTCCCCACCAAAATGTTTCTTATCCTCAAGCAACTACAAAGAAGGATGATGCAGTATCTGTTCCCCCTCCCGGGTGGAATCCTCATCTGGTAGATTCCTCCATCGAATAAAAAATTCCCTGATGTCTCTATTACGTAGGTGCCTCTCTCTGGTATCCAAAATAGCCTTTGGTTCCAACACCAAATGTCTTCATCGTCCATATGGGATAGCTCTGTGGCAGCGGTAACCTGTTGTCCTAGTTCCTTCTTTAGGAAAGACACGTGAAAAACGTTGTGCACTCGTCTCCCCAGGGATAGCTCCAACCAATATGCTACCTCCCCCACCCTCTGAATGACATGATAAGGCCCATATAAGCGGGGTTTGAGTTTCTCGAACCCCTTCTGCTTGAGCGTAGACTTCCTGTACAGTTGGATCCTCAAGAAGACCAAGTCCCCAACTTCGAACTGCCTTTCAACTCTGACCCTATTTGCATAAAGCTTCTGCTGATTCTGGGCCATTTGCAGATTGCCCTTCAGAGCCCTTAAGATGTCTTGGCTCTCATGTATCCATTCCTTGGCCTTTGGGGCCTAGTTGTCTCCAAACATAATGTAAACAAAAGACAATTCACCATAACCATATAGGGCTCGAAACGGTGACATACCTATAGACATGTGATGCATAGTGTTGTAGCAGTATTCACGCAAATGCAACCATCGTATCCGTGCCCTGTCACATAGTTACGCAAGTAGCCCTCCAGCCACTTGTTAACTATCTCCACTTGTCTATCCATCTGTGGGTGGTAACTGGTGCTTGGGGTGAGCTTAGTACCCACCAACTAGAATAACCCCTGCCAAAACCCACCCATGAACCTGTTGTCCCGGTCACTGATGATGGTCTTGGGGAGACCATGTAGTTGAAACACCTCCCTAGAAAACAATTCGGCCACCTATGAGGCTGAGTACCGAGCTCGAATGGCAAATAAGTGAGCATACTTCATCAAGCGATCTACCACCACATAGATGCAGTCTTTTCCCTATACGGTGGGTAGCCCGGTGATGAAATCCATCGATATGCTTTCCCATTTCCCCTTCGGAATGGGAAGTGGCTATAGTAGACTAACAGGGTGTGTCTGCTCTCCCTTGTTCAGTTGACATGTGTCTCGCTCCCGGATATGCCTGAGAACATCATCCTTGAGGCCCTTCCATGCAAAGTGCTCCTTTATGGTCCTTTATGTCTTTGTGAATACCTGATGCCTTGGTAATGGTGAATCATGAGCAACTTGTAGAATATTCTCCCTCAGTGGGGAGCTAGGAACCAAGTAAATCTGGTCTCGGTAGTAGATCACCTCATTCATCACTCGATACCGATCATTTGTCACCAACCCATCAAGGACCTCACATGCAAACTTGTCCTTGGAGTACTCTACTAGTAATTGCGCCCTTCAGTGCGAGGCGATGCTCATCAAGGAGAAAGCAGTTGGCCTCCTAGACAATGCATTAGCAACTATGTTGTGCTTCCCTTTGACATATTCAATGTCAAAGTCATATGCATGTAGCTTGCTCACCCACTTCTGTTGCCTCTCCTATAGTTGTTTCTGCTCCAAAAAGAACATGAGGTTGTTGTGATTGGTCTTAACCTTGAACCTATTCCCCACCAAACACTGCTTTAACTTGGCCAATGCATGCATGTTGGCCAATATCTCCTTATCATAAATGGAGTAAAGTAGCTCATGGGGCAGTAACTTCCTACTCTCACATGCTATGGAGTGCATCAATATGGCCCCCACACCTACTCCTAAGGAATCACACTCCAGCACGAAACACTGAGTGAAGCCAGTGAGTGCCAACACCAGACAATTACTCATGGCTTCGTTGAGGCAATCAAATGCCTCCTAAGCTATAGTGGTCCACTCAAAAGCCCCCTTCTTCATAAAGTCTGTGGGGGGTGTGACCAACTGGGAGAAGCCCTTTATGAAATTTCAGTAATAAGTAAAAATGCCCAAAAATACCCTTAGCTTGGTCACATTTCGAGGCTTTGGCCACTCCCTGATAGCTCTAACCTTCATATCAGACGCACAATATTTAGCTCAAAATTCAAAGTTCTTAGAATGGCTCGAAACTTGAGCGACTGCGTCTGTCTCAGCGAAACGATCATAATGCAACTCGTTTCAATGAAAAATGAGTTCGGATGAATTTATTGAGTTCTATCCGCTTTGAGAAACATGAGAAATTTAAAAAAAATGTCGTGGCAGGTGACTATGCAAGGTCAAAGTTTGGTCAACTCCAATCAAAGCTCGCCAAGTGTCAAGTTTTTATTGGGTTCACAGGTGGTGACATGGCAGGTTTTTAGTGGTTGAAAGTGGTCCAATGAGGAGGGGACAAATGGCAAGCTCGGAGGCCACCACGTGTCCCTCCCCAAAGGACTGGGCTCGGCGCGCATCAAAATTTTTATGGAGGCACCAGGGTTCGACCCTGCAACCTCCTCTACACAGACCACAAGACTTATCGCTACAACACTCATTGTTTCTTAACCTATCTAGTTATCCGCGCATATTTGAATTTGAGTGCGATTAAGGTTGGCAGTTAGGAGGGCCAGCCCACAAGCCAACCCTCCATGTGAACACACCAACCCATAGCGGTAACACCAAACGGTTAACACAAACCGACAGACAACACAATATAACCGCGGCAACAACAATACATGTGAACGCTCCGAACTTCGATGGTTACGACTAAGGTTGCAATAAATTGAATCAACAACTGGTGCGACATTTCTTGTGAAACATGTGTCCACTAAACCCACCAGTGCTAATGGTTAAGCCTAAACCGTGTCATTTAAATGCGCGCTGTTAGCGCTAAACCCAAATTAACCGTTAATTAATCTGGTTTAGTATTTAATTAAACTCGAGTTAATTTCGGTGGTGTTTTGGCGGTACCACGAAATTCGGAGGTTTCTCCAGATTTAGCAGGCTTAACTGGAGTTCCTTTAGTTTTGGAGGAGGTTTTCTAGGGAAAAATAGTTTGGTTCATAACTGGATCATTTTTCGACCAAATTGAGTTCAAGAAAAGGTGTTCCTAGCTAATTTCGACATTCTGAACACATTGGAACAGGTTTCAGGAGTAATAGCGCTTTGGAAACAACATTTTTGTCATATTGAGCTAATACAAAGGCCTAAGCCATGGAAGCTGGACCAAGGAAATGTAGCTCAAGAGAGGTGAACTCCTTCATCAAAACATTGTGTTAAATGTTCAATTGATGGTTCGCTGTATTTCTTATTGTTGTTGTCCAACACTTGTCTTTTATGCTATTTTTCTCATGAATGTCACATTAAAACTTGATAAAATTTCCCTGATTCCAATCACAAACAACCTAAGGAATCCTATGCACAAGCAACAATAGACAAGCATTTGATTATAAATTTATAGTTGAAATTAGCATAGCAAAACTAACATTCAATAACATATCACCTTCTCCTCATGTACTCTAACACCATCCTCCCAATTATGTGCCTGAGGTAGAGCATCTCAGTTAGTCCAAACTTGCACTTGGACAATTTGGCATAGAACTACTGCTCTAGAATGTGTAGAACTGTCTCAAGGTGTTGCAAATGCTCTTCCCACATCCGACTATAAATCAATATGTTGTCAAAGAACACCAACACGAACTTCCGCAACTACCCACGAACAAGTGGTTCATGCATGACTCGAATGTTACGGGTGCATTGGTCAGCCCAAAGGGCATAACCAAGAACTCAAAGTGCCCATAATGGCACTGAAATCCTGTCTTCAAGACATCCTGGTCCCTCACCTAGATATGATGGCACCCCAATCACAGATCGATCTTTGAGAATAACTTTCCCCCGTCAACTCGTCCATCAACTCATCTATACGGGGAATGGGATAACGATTCTTCATCATTTTCTTGTTGAGGGTCCTGTAATTGATGCACATCTGTAAGAACTCGTCCTTCTTTTTCAACAGCACAACTGATAAAGTAAAAGGGATAGAGCTGGGCCTAATGTGCCCAAGTGCCAATAGCTCATGGATGGCCCTCTCAATCTCAACTTGATAGTCCTTGGGATGTCGATAAGGGGTGGTGATGACGGCCTACACCCGTGGCTCCAACTCAATAGTGTGCTCAAACCCCAGGTCAGGTGGTTGACTAGGTGGTATGTCCCCAAACACCACTAGATACCTGTCAAGAATAGCCTATACCTTCGGATGTGGTGGCTTGGGCTTTCGCCTAGCCTCTAAGATCCTCAACTCCACAACCCACTCAATGTCTCCATGTCTCAAGTCAACCTCCATCCTGTGGGCTGAAACAATCTGTAGTCGGTATGAGTGCATCCCCTGAAGCAACACAATCTTGCCATATGGCCCTACAAACTCCATCTCTAGCTTCATCCAGTCTGTTGTGATTTTGCCAAGCGTATAGAGCCACTGGACTCCCAACACTACATTGGTGTCTGGTACATCCACCATAAAGAAATGATCTGTCATGGAGTAGTTCCCCATGGTCATTGTCAAGGCTGTCACATAATGAGTGCACTACATGGTTCTGTCCCCAGGCACAAGAACTGAGAATCCCTCAAATTCCTTAGTCGTGATGTCCCTCCTTTGAACCAGCTACGCATCAATGAAGTTGTGGGTAGCCCCACTATCCACCAGAACTGAGACACATTGCCCCTGAATAGTGCCTCTAATCCTCATAGTAAAAAATTTGGGTACCCCTCGTAGTGACGCAAGGAGCCCTCAAGTAGGTGCAAAGGAAACTCCCCCTGCTTGTGGTGGTAGTCCTCCTCCTCCCTATGGTGTTGCATTGTCCTCTCCATTCATTTCAAAATAGGTCTCATCCTCTACATCATTGTCAGAGAAGACCTCGATATAGTGGGCCTTGCCCATTACACACCTATGGCCCAGTGCCCATGGCCCCTGAAAAGTGAAGCACAGTTTCCTCCTCCTTATGTCTTGGGTCTCATCATCCAACTGCCCATGCCCTTGATTGGATCTCGATGGTGGAGCCCTGATGTCCTTCCCCTTCTGCTGGAAGCCCTGTCTAGGGGTAATGGTTCCCTTGCCCTAGGTAGGGCACCTGTAGGTCTCGGGCTCTCCCTACTGCATCTTGCAATGTAGTGGGCCTGTTGGACCTCACCAACCCACGTAATGGCTCTGCTAGCCCATCCACAAACATGAAAATCCTCCTAGACTCTGACAAGTCTAGGACCGTCATAGACAAACGTAAAAACTCTGAGATCTAGGTTTTTGCACTCCTGGTCTACCTGAGCCTAGTCAGCGCCACGAAATACTCCTCTGGATCCTTCCGCTCAAACTGCTCCAACACCCTCCTGGTGAAATCATCATAGGCAGGCACCCTGACATGCCCCAACGTGGTCAATCTGTGGAACCACTAGTTGTGGGCTTCCCCTTTTAGATGCAACGTGGCAATCTTGATTGCCTCACCTTTTGTCATTTGGTTCAGCTGGAAATAAACATCCAGCTTCTCGACCCATGCCTTGGCTGAGCTCTTGGAGGACCCATCGAAGGTTGGGAGAAATAGCCTCCCCACAGTGTGTTGCAAATATGTCCCCTACATATAACCTCCTATATCATGTCCCTTGGACTTGTTTCCCTTCAACTGACAAAAATATTTGAAAGTGATGGCCTTCCCAAATTCAGGCCCATAATACTGATACTCCAGAAAATAGTCTCCATAGGGTGCTTCCTTCTACTCTGGTTGCCCACCTGCTCCAGATTGTAGGAACGTAGGAATGGTGGATCTAGGGGGTGTGTTTTGGACCAATGGCATGTTGGCATGGAGAGATGCATGGTGGTGTGAGGTGCCAAACCCTTCTCCATAGTGGAAATCCCCTTGGACTCCCTTACCCTTGTTTCCATTGCTATTTCGCTACCCCATTCCTTCAATGTTTCGAGACAAACCTTGCACTGCCTTCAGTAGGAGTTGGGCAAACTCCTTCTCCTCCTCCCTTTCGTCTCCTTCGTTATCACCCATGTTGGTTTCCTCTACCTTTGGTTCTGTAGTCACAGGATCAGGGGTGATCTCTAACTATCGTTCTTTCCTCCTGTATCTCTGCCTTCGGTATGTCATGTTCTGCGTATCCTTCGGTGTTATAGATTACGTTGCTCCCACAGGCTGTGCCAAGTCTATGAGCTCTGATACCACTGTAATATCCCTAAGGGAAACAGTAAATATTCAAAGCAAGAAAGACAAACACATCATAAAACTAGAAAAAACAATCAGACCATGAAACTGCTTCCAAAACAACGCTATATACTCATTTTATTAATGGAAAAGGTGTACAATCAAGGTGTTGGAATGAGTTCACCTAGGCTTTCTTTTAGCAAGCTAGAAAAGCCCACAATGATCCCTGCATCACCCTCTTCCAAGATATATATATATATATATATATATATATATATATATATATATATATATATACGGCATTTCCTTGCCGTATCGTATCCAATTTTTTTGAAAATTACCAAAATAAGAATTTCATATTATCGTTCATCTTTTAGAATCTAGATTCAATATCTAAAAATACATAATCATCATCATGAATTCAACATAACCAAATCATCATCATCAATTCAGCATAAACATTGTCAGCGTCATTAGTGATTATTATAACATTCAACATATTATCATCATCATTAGTAATGTAATCAGAAATGCTACAACCTTTGTGCTTTCAGGGCCAACTCCTTCAAAGAACGTGTCATGCATGGCAAATGATATCTATCTTCCTTGCATGGAAGTTAAGAGGCCCATGGGATCATTGGCATATTCTGTCAAGACCTATTTGAACATTTCAATCTTCTCAACGTCAACTTGGTCTCTTCACTATATGCAGGCAAAAGATTGGCTACAAAAGATTTGTTATATTGGAGTGATTTATGAAATCAAGAGAAAAATCAATGACAATTAACAAAACCTTAACCAGATTGAAAACTAATCACTCAAATAAATCTCTTTACGAAGACATTCATCAAACCCTTATATTTGTATTTTTGAACATCTATCTTTTTCTGAGTAGTAATAATCCTTAATAAATATATGGAGTGTTGTTGTATCTAAAGATTTAGAAGAGACGTTATGAGACTGTGTTTATAGTGAGTTTATTTGCAAATATGATTTCTTCATTTATATTATTTATTTATGGCTATACAAATTTCCACACTTTTTAACATTTTAAGGGTGGATTCCGATCACGATTTTCGTGGATCTATTTTCGGATTTCTGGAAACGGATCCAAAAAAATTAAAAACCATTGGAAACATATCCAGTTCCAAATATGAAGTTTCTGGTTTTTTGAAACGACACAAAAACGTTTTTATAGCGTTTCGGACAAGGATCATATCCGTTTCCGTTTCGGAAATGGGGATCTGCATTTCCAGCAAATTCTTTAGGTGTTTCCGTTAACTTAGGAAAATGGTGCTGCTACCTGAAATGAACTGCTGCTAGAGCCCTCTCTACTGCTTAGAAAATTCTGGGAATTTAATTATGACCTCTACTCAAGAAACCCAAAATAACCCATGAAGGGTTCAACCAAAGCTTGACCTCAAAATTTCGACCCCCTTGGGCTTGGCTAGCTCTCATGCTGAGAAATTCAACCCTCCTGAGTATTCTGCTGCTGAATGCCCCCAAAATGCCTGCAAACCTTGTTAGAAGGCTTCCCAAGCCTTCCCACATAATTTCCTCCTTGAACTCCCTTAACTCCACATACTCCCGGAGCGCCTCTAGCAGTGATTGCGCACTCCCTGCGCTGTTGTGTCTCTCTATGCTGGTGTAAGTCAACCTCCTATTGTTGGTACAAATTGGGGTGAAAAAGAACTCCCTCATAGCACTGGCATTCGAAGTCCACCGAAGCAAGCGCTGAGATTTCCACTCAAAAACACTCGATGTGCTGAAAAACACATGCAGACTTGGCTCACTGCTCATGCTCTTGTTAGAGACAAATTCTGAAATGATGAATGGTAACCAAAATGAGAGCTCCTCCCTTCTTTTATTGAATTGCCTCCAAGGCTGCCCATGTGGGCCCACATCGACTTTCTCCCACCTTTTTCGAGCCAATGGGAGTGTACTCTCCATGCGGGCCGAAAATCCCTTTGTGGTGGCCCCCGCATTCCACCAAAGCTGCAAGCTTTTATTGAACACTATAATTGGGGTGCTTCTTATGCCAAAAATCATAGGTGGTTCCCCTAGGCCCACTTTCCCTAAGTGAAATAATGCAATATGCCAAAATTGAGCAAAATTCGATATTCCCTTAGTGAAACACTAATTAGAAATATCACAATCATTCCTTTCTCTCTCTTGGACAGCTGCACATGTGGAGGAAGATGAGTTTGACTATTTTTTGACTGAGAAAATTTGACCTCTATTTGATCGAGCTTGACTAGGCATTGACTAAGCTAATTTGACCTTTGTTTGACCAATTTTGATATTGCAATACTTGTATATTGGCATAGATTTCTAAAATTGTTGATTTATATACTTTGCTAAAGAATAATTTCTCCTAAGAAAAGTTGTTAGGTTTTCTTCCAAGGTTGGATCTCCTAGGATAAAAATATTCTCTCTTTTGTACATGGTTGTCTCTCAGTGGTGTTTATTGTTGAGATTAGTGTAATTATTCAATGATAGCAGTGGCATAAGATACTGGTTGAAAATCATTAGGAAGTAATTACCTAGAAAAAAATTGTATCCTACTACACTAGCCTTAGAATTTCAACACAACCATATTCTAGGCCATGAACTCTATTGGGGGTTGTGGCCTAAACCTTGCTGGGATTTATGATGTCCCCTACACTCTATAGCAATACCACTAAAAACTTGATGTTCTCCTTGAGACCCCAAGGCAAAACAATCAACACTGGCATCTAGATCTCAATGCTGTGCAATTGCTATTCTTTTATTATCATACATTGATTTAAAATCTTGTAATCAACTCATGGAACAATAACAATGGAAAAGGGATCATTTCAGATATCAAACCAGAAATTTATAACTTGTTTTCTTAAAAATTGTTCTTTCTTCTTTCCTATATGAATAACTTTAATGCTTCATTCAAAATCCTACAGTAGAAAATAGAAACATCGATCTATCTTATTATTTTTACCATTATATTCTCAAGATTTATGAACAAGCATAATATTTGGATGCCCTACATATGGAGTATTTTGTTGGAAAACGAATGCCATGGGAGGAATATCAAACAATTAAAATGTCTATTTGGAAGGGCATGATCTTCAATCCGGCCATTTAGTTAAAGACTATGTTGCAGGAAACATAGGGCAAGGGGGCGTTTCCGTACGGAAACGGGTACGAAACGCTGAAACGTATTTAGTACAGCTCTGAAACGCGTTTCAGGCCGTACTGCCACGTTTCCCGAAACTGAAACGTGGCCAATACAGCCTGAAACGCGTTTCAGGGCCGTACGACTCACGTTTCAACGTTTTACTTGTGTTTTTTTGTTTTGTTTTAAATTTAGTTTGTTTTCTAATTTATTTTTAGGTTATCCTAGTGACTTCTAGTTGCTTCTAGATGCCTGTCTAAAGTTATAAAAGTGAACTTTTGCCCTAGTGTTGATATGCAATTCATGGTAATGTTAAATTCTTAAAGTAAAAGTGATATTCTCTTTTATTTTTCATTTTCATCCTTTTACTTAAATTTTTAACATTACCATGAAATGACTCAGGATGTTTGAGAGTGGTTTCGCCCTCATTGGATTTCATATGGAGAAAGTAGAATTTTAGATCTCACTCAAAATCCAACAGACTTATCTGTTTTTCAGGATTTCAGGATTAGGGGGATTGCAATGTTTCCATTGGATTTTATCATGTACTAGGGTATGGAACTTGTATTTAATCAAGAGAACCAAGCCCTCTATGCAGGGGAGACTCCCAATAATGAAGAGCATGTAGGGTACTAGGGTATGAAACTTGTATTTAATCAAGAGCACTAAGGTCATTTGACTATGTAGGAGGAGACTCCCAATCAAGCACGAGACAAGAAATTAGAAATTTCTCGTGGCTGATTTTGGATATTTCTATTTTCATTATGTGATCATTCATGAGTAAGATGTGATGTAAATTTAGAGACTTATAGTTTATGCATTGACAATTGAAAATTTTATCATAATGTAATAAATTAGAATGTATCATATATGCTTTATGATTGCACATATTTCTTAAATGTCCTATATATATATATATATATATATATATATTCGCGTTTCCCCGTTTCCAAAATTTGGGGAGGTCGCGTTTCGTATCGCTTCCTGTTTCGGAAACTCGTACCCGTTTCCCCGTTTCGTGCAACTTAGTAACTGGATGATGTCGAGACCACAAAGAATTCACTATATCAGGGTAACAAATTGGAAACAAGTGCATCAATAATGCCATAGAAACATTGATAATTGTGGAGGAAATGATTTATTTTTATTTTGTGCTGGCGAAGCTCGAGGCTGAAAACATAATTCAATGTTTATTAGGCATCCATCCTATAGCAATGGATTAAGAGGTGCACGCCAATCATTGCAATCTATCTGTTTGCAAAAGGAAATCAGAGCGGAAGCACTATGTAATACAACTTCATAACCAATGACAAACTGGAAATGTAGTAAAATAGTTATATTATGGAAGATGTATAAAAGATAAAGGAATAAACAATGAACAAGAATCTTTTCCTAGCTGTGACTGTTGATTTTCCTTTTCAATGTCTATTAAAAACGAATTGACAAATATTTCCAAATATTCTTTAAAATTCAGCTATAAATTTCTGCTCTTTGTAAATAGCTTTGCATAATTCCTATTTCTATTAACTATTATTACTTCAAGTTTACAGTTGATCAAAATATAGTCCTGCACCACCACAACTAACTCATTCAAATCTTTAGAATGAAAAGGAAGCCCATTTATGGTCAATAGCCCAGCTTGATTATACAACTAAAATGATGGTCAATCAAGTCCTTTGTTCCAGCATGACATACATACACAAGCTTTGTAGGGGAGAAAATTCCCATTTTTACAGTTATGGAGAACCATAAATAGAACAAAGATACAATCCAATGAGAAATGAACTCAATACTTGATTGTAAACTCCGAATTGTTGCAAATATACACAAAATGATACTGCAAACTTCACACTGTCTACTTCTGCTACAAAGTTGTACTGGCTGCTAGAAAAAGAATTGGTTAATCTAAGTTTGTAATGCTGACCCAACTGTCCCAGGCAAATAATGAATGCCCATTGCCACCCTCATAGAACCTTTAAACACAGGAGTTACAGGAAGGAAGTGATTTTTATTCACTATGGAGGTCCTTGGGGCTTCACTGCGTAATATCCTGTCCCAACAATCTTGCAGCTGAAGAAATCTATGGCTGGCATCCAAATTTTCAAGCAGATTTGAAGAGACTTTGCCATTACATGTATGTCTATCCATAAGAGAATGCACCATCCATTAAACGAGGGGACATAGCAGCCTAAACCTTTGATACATTAGTACTCGCCTGTAAATGCTTGGATTTCTTCAAAGGAATTAGTTGATCAACACTTCTGTGGATGGAATAGAATTTCTTATTAGATGGTGAAATATACTTCCACTGAAGGACCAAAATATATATGAAGAAAATTATCTCATAGAGCAAGGATACACTAAAATTTAATTAGATTTGGTACTAAGCCCAAGGGTTATCTTGAATGGTAGTTGCTCTTCTGCAAAAGTTCATGGAGGTCTCACAATCAAATCTCATTGAGTCCTTCGGGGTTACCAGCCAGTATTTCCGCTAATGGTTACTATTGTCCTCCATCTAGAAAACTGGGGAAGGGGGCAGGAAGTTGTGGGACACTGGAAAGGCACCAGCATCTTCACTCAGAATGTTTAACATGGGGGTGAGTGAAGGACTATATTTCTTTGAAAAAAAAAATATATCTGGAACTAGAAGATGTGCCTTCAATATATTTGTAAGTGGTATTTACCTTAGTACATGGGCCCCAATGAAACACCTAGAATTACTAGAAGATTTCCCCAAGGCCTCTTAAAGTTAATGGATTTGTTATAGGTGCAGCAGTTTCAAAACCAATACCCAGTGCTTGCACAAGTAATGTAATAACATCTTCCATGTTTGGCCTGGCTTTTGCATCTTGTTGAACACAGCGGCAAGCAATTTCACATATAGAACTGAACTCTCCTGCAACAACATTCTTCAAGGCTGGATCTGCTATATCTGGCATCTTATCATTGCAGTGGAGACATTGCTTTGCCTACAGGAAACCATAAGTTTGTCCAAGTCAACAAAAAGACTTTTCAATAGGGGTAACAGAAGAAAAAGATAATATACACTTCATACCAAATGACACTAAAAGAACGTATACAGAGAACCATATCAACCAAGAAAGAAAAAAATTCTAGGTAGTAATGCCATATAAACAGTTGAAGAATGAGTCTTTTGATACGATTCATCCATACAATAAAGGAAGATTTAGTAATATAGAAGACACTGGACACAGTAACATATTAGGAAAATTTTAAGAAATATTTCATTACCAAATCAGTAAGTGCCAAAGCACTTTGACTTGAAGCTTCTCTTCCAGATATAAGTTCCAATAGAAGGATGCCAAATGCATAAACATCAGCAGCTCTGGCACTCTCCACTTGCTGGATATGTACATTATTGTCATTATAGGATTTCACTTCGAGCTCTGATTCTCTTCCTGAAGCCTTCGCAAGACCTGTAATCTTCATAACAAGACAATGTTGTCGTGTGTCAAAAATGGAACTAAATCATGGGAGTACCCAAAGTAGCTAAAGCATAATTCGTTTTTCACAATTATTGTATGAAACTCCAATGATGGTTCGATAGCTCGGATCAGCATGAGTTTGATGCAAAATGGTTTTCGATTGTAATTAAACCCTAATGGCCATAATGGAAAATCAATAGATAAAGTAATGAAATATGATGAACCAAATGATTAGCAATATTGGCTGCTATGGCTTTAGGGTATGAAAGAGAAACAATTCAAACAGAGGAATTGAACCATAAAATAAATTAGATGCCCAAAATAAATGAAATCAAGCCATAAAAATGCAAGAAGAAACAATGGCAATGATACATAAAGTGAAACCACTTAGACTGATGAAGATGGTGAACTTCAATGTCGGATGAGTGATGAAGCCTCCAACCAAGTATCCTACTAAATCAATCTGCTATAAGGATCGGTATTGCGAACATCGCAATGTTTCCAAAAAACCGCGCTTTTTTCATCGTCCCGATTTTTTCGTCCAATAACATCGGCAATGTCTTTAACTTGAAAAATCGGGAAAAATTGCAAGTAGAGCAGTAAAAATCGTGGGGGACGGAAACGACGTTTTAAAGGCAATTTTCGGTTTTTTGGTTCATTTTGTAGACAGCGGGCAAGAGTGAGAGCTAAGGAGGATAACTCATCTACAAGGGCAAGAGAGGAGAAAAGTGAAGGAATTTAGCATCCCAAGCAAAAAAAAATTCAAGTTTGGACCAAGTTTCTTTAGCAAGGTGTGGTTTTCAGATATGAGCATCAAATTTGGCCCATTTTTTTGTTTTTTTCTTGTTTTTCCTTGGGTTTCTATCACCTATTTATATTCCATGATTTTTGTTTGGATTTGAGTGTGTTTCTATGTTCTTTTTGTTGCATTTAGTGGAGAGGGTTTTTTTATCAAAAATGCAAAATCTTGATTGTTAGTTTTATTTGTTTAATTTCTTCTTGCGCCCTAGTTTTTTTCCATCATTTTTGCTTGGGTTTGAATGTGTCTTTTTTGTCATTATTGTTGCATTGAGGTGAGGGTTCTTTTTTTGTCAAAAATTCAAAATGTTGTATGTAAATTTTAATTTCATTTGTTTAACTTGAAATTCTTATTGTACCCTAGGTTCAAACTTCAAACTTCAATCTTACATTAAAACTCAAGATTTTAAAAAGTTACAAACATGCCAAAGAAATTGGACCCTCTGTGGAAATTTGGTGAACTTGTTGGAGGATATGACAAATTAAATTTGACTTGCAAGTTATGTGGGCATCATATGACAGGGGGGGTATACAAATTGAAGTATCACCTTGCACAAATTCCTGGACATCATGTAGGGCCTTGCTCAAATACAAATCCAGAAATCATCCGAAGATCCCTCCAATCATTGGAAGAAATAGACACAACCAAATTGACCAAAGCAACTTTGAAGAGTCAAATAGCAGGGAGCAGAGTGTCAAGGTTGGGAGGTGACTGCGAGAGTGATACTGGTTCTACTTCACCATCAGCGTCTACACCTAACCCTGTAGATTCCTCATCATTTTTTGTTCCTAGAACCACAACTGGTGCACAACCATCTATCTCGTCAGTTATTAAAAAAAGGGAGAAGGAATCTATAAATGCACAGATGGGTGTATAGTGGGGCGATCCACAACTTTATTAATGCACAGATGGTGGAGCAGAGAGGTATACAGACTGAGATCTTTAAGGGGTTTTCAATCCTGGTGCTAGGAGACAAGACTATGCAGTGCACCAAGTATGTCCCTAGTCTGACAGTGACTATGGGAAATTACTCTATGACCGATCACTTCTTTGTGGTCGATGTTCCAGACACCAACATAGTCATGGGTGTCCAGTGGCTCTACTCCTTGGGACGAGTCACTACAGATTGGAGAAACTAGAGATGGAGTTCATGGGGCCAGATGGGAAGTTGGTGTTGTTGAGAGGGATGCATTCATACCCACCACAGACGATATCAACACATCAGATGGAGGCTGATTTACGACATGGGGACATAGAGTGGGCAGTGGAGCTCAGGATTACAGAGGCAACGACTCAGCCATGACCAATGCATCCAGACATTCAAAATATATTGGACAAGTACCCAGCAATCTTTGGAGACATTCCTCCAAGCAGGCCACCTGATAGGGGATTTGAGCACATGATTGAGTTAGAGGAGGGTGTGCATGTCGTGATCACCACTCCATACCGACATCCCAAGGCTTATCGGGATGAGATTGAGCATGCCATACACGAGTTGTTGGCCTTGGGGCACATTAGGCCCAGTTTGAGTCCCTTCGCTTCTTCAGTTGTGTTGGTGAAGAAGAAGGATGGGACCCTTCGCATGTGTATTGACTATCGAGCCTTGAATAATAAGACGTTGAAGAACCAGTTCCCAATCTCACGCATAGATGAGCTAATGGACGAGCTTAGAGGAGATAAATACTTCAAGACTAATTTGCACTCGGGCTACCACCAGATCAGAGTTTGGGAGCATGACATGTTGAAAAATGCAGCAAAAGTTTCTCAATTTGATTTTGCCTTGATTGAATTGAGAAAATTCAAATTTCCACATCAGCAGACAACTTGGATGCAGTTCCCCTGTGTGACATGGCTCTTGTCACTCAGTTACCTCAGTAAATGCGAGATAGACTTGGAGTTCAGTTAAGCATGTGTGAATGCTAATTTGTAGCAATCAAGGTCAATTATTTCAAATTGTTTTCAGTTAAACTAGTTCTAACTATTGGAGGAACTAGTGGAAGGTCAGTTGTGTAGTCTAACTCAGTGATCATCCAGTGAACTGATCAATCAACGCAAAATAGCAAGTGCATGCAGATAATTTGAGTTCCCCAATTGTGGTGGTGATTCCAAGGCAATGTAACATCAGTCGTATACTAGTCTTGAGTGTACAGGAGTTGCATGCAATCAGATGATCAACCTTGGGAATTTGCGCAATCAATTGGAGAAAAAATCCTAAATAATAGGGGCCTAATTCCTCAGGAATTGCTCAAGGAAATAGGGGCTCAAGCAAAGGCAAAAATTGACTAAGGCTGGTTTAGAGCTTCTCAGTGAGAAAAGAGATAGGTTATTCACTTGCAGGCTGGGCTCAGTTGAGCAAAGCAATTGTAAAGCATCTCTATTCATTAGATTAATGCAAGCAAGCATTGGAGTTTTTAGGAGATTGCTTTCCCCATGAAAAATATTGTGTGCATGTGTGTTATTTCTTATTGCATGTATGAAACTTTTGTTCTAAATTGTGAATTAACTTTCTCAGAGCAGTAAAGTAGGTTTGTGTCTTGTGATTTTGATTAAAACTTCATGAGCAGTTGCAAATCTACACCATATGTTCTACATGGTATCAGAGCAGAATTCACATTAAAGTAGGAATTTCGAAGTTGTTTCTCAGGAGGTTTGAATTTTCAGTTCAATGTAGCAGAATCTCTTCAGCGCGAAAAGATGACCTTCAATGGGCTAAGGCTAGACTATGCCTTGGAAGGAAAATCTAATTTCTTTGCATGGAAGGATCACATGGAAGCGGTATTCGATGACAATGGATTGCTAGAATACATCAAGAGAGATGTTGCAAAACCAATGGAATCTAATGCCCAAAACCTTGCTGAGTGGAAGAAAGATGTAGCCAAGGCGAGGAGCATATTATTGGAGGGAGTATGTGATGTTGAAGTTTCTAAGTTTACTTAGTTTAGAAACCCTTCATGCACCTTTTCTGATTTATTCCTAGCTACTTGTTAATTTTCCTTTAACAAGTTATTTACAAAGTAGATAATGAAAATAAACACCAGTGCATGCTCAACATATTACAAATCAAAAACTAAAAGAAACAAGAACAAACACACCACATGACACCATTATTTTTGGACCAATGTCCTCGGAAAAACCCAACGCGGGAAAACCGGTGCAGCTATCTGAGGGTTTTCTTATTAAGCAATATCAGAGAAAAATCTAGGTGCTGAAACTGGCCTACCCAACAGAGACTTTCATTAACAGCTATAACTCACAGTTTGAGAGAAATCTCCTGGTTGAAACCCAAGAAAAATCCTTCCGGCAGTTCCTCAGCACAAAACTGCTCCTGCAACCACAGCGTCTGCCCAATCTGGACTGCGTCAGCCCCTCTCTGTCTCACGTTGACCCTGTGTCAACCTTTCTATGCCTGCGTCAGCCCCAGGAGGCCCTACGTTAGCTCTGGGAGCCTCTGCGTCAGCTGTGCTGGCCCCTCTGGTGCTCTGCGCGGCACTTGGCTACCTCTGCGTGGCCCTGCGCGAGCCCTTGCTGGCTCTGCGTCACTCTCCTTGGCTGTTGCGCTACTCTCCTGGCACACTCTCGGCCTTCTTTGTTTCTCTGTACACAATGCCCCTCAGCTGCTCTCCCGATCATTGATTCAATCTCTCTTAGCAAACCCCGCTCTAGAGAATAGAATGACTGATCATCTGGTGTACTTCTCCAAGTGACCCTTAAGCCTCCTCTTATACTTTTCTTGTTGGCATCTCAACGACCGAGATTAAGTCCCTAATCAATGGCTAAGATTAGATCTGGCTTAATCCATGTCTTTTGGACCACTTTAACACAAATTCATATTAATACACATTAATATTTTATTTTCCCTGAGTTTAGACTTAGGGACTCCATTAAAAATATTAATTATTTTAATATCTCTTGATCTGTTTAGAATCTACCCAAACCCTTTCTGGATATTGGAGATCTCATGTGCCCCAACCTCTCCACCAAATTTCATGGCTAGAGCACATCCGATGCTACCCCAAATCAACACTCCCTCTTAGCAAGGACTGTGCTCTAGCAATACTCCTCACTGAGTATTACTCTGATCATCCGGCATAGATACCTGTGTTGATGCTAGGCCTTCCTGCCCACCATCCTCTGCATTGTTGCCTCCTGTACTGCTGCCCATGGTTTTGCCACTGCTTCTGTACGACAGCTCCCTCTGCATCCGTGTTGTTGCTGGTCCTTTCTCCCAACACTACATCTGCACTGCAACTCCCTCTGCATCTGTAATGCTGCTGGTCCTTTCTCCCAACATTGCATCTGCACTGCAACTCCTCTCATCATGTTGCATCATGCTGCCCACTGCTGCACTGCAACTCAGTTACTGAGAAGCAAGTACCTGATCTCCCAAATGACCTCCCTATTAGGCTAGAAACACCCATTGATGCTGAAGGTCCCTCTGTCAGTGACAAGTGCTCCCTCTATCTGACCTCTGCCCTGCTGCAACAACTCCCTGCATCTCTCACCGTTGCACACCTCTTTGTGCCTTCCTGCACTGGTGCAACACTCCAGTGCCTCTCAAACTACTACAACCTGCTAGCTCTGCGCTGTCTTGGACTCATGCACTGTAGCTCCCTCTGCCACTCCATCTGCATCCGTCTCTACCCACTCAGCCAGTCTTGCTACTCCTCATTGGGGCTCCAATAGCAAGGTCTAATCCAAGAGGCTGGGTACCTCAAGGATCCTGCCCCTAATCGCCTGTAGTCCACCCGACTACAGCTCAACGTCTCCCCACTTACGCTCAAGTGGTGCGTGTGCACTCATGGCATAGTCATCGTCTACAAAACTTCCTTCTCTGCCCATGTTGGCGCTGCCTTAGTCTCGGAAGACTCTCCCTTACTCTTCTTCCTTAGGCATTGGGTCGCATAATGACCCATTTGCCCACAGCAGAAGCACTTGATCTTGGAGAGATCTTTCTTCTTCTGCTTCTCCTACTTTCCCTCGGATACTAGGGCCACATCCTCCTCCTCCTGCTTGACCTTGATCCCTTTTTTTTTGCTACCTGTCTTTCACTGTCGTCTGATCCCTTCCTGGCGAACAACTGCCCACATCCCGTCCCAAGGTAGGAGAGTCCCTCTGCCCAGGATGCTTTGGACAAACACTTCCCACTCTTCTGAGACAGCATTCAGGGTTGTCCTCACCATAAGCTCCTGATCCGGTGTCGCTCCTATAGCAGTCAACTGATCTCGGATCTCATTCAATCCTCCAAGGAAGGAGTCAATCATTTGACCCTTCTTCATCTGATACGACCTCATCTGATTCTCGAGCAACATTCTTCTCTACATAGAAGTATGCCAACACAGGTTCTTGAGAGCCTCCCACATCTCAACTGTCGTTTCCTTCTCGGCTATATGTGGTACCACATGATCCTTGACCCCATCAAGGATAATGCACTTGGCCCTCGCCATCGCCTCTTCGTACTTGTCATTATCATTTGGGTCAATTGGGATAGCTATTGTCTTCAAGGCGAAGTTCTTGACACGATTCCTGTCAAGCACTGATAAGATTCTGGCCTTCCAGACTGCGAAGTTCGATGCTCTGTCCAGTCTATCCTGGTCTCTTACCCCGTGTAGTGCCATGACGCTCCTCTACTTCCCTCCTGGAAGTTCTTTGTTCGACTCCTCTGAGTCTCTACTTCCCGTCTAGAAGTTCTCTTCTAGACTCCCTCTGAGTCCTGATTTCCCTTCTGGAAATCCTTCTGCCACTTGTAGAGATGGCCCCTACTCTGATCATCTTGTGCAATTGCACTGCTGATCCAGGTTCCTCGGCGAGAAACCCCCGGTAACAACTCCTCTGGTCCTGCTCTGTCAAGTGTTGTTCTGACTACAGTACCTCACCAGCTCCACTCTACAATATCTTTGCAGCCTTCGAGACTCCAGCAACTGCCTCTCTGTGAACTACATCAGCCCCTCTCTGCCTCATGCTAGCTCTGCATCACCCCATATGGGTCTGCATCAGCCCTCTAGCCCTCTGCGTCAGCAACACTAGCCTCTCTAAGGCTCTACACAACTCCCAGCTTCTTCTGCGTGGCTTTGGCTGGCTCTGCGTCACACTTCTTGACTTCTGCGTTGCTAGAAACAGCTTCTGTCACCCTTTGATACCATATTGAAGTTTCTAAGTTTACTTAGTTTAGAAACCCTTCATGCACCTTCTTTAATTTATTCCTACCTACTTGTTAATTTTCCTTTAACAAGTTATTTACAAAGTGAATACTGAAAATAAACACCAGTGCATGCTCAACATATTACAAATCAGCAATTAAAAGAAACAAGAACAAACACACCACATGACACCATTATTTTTGGACCAATGTCCCCAGAAAAACCCATTGCAAGAAAACGGTGCAGCTATCCGAGGGTTTTCTTATTAAGCAATATCAGAGTACAATCTGGGTGCCGAAATTGGCCTACCCAACAGAGAATTTCCTTAATAGCTATACCTCACAATTTGAGAGAAATCAACTTGCTGCAACCCCTAAAAAACCTTCTGGCAGTTCCTCAGCACAAAACTACTCCTGCAACCCCAGCGTCTGCCCAACTGCACTGTGTTAACCCCTCTCTGTCTCATGTTGGCCCTGTGTCAGCCCCAGGAGGCCCTGCGTCAGCTCTGGGAGCCTCTATGTCAGCTGCACTGGCCCCTCTGGTGCTCTGTGGAGCACTTGGCTGCCTTTGCGTGGTCCTGCGTGAGCCCTTGCTGGCTCTGCGTCACTCCCCTTGGTTGTTGCGCTACTCTCCCGGCACACTCTCTACCTTCTCTGTTTCTCTGTACTCAATGCCCCTCAGCTGCTCTCTCGATCACTGATTCTATCTATCCTAGCAAACCCCGCTCTAGAGAATAGAATGACTGATCATCTGGCGTACTTCTCCAAGTGACCCTCAAGCCTCCTCTTATACTTTTCCTGTTGACATCTCAACGAC
The DNA here is from genome assembly GCA_031772625.1 of Pinus tabuliformis. NCBI lineage: Eukaryota > Viridiplantae > Streptophyta > Pinopsida > Pinales > Pinaceae > Pinus > Pinus tabuliformis. Next base: position 338,164,410 of record CM062811.1, read on the forward strand.
CGAGATTAAGTCCCTAATCAATGCCTAAGATTAGATCTGGCTTGATCCATGTCTTTTGGACCACTCTAACACAGATTCATATTAATACACATCAATATTTTATTTTCCCTAAGTTTAGACTTAGGGACTCCATTAAAAATATTAATTATTTTAATATCTCCTAATCTATTTAGAATCTGCCCAAACCCTTTCTAGGTATTGGAAATCTCATGTGCCCCAACCTCTCCACCAAATTTCATGGCTAGAGCACATCCGATGCTACCCCAAATCAACATGTGACCAGATTATCACCAATATCCATGGGAAAGAAACTCCTTATGCAATGTGGCAGGCTCTAACAGATCTGTGTTCATTTGTGGTAGCATCGGATGTGCTCTAGCCATGAAAATTGGTGGAGAGGCTATGGCAAATATGATCTCCAAGACCCATAAATGGTTTGGGGAAATTCTACCCGGTTGGAGATATTAAATAATTAACATTTTTAATGGGGTACTACGTCTAAACTTAGGAAAATTAAAATATTAATGGGTATTAATATAAAACTGGGTGAGAATGTTCTAAATGACATGGATCAAGCCAAATCTAATCTTAGTTGTTGATTAGGGACTTAATCTTGGCCGTTGAAGATTCAACAAGAAAAGTATAAGAAGATGCTTAAGGGTCAGTTGGAGATACACCAAATTGATCAATTAGTTTGATTTTTTGGAGTGGGGTTTGCTGAGAGAATCGAACCAGTGATCTGTTGCCGCGAGGGGCAGTTCAGCCGAGAGACAGTGCAAAGCCTAGAAAGGCTGACGCAGAGGCAGTTGGGAGCTACGCAGAGGCTGAGGAGGCTAGCGTGGGTGACGCAGAGGGCTAGTGGGCTAACACAGAGAGCCAAGGGGTTGACGCAGAGGCATCAGTAGTTGCACAGAGACTAGCAGAGCTGACGCAGGGCCAAGAGGTAGTGCTAGGTGATTTTCGTGGGGAAAACTGAGTGTTGGTGAGCTGGGAAGGGTGACGTAGTCCCTGCAGAGTGACGTAGAGCAATGGAGAAGTTTGGAGCAACTTTCGTTGCCCAGCTAAGGAGCTGCCGTAGTTGCTCTAGGATCATTCATCCAGTGATTGATCAGCGGGTATATTTGTCTTCAAGGAGAGGTATTACTGCCAAGGGCATTCTCCATTGGGTGAGCCATTTCTGGCACCCTAGTTGTATTCAAAAATTGCATAATAATAAAACCCCCATATCTGCTGCACTGGTTTTCCTGCATTGGGTTTTTTTGGGGACGATTGTCCAAAAATAATGGTGCGCCTTGTGTGATTGTCTTAGTTATTTCAGTTGCTGATTTGTATATGTGTTATGGCTGTATTTGTGTTTATTTTCGGTATTTATATTTATAAATAACTTGTTAATGAAAAGAACAAGTAGGAGAAAATAAACCAGATAATGTAGTAGGGATTTCTGACGTGTCAGACTTAGAAATTTCAACATGGTATCAGAGGGTTGCAGATCACAGGAGAACTGAAGACACCAACAGTAATCTGAAGAATTTGCAGCAGTAGCAGCTATCTCGAGAGACAATGTTGTTCCAGAGCAGCAGCAGCAAAGAGGAAGTGACGCAGAGGGGCCGCGTCATCATTTCGAGCCAGGAGGAGGGTCAGCGCAAAGGCAGAGAGGGGCAGATCAGACGTACACAGTGCCCAATCATTTTTCTCAGCCAGGAAGGATCGACGCTATGGCCAGGAGGAGCAGATTCTGCAGTTGCTAAGATTGCGCAGCGCCTGAAAGGCTCAGTTTCTTCAGCTGCCAGGGCTTGGGGAGTTGTGGGAAAATTGTGATTGAGAAGCTGGTGGGGTGTTGTTTCTGTCAGAACAGAACAGTACCTAAGGAGACAAAACCAAGTTAGAGGGAGTCGCTACCTTGACGGATTTCTAGCCAAGAAATCCAGCTCCGAGTTGTTGCAAGGAGGACTGCAGAGGAGTGGTTCGACAACTGGCCAGAGGATTTCTAGAAGGGAAATCAGGACTTAGAGGGAGATTTCCAAGAGGGAAGTCGAATCTCAGAGGGAGTCTAAAAGAGGAGCTGAAATGGTAGTGAATGGATTGACAGATCAGGACAGGTTGGACGGGGCTTCCAACTTTGTCATCTGGAAGGACAGGATCCTGGCAGTCCTGGATCGACATCGCATCAAGGACTTTTCCTTGAGAGCTCTGGCTATCCCGGTCGACCCAGCTCAGAATGAGAAGTATGAGGATGCAATGGCGAGGGCAAAGTGCATGATCCTAGACGGGGTCAAAGATCATGTCATACCACATATTGCTGAAAAGAACACAACAAAGGAGATGTGGGATACTTTGACGACCTTGTATCAAGGCACTTAGGTGCAGCCTAAGTCACCTGACACAGGGATTCAGGTTTCATAGGATATGAGGATTCGAGAGTCGGATTCGGACATGTTGACCCCCCGGAATAGGACACGTAGGATTTTTTATATATTATTTTATATATATATATATATATATATATATTAAAAATTAGATATTTCTTACACATCCTCATTAATGATACAAATTCATTGATTTCAAACATAGATCTTCATCTAGATGTTAGTTTTACTGTTTACAAAGTAAGTTAGTAACATTATTGCATGCATAGTACATACAAAATTCAAATACATGTCAGTGGTCACATAAATCATGATTCATAAATGAAAGACAACTTACAAGATAGTAAAGATAAAGACACTGACAACTGTAGTTTTCTCATTAAGTCATCAAATCAAAATGTGTTACATAGGTAGTGCAATGCTAATGACAAATAGGAATAGAAAATATAAAACAACTACAAGTATACAAGCCTCAAGGCAATAGGTAGCCCATGACTCATGAGTCAACAATCTACATAGTCATCATCAAAATCAACATCAATGTCCTCATCATTATGGTCACTAGACTCACCACTGCTCTCCTCTACATCCTCCTCCTCCCCTGTATCCATAGTCGCCTCTGCATCTGCTGGTGTGGAGGATGACCCCTCAAAAATATCACCGTCATCAAATCTAACAGGCTCTAGCACTGGATCATTGAGATCCATGTTGGCCAATGCCAACTCAACACTGTTGTCCAGACCCATATCATCAGGAAAGACATCCCACATCTTTGTCTTTCCCCTCAACCACTCTTCCCTCTGCCTGTAAATAAGACGAAGGTTGGTGTGCACATACGCCATTGTCTTTGCCCTGGACTGCTCAAGCCTACTCTTCTTCACACTATACAAATTTCCATATGTGCTCCAATTCCTCTCGCAACAAGAGGATGAAGTCACTTGAGAGAGGAGCCTCATGGCTAACTCCTGAAGAGGAGGGCTTGTTGCCCCATGATTTGCCCACCAAGAATAGGGCTTCTTAGCCCCCCTGTCTCTAATCACATCATATCCTGCAAATTGACCAGTGCCAATGGAAAACTCTACAAAGGCATCCTCCACCTCATCAAGCAATGCTCTATCCTGAAAAACCCGCCTAAATGCATCTTTCTTCCCCTGTGAGATTTCACCATCCATGTGAGGAGGGAATCTGCGGGAAGGTTCAGCATTCAACCACTCATGGCTGTAGTATTTTGGGTTCAATGAGTGAGCCAAACAATGTAAAGGTGTGCAATTCTTGTCCCATCTGCTGACAAGAATATCCTGTATAGTACCACAGAAGGCCTCTAGTGATGTCTCATACTCGAGGCACTCACTCTGTAGAATAATGCTCCTCACAGACTCAATCATGGAATCCCATCCCTCATAAACCTCTCCTAGGATGGGTTTGTCTGTATTTGCAAATCGAAGCAAAGAAATGATAGGGTCCATGATCTGAATAATTAGATCTACCCTCTCCCACCAAGCATCATCTAGCACTGTGTCCTTCACTCTTTTAGAGGCTACTTGATCTGTCTTTCTCCAAAAAGACCAAAACTTATAAATAACCATGAACCCAAGAGCGGTCTTGACCTCCCTCAACCTCTTCAACATTATGAATGAAGAGGCAAACCATGTATCAGCAATCTTCAACAATGATAGATTGTTGTACTCCTTGTACCTAAGTTGCAGGAAACGTGCCCTAGGGGTCCGTTTCCGGCCGGAAACGAAACGGAAACGCGTTTCCGGCCGTACAGGCACGTTTCCCGAAATGGAAACTTGCCCGTACGGCCGGAAACGCATTTCCAGGCCATACGGGCCCCGTTTCCCCAAAAAATGATGATTTTTTTTTTTTTCTAATTAGTTTTTAAATTTTTTTTTTTTTCTAATTAGTTTCTTTTTAAATTTTTTTAGGGTTTCTAAGCTGTTCTAGAAGCTGTTTTAGGGTTTCTAAGCTGTGACTTGTCTCTATATATATATATTATTATATATATTCGCGTTTCCCCGTTTCCAAAATTTGGGGAGGTCGCGTTTCGTTTCGCTTCCCCGTTTCGTTTCGCTTCCGCGTTTCCCCGTTTCGTGCAACTTAGCCTTGTAGATAGTGAGGACATTTGTATGATTTTGCACAAAGTTACGAATATGTCGTGCATCCTCAATAATGTTACCAATCCAAAGCATATCAGAAGCAATGGATTTCGGTGCTAAGTTCAATGAATGGACAATGCAAGGTGTCCAAATATTTAGCTTCCACAATCATGCCAGCAGCCTTGCAAACAGGTGTATTATTTGTAATGATTTGCACACAAGAATCAACACCTACATCTTTAATAACTTTAATAAATAACTCACCCATAAATTGTGCATCCTTGTATTCTACAAGTGTATCCACTGCTTTCAAGAATACTGGACCATTCAAGGAAGACACCATGAAGTTGATGATTGGGTGTCGTGTTGGATCTGTCCATCCATCAGAAACAATGCTAACCCCAAATGTTGGCCATGATGCTTTAATAGGCTCAAGCATTTTTTGCACCTCTTTTTTTGCCTTCGTCAACAATGTGGTTCTAAGCTTCTCTGAACCAGGAGGCACATACAATGAAGGAGACTCGTGAGTTAGAGCTCGACACATCTCAATAAATAAAGGTGAGCGTGCAACATTAAATGATATGAAGTTTTGATAGAAAAAAGAAGGCAATGGTGAGATCAAGCTCTTCCTGTTTGTCTTTTTGAAAAATCTTGTCCATTGGACCAAGTGAAATTGCTCTTCTTTTTGCTGCTTGTCCCCCAATAGAACTCTCAAATGGAAATTTGGTGGTGCCTTTCCTCAAAAATGGAAGGGGGTCTTCATTCTTGGTTTTTCTTGATTTTGCAGCCACATTTGCCATACCAACAGTGAACTCCCTTTCCATTTCTTTTCTCTTTTGTAAAAGAACAGCTTTACAAGCTCCAATTCCACAAACTGGTAAAACCAACAAATGGCCTTTCACACAGTAATATGTGCTTTTGAAAGAAATGTGGCAAAAGTTGCATTTCCATTGCACATTGCCTCTTCCCTTCCCCTTGGTGCTTGTCCCATCCTCTCTTGTGACATATTTCCACAAGGGATATTTCTCAATGTTGTCTTTAGGTCCTCCTCTTCCCTCAACATTACTTGCAGCAGACTCTGATGATATCGCGGGAGGAGGAGCATCTCCAATGGAGACATTCTTCTCCTTCCTTTGCCCCCTAACTGCTACCCTTGATTGAGCCATGAATACTGTAAAAAAAAATAAACAAAACATGCACAAATTTGTAAAAAAAAATTCATATACAAACTTGTAATAGAAATGCAAAAAAATAGAGATGAAATGCACTTACCTGGTGCTTGAATCTCCTTGTTGAACGCTCCACACCCTTAGCTCCTTGCTCCAAACCCTTAGCTCCTTGCCCACAGCTCAATGTATGCAAAACTAAAAGAGAGAAATGGTAAATGACTGATAGAACAGCGTGTTTTTATGCCCACAAGTTTCCCTTTTTTGGGATTCGAATCCCAAAATCGTGACATGTATGGGATTCGATCGTGTCATGTTCTAGGATTCGAATCACCATTGAATCGTGTCCGATTCATGGGATTCAGACACGCAAGCCATTTCCAACAAATCCGGTTTCATAGGGTGCAGCGAAAGATGTTATTGGAGAATCAACTGCGGTCGTATTAGATGCAAAAGGGAGAGCAAATAGATCCACTCCTTAGATTGCAGGAGATTCGCAACCAGCGCACTTCCGTGGGGTTTACACCGGATCCAGAATTTATGGTTAGGTCTACCCTGAATGCAATCTCCGAGTGGGAGACATTTGTCAAAAGTATTTTGGGCAGGGCTACTCTTCCAGGTTGGGAGGAGATGTGGGCAACTCTTCGCCAAGAAGAGATCAGGAGGTTGACCAAGGCGGCGAGTAGTGGCAAGGGAAGTCGAATCTAGAAAGAGGAGGATGCGGCTCTAGCATCTGCAGGACAACAAGGGAAGAAGAAGAAGGAGGATATCTCTAAGGTAAAGTGCTTCCACTATGGGGCGCTGGGACATTATGCATCCCAGTGTCCCAAGAAGAAAAACAACAGAGAGGCTTTCGATAATAAGGCAGCTCCAGCTAAGGCAGAGAAAGAGGTCAACACTGATGATGATTGTGCCATGAGTGCTTATGCACCTCTAGAGAAGAGGTGGGGAGACATCGAGTTGTAGTCAGGAGGACTACACACTAGGGATAGGAATCTAGGATTCTTGAGGTGCCCAAACTCTTGGATCATATCTGGCTACGGGAGCCCTTAACGGCAGCAGCAGAATGACAGGCGTCGGGTGGAACAAAGTGTAGTGGAGCAGTAGCGCAGTGCTTAGGTGTAGAAATCTGAGGCAGCGCAGTGGAGGTTGCAACAGTGCGTGAGGCACAAAAGTGTATGCAGCAGCGCAGTGGCAGCAGAGGGAGCACAAGATAGCAGTAAAGGCATCTTCAATTTCACGAGGCTTCCAGACTAACTGGGATGTCAGTGTTTGGGAGGAGTCAGTTACTTACTTCTCAGTAACTGAGTTGCAATGCAACAGTTAGCAGTGGCAGTGTTAGGGGTAGCATGGGCAGCATATTGAGAAGGAGATGTAGTAGAGATGTAGCAGTGGCAGTGGCAGTGGCAATGTCATGGGCAACAGTGCAGATGATGTGAGGCAACAGGCCAAGCATCAGCACAAGTACCGGTGCGGAGGATCAGTGTGATGTTTCAATGATGGAGCATTACTAGAGCACATTCCTCGCTAAGAGGGAGTGTTGATTTGTGGTAGCATCGAATGTGCTCTAGCCATGAAAATTGGTGGAAAGGTTAAGGCACATAAGATCTCCAAAACCCAGAAATGGTTTGGGAAAATTCCACCCGGTTGGAGAGATATTAAAATAATTAATATTTTTAATGGGGTTCCTAAGTCTAAACTTAGGAAAATTAAAATATTAATGCGTATTAAAATAAAACTGGGTGAGAATGTTCTAAATGACATGGATAAAGCCAAATATAATCTTAGCCATTGATTAGGAACTTAATCTTGGTCGTTGAAGACTCAACAGGAAAAGTAGAAGAGGAGGGTTGAGGGTCAGTTGGAGATACACCAAATTCATCAGTCAGTTCGATTTTCTGGAAAGGGGTTTTCTGAGAGAATCGAACCAGTGATCTGTTGCAGCGAGGGGCAGTTTGCCACGAGGCCGAGAATACATAGCAGAGAGGCAGAGATAATTCCAGAGAGAGAGCGCAAAGCCTGGAAAGGCTGCCGCAGAGGCTGAGAAGGCCAGCGTGGGTGATGCAGAGGGCCAGAGGGATGACGCAAAGAGCCAAGGGGATGACGCAGAGGCATCAATAGCTGCGCAGAGGCTAGCAGAGCTGACGCAGGGCCAAGAGGTAGTGTTGGGTGATTTTCGTGGGGTAGACTGAGTGCTGGTGAGCTGGGAAGGGTGATGCAATCCCTACAAAGTGATGTAGAGCAGTAGAGAAGCTTGGAGCAACTTTCGCTGTCCAGCTAAGGAGCTGTAGCAGTTGCTGTGGGATCGTTCATTTGGTGACTGATCAGCTGAAATATTTGTCTCCGAGGAGAGGTATTACTGTCAAGGGCATTCTCTGTTGGGTGAGCCATTTCTGGCACCCTAGTTGTATTCAAAAATTGCGTAATAATAAAACCCTCATATCTGTTGCACCGATTTTCCCGCGTTGGGTTTTTCCGGGAAGATTGTCCAAAAATAATGGTGTCCCTTGTGTGATTGTCTCAGTTATTTCATTTTTTGATCTGTATATGTGTTAAGGTTGTATTTGTGTTTATTTTCGGTATTTATATTTATAAATAACTTGTTAATGAAAAGAACAAATAGGAGAAAATAAACCAGATAATGCAGTAGGGATTTCTAACGTGTCAGACTTAGAAATTTCATTTTGTTCCATAATAGTAGTGACCATAGGAAGCTAGCGCTCAAGGATAAACTTCGAAACATCAAGATGCAGAAGAATGACACTATCCCGCAATGTCTGAGTAGGTTCACACAAGTTCGTGATGAGCTTGCACGAGTTGGTATTATTGTTTCAAAGGATGGCTTGGTAAGCCTAGCCCTTCTGGGCCTTCCCAAGAGCTGACATAGCTACCAAGGTTCAATAAACAGGAGGGAGAAACTACCAAATTGGGAACGCTTCTGGTCTAATTTGGACTACGCTAAGAGGCTTCTTGGGCATTTGCACTTACTACAGGAAGTTTTCAAAGGGTTCTCACAGCTGGCAGCACCCTTAACCAACTTGACAAAGAAAGGGGCCTTCACATGGACTGAGGAAGCACAGGTCGCTTTCGATCGCCTCAAGCAGTTGTGAGTAGTTGCCCTGTCTTGGCACTCCCGGATTTTTCCCAGCCATTCATGGTGGAGTGTGATGCATCAGGGGTGGGAGTTGGAGCCGTTTTGTCACAGGAGGGGCACCCCATAGATTTCGAGAGTTAGAAGCTCCTACCGCACGAGCTGTCATATTCCATATATGACAAGGAGATGTTGGCCATCATGCATGCATTGGCCAAGTTCCGCCAGTACTTGGTGGGCAACCGATTCCGAGTGAAGACTGATCACAATAGTCTTCGACATTTCATGGGGCAGTAGGGCCTCAATGACAGGCAACAGAGATGGGTCAACAAGGTGTAGGCCTACGACTTTGATATTGAGTATGTGCAGGGAAAGCACAACGTGGTGGCCGATGCTCTATCCAGGAGACCAGCTAGATTATCTCTTATGCGCATCTCCCAGGATTGGAAGGCTCAACTGTTGGTCAAGTACTCCAAGGACAGGAAGGCCTGCGAGGTGCTAGAGGCGACACATGCATATGAGCATTACCATGTGATGGATGAGGTCATCTATTACAAGGGACACATTTACTTAGTGCCCAACTCGCAGTTGAAGGAGAGGGTATTCCAGGTAGCTCACGATTCACCATTGTCCAGACACCAAGAGTTTCGGAAGACTTACATGGTTGTTCGGTAGAGGTTCACATGGAAAGGCCTCAAGGAGGACGTGCTGTAGCACGTAAGGGAGTGTGAGCCTGCCAGCGGAACAAGGGGGAGCTGACTCACCCTGCAGGGCTATTACAACCACTTCTCATTCCAAAGGGGAAATGAGAAAGTATCTCGATGGATTTCATCACTGGGCTCCCCACAGTACAGGGGAAGGATTGCATATATGTGGTGGTTGACAGGCTGACCAAATTTGCCCATTTCTTTGCCATCCCCACTAGATTCACAGTTGCCCAAGTTGCCGAGTTGTTCTTCCGAGAGGTTTTCAAACTACATGGACTCCCTAAGAACATTGTTAGCGACAGAGATAGCAGGTTTATGGGTGGCTTTTGGCAGGAGCTCTTTAGGTTGGTTGGGACGAAGCTTACTCCTAGCACCATTTACCACCCTCAGACGGACAGCCAGACAGAGAGGGTCAACCAATGGTTGGAGAGGTAGCTAGGGAACTATGTCACGGGTCAGCAAAGGACATTGATTCGGTGGTTGTAGTTGGGCGAGTTCTGCTACAACACCACGCACCACATGTCTATTGGTATGACTCCTTTTCGTGCCCTCTATGGTTATGATGCTCTAACTTTTGTTGATGTTATTTTTGGAGATAGCCAGGCCCCAAAGGCTAAAGACTGGGTCCAAGAGAGCCAAGATATCCTCAAAGCTCTCAAGGATAATTTTGCGACAGCCTAGAATCAGCGAAAACTGTATGTAGATTGGCACAGGGTAGAGAGGCACTCTAAGGGGGACCTAGTGTATCTCCGGTTGCAGCCTTACAGACAGTCCACGATTAAACAGAAGAGGGGCGAGAAGCTACAGCCACTCTTCTATGGGCCCTACCAGGTGACCAGGCAAGTTGGAGAGGTGGCCTATGAGCTAGCACTGCCTCCGAGGAGCAGGATCCACAACGTGTTTCATGTCTCATGCCTGAAGAAGGTACTATGACAATAGGTGACCGCAGCGGCTGATCTACCCCCATTGGATGATGAGGGCCATTTGGTGCTGGAACCAGAGGCCATACTGGAGAGCAAGGAGAGAAGACTGAGGAGCAGAACCATCAGAGAGTTCTTGGTACATTGGAAGAACTTACTAGATGAGGATGCCACCTGGGAAAGTGAGCACATACTAGAGCGCCCGGCTTTGACGTTGCTTAAGGGCAAGCAACATTTGGGAGGGGAGGATTGTCATGTCCCTTCTCAAAAGAATTAGTCACGGGGTGCAGAAACACAATTTTGGCAGCATTTTTGGTTTAGGAGGAGGACCCCACACGCAGAAACTTAGGAACTATAGGTAGTTCAAATTATTTCTGGCAGCTAGTGGAATGTGGGGTCCACCACATGCATAATTCAAATTTGGCCAAGGAGGACGTTGGAGGGAATTCGAGCTAGTGGAGGGAGGGGCCCACAAGAGGCTAAGGGGGCCCAAGATGATAAAAGAGGATGGAGCTCTCATTTTGTAGCATTCTAAATATCTAACAAACAAACTCACTCTTGTATGCTCTGCTACTTAGCGAGTCTACCGGTTGTCTAGCCACGAGTCTTCCGCAGGGAAGATTCAACCTCGACTTCGGGGGTATATCCGTGCCCGCCCTAGGGAGGCTGTTCCACAGAGGTTGCAGGGGTTTCCAGTAGTGATTCACAACTCAGCCAGCCATGCAAAGGAAGGAACTGCGTGTTTTCTGGGCAGCCAAAAATACACAGAGATTGATTGAGCCAGCCAAGAGGCCCCTAACTTGCTGGGATTTTCGGGAGCAAGGAAGGTAGAGGGTTGAGGGTATTTTATCAGTGTTTTGCAGTCAGCCAGCCAGTACACACAGCAATATGCATTTCTGGGCAAAGAGATTGCGTAGTGGCCTCTAGCAGCAAATTCGTGGGGCTTGATTGAGCAGCCATCAAGGCGAAGGACCATTCGAGAAGCAAGGGATCAACTAGTATAGGTGAAAGCAGCATTTGAGGGGTGTTTTCAAGTGGATATGCAAGTTTTTTCCTGCAAAATGAATTTGGCAACAGTAACTGGAGAGAAGCTCCCAAGAGGCCGTAAATCCAAAGTCAAAATCAGAGAAATTCCCTTCTGGGTTTTTTTGGGTTTTGTCCAAGGAGTCTAAGGCTGAAAGGGCATAATTTTCTGGGCAGTTTTTGGGCACATTCCAGCAGGCCGAAGTCAGCAGATCAGCAGTTTACTGGGACAACGCAGAGCACAGTGGAGCAGCAACTGAACAACCATCTTTCCAGCTATTCTACCACCTGGGTTTGGTCCAACTTGTCCTTGAGACAAGCCCAGGTGCACCACTCATTTATATATTGTACTCTTACTCTCATATTTCATAATATATGGCTCAGCAGTTCCATTATTACAGTGTTTCATGGGTGTTTGATAAATGTTTTTAATTTTCCACTGATGCATTGTTTGTTTATTTCGATTATCACTTAAATTCCTGTTTAGGAACATTACATAAATCATGTGTTTTTTATCACATGTGCAAAGGAGAGAGAGAAAAAGAAGAACTAAGTTTGACTTACAATGACCACCAAGTCTTTTGGGTAGTAGACCAAATCTTTTTCGGCAACAGCAAGAGGCCAAAATCAACCTGTGTCTGGGCAGTTGACTATAGGTTGAATGAGGCTATTTTTGGACAATTTTGACCAGGTTTGACCTGTGCTAGTTGTTGATCTTGTTTGACCTAATTTGACTAGAAAATTAGATTGTATCTCTTGTTGAATTGAACAATTTCTCCTAAGAAAAGGTTGTTGAGTTTTTCCCTAGTTAGGGTTTTCCAAGGGTAAAATTTTGTGTCTCTTGTGTTTGGTTGTCTCTTTATGATCCTACTATCATTATTGTTTTACTGTTGAGATTTTCTATGTATAATTTCTTAATGAAAAGATAGATTAATTAAGAAATCATTGGAAAGTAATTATCTGACTAGAAGATCCTGAAAAATCCACATGGTATCAGAGCCTAGGTGAAAGAGTAGCATTGAAAAAAAAATGTTTGAGAAAGCTTGTTTAAAGTTATTCTACTAGGGCTTGCTGGTATTAGCCCTTTTCATTTCAAGAGATCAATCACACAAATTTTGTTTGAGATTTTAAAAAAAACCCTAGTCTACTTTTTGTAGCCCTAGTTCAAGGTAGGAAACCTTAGTCTGTCAAGAAGGCTACCTAATTTTTTGTCTGCTATTTGAGGCTGAAGAGGACAAAATTCTGATGACAGGAGGGTTTGTAATGAGGCTGCAACCCTGGTACAAGGTTGAGAATCCCAAGCCACGGGAAGAAGGCTCAAATATGAGAAGGTCGAAAAGGCCTCAATCTGAGTTGCAGAGGGCCAAAAGGCTTCATGGGCACCTCAGGAGGGTCGAAAGGCCTCGGTATGACATTAATAGAGACCAAGAAGCCTCAAAAGGTAACCAGGAAGTGTGAATTTATCTCGTGCCTATGGAAAAGTCCACTAGGTCATTGTTGAGTGCTAATTCCTAAAAATTGGTTGATGAAAGACGCTGATAAGTATAGTGATAGAATTGGGTTTGAATGTCTAGATTATAGAGGGCTTGTATAGGCCTGATTTGAAGGGAAGTCTAAGGACCTTTTATGATGCATCTTAAGAGAGGAACTTAAGAGCTAGGAAGGAATACCTATAGTTGACATGGAGTCAAACTCTTGTTTACCATCCACTTTAAATATGGTCAAATTCCATTACAAGAATGATTGGTGAGATAGTCTACAGTTTGAATAATTCAAGCATGACATTTGATGCGATTTGAAGTTATTGAGTACCAACACAAATCTTCATTTGACATGGAGTGGCTAGCTTGATTTTTGGACTAAAGAAGAAGAACTGCCAAATAATTTGTTTGTTCCCTAAAAGAAGGTCGAAACCTCTGCTCTACAAAACTGTGAAGCACATGTTCATGAACTTGACGATGGGGTTCACGAACCTGTCCCGGGTTCTCATCCCCACAAACAGGGAGCTGGAGCGGGTACTTCCCAGATGTACCCATACGAACTGGCTTCTTCCCATAAGAAACCAGTACTCAATACTTGTGGCCTGGGTTCATTTGCATAAATAGGTTTGTCGAACCTTGAAAATGGGTGCTTAAACACCGAAAATGGGTGTGTGATGGGTTCTTATGTGGCATCGAGCAAGAAAAAAAAAATCCTATCTTAGTAAAACATTTCAAATTTAAGGTTTTGAGGTCTTCAAGTCCCATCATTTAGAAAGAAGTATAGGTCTTTTTAATTTCTTTGCCATGATTTTTATCAAAATTCTTATTTTAGTAAAACATTTCAAATCTAAAGTTCTGAGGTCTTAAAGTCCATCATTTCGAAAGTACAAGATTTTAAATTTTTGTGCCATGAATTAGTTCCTGGATTTTATTTCTTAATGATATAACCACTAATTAGTAATGCATGCCTCTAATTCAAATACGACATCCTTTACAAAAATACCATTAAGTACAAGTCATCTGAAGGATATATGCTCTTAATAAAATACATTTTGCTATCTTAAGCGTTTGTTAATTTCCTTGCATTTCTTCTGCTCTGATAAATTTCTCCACAATGTCAATACCTATGTAATATAAATGTTTCATCACACTCAAAACAATACTTTGATACTAAGTTCTTTATTTATTTAGTAGTATCCATATGTGAGGAATGTGTTTTTATGGTTTTAAGTTCTTTAAACAGATATATTAATTTTATAATCTACTTTGGTTTTCTTCTTGAAGGGAGTTATTGTCTTCATTCAATATGTAAATTGTAATTTCCATTTGATATCAAATTTAAAATTTCAGAGTGAATGTTCATGCTTAAGTCATTAAATGACTTATTTTTCTTGTTGTAAGTTGGAAGATTTCAAAATTCATATATATTATAATTTATAAAATATATAATATATATAAATTATAATATAGCCTCGACGAATCCACATCCCCTATTTCAAAAAGTGATGCATCCATCGCCGCACCCGTCCTCGAACCCGTCCCTAAACCCACGTTTCCTAGCAACATAGCTACAAAACCTACGGACAAAAATTGTTGGTTTGGCTTGAATAGGACCATTTCAAGTATCACATGCTTGTGCCACTTGAAGATTGTTGCCTTCACATATATTGAGGATAGATTGATGAAGCAAGTTTCTTTTGGAAGACATTGGAATGCCATGGTCTTATTCCCTCTTTTGGAGACATCTTACTTTCTTTGAAAATTAGGCTCGACCTATGGTATTTTTGTCTTTGTTGACATGGTAGTTAAAAAGGCTGAATAGAACTCTAGAAAATAAAGTAGCAACGACAAATTTAATCTTAGTCAAGGGCTAAATGTTTTGCCCTGGTTGTGTAACTTCAAGAACAAAGTTGAATTATGTTTATAAAGAGACTGAATTAAGAGTGTTGCTCAAGTATGTGAAAGAAATGCCTTCTATGTGTTGTTGAAATTTGCATTGACTAAGATATAATGCTAAGGTCTTGCCAAAACAGATTGAAAGCTACTTCAGAGCCATGGGGAGCTGTGGAGAAAGGCTCTCTCATATAAAACAAGAAAAGTCATATCACTTTTACTAGAATATGACCCCTTCTTGAAAGAGTTGGTAGGGTTTGTAAACCCTAGGAAAGATTTGAAGATTATGATTTAGAAAGCCCTAGTGTTTGGGGATAAAACCCTGAGCTAGATCTAGATCGATGATTATGCTAAATAAAGAAACCGTAGCTCATGCAAGGAAGGAAAGGAAAGCAACATGATGATGATGAAAAAGAGGACGATGAGTTTTAAGAAGGAAAGGATCTAGAGGGAATTGACAAATCCCTTCTCCTCAAAAGATAAGTACTTCATTTCTTTATTCCTTGATTATTACTACTTTTGGCCAGCCTTTTGTATTTGTATATTTTGCTTGGTAATAATCATTTCTTTCGTGACCTCCTAATGAGGTTTGCAAGTACGTCGTGAAGGCTTCCAAGGATCTGGCAGCAAAGACAAGTGTTGGACACCTAATCCTAAAGGGTTAGCGTGGAAGTTGAATGGACAAAGCAGTCCAAGAGACCTTGGGATCTGAATCCCAAAAGTCACCTATTGTACTATAAATGTGTATCTTATCTTAATAAAAATATGCACTCACTGATTTATCTTTCCATTTGTTTTCCTATCCATGTGTGTTTAACATGGTATCAGAGCGGGCGATCTCCTGCCCTGCTCCATTGTGAGCCACCTGTTTCTGTGAGCCACCTGTTTCAGCGCTGCCATTCCTCTGTCGTGAGCAGTCCTGGCCCTCTGCCATATTCCTTTCCAGCGCTGCCTTTTGAACGCCTCTGTCCTGACATTGACTCAGTCATGATATTCGCATCCATTTTGAACGCCTCTGTCCTGACATTGACTCAGTCATGATATTCGCATCCATTTTGAACGCCTCTGTCCTGACATTGACTCAGTCCTGACATTCGCATCCATTTTGAACGCCTCTGTCCTGACATTGACTCAGTCCTGACATTCGCATCCATTTTGAACGCCTCCCGGCTTCGAGATCATTTTTGAAACTTGGAAATGGGATTTAATGCAACGTCTTCAGTCTTCTGCAATCCTGGATGCTTGAAAGGCACGTTACTGTTATCCACAATTATATTGTATATGTCCTGAGGCCGAGGTATGCTGGGAATGTGAAACGGCACCCGGCTACGCCCACCACTGGTTTTCTTATCCCGTGAAAGCACTTTCACGCCTCCAGAAATATCCCCCTCCGCCGCCGTGGCCTTAGCACCCAGAGCCAACTTCCGCTCTCTGCATTTTATTCTGCTTCCATAAACCAACTGAAAACCATTCTCTATGTCGTCCACACTACCAGGTTACCGCTATGATGCTCCTGCCGACCTCTCTTGAATTTGTCCATGGAAACGTCGACGCGTTCGAATATATTGTCATGGATATTAACTAACCAGTCGTATGCTTCGTCCGGATCAGCTGGAAAACTGGAAGAATCGCTGAGATGTTGAATGGATGAGGCCAGAGGACCTCTGACGAGGTTTTGCAAGTTCTGAGCCGGTTCTTTGAATACAGAGGCAGAGTTCTATCCGCGGCCCACTGGATCATATCATTGCAGCAATGCCGCGGTTGGAGGGCCCGACCGGGTTCGAACCGGTGACATGGTGAATGCATAACGCTTCTTTTTCTGGTATAGCCCTCCTTTCATCATTGTAGTGTAACAGAAGGCCTGCACTGATAAGTACCAACAATGCTGTTGGAACAATGCCGAGCCTGAATGCCAATGGCCTTGATGTCAAGCCATTCTGCAGTAAGTGACGGTTAGTTTCAGTTCCATTCTTTTTGGAATTTGATGATGTTGTATATTTGAAGACATGACTATTCAAATGCAAAACCGGTAAACTTAAGCAGTTCGATAAGTAAATGGCAGAGTTGTAAATAAGGTCATTGGGAGTTTGATGTTGCTGAGTCTTCGTTGGATTTCTCTTGATGCTTCTTCAGCTTGATCAAAGTGTATCAATTCATAAATCATATGTACATATTCTTCTGATAGCAGGCCCAGCTTTCTGGGTGTTGGGATCGATTTACAAATGCGTTTGAGGGATATATTGCGGGATCCATTGTTCAACTACAGGTGCTGCAGAAAGGAGCGTATCTCTCATTCTTGATTGGCAGCATTCTCTTTCTCATCAGCACCATTGTTCACAGCAAAAGGCCTTCACCCAAAGTGGAAAACACATGGCTTGACATCCTCGCTGGGGTAATGTTTGTTATGTGCACGACCTGTGGGCACATCTCTCAGGATTCGATATCAGGTTTTCACCGCTAATTCATCTCGAATCACAGCTTCCATTCGTTGAATTCGCAGTTCCAATCCTTCACGCCATTGGAGCAGTCCTAGTCTTCGTTGGTCTGAGAAACATTATTTTCTAGATCGTTACACTTTGTTATAGCAGAGGTTGTGATAGCTTGAGATCAAATAATGCGATGGTGTGTGCACTTTGGGGTGTGCCCTGAACATTACAAACATCTCTGTGTTTTATATACCAAGAATAGTGATTATTCGACTAACATTTTTCTTAGCAAGGGCTTATAATTAGGAGCTGATATTATATTGATCCATGAGACTATATGGTCCTGAGGTTTATGGTACTTCACTCCTTGAGAAGGGTCAAACCATAAACATCTGTTGAAGTTGTGGTCTGTTTGTTTTGAGTCCAAGCCATTCCTGTACCAACTGGTCAAGTCTAATTACATTCACTATTCTACTGAGGGATGAGTTTTTGGTATTCTGGGACTGAAATTCCAGTGAAGTCTATTGTTATCCATTAAATAGCACAAAGTGTCGAACCTCTGTTGCTAAAGTAAACACTAAGTTGAAGTTTTCTGGGCAGTGTGTATACCAGGTTTCACTATCTCTGAGTTTAGTCATCTTTTTTCAAGTAATATTCTGTTGAGCACTTGTTCGGATTCAAACTCAGATTGTTACCTGGATTGTTTGCCTTGAAGGAGTTTTATTTGTTGCAGATCCGATTTGTTGGGTTGATCTTCCAAGGACCAACAACTCTGGAATGGATGTGCCTCGTTGCAGTTGTATTGTTGAATGGTGAATGCAGTATAACTGGAGTTAACACTGATAGATGATTTGTAAGTCAAATTTTTTATGACTTGGCACATGCTCAAGCAGATTTTAAGAGCAGTATTGAAGCCACCTCGAAGCAGATTTGGTGTTGTCCATGGAACAATTTGAAACAACCTCTGAGTGAGGTGATTCGTGGAAGAGTGATCAGCATTGTGAAGTGAATTTGAAGCATTTTTGAAGACATTTTTTTTGAAGTCATTTTGCAGTTTCTTGTAGAGATTTTGGAGCAGTTTCTTGTAGAGATTTTGCATGATTTCCATAGCAGCTAGATGCTCTGAAGTTTGAAGTTGAGGACATCGCTCATCTTCACATTTATATATTTTTGCATTGGTGATGTTATGCTCCAGTTCATTCTTAAAACGAACTGTGGACTGTTGATTTACCATGTGCCCAATTATACCAATGTTTATTGTAACTTAACTTGGTAACATCCAGCTTACTCAGGTCCTGCTCCATCAACCTTTTTCGCGACATTGTTGCCACTTGATAAGCCCTTACAATATCTTGTAGTAAGAGTACAATATTATTTTTCTGTTGCTGTTGCCTCAGTTGTGTTTTTTAAGTGACATTGAAGAAAAATGGCCAGACTTGAAGATGCATTAAAGTTATTGAATATCCTAATTCATTCCACTGTTGATGAGATGGTCAAAGTTAACAAAGAAACTCTCTTTGACATCCAAACCTCTCTGCAAACTGCACATGAGAATATTGAGTTTTTGCAGCTTGAAACAAAACTACAGCAGGAAGAATTACACCAGTGGAGTCATCATTCTGAACCTGTTTCTGTTCAGAACAATGAAGCAGACTCCCATAAACAGCATGTTAATAATGTTACAGATAAAGCAGCAGTTGTACATGCAGATGCAGAAACTCAGTCTGCACTTCCCAAGCCCATCATCAGACCTTGGGAACAGCTTGTCCACAACAAGCACAGAACTGGTCTTGGATATGAAAAGGACTTGTCCTTTCATATTCCAGACTATGCCAAGCCCATTCAGTTTCAGAGTGCTGGATTCATTTATGACAGTTCACCTGCTCCTTATGACAGTTCAGCTATTCCAGATTCTACTCCTCTTCCACCACAGCAACAACAACAACAGATTGTGAAATGCCAACACTGTGACCGAGTTGGCCATCTGAAAGATCACTGTTTTGATCTTCATCCATGTGAGCACTGTTATAAAACCAGCCATTCTTCACACAGATGCTTCAGAAACAAACCACCTGCAAGAACAAAGATTCATCTTGGATGGATCGCTTCTTGGCAATGGGCATCAACAGCCAAGAAGATATTCCAAACACATGTCAGAACTTGTTCCAGAGTATTGAACAGTCTTGCAGTTGCGTTTTCTCCATCTTCTCACCTTGTATCTGACAGGGGGGGAAATGATGGTCATCTACAAGCTTCAAAGTCACATCAAGCGAGCCTGAGCCACAACCTGCCACACCAGTTTCAGAGTTGTAGCCAGAGACAAGATGCCTGAACATGCCTTCAGAGTTGTTGGTCATCCTTAAACCATCACAGATTGAGAACACTTCCTCTAGCAGAAGACACCAGCTTCTTGCCAGTTTTGGAAGAGTTCCGGGAACTGCACTAAGCGTTCCAGTGTTGGTGGTCATCCTTAAACCACCGGGAAGAACGAATCAAAAATTGTGGCAAGAGGATTCTCCCAGGATCAAGCATAAATTGAGCTAAAGTGATTTGTGCTCAAGAGAGATAAATTGTACTAACATCTAGAGCCATGCCTGATGACCAGAAGAGCTCCTAGTTCAAAAGGAGTAGGCAAGTTAGCAAGTTTGAAGGATGCCATGATGAAGCAAATTGTGTTGAGACTTGAGGAGAAGTCAAGTAGTGACTTCCAAGAAGTTTTACAACCTCAAGTATGCAGCAGATGGTAGCATAGAAAAGTACAAAGCAATATTCATGGCTAGAAAGTTCTCCCAGAAAGAGGGAGAAGACTATGAGAGGATGTTTGCTCCAGTGGTCAAGTACACTTCTTTTAGAACTATTATTTCTATTGCTTTTGTTGGAGGTTACATAAGATGGATGTAAAGACTGCTTTCCTCATTGGAGCAATTGTGGAAGAAGTGTACATAGAGTTACCTTAGGGATTTGAGGTACATGAGAGGGAATCTCATGTCTGCAGGCTGAAGAAAGCTTTGTTCAAACATCGGGCATGGTATTCTTGGATTGATGGATATTTGATGAGTCTTGGTTGATCTTGTGACTTGTTTCTGACAGGAGCAAAAAAACTCATTTGATAGAGGGAGTAGCAATGGCAGGAGGATTTGCTTCTATGATAAAGGGAGCAGTCAAGTTGGATACATTACTTCTTGGGATTAGAAGTGTGGCAAACGCTGTGTGAGATCTTCCTTGGCCAAAGCATATTATTACAATCCTTTAGAGATTTGAGATAATGGACAGCTAGTCCATCGCCACTCCCATGGTAACTAGCTTGAAGAAGTTGAGTGGCAAAGGGAGTAGCCAGGATTGCCACAAAAGGATTCGTTTCAGTGTCAATGGGAGCACCCAGTCGGGGTGGTCAGAAATTAGTTGTGGCACATGTGTTGAGGTACCGGCATGGTACAGTTGGATATGGATTGAGATATGTCTCAAACAATGAAGTACAGTTGTTGGGATATATAGGTTCAGATTGGACAGAAAGTGCAAAAGACAAGATGAACACATTAGGATGATGATTCAGTTTAGGTTCTTCTATGATATCCTAGATGAGCAAGAAGCATACATCTGTTAGCACTGTAGGAGTTGAGTACACTTCAGCTTGTATGGCGAGTTGCGAAGCAGTGTGGCATCAGAAGCTACTCACAGGATTGTTTGATAAGTTGTAAGAGACGACCATGATGACTAATCAAAGCACATTGAGATCATGGTACAACCACATCCGGGACATCATATAGAAGGGAGCAATGTGCTCCAATGTGTTTCTATGGACAAGCAAGCTGTTGACATTCTCACAAAGCCTCTGTCCCAGAATGAAGTTTGTATAGTTCAGGGTCAAGCTTGGAGTGTTTGAGAATGCTTCCCTCGGCTAAAGGGAGTGTTGATGTTGTAGCATTAAGGGGCGGAGATTCTCCCTAGGTCATGGGTATTGATTGGGAGCTATGTAATGTGACTAGGGAGATTGGCCCAAAAAGTATCAAGTCCCGGAGTGTTCCCATAGTCAAGGGTTACCTGACGATATTGCCAATAGTTGGTTGAGTCAATGCCTTACAACATCATGCAAGTGTTTTTCCATTCATTAGCATGTGACGAGATGTGGGAGTGGTAAATGGGCCTCTGGTTTCACCATTTCTTAGTGAGTTCCTGACATGACTCCAAGTGACGATTTATTGAGTTGGTGACCCAACGCTAGTCTTGTTGACCCCAGCCAGAAGGTCTTTTGGCCATATTGCCATGGGTTTTGGCTAGTGGGTGAATAGATCCATTTGCAAAGGGTTGTCTAGTGGGTGACTAGATCCCTTTGCATGACGCTGATGCAAGATGCCTTCCACGTGGTTCTGGTATAGAACATGAGGTGGATGGATTCATCAACATAGCTGAGATCATTCAACCTTTTTCTTGAAATGGAGAAATTTTTCAACAAGAGAACCTCTGAAGAAATCAAAGAGAATACCTACCTAGCTAAAAGGGAGTGTTGAATTTTGATCGCTACAATCGGTATTCATTAATTGTATTAGCCCACAAAAGGAAAAGAAAATGAAAAATACAAATTTGAACTTAAGTCTGCCCTAAAAAAAAATTTAAAAGGGAGGGAATTCAAAAATTTTAATTTGATATTATTTTACCTCCAAAAGTCAAGTCAGCCCTCCAAGAAGTTCAAGTCAGCTCAGTGAAAAGTCACACCTATTCAGGCACCTTCAGCCACTATATATTCCCCCATATATTCCCATTCATCTTCACTCTTTTGGCACCAATTCAGATCACTAAATCATCTGTTTTTCTGATCACACATGTGAAGAAGAGAAAGGGAGAGCAAGAATACCTAAGTTTGACCTGTGTTGACAACCAAATCTTCTGGGCAGCTGACAGAATCTTTCTGGGCAGCAGACCGAGTTTTCTAGGCAGTAGCAGGAGGCTGAAATTTGGCCTGTGTCTAGGCAGTTGACTGCAGGTCGACTCGAGTTATTTTTGGACAGTTTTGACCAGGCTTGACCTGTGCTAGTTGTTAGTCTTGTTTGACCTAATTTGACTGGAAAATCAGAGTGTATCTCTTTTTGAATTGAACAATTTTTCCTAAGAAAAGGTTGTTGGGTTTTTCCCTAGTTAGGGTTTTCCTAGAGTAAATTATGTCTCTTGTGTTTGGTTGTCTCTTTATGATCCTACTGTCATTATTGTTTTACTATTGAGATTGTCTATGTATAATTGTTAATGATAAGATGGATTAATTAAGAAATCATTGGAAAGTAATTATCAAACTAGAAGATCCTGAAAAATCAACAGTGTGTGTGTGTGTGCAGTGTGCACTGAGCATAGTGTCCCCCATGTACCCAAAATCTAACACAGAATCAATTTCAAGAAAATATCAACATGTCTTAGGTGGAAAATCTCTAAGAATACACTAGATTTTTCTAATTGTGTGGCTTGATGTCTCTAATTGACCAATTTAGGGGGAAATCCTATAAATAGGCATTGTCTGATTTCTAATCACACTATCCAAGTGTATTTTTAGACCTACGAAGGGCTACTGAAAGAAGCATCAAGCTAAATAATGTGAATGGGTTTAGACATCAATATTAATTAGCTTCCACAATTTTCACACCTAAGATAACCAATGAACTAGGACTCAATTTAGGTAGGCAACCTAAAGAATCTCCTAAGCTGCCTAAGTTGGACTGCAGCCTGCATTACATTGGTCTAGTGAATCTATCATATATGACACGGCAGGATAAAAGAAGTAATATACCCTGAATAAAATCATCGGAAGAAACTGGGCACAAGTCCAAGTGTGAGCACTACATACATCAATGCTCAAGACAGTGATTTTATAAGCATTCTTGCATTAATGACAAATATCAGGTATTTAATTTATCTTTTTAATAAGAATAATATGCAGACTACGATCTGGACAACTCCTATATCTAGGACTGAAGTTCATGTTCTAGTACCCTGCTGCTAAGTATGGTATAATATCTACACTGCCATAGACTAAGCAGTCAACTCACTTTGAAGAGGGGGTACCTTCACTCACAAACTAGGGAGTCTCATATGTCAATTTGGCATCTGGCTAGGCCATGACCTTAAATTACTTAATTATTCTTATTATTATTGGTGTTGATTTTTCTACAATAGTGCACAGTAGAATCTGATCTTCTAACTTTGATAATTACTTCCAATGATTTATCAGATTAACTTGTCACATATCACATGTATCATTAAGCAATTATACTTGGAAAATCTTCAACAGTAGGATCAATAAGAGACAGCCAAGCACAATAGAGACAACAAATTTACCCTGGGAAAACCCACTTGGGGGAAAAACCCAGCAACTTTTCTTCTTAGGAGAATTAATTCTTCAAAAGTACAAATCAGAATCTTTCTAGAAATCTGTGCCCAATCCAAATTCAAATTACCAGTCAAATCTGGTCAAATCTGGTCAAAACCTCAAAATTTGCCTGAGTCAATTCTGGTCAAAGGGGGCTGAAATTCGCCCTGAGGTCAGCTTGAACCTGTGGTCAGATGCCCTGCGGTCAACTGTGGTCAAAATACCCAGAACTGCTGTCAGACAGGATCAAATTTCAGTGGTCAACACAACCTTCTTCAGCAGTCAAAACTCCTCTTCTTTAGCAGTCAAAACTCGTCCAAGACTTGGTCAAATAGAAGTCTGAATCTCAGTCAAAACAGGCAGGTCAAAGATGTCAATGAGCAGCTTCAATTACCTATCACTCATAAATTCTCCTCATTTTTCTTCGCACGTGTGAAGAGAAGACTAGAAGATGATGAGTGATCTGAGTTGTCCGAATGTTGGAGGTCAAATAGATATTTATAGTGGTCAAACAAGGTGGGTTTTGACCAGTGTGGAAAAAGTCGCGATAAAGCCGTGATAAAATCAGCAAAGTTGATTTTTTGGGCTAGCCGATTTTATCGGCCGACCTTTTGGCAATTTTTTCGAAAACGAAAAAGTCGTGATTTAATCAGAAGTCAACCAAAAAAATCGCGAAGCCTACCCAAGCCGCGGATAAGTGAGGGAAAAGGCCGAAAAAACACTCTTCTTTCTGCCATTCATCCCTGTGGAGAGAGGAGGCACTTCCCATTGCCCAAGAGGAGGATGACAGAGGATGACAGAGAACGACAGAGTCCATTTGTAGCCCTAGGGGCACGACCTTCTTCTTCTAGAGGAAAAGGCAAAGCCATTCCCTACTCCCATAAAAGGGGCAGAGGATCTCAGTGACTGATTACTTTATGACATGTAGATGACTCATGATATACATTTATTATAGTTTTTGTTGATATTTTGACTCTTGAGATTTGAGATTGAGTTTGGACTCAAAATTCAGGACTTGACTCACTATTTTGATATGTGATGTAGCACTAGACTTCATATACATATTATATATTAGCTTTCTTTTCATGTTTATGTGGAAATGCATTTATTTGAAATTGTGGATGCTTCAGATGCTTAAAATATAATATATATATATATATATATATATATATATATATTTTGTGGACTATTTGCCGATTTTTTCAAAAACCTCCCAACTTTAATGACTTTTTCAATTTCTGGACCCTTGCCGATTTAATCCCGACTCTAAATTTTTCCACATTTGTTTTGACCAAGGGTCACACCAATTCATATGGTGGGGCCGACTTGGCTTCTGCGGCCTACATGAAGGCCAAAAATAATAATTTTTATTTTTCATTTTGTACAATATTCTTTGGCCAATTTAGGAGGCCTGTTTGGCATGCAGGAATACCTCCTGATGTTACAAAAATCAACAATTAGATGGCTTCAAATCAGTTTTTAATCAACTAAGTCCAACTCCCTACTAGCTACTGACTTTGTCTACACAGAACACAATTTAATTTATGAGGTTCTAAACTAAGTTCTACCCCCAAATTAGTTGCATCTATAGTAATAATATTGAGGTTTCCATTAGGCCACAACTGTACTTCATAGCTTGGAAAAACTTCCTGTTAAAATGAGTCAGTATCAAAAAATTAACAAACCAATAATTGACTTTATCAACGTTTCACAATGTTGCAAACATCAGCATCGGGATAAAATCGGCAAGGGTCAGGAAAACCAAAAAATCATAAAAATTGAGAAAATATCGGTAAAAATTGCCAAACATCGGCAAAATTAAGATACCACCAAAAAATCTTCAAGGCCAAAAAATCGTGACTTCGATATTTCTTCGTGATATAATGGGGATGTTTGCAACATGACTTTTCAGTCCTGTAGACAACAATTATACTTTGATGACCAACAATAAAAAGACTATTTATTTTTGTCTTACCATGAGCCAAAACTTACAGCTCTTTTGTTACAGTCAGAAACCAGAAAAAGCTTTTCAGAGTTTCAATATGACAGTGTTAATTTGACAAGGCTCATTCACATCACAAAAGTTTAGATATGCACCTTGGCTGCATAGTCTTCAGTTAGAAAAATATTTGATGAATTGAACTTCCCATTGAAAAGCAGTGGAGGATTGCATGAGTGATGCAAGTAAGATAAGCCATACGCAGTGCCAACTGCAATTCTCATTCTTTGCCTCCAGGAAAGTTGTTCTCCACCTGCATCAGATAGTTTACAGGTATGACCACTGTAAAAGGATATCCTATTCAGGGAACAGAAAAAGAAAAAGTACGAAAGTTGCAATGCCCATAAGATAAAGGGCATAAAAACACAAACCATGCAAATTTTCATAGAGTGTTCCATTTGGAGCATACTGTAAAACCAGCATCCTGTTTCACAACAGTAATTAATGATCAATATAAAGTGCACGTCATTCTAGCACAACATCATCTTAGCACTGAAATGCATTTAATATTTAAATAATACTTGCATATTGCCAGTTGGTAAGCTCACTTGCATGTTGAGCTCACACCTATGCTAAGCTGCATGGAAACAGATATGGATACAGAAATGAATCCACCAGATATTATGAGAAGTCAGGATCTGGATAGGGGGAACATATATAAATCTAAACCATGTACCAAAAACACAGAAAAGTCAAATCTCCAAATACATGTCACTCCAAATTGTTCTCACAAGCTTAGAAATGCAGGATGTTATCAAAACTCATATTTGTGTGTTTTAGAAATGGAAGGGACTATTTTATAGGAAATGTTAGGGATACAGCCCCACACTTTGCCTTCGTTTTTTTTTTGATGCACAAGCTTGACATTTCTGACAGGCCAAAAACGGATCCTGAACAGATCCTCTGGCATTTCCAAGTTGGAAACAGGTCCCAAGAAGATCTTGGATAGATCATATCAGATCAGATAAATCCGGGATCCTGCACAGGCCGATCAGATGACATAAGTCTATGTCATTGTCATGCTGAATTTATTATTGGAGTCATCCCGGAGAAGTTTCTTAGTTTGCGAATATATTGTTGTCAATTTTTAATCTCATATAGAAATCACAACAGTGAAGTTTTGTTGCTTGTTCGAGACCCACCCAGTCCTTTAAAATGAACCCACATAAAAGTGGCAATTATGCAAGTGACTGCTCTTGGCTCTTGAATTTACACCAACTTTCTCAAAGCAGTCACTCTGCCCCATCTTAGCATGGGATAATTTGAACATCAATTAATGGAAACATTCTTTTTTATTATCTCTAAAACATTTTGGAAAAGGAAAGCAATGCCTCTTCTTCCCTTCTGATTCTGAGAGTGTATCCAGTCCTTCAATTACTCAAATTTTCTCCATTGCAATGTAGAACATGCCCAGTCATCCTTGACATATCAAAGTCTCATTTTGTTATATGTCTCCAGCTATATGTAAATATGCCTTGGCTAGATATGAAATGACAAGAAACACAATATCTCATGAGTAGATTTCAAAGCTATTAATACGTTCAACTTCAACAATCCTGACTGAAGAGGCAATGTCAGGATCTAAGAGCTATAGTACATACTATGACACATTCACCATTGACTGAGAAACTAATTTGCAGCAATCAGAGAGGCTTTTCTCATCTAAATGGTGACTATATGCAGTTCACTTTGTGTAGTGGTATTTCCAAATTGGCAAATTTCTCAAAATAGGAATTTTACGTTGAACTTCATTTGAACGGTTGTAATGTACTAATCCTCAAAACATCAGAGCAATCATATAAAACATAGTGCAAAATCAAAGATCACAACAGAAAATAGATAAACCCTGAGAAAGATCTCTTGATAATAAAAAATAGTGAGCTATGTTCACTTTCCTCTTCAAGGGGATAACCTCCTTCGGCAAAGCTCCAAACACAATAACAATTATTGACAAAACATTACATAACCTTCTACTCAATATGTAGTGTTGAAGTTCCTAAGTCTAACAGTTAGAAACCCTCCAT
This sequence comes from Pinus tabuliformis, assembly GCA_031772625.1. NCBI lineage: Eukaryota > Viridiplantae > Streptophyta > Pinopsida > Pinales > Pinaceae > Pinus > Pinus tabuliformis. The sequence goes on from CM062811.1 coordinate 338,191,957, forward strand.
GTACTTTCTGATTTATTTCTGCCTACTTGTTCTAATTAATTAACATGTTATTTACCATGTAGATACTGAAAATAAATACAAGTAAATGCTCAACACATTACAGATCATCAACTAAAGGAAACAAAACAAGCACACAAGTGACACCGTTATTTTTTGACTAATGTCCCTGGAAAAACCCAATGCGGGAAAACCGATGCAGCTATCTGAGGGTTTGATTTATTAAGCAGTTTCAAAATACAATCTGGGTGCCAAAACAGGCTCACCCAACAGAGAAAAAATCTCATTAGTAGTTCCTCTCAGTCGGAGACAGATGTTCTGGTTGAAACCCCGGATAATCACTCTGGCAGCTTCATAGCTCCAATCTGCCTCACGAAACCCTAGCGTCAGCCTCTAGGGACAGCGTCAGCCCTTTCTGGCCCAGCGTTTGCCCAACATCACTCTAGCTTGGCTAGCGTCAGCCTCTGGAGGCACTATGTCAGCCCTCTGGCCCTCTGCATCACCCACGTTGGCCCTTTGAGGCACTGCGCAGCTCCTAGCTACCTCTACATGAGCCCTAGCTAGCTCTGCGTGAATCCTTGGCTGGTTTTGAGTCCCTCACTCTCGGCTACTGCGCTGATCCTCCTGGTGCTATCTCTGCCTCTCTACTTCTGTATTCATTGCCCTTCTGCTGCAACTCTGATCACTCTCTCAACTTCCTCAGCAAACCCAACGCCAGAAAGTCAAAATCTTGATCAACTCGGTGTGTTCTCCAAGTGACCCTCAAGCCTCCTCTTATACTTTTCTCATTGACAATTCAACGGCCGAGTTTAAGTCCCTAATCAACGGCTAAGATTAACTCTCGCTTGATCCATGACTTTTGGACCCTTCTAACACAGTTTTCTATTAATTTACATTAATATTTTATTTTCCCTAAGTTTAGACTTAGGGACTCCATTAAAAATATTAATTATTTTAATATCTCCCAAACTCATTAGATTCTGCCCAAACCATTTCTGGGTATTGGAGATCTCATGTGCTTTAGCCTCTCCACCAATTTTCGTGGCTAAAGCACATCCGATGCTACCCCAAATCAACACTCCCTCTTAGCGAGGACTGTTCTCTAATAATACTTCTTACTGAACATCACCCTGATCATCCGGCATTGGTCCCTGTGCTGATGCTAAGCCTCCCTGCCCAACATCCTCTACACTGCTGCATCCTATACTGCTGCCCATGGCCCTGCCATTGCCACTGTTGCATCTGTATGGCAACTCCCTCTACATCTGTGCTGCTACCCATGGCCCTACCACTGCCACTGCTGCATCTACACTGCAACCCCTCTCATCATGTTGCATCGCGCTGCCCATAGCACTGCCACTGCTAACTGCGGCACTGCAACTCAGTTACTGAGAAGTAAGTAACTGATCTCCCAACTCTAACATCTCTGTCAGGCTAGAAACACTCCTGATGTTGAAGCTCCCTCTGTCACTGACAAGTGCTCCCTCTCTGACCTCTGCGCTGCTACAACAACTTTGTGCATCTCGCACTACTGCCTCACACTGTCCTAGGACTCTTGCACTGTAGCTCCCTCTTTCACTCCATCCACATTCGTCTCTACCGACATCCGCCAGCCCTGCTACTCCTCTTCGGGGCTCTCGTAGCAAGGTATAATCCAAGAGGTTGGGTACCTCAAGGACCCTGCCCTTCATCGCCTGTAGTCCATCTGACTAGAGCGTGATGTCTCCCCACTTCCGCTCAAGTGGCATGTGAGCACTCATGGCACAGTCATCGTCTGTCTCCACTTTCTCTGCTCTTGTTGGCGCAGCCTTGGTCTCAGAGGCCTCTCCCTTGCTCTTCTTCCTTGGACACTGGGTCGCATAATGACCCAGTTCCCCACAGTGTAAGCATTTGACCTTGGAGAGGTCCTTCTTTTGTTTCTCCTGCTTTCCCTCAAATGTTAGGGCAGCATCCACCTCCTCCTCCTTGATTTTGATCCCCTTGCCGCTGCTTCCCGCCTTGCTCAGCCTTTTGATCTCTTTTTGGCGAAGAGCCGCCCACATTTCCTCCCAATATGGAAGGGTCGCCCTTCCCAGTATGCTCTGGACAAACACCTCCCAGTCTTCAGAGACTGCGTTCAGCGTTGTTCTCACCATCAATTCTTGATCCGGCGTGGCCCCTATGGAAGTTAGTTGATCCCGGATCTCCTTCAATCGACCGAGGAAAGTGTCGATTTGTTCTCCCTGCTACATCTAGTATGACCGCAACTGATTTTCTAGTAACACCCTTCTCTGCACAAAAGTATGCTGGTACGATTTCTTTAGGGCCTCCCACATCTCTTTTGTTGTGTCCTTTTCGGCAATATGTGGTACTACATGGTCCTTGACCCTGTCAAGAATGATGCTCTTGGCCCTTGCCATTGCCTCCTCGTACTTGTCGTTATCAGCTAGGTCAACTGGGATTGCTATAAGATTCTGGCCTTCCAGACTATAAAGTTTGAGGCTCCGTCCAGCCTGTCCTGGTCTCTTACCTCGTTCACTGCCATCTCGCTGCTCCTCTACTTCCCTCTTGGAAGTTCTTGGTATCACTCTGTCTGAGCCTCGAATTCCCTCCTAGAAACCCTTCTGCCAATGTTAACATGCCCACATTCCGATCGTTAATGCAGCTGCATCACTAATCCGGATTTCTCGGCTATAAATCCTCGGTAGCAACTCCCCCCTCCTTGGCCTTGCCCTATTAGGTACTGTTCTGACTACAGTACCCCACCAGCTCCACTTTGCAACTTACCCACAGCCTCCTAAACCCCAGCAAACTGAAGGTTAGAGCTCCTAGGCTCTGCGCAATCAGGGACTGGCTAAAGTTCTCCCCTAGCCAACTGCGTCAACCCTCCTGGTCTCTGTGTGGCTCAATCTTGATGACGCAGGCACTGCGTCACCCCTTCCTTGCTACTCCTCTGCTAGGAACAACTTCTGTTACTTGGGACAACTGTTTTCTACTTGCTGCTGCTCTGCTCGGTTGATGTCCTCAGTTCTCCTGTGATCTGCGACCACGCTCCGATAGCATGTTGAAGTTTCTAAGTCTAACAGTTAGAATCCCTCCATGTAGTTTCTGATTTATTTCTGCCTACTTGTTCTGAATCTCTGATTAATTAACAAGTTATTTACCATGTAGATACTGAAAATAAATACAAGTACATGCTCAACACATTACAGATCATCAACTAAAGGAAACAAAACAAGCACACAAGTGACACCATTATTTTTGGACTAATGTCCTCGGAAAAACCCAATGTGGGAAAACTGGTGCAGCTATCTGAGGGTTTGATTTATTAAACAGTTTCGAATACAATCTGGGTGCCAAAACTGGCTTACCCAACAGAGAAAAAATCTCGACAGTAGTACCTCTTAGTCGGAGACAAATGTTCCGGCAAAAACCCCTAATAATCACTCCGATAGCTTCACAGCTCCAATCTGCCTCACGAAACCCCAGCGTCAGCGCTTTCAGGCCCAGCATTTGCCCAACGTCACTCTGGCTTGGCTTGAGTCAGCCTCTAGAGGCACTGCGTCGGCCCTCTGGCCCCCTATGTCACCCACGTTGGCCCTCTAAGGCACTGCACAGCTCCTGGTTGCCTCTGCGTGAGCCCTAGCTGGCTTTGCGTGAACCCCTGGCTGGTTTTGCGTCCCTCACTCTCAGCTACTGTGCTGATCCTCCTAGTGCTATCTCTGCCTCTCTGCTTCTATATTCACTGCCCCTCAGCTACAACTCTGATCACTCTCTCAACTTCCTCAGCAAACCCAGCCCCAAAGAGTCGAAATCTTGATCAACTTGGTGTGTTCTCCAAGTGACCCTCAAGCCCCCTCTTATAAACAATTCAACGGCCGAGATTAAGTCCCTAATCAATGGCTAAGATTAACTATCGCTTAATCCATGACTTTTGGACCCTTCTAACACAGCTTTATATTAATTCACATTAATATTTTATTTTCCCTAAGTTTAGACTTAGGGACTCCATTAAAAATATTAAGTATTTTAATATCTCCCAAACTGGTAAGATTCTGTCCAAACCATTTCTGGGTATTGGAAATCTCATGTGCTTTAGCCTCTCCACCAACTTTCGTGGCTAGAGCACATCCGATGCTACCCCAAATCAACATGTAGCTATCCATAGACAATCTTAACTAGCTATGGACCCACTTATAATGACGGTCTACTTAAATTTCACTTACTGAATCATCATTTTTTTCTTCTTTTGCATCAAATGTGGTGTTGTAACTAGAATTACCAAGATAGGGTTATCTACCTCAACCAATACCAGAGTCACTCCATGTGCAAGTCTACTGAAGTATGATCTCTAGAAGAAGGAGAAATTGAGGCCCAAAACCTACTGGAAGTATACTTCCTAGAGATCTTAGCTTATCACAAACAAGTTATGACAGCATGTGTCTAGGATTGTAGAGTCTAGATTCTCAATACATGTTCATCATGAAAGTGCCTCCAAAATCCCTACAAAAATATCCTCCACAAATGTCTCCTTTCTCCAGCCCCTAACTCCTCCAAACTTCTGATCCTCTGACCCCTGTGTAAGCTTTGGCTAGTGACCTCTGCACACTACCGGGAATAGAGAAATTCGGCCGTCAATATCCCTGCACTTCGACCCCCGCAAATCTACCACAAAATCTCTAGCATTAGATAGGAAAATCTTCTGCAAATTGACAGGCCTTCTAACCCACTGTAGGTGATCCCCGAATGAATGATTCAAACTACCTCTGCACCCAAGAAATGTGCAGAACTGGATAATAACTACTATAATGAAGCCCTGTCAGTGCCCTCAATGGACCACTGAATTTGCTCACTAGGGAGATGTTGTCGCACAGAGTATCCAAGCACCGCGATAACGCTCAGACCGGGGGCTGTCACCCTGATCCTGATCTCTTCGTTTAAGCCATCTCCCTAGGCTAAGGGGGGCAGACCCTATGGGATAAGGGAAGAACAACTGGGAATCAGCTAGTTTGGGAGACACGACAGAGGAAACAAGCACTTGATTGATATTTAAACTTTGATTGGATCTTTAAATGTTTAAGACCAGTGCCTTCGCTATATGAAGTGAAAACTGAGTAATTAGCTTGCTGCTGATGCTAATGAAAAATTAACGGTTGCTTGAAAAATATTTGCAAAATATCCAACACGTAACAAGCATTAAATAATCCAGGCAATGACGAAAGATAGATGCAAGAGATTCAACAGATGCACAATGCCTTAACAATGTTCCAGCAATTAAATTTCTAAAGTTTAAATATTTGAGACAATCATGAAATTTAAATGCTTACTAATTTCAATCCTAGAAATGAAAGATTTACGTTTGGAGAGCCCAAATCTAGGAAAAATTCACCACTTTCAATAGTTAATTTTCAGATATAAGAGTTCAAGCACATTTAACTATGACAAATACCACAAAAATTCTCATTTAGATTTCTTACTTCAGCACAAAAGAAGCTTTAAACCCACAAATTTAGAAAATCATTTTCTCAACATGCTAAGCAAGACGAAAGGTTTTCAATTTTTTTTAAAAATGATCAAAAATATCCGATTCACTCAAAAATTTAAATGTTGTTTTTGTTTTTTTTTTTTTTTTTTATAGGATCAAAATCAAAATAAACAAAATTTGAAATTTAAACTAAATAAAAATGAAACTTAAAATAAACAATAAATATGTACAAATAAAATGAAATCTTAAACTAATAAAAATCTAAATGAAATCGAAACTTTAACAAAATTAATCAAATTCTAAACTATATAAAAAATAAAATAAAATCTAAATTCTAATTAAAATTTTCAAAGTATTGAAATCTAAATATATGAAACTAAAATAAAAATTACGCTAACCCTAACCTAATAAAAAAAATCGAAATGAAAGCTAAACATAAGATGTGTAAATCAGAAGAATTGGGAGACTTGTTTTGTTGATGTGCATACAGGGCGACAGCGGCGGAGAAAACAGGTCGAAATGTAGGTGGAAGGTTACGCAGATGGAGGAAGGCACGCGGAGAAGGAGGTGGCAGTGTGATGGATAGGAGGAACTCGAGCAAGGGGATGGTGCGGGATTTGCAGCAGCTCGATGGAAAAGGGAAACGCGTGTGCAGGTCGACAGAGGCTTGGATGGCGGATGAGGAGACTGAGGGAGAGATTAGGAGCTCGAGCGAGGGGATTGAGGAAGGAAATGGTCGCGGGTTGGTTTGCTGATGGAGTAAGGACTGCGTGAGGCAATTTGGACCAAAGGGAATGCAGAGAAAGGTAGCAATGGAGCATGCAGAACACAGAGGGGAAGGGTTTGAAACCGAATGGAGCAGCTGAAAGCTTGAGGAGAAGGACGCGGATATGACTGCGTGGATGGAAAGGGCAGCCCCTTGTTTGCAGGTTTTGAAAATGAGCAATGATGGAGAGATGCAGCCGCGTGGAGAATGTTGTCCTGACAGCGATGAGAGGAGGGGATAACCAAAGGCTAGGGATAAATCTGAGACAACAAACCCTTAAAACAAATTCAAAAATAATTCTCCCTGAACAGACCCCAGGGAGCAATCAAAAAAAAAAATTCAAAATTCTCCAGAGAAAGAAAAACACAGCCAAAGGCTGGTAAACCCTTAAAAAAAATTTCGGAAATTTGTCATTAAAGTGATATTTTTCTGCTTCAGAATCTCCAGATAAAAAAAAAACCCACAAAATTTTTTCCAAATCTGAAACAAACACCCTTGCAAGAGCTGATTCTGAGGCCAGATCTTACCCTCCAGGGCCTAGATCTGGCCTCAAACAAAAGAATTTTTCCTCAGATCTGCAACTTGTAATGACAAAAACAAAACACCCAGAAATAATATATGAAAGGATGAAACGAAAAATCCAAAACCAATTAAATAATTACAGTATTCACAAGTTAAAGGCTCTAAGCAACCAGATTTGTCATTATGCCACACATATTTTTTAAAATTTTTGATTTAAAATGAGGTGCTTCAAAAAAACCCTTCATGCATCCACAACAAAAGTTTTAATGATAAGCCCGAGATCAAAACCAGATAGGCTCTTTAGAAAATGCTTTTCGGGAGTTGGTTGGTTCAGCAAAGAACTTCCCGAACGCCTAGTGATTTCAAAATCAAGGATTTCCTACACAGCGTAATTCAACCATTAACAAAGAGGGAGAAAACGATACTAAAATCCAAATCTAATGGAGATACCTACCATCATATTCAGAAATTTAACTACCATTCAAACCCTAGTGACTAAACAAGATACCTGTGTTTAAAATCACTCTTCATCAAGCTATCATCAATGGCTGGAATTAAATTTATGCACAAAAATAAAACATCTTACAGCATTTCTAGAAGAGTAACACCAGCAAGATTTCAACCCCAAAGTCTTTCTTTATTGCACATGAAAAATGATTACAAGATAGCTTTATTTAGCACAAGACTCACAAATCGAATAATCTCAAATGACCCCTGACACTCTATTTAAAGAAAAAATTCCCAACAACTAGTTCAAGTGATCCTTGTCAAAGCGATCTCAACCGTTGATGAAGATCAAAATATATTTTAATCTCATCTGTCGATATTAAAATAATGAGGAAATTCAAAATTATCATTTAAATGCATTTTAATTAATTCAAATTTTAATTTTTGAATTAATTTCCTCAAAATTTTGACTTTGAATTAACTCAAGGGACCAAGGGCCTAAAATTTAGCGAAATAATCATTTAACCTTAGTCCCTGGACCTTTTAAATTTTAATTTTTCGAAGGACCCTCGAATTTAGCCTTTGGAAAATTTAAAAAAAATACCTAGGACCTAGGACTTATGAGGGGATAAAACATTTTTCTAACCCTCAAGACACTTTACATCATGATTTTTACACTTTTACATCTCAAGGGGGAAAACCCATTTGACATAGACCCTCATAAACTACCCAATTCTGCGACACAAATATAATCTAGTAGATCAAACAATTTGTAATAAAATAATCTAACCAAATAGTTAGGATTATTCCCAAATCACTTTTACATGGACTTGACTTAGCACACTAGGACTCCCCTAAGATTCTAATGACAAAATCCATTCCGGCTTTAGGGTTAGGCTGAAAGAAAACTCTGCCGACCATGGGTCGGTGAGACAAAAAAACTTCCGGAACGTAGATCATCACTAGAAGATTAGGTTTACCTAGGTAATTACATACATGACACAGATCTGCTAAAATTATTTACAATTTACACATGCAGACTGGGTTTACAACATAACATGATTAGGCTGATGATGATAATTGAATGGCACGGACATATCGATCAAGCGCTATCCCTTTTGCGAAAAAGGGGGTGTACTGCTATGGTTGACACGTAGTGGTCAACATCTGGCTCTACTTGGGGACACGTTGCTGCACTGTAAGAATGTGAGAATCCAGAATCTGCATCCATCAACACACAATAAAACATAAGTAGCGTCCATCCAAAAAATCATCATATAACACTAAGCACAGGACAGATATAAGCTCTTCATTTATTAACTGTATAGTAACATGAAAAGTAAATCTAATCCTAAAACAGAACTGAAAGTGCTGAAAAAACAAGGAGTAGGGTTAGAAATACAATACAGAGGATGCCCCATGGCATCAGATATCTTCTTTGAAGAACAGCTTGAGCATTTGGCCATTTGCAAGTAAATCAAGTGGTTCGCCATCCAATCTGCTCAAGTGGAATGAGTTTGGTCCAGCAATGTCTCGGATGATGTACGGTCCCAGCCACAAACTGTCAAACTTCTTATGTTTTCTTGGTTTTTCATTCTTGCGATCTCAAATAAGTACCATATCTCCAACCTGCAAAGATCTAGATCGAGATGATTTATCAAAGCTTTTCTTAGTGTTAGATTGACTATTACATGTAGTATCAAAAGCTATCCTACGAGCTTCACCTAACTCCACAATCTGATCTATTCTATTTTGAACAACATCTTTATTAATAAAAAAATGTTGAAGGAGCTGATAAGTTGGCAATTTCAGGTGCACAGGGAAGGTTACATCCAAGCCATAAACCAATTCAAAAGGAGATTTACCAGTAGCTTTCTTTTTAGTAATTCTATCTACCCATAAGGCATACTTGATTTTGCTATCCCAAGATCGCTTATTATCTCCTACTATCTTCTTGATAATGGTTATGAGATTTTTATTGCTTGATTCAGCAAGACCATTACCCTGAGGATAGTAATTTGATGAATGAGATAAGATAATGCCATATTTGAAACAAAAAGATGAAAATTCTGAAGAACTAAAAGCCTTGGCATTATCAGTAGTGATCTTAGCAGGGACACCAAATCTAGTAATGATATTATTTTCAATGAAATCCATAATGACCTTTTCAATGGCATTCTTAGCTGGGATGGCTTCAACCCATTTAGTGAAGTAATCAGTATCAGTCAAAATCCATGAGTAGCCACTGCTAGAATTTTCATGAAACTTCCCAATGAAGTCCAAACCCCAATGCTGAAAAGGTGTCTCCACAACGACAGGTTGTAAGGGCAAGGCAACAAGCTTCTGTTTCTCAGTGAACAGTTGACAAGCTTGACAACTTCTAACAAACTTATGCACATCAAAAAAAATTGAAGGCCAATAATAACTAGCTCTCAAAATTTTGTGGGCAGTAGTTCTAGCAGCATAATGACCACCACAAAATCCTGAATGAAACTCAGAAACTAACCTTTTGGACTCAATTTCATCAACACACCTAAGAACTATGCCCTCAGGATTTCTCCATCCAAGACTATCCTTCATGAGGCAATACTTAGTAGCTTTTAATCTAAGAGCCCTTCTCTTATGAGCGACTAAATGGTTAGAACATGTAAGATTTATCAAGTAATAAACAATTTCCTTGTACCACTCATGCTCTCCTAATCTTTGCAACTCGGGCGAAGATAGATCATTAAGACAAATCAAACCAAGAGCTTTTTCATTACCTTCGGTCATCATTTGAGCCAAGCCTTGGCCTTTGACTAACTTGGTGGGTCTAATCTCTAAATCATATTCTTGTATTTTAGTAACCCACCTAGCACGAGTCCCAAAGAAATCAGTTTGAGTTAATATATCCTTAACAGCAAAATGTGGGACAAAAGCAATGATTTTGGAATAATCCACATAAGTCTTGAAGTGCTTAAGAGATTTTACTAAGGCATATGCTTGTTTTTCCATGGTATTGTATTTTAATTCAGAATTTTGAAGCGCTCTACTCATGAAAGCAATAGGCTGCTCGTGACCATCTTTATTTTTCTGTAATAAGACACCAGCAATGGTATCTTCAGAAGCGAAAGAGAAAATCATGAAATCCTTAGAGTAATCGGGACTAACTAAAACAGGGGCTCTTGCAATAGCGCCTTTGATTTCCTGAAAAGCCCTTTTGTCGTCTTCTTGCCAAACAAATTTTACATCTTTCTTCAGAAGACTCTGAATAGGCTTAGCTACTTCTGCGTAATTTGGAATAAACCTTCTAAGAAAATTTGTTTTTCCAAGGAAAGACTGAAGGGATTTAAGATTATGGGGAAGAGGAATCTTTTGGATTGCTTCAATTCTTTCAGGATCAATCTTGATTCCATCTTTAGAAATGATGTGACCAAATATTATCCCTTCGGTTACTCCAAAAACAGACTTAGCCAGGTTCAAAGAAATCCTGTACTCTCTACATCTATCAAAAACTTGCCTAAGATGATTTATATGACTGATACCATCCTTAGAAAAAACAGTAAGATCATCCTGGTAAATTTCAATAAATTTCCCAATTAACCCCTTGAAGGCATAATCCATAGCCCTTTGAAAAGTAGCCCCAGCGTTGGTTAGTCCAAAAGGCATTCTAATATATTCGAAAGTACCCCATGGTGTGGTGAATGTAGTCTTGTGACAATCCTCTTTTTTAACCCATACCTGATTATACCTAGAAAAACCATCTAGCAATGACATCATTCCAGAACTGGTTACTCTTTGCAACAGAGTCTCCATGTTTGGCAAAGGGTAATTATCTTTCTTACATGCTAGATTAAGGTTTCGAAAGTCGACACAAAGCCTTATCGTGCCGTTCTTTTTTCTAACGGTCACCAAGTTGGAATGCCATGTTGAATGCCTCGTCTGAGCAATAATTCTTGCTGCAAGCATCTTCGAAAGCTCCCTTTGAACCAAAGGGACTAACTTAGGATTAATCTGCCTAAGCTTCTGGCGAAAGGGTTTAGCATTTTCATCTTTCAAAGGGATAGTGTGTTCCATGACATCCTCCCTATAACCTTTTAATTCATCATAAGAAAATGCTAAAACATCTCGATATTCGCGAAGTAAATTAGTTAACTTTTTTCTTTCTTCAACATTAGTACCTTTACCAATTTTAACAATCTTTGGATCCCCAAGAGTACCAATGTTTACTTCGATGTATTAGCCTGGATCCATTTTATTTTCCTCTTTCAACTTTGTGACATCATGCCGATCAAAGTGTTGTTCTAAAGCAACCACATTCCTGGGAGTAGGATTTATGATATCTTCATGATCATCGGATCCATCCTCCTTGGAATCTATCTGAAAATTTTCAAACTCATCCAAATTATCGAGAAAACGAACCACCTATTTCTCGTCATCAAAAACTTGCCAATGCTTTGAGTTATCTGGAACAGAAGGTCTAAATATAACTACCATTTTTATCTTATCCTTAATCAACCCATCAGATAACTGCAAAGTAGAAGCAGTTACAGCAAGCTCATCTGCCAAACTATTATGCTCTCTTAGGATTGCCTCAAGGTCAAGGGCATCAAAGTATTCCATAGAATCCCATACAACATTCCGATAATTCCTTAACTTTTGATTTTTACATGTAAATTTATTTTTAAGCTGCATGATAATTAAGTCAGAATCACCCTTGATGCTAAGCAACTTGATTCTTAAAGACTTTGCCAACTCAAGACCTAACAACAAAGCTTCATATTCAGCGACGTTGTTGGTTGCTTCAAATTCCAATCAATAGGCAAACTTGAAAATATGACCAAGGGGTGACTTTAACACTATTCCTACGCCTTTACCATGCCTAGACAATGCACCATCAAAATACATGTACCAAGCTTTATCATTGAGATCCCTAATCTTTTTATCTACCTTATCATCAGGAGGAACTATGAAATTAGACATGATAGCATAATTCCCAACGTCAGATTGTTCTTTAATTATCTTATTATAAGGTCTCTTAGGATCTTCAACATGGAATTTTCTCTCGGGCTCTCTATTAAGTCTCACAAAACCATCACCTCTAGGAGAAGGAATCATAGTGTATGACCAATTCATTTGAATACTCCCTCCTAGATCAGACGCCCATTTCCTAGATAAAAGCATACCCCAAGCATCAGGCACATCAACAACAACAATGTCCATAACAATCGTAATGTCAAGGTAAACTGATAAATGAACTTGTAAGTCCTTGATCAGACCATGAACTTCAATCTTCTTAGAATCCATTGCGCATATATTGTAGTAAGGCCTAGAAACTCTTAATTTAAGTTGTTCCATGACCCTCTTGGTCATGACACAAGCTAACGCACCAGAATCAAGCATGCAATTATTCAATTTATATCCATTAACCATCAAGGTGATGAAGAAGGGTTGATGATCCTTGTTATTTGAATCTAAACTTTGCAAATATATGGGAGCATCGTGATAATCAACCTCCGGGGCTTTCTGTTGAGAAATATTTGCTTGAGTACCTTGAATAGCTTTTAGTAACTTATCTCTCTGGGAAGGGATTTTCACAATCTCGGAGACAGGAACCCAGATTTTCACATTATTAAACCAGCTTCCCAAATCAACGTCTAATCTAGAGTTTAAACCAGGGTTAAAAGTTCGAGGGGGAATTTGATTCCTGCTCTGATCTTTATCCCTTCTCTGATAAGTTAAACCTTTATCTCTAGCAATTTCCATGATTTGCTCTGGAGAGGGTTTTTCGCCATATAACTTAGCCAAAATGTCATCTTCATTTTCAAGGTTATTTATACCAAAAGCTGACAAGGGCATAACATCTCGACTATTTTCCTTAACCTCCATATAATCATTCATAGACAAAGGAAACTCTTTACCCACTACATTTATTTGATCACCTGCCCCAAACATTGCATTATCCAAAATTCTTCTAACGATGGGACAAGTGGCCTCCTCATGAAGAGCATCACAAACCCGACAGTAAGGCGGAGCATCATCGACCAAATTAGTAAGCGAATTAGGAGGTCTCTGCTCACTAGATTGAGCCTTCTTTTGCCAATTATTATTTCTATTATTATTATTATTTATGAGCTGGAAATTTTCCGTTTGCGCTCTTTCCATTTGAACCAACCTATTCTGCAAAGTAGCTATCTCCTTAGCATGGTTAGATGTTAATTTCGCTTGATTAATTTCCATGCTTTCGATCTTTTGGAGCAATTTCTTAACAAGCTCACTATCAGGTTCTTGAACCGCTTTTCCTTTAGGTTCTTTTAGTTTCGTAGTAGCCCTATCAAAACCTGGGATTTCAGACTTCCCAGATGCTGCCTTATACTTTTCAAGCTCTACGGCTAAAGCTTGGCAATCCCTGTAATCAGGAAGTTTAGCGTGTCTTAACTCATAGGAAGGCTCAGGGCTAAAGGTGTCAATATAAAAATCTCGAAGAGATTTGTCAGTAGGTTTATAATCTTGAGGTAATTCTTTAATAATATCATTAAACCTTTTGTTAAATCCTTCAGCGGTTTCATTCTCTCTCTTTTTGATTATGCTAATAGCTTTCACGAGGTGTCTTTCTTCTCTCTTATCTCCATACTTTTCCTTAAAGGCATTAACGATCGATTGCAAGGAATCAAATGAATCCCGAGGCTTTTTTGTTAACCATTCTAAAGCATCGCCCTCCAAGGTCAGAACAAAAAGGGTCATTCTAACATCTTCATGATTAAAATTAGTAGCCCTTGCGTACTTACCCATCCATAAACTAAAAGCTTTCAGATGTGAATTAGCACTAATTGCGTTATTTCCCTGAAAGATAGGCAATTTATCCATCCCATGCGTTGGAATATCATTGAGAAAACATTGAATGTTAGAAAAATCACAAGGAGCAAATATGTCCATGATGTCATGCTCGACTGGGCTAGTAAAAAGCAAGCGGATATCAGAGAGGGCTTCTTGTCCGAGGTTAATAAGAAGTGTACAAGAAGACAGTTTGTGCAATCGTACTATGAGAGCCCTTTCAGGATCAAGGGCAAGATTAAGCAAACTGCTTGGATGCCTTCTAGTATACACTCTTGCAGAAGATAGATGAAGTGGAGTTGCCACTCAGACAAAAAGTGTAACACAGAAAAACTCAGAAGGAAGGGGTCGAGGACAGGAAAGGACAAGAGGAAAGAAACGAGACAAATGTCGAGGAAACCAACGACAGAAAAAACTCTATGCCCGGCAATGGCGCCAAAAAATGTTGTCGCGCAGAGTGTCCAAGCACAGTGACAACGCTCAGACCAGGGGTTGTTACCCTGATCCCTGATCTCTCTGTTTAAGTTGTCTCCCTAGGCTAGGGGGGTAGACCCTATGGGATAAGGGAAGACCAACTGGGAATCAGCGAGTTTGGGAGACACAGCGGAGGAAACAAGCATTTGATTGATATTTAAACTTTGATTGGATCTTTAAATGTTTAAGACCAATGCCTTCACTATATGAAGTGAAAACTAAGTAATTAGCTCGCCGCTGATGCTAATGAAAAAATTAACGCTTGCTTGAAAAATATTTGCAAAATATCTAACATGTAACAAGCATTAAATAATCCGGGAAATGACGAAAGATAGATGCAAGAGATTCAACAGATGCACAATGCCTTAACAATGTTCCAGCAATTAAATTTCTAAAGTTTAAATATTTGAGACAATCACGAAATTTAAATGCTTAATAATTTCAATCCTAGAAATAAAAGATTTACGCTTCGAGAGCCCAAATCTAGGAAAAATTCACCACTTTCAATAGTTAATTTTCAGATATAAGAGTTCAAGCACATTTAACTATGACGAATACCACAAAAATCCTCCTTTAGATTTCTTACTTCAGCACAAAAGAAGCTTTAAACCCACAAATTTAGAAAATCATTTTCTCAATACGCTAAGCAAGACGAAACGTTTTCAATTTAAAAAAAAAAAAATGAATAAAAATATCTGATTCGCTAAAAAATTTAAATGTTTTATTATTATTATTATTATTATTTATTTTTACTATTTATTTTTTTAGGATCAAAATCAAAATAAACAAAAGTTTAAATCTAAACTAAATGAAAATGAAACTTAAAATAAACAATAAATATGTACAAATAAAATGAAATCTTAAACTAATAAAAATCTAAATGAAATCGAAACTTTAAAAAAAATAATTAAATTCTAAACTATATAAAAAATAAAATAAAATCTAAATTCTAATTAAAATTTTCAAAGTATTGAAATCTAAATATATGAAACTAAAATAAAAATTACGCTAACCCTAGCCTAATAAAAAATATCGAAATGAAAGCTAAACATAAGATATGTAAATCAGAAGAATTGGAAAACTTGTTTTGTTGATGTGCATACAGGTCGACGGCGGCGGAGAAAACAGGTCGAAATGCAGGTGGAAGGTTACGCAGATGGAGGAAGGCACGTGGAGAAGCAGGTGATAGCATGATGGATAGGAGGAATTCGAGTAAGGGGATGGCACGGTACTGGCAGCAGCTCAATGGAAAAGGGAAACACGTGTGCAGGTCGACAGAGGCTTGGACAGCGGATGAGGAGACTAAGGGAGAGATTAGGAGCTCGAGCGAGGGGATTGAGGAAGGAAATGGTCACGGGTTGGTTTGCTAATGGAGTAAGGACTGCGTGAGGCAGTTTGGAGCAAAGGGAACGTAGAGAAAGGCAGCAATGGAGCACGCAAAACACAGAGGGGAAGGTTTTGAAACCAAATGGAGCAGCTGAAAGCTTGAGGAGAAGGACGTGGATATGACTGCATGGATGGAAAGGGCAGCCCTTTGTTTGCAGGTTTTGAAAATGAGCAATGACGGAGAGATGCAGCCGCGTGGAGAATGTTGTCCTGACAACGATGAGAGGAGGGGATAACCAAAGGCCAGGGATAAATCTAAGATAGCAAACCCTTAAAACAAATTCAAAAATAATTATGCCTGAACAGACCCTAAGGAGCAATCAAAAAAAAAAAAACAAAATTCTCCAGAGAAAGAAAAACACAGCCAAAGGCTGGTAAACCCTTAAAAAAAAATTGGAAATTTGTCATTAAAATGATATTTTTCTGCTTCAAAATCTCCAGATAATTAAAAAAAAAAAAAAACCCACAAAAAAATTTCGAGATCTGAAACAAATACCCCTGTAAGAGTTGATTCTAAGGCTAGATCTTACCCTCCAGGGCCTAGATCTGGCTTCAAACGAAAGAATTTTTCCTCAAATCTGCAACCTATAATGACAAAAACAAAACGCCCAGAAATAATATATGCAAGGATGAAACGAAAAATCCAAAACCAGCTAAATAATTACAGTATTCACAAGTTAAAGGCTCTAAGCAGCCAGATTTGTCATTGTGCCACACATATTTTTTTTAATTTTTGATTTAAAATGAGGTGCTTCAAAAAAAACCCTTCATGCATCCACAACAGAAGTTTTAATGATAAGCCCGAGATCAAAACCAGCTGAGCTCTTCAGAAAATGCTTTTCGGGAGTTGGCTAGTTCAGCCAAGAACTTCCCCGAATGCCCGGTGATCTCAAAATCAAGGATTTCATGCACAGCTTAATTCAACCATTAACAAAGAGGGAGAAAACGATACTAAAATCCAGATCTAATGGAGATACCTGCCATCATATTTAAAAATTTAACTACCATTCAAACCTTAGTTACTAAACAAGATACCTGTGTTTAAAATCACTCTTCATCAAGCTATCATCAATGGTTGGAATTAAATTTATGCACAAAAATAAAACATCTTACAGCATTTCCAGAAGAGTAACACCAGCAAAATTTCAACCCCAAAGTCTTTCTTTATTGCACATGAAAAATGATTACAAGAGAGCTTTCTTTAACACAAGACTCAAAGCGAATAATCTCAAATGACCCCTAACACCCTATTCAAAGAAAAAATTCCCAATAGCTAGTTCGAGTGATCCTTGTCAAAGCGATCTCGACCGTCGATGAAAATCAAAATATCTTTTATCTCATCTGTGGAAATTAAAATAATGACAAAATTCGAAATTATCATTTAAATGCATTTTAATTAATTCAAAAATTTAATTTTTGAATCAATTTCCTCAAAATTTTGACGTTGACTTAACCCAAGGGACCAAGGGCCTAAAATTTAGCAAAATAATCATTTAACCTTAGTCCCTAGACCTTTTAAAATTTAATTTTTCAAAGGACCCTTGAATTTAGCCTTCGGAAAATTTAAAAAAAATACCTAGGACCTAGGACTTAGGACTTATGAGGGGATAAAACATTTTTCTAACCCTCAAGACACTTTACATCATGATTTTTACATTTTTACATCTCAAGGGTAAAAACCCATTTCACATAGACCCTCATAGACCACCCAGTTCTGTGACACAAATATAATCTAGCAGATCAAGCAATTTCTAATAAAATAACCTAACCAAATAGTTAGGATTATTCCCAAATCACTTTTACATGGACTCGACTTAGCACACTAGGACTCCCCTAAGATTCTAACGACAAAATCCATTCCGGCTTTGGGGTTAGGCTGAAGGAAACCTCTGCCGACCATGGGTCGGTGAGACAAAAAACCTTCCGGAACGTAGATCATCACTAGAAGATTAAGTTTGCCTAGGCAATTACATACATGACACAGATATGCTAAGATTATTTAGAATTTACACATGCAAACTTGGTTTACAACATAACATGATTACCCTGATGATGATAATCGAATGGCACAGACATATCAATCAAGCGCTATCCCTTTTGCGAACAACGGGGTGTACTGCTATGGGTAGTTGACACGTAGTGGTCAACGGGGAGACACTCGAAGTTCTCCAAAATGAGGGTGGAAATTCCGCTTGGAACTCCTGTGCTAAACAACATTGCACTTCCTGTGCTCAACAACTACAAAAGAGTTTGATTTCTGAAGTTAGATAGGAAAAAGATGCAAAATTGAAGGCCTTCGTGTCTTACATATAGATGCTAGCCTTCACTCCCTTGGTGATCCCCATTTTCCACTAACGTGCATCCCTTTTTTCTCTCTCTTTCTCCACAAGTGTGCATTGTCTCTTAGTGGGACAAATTGCCTCTTTTTGTGGTCCCCACATTCCACTAAGGTTACATTTTTCTCCTTTTCTCCTAAGTCTCAATGTAAAAAATTCCTCCAATGCCAAAATTGTCAATATTGGGTTATTCTTAAGCAATTTAGGAAATAGGGGATATCAAAGTCCTCCCCGCCAAAAAATTTCTTCTCCTCAAGCAACTGCAATGTCAGATGTTGTAACACCTGTTCACCCTCCCATGTACTGTCCTCCTCAGGTAAGTCCTTCCATCTGACAAGGAACCCCCTGAGGACCGTGTTTCGGAGCTTCCTCTCCTGCACCTCCAAACAGCCTCCGAAATCAATATCACGTGCCCCTCATCATCCAACGATGGTAACTCTATAGCAGTTGCCACCTGTTGTCTTGGTGCCTTCTTTAGGCATGACACATGGAACACATTATGTATCTTGCTCCCTGGTGGAAGCTCCAACTCATATGCTACTTCTCCTGCACGCCTAGTCACCATGTATGGTCCATGTTACGCACCACCCATGGGTAGTATGCATAGTGTTGTCGCGCAGATTGACACGACAACGCTCAAACCGGGGACTGTCACTCTGATCCCCGATCCCTCCGTTTAAGCCTGTCTCCCGCGGCTAAGGGGGGTAGACCCTATGAGAAGATGAAGACCAACTGCCAAACAGTTGGGCTGGGAGACACGAAACACGATATGATAAGCACTAGATGGATTTAGAAATTTAAAAGACCAGTGCCTTGTGGAGTAAATATTTAATCGCTTAATTGTCAGATGCTGCAACAATAACCATGTAGAGCAAGCATTTATCATGAAAGCTAGAACGACGCAAGATATCAATTGAAAAAACAACGCTCTTAAAATGGGCAAAGCTCAATAACAATATCCAGTAATTAGGAAAATTTTGATCAAAGCTTTAAACAACCACGCAAATGCAACAAATATTCACGATAAACATTTATTCCACATGATAATTTCCGAAAAATAACTGGATCTGACAAAGAAAATTTCCACAATATTTTTATACTTTTTCAATTTTTTTTTTATTTTCTTAAATGGATCATCGAACTAAGCTTTTGGAAACATCACCTAGGACCTAGGACTTAGGACTCATGAGGGGATTTAAAACATTTTTCCAACCCTCACATTACATCATGACTTTTACAATTTACATCTTAAGGGGGAAAACCCCTTTATCATAGACCCTCATAAATCACCCAGTTTCTGCGACACAACTATAATCTAGCAGATTAACACACTAGGATTCTCCCAAAGTTCTAATAACAAAATGCATCCCGGCTTTGGGGTCAGGCTGAAGAAAAACTCTGCCGATCATAGATCGGTGAGACGAAAAACCTTCCGGGACGTAGATTATCATTAGAAAGTTAGGTCCACCTAGGCAATTTTACATAAACGACTCATATCTACTAAGATTATTTACAATTCATACATGCAGACTGGGTTTACAATTAAAATGATCAAGCTGCTGATGACTATAGGATGGCACGGACACGTCGATCAGGTGCTACCCTTTTTTTGCAAAGAAAAACGGGGTGTACTGCATGGGTAGTTGACCGGTAGTGGTCAACACATAGGAGAATGTTTTTCTCCTAGATGGTCCTCAATCGATAGCCAGTAGCCCTTTGCATCCACTAGATAGCTCATGTGCCATTATCTCCACCACCTAAGACAACCATATGCTCCCTCGCCCATCTGTTATGATCGTATGTTTGAAGGTGGGCCCTCCAAACCCGAAGGTATGGCTTTTCATTGTGTAGTTCGGTATTTTTGTTTACTGATCATGGAGACTTTTGGGCATGGATTAATGGGGGTATTCGGCAGAAAGAGTGGCCTTAGTTTGTACTCTTGTCTACTTTATCCAAATTGATGGTTGACCTCGCATCCTAGTCCCTGTGGGATCTCCTCTATTGGCTACTAGGCACTGCTGAAATTTCTAAGACTATCCGTTAGAAATTTAATCTGTATTCTTTTGGTTTATTTCTTCTACTTGTTAATTTTGAACAAGTTATTTAAACGATATAAATAACGAAATAAACACAATTTAGTCTCAACATCTATAGATCAAAAATTGAAAGAAAACAAACACACAAGTGACACTGTTATTTTTGGACAACTTGTCCCCGGAAAAACCCAATGCGAGAAAACCGTAGCAACAATTATGAGGGTTTATTATTATGCAGTATATCCCTGAGTACAACTGGGTGGAAAATTGGCTCACCTGACAAAGAAAAACAATCGGCAGTAATACCTCTCTATTCAGAAACAGGTATTTAGAAAATTTTTCCCACAAAACCCTCTCTAGCAATTCTGAAGCACTGTGTCAGCCTTTTGCTGCTCTGCATCAACCTCAGAACCCTCTACGTCGGCCCTCTAAGGCACTACGCAACCTCTTGGACCCTTTGCATCACTCTTGCTGCCCTTTGCGTGGATGACGCAGGCCCTCTAGCCTCTGTGTTGTCTCTACGTGGCCTCTGGCTTCTGTGTCTGCCTCTCTACCTCTGCGTCGGTCTCTCGACACTATCTCTGCCTCTCTGTCCAGTAGTCACTGCCCCTCGCTGTTGATCATTGATTCGACTTTACTTAGCAAACCCCACTCTAGTAAATCGAATGACTAATCACTCTAGTCTATTCTCCAACTAACCCTCAAGCCTCCTCTTATACTTTTCCTATTAGTCCTTCAACGGCCGAGATTACATCTCTAATCCACGGCTAAGATTAGATTTGGCTTGATCCATGTCTTTTCAAACCTTCTAACCCAGTTTTATATTAATAGCCATTAATATTTTATTTTTCCTAAGTTTAGACTTAAGAACTCCATTAAAAATATTAATTATTTTAATATCTCCTAAACCAGGAAGAATCTACCCAAACCATTTCTGGGTCTTGGAGATCTCATGTGCTTTAGCCTCTCCACCAATTTTCATGGCTAGAACACATCCGATGCTACCCCAAATCTACACTCCCTCTTAGCGAGGACTGTGCTCTAGTAATACTCCACATTGAGCATCACTCAGATTATATGGCACCGGTACCTATGCTGATGCTAGGTCTCCCCGCCCAACATCCTCTGCACTCCTACATCCTATACTACTGCCCATGGCCCTGCCACTGCCACAGTTGCATCCGTACGGTAGCTCCCTCTACATCTATGTTGTTGTTGGTCCATCCTCCCAACAATGCATCTACACTGCATCCCCCTCTCATCACGCTGCATCGTGCTACTGCCAACTGCTACTGCACTGCAACTCAGTCACTGAGAAGTAAGTAACTGATCCACCCAACTTTTGACATTCCTGTCAGGCTAGAAACACTCTCAATGCTGAAGCTCTCTCTGCCGCGAACAAGTGCTCCCTCTACTAACCTCTCTGCTGCTGCAACAACTCCCTGCATCTCGCACCACTGCAAACTTCTTTGTGCCATCCTCCACTGTTGCAACACTCTTCGTGCCTCTTCCACTGTTGCAGCCTGCTAACCTCGCACTACTCGGAGACTCCTACATTGTAGCACTCTCCGTCGCTTCATCTACATCCATCTCTACCGACATCCACCAATCCTGCTACTCTCTCTTCGGGGCTCCCGTAGCAAGGCATAATCCAAGAGGTTGGATACCTCAAGGATCTTGCCCCTCATCGCCTGTAGTCCTCCTAACTACAACTCGATGTCTCCCCACCTATTCTCTAGAGGTACAT
Organism: Pinus tabuliformis; assembly: GCA_031772625.1. Classification (NCBI taxonomy): domain Eukaryota; kingdom Viridiplantae; phylum Streptophyta; class Pinopsida; order Pinales; family Pinaceae; genus Pinus; species Pinus tabuliformis. The sequence goes on from CM062811.1 coordinate 338,213,945, forward strand.
GAGCACTCATGGCACAATCGTCATCCTCCTCTACCTCCTTTTCCGCCTTCGTTGGTGCTTCCTTTGAGTCAGACGCCTCTTCCTTGTTCTTCTTCCTCGGACACTAGTTCGCATAATGACCCAGCTCCCCACAATTGAAGCACTTGACCTTGGAGAGGTCCTTTTTCTTCCTCTTCTCCTGCTTTCCTGCATATGCCAGAGCAGCATCCTCTTCCTCTTCCTTATTGATCCAAACTCCTTTGCTGCTACTTCTCATCTTTCTCAGCCTTCTGATCTCCTCTTGGCGAAGAGTCGCCCACAATTCTTCCCAATCTAGAAGATCCGCCCTGCCCAGTATGCTCTGGACAAATGTCTCCCACTCCTCGGAGACTGCATTAAGTGCGGTCCTCACCAACATCTCCTCATCCAGTGTGGCCCCTATGGAAGTCAGTTGGTCCCGGATCTCCTTCAACCGACTGAGGAAGTGATCTATCTACTCCCACTTCTGCATCTGGTATGACCGCAGTTGATTCTCAAGTCACATCTTCCTCTGCACGGAAGTATGCTGGTACAATTTCTTCAAGGCATCCCACATTTCCTTTGTCGTCTCCTTCTCCATAATATGTTGGACCACATGATCCTTGACCCCATCAAGGATGATGCATTTCGCTTTGGCCATTGCCTCCTCGTACTTTTTATTATCAGTCGGGTCAACTGGTATCGCCATTGTTCTCAAGGCGAAGGCCTTGATGCGATGTCTATCTAGAATGGACAGGATCTTGGCCTTCCAGACCATAAAGTTGGACGCTCTGTCCAACATGTTCTGATCCTTCAGCCCATTCATGGCCATCTCTCTGCTCTTCTTGTCGACTCCTCCGAGTCTCTCTACTTCTCGCCTAGAAGTTCTTTGCGAGACTCCCTCTGAGTCTCGATTTCCCTTTTGGAAATCCTTCTGCCAGTCGTCAAGTTGCACCTCTCCAATCTTTTGTGCACCTACAACATTGATCCAGATTCCTTGGCTAGAAATCCACCTCGATAGCAACTCCCTCTACCTTGGTTTTTCCCTGTTAGGTATTGTTCTGCCCACAGTACCCCACCAGCTTTGCTCCCGCAAACTGCCCACAACTTCCTATGCCCCAACAACTAAAGGATTGAGCCTCTAGGCTCTACGCAATCCCAGCACTGGAAAAACTGCTCCCTCAGCCAACTGCGTCAACCCTCCTAGTCTCTACGTGGCTCTGCGAGAGCCTTGTCTTCCCTCCTCAGCCTCTGTGCTGGCCTCTATCTGGCCCAAACTGATGACGCAGTCCCTCTGTGTCAAGTTTCAACCCTTCTTCTGCTGCTTTCTGCAAGGATCAGCTTTTGTCACTCGGGACAGCTGATTCTGCTGCAAATGCTCTGCTTCAGCTGATGCCTTCAGCTCTCCTGTGATCTACAACCACCCTTTGATACCATGTTGAAATTTCTAAAAGAACAAGTGGCATTGCTATAGGAAGCTCTCCTGATAGGGAAGACAGAATGGCAACGCATGAAGGCGAATGTGCAAAACATAAAGAAATCTATAATGGAAAGTACAAAGGTGGTGAATGTGAAATCATCCCAGGATAAAGGGAAAATGATTGCCCAAATAAACAACCATGAAGAGAACACAAGAGAAGAAACGAAAGGAGATTCCACCAAAGTTTCCAAAACTTGGGCTCAAGTTATTAGCAATTCTGCTAATAAGGAAGGAGAAACAAATATTCAGGTTGACAACATGCAAGATAGTGAAGGCAAGGAAAGACAAAATAGGGCAGCAAACATAATTATTAAAGGGGTGAAAGACTATGGGAAAAATGAATGTACTCTTGACCTTGTAAGAGACTTCTTGAAAGACAAGTTGCTATGGGAAGGACAAATATGTCAAGCATGGAGGGTGGGTAAGTTCAATGGGGAGAGAGCCAGGCCCATAAAAGTCATTATGCCTAGCTTGCGTGATAAATATATTATTCTAAGCAAGAAACATCGCTTGAGGGGTTCTCGTTTTTTCCTAGAAGAAGATTTAACTCTAAAAAGACAGGAGGAAAGAAGGGAGGAAATTTTAAAGGTTAGGGCTGCAAGAGATGAAGGAAAGAGAGCATGGATTTATAAAGGCAAAGTTGTGATAGCGCAATTTGGACCTCCTTCCAAAATAGAGCAGCAAGATGTTAATAAAGAAGAGACAACAAACTCTTCAACAGGAAATCAGAAAGCAAGTTCGGTATGGGAAAACAGGAACAAAGACTCAAATGTGAGTCTTGCATGTCAAAATAAATAGCAATCAAGTCATACCCAGGTTTCCTTAAGATTAGTTTGTTGGAACTGCAGAGGTTACCCATGGAGACGAGGACCTGGGTTAAGGCCTATTGCAAAAAATAGACACATAATTTGCCTCATAGAAACACATGAGCATGAAGGGTGCAAGACACCTTTGTTTGAAGGATACTGGAAGATGGCAGTGTGGAACAAGGCAGCAGGGAATGGCAAAGGGCACGGGGGTATCATGGTTTTAGTAAGGGAGAAAGAAGGTCGTCTTATTCAGTTAGAAAAAGAAGAATCAAATAAGCAATTCATTTGGTTTAAAATATCAGAAAATGGAAACCACATCAGAATCGCATCATGCTATTTTGTGCCACAGGTTTCAAAAATCTACAAAGGTAGAGAGCTTGACCACAAAGATCCATTTGTAGTTGTAAAAGCAGATATTGCAACATATTCGCAACTAGGTGAAGTCCTTATAGTGGGTGATTTCAATGCTAGGACTACAAGTGAGAAAACTAGCATTCTTTGTTGTAAAGATAATTGTGATCCTATTTGGCTTACAGAAGAAAGTAATCATCAGTGGGAAAGAATTTCAGAGGACAAGGGCTGCAATCTCTTTGGTGAACAATTGCTTACTCTATGTGGTGCCTTTGATTTAGTCATTTGTAATGGCTTGACTAGATGGGCAAAGTCCGGTAATTTCACTTGCAATACTTACAATGGAGCAAGTGTGGTAGATTATGTAATTTGCTTGCATGGTTTGTGTCAGAAAATGAAAGAAGTTTTGGTTGGAGATCAGCGATGGGATTTTAAATCAGATCACAAGCCAATTTATTTATGTTTCTCTTGGATTGGAAAAAAAACATTTAGAGTCAAAAATTCAACATGTCCAACAAAATCTCCCACGGGGTAGATTTCTTTTGACACCAGAAAATTGTAATACCTTCAAAATGACGCTAGAGAGGCTCTTTGAGAAGGAGAAAGTTACAATTCACAACCTTCATAGTCATGAATTAACACATTTAATTCAATGCACACTTGCAAAGTGCAAAAGAACAAAGATTAAGAAGTCTGAAAAAAATGGCTTTCCAGTTAATGCTTGGTTTGACGAGGAATGCAAAAAGGCAAGGAGAATGTGGAAAGAGTCAAACAAGGATAACATAAAGCTCAAATCGTACAAGCAGTTATTAAGCAAGAAAAAGGCTGATTTCATGGTTTCAAGGAGGGAAGAACTAATCTTCCTTGGGAAAAATAATCCCAAATTATTTTGGAAGGAGCTCCAACCGAAAAAAATACAAATTGGAAATAATATTACAACGTCTAAATGGTTGACTATGCAAGACAACTCTATGAGCAGGTTCCCAAGGTTGACCCTCCCCCCTTGGTCAACACTGATATTGAACTCTTCATGGTACAAGAGATAGAGATGGGTATCAAAAAGTTGGGTGTTGGAAAAGCAAAAGACTTAGCTGAACTCCAAGCAGAATATCTAAAGTGGGGTTCAAAGATTCTTGCACTTCACATTACAAAAGTCTTCAACAACATCATACAACAAGGGCTCCCCACAGATTGGTCAACTAGTCTAGCAATACCCCTTTTCAAGAGCGGTGACATCAATAATCCCTCCAATTAGAGGACCATCATGATAAACCCTTTGTTTGCAAAGCTATTTGGAAGCATGCTAGAAAACAACAAAAGCAAGTGGGCAGAAAAAAGAGATAAGCGTGCTAAAGGGCAAGCAGGTTTTAGACCTAAACATTCCACAGTTGATCATTGCATAACTTTAAAGCACATCATTGAAAAAGTTTGGGAGAAAAAGGAAGTCGTCTTTTGTTGCTTTGTTGATTTCAGAAAAGCATTTGACTCAATTCCTAGGGATAAACTTTGGCAGAGAATGGAGGAACATGGGGTTCCTAAACATTTGAGAGCAGTTGTGCATAGGCTGTATGAAGATGTGAAGTCAAAATTAGAACTTCAGCAAGCATTTCTGGAAGTTTTAGAAGCGATATCGAGGTCAAGCAAGGTTGCCCACTGTCTCCTACCCTTTTTGGTTTATATATCGACAAGCTTGAGGAGTGGTTAAATTCGCAAGGGGGTGATGGTATCTATTTGTGCAAGTTTGTTATAAGGCTTCTTTTGTATGCAGATGACCTTATTCTGATTGCTAAATCGGCTCTTGGTTTGCAAGAGCACTTACTATCCCTTGAGCATTTTTGTAGAAGTGTGGGGATGCAAGTCAATATCAGCAAAACGAAAGTAGTGGTCTTCTCTAAGAAAAGAAAACATAACCAGCATAAGTTCTACTTTGAAGGCAACATTCTGGAAGAAGTTGCAGATTACAAATACCTCGGGATTGACTTCAACAAAAATCTAAGCTAGAATGGTTGTAGAAATAAAAGAACTTTGGGGGGGTTGGAAAGCATTTTATGCTTTTCAAAATAGGTGTAGAGACGCAGAGTTATGGGACTGGAAGATCACTCAAACTCTTTTTGGGTTTCTAGTGATTCCGGTGATTCTCTATGGTTGTGAACTGTGGGCTAGCAGTACCTCCGACATGCAGTGGAAACAAATTGAGAAAATTCAAAAGTGTTTGATTACAAACAAATTTAAGATTAAAAGTGCAGTTCCTTATGATATCTTGTTAAGTGAAACAGGGACTGCTCCTATTGAAGCAATTGCTATGGTGTGAGTCATAAGGTATTTAAAAAAAATTGAGCAAATGGCAGAGGGTAGATGGCCTAAAGTTGTCTTTAATGATAGATTGTGCAAGAGCGAAAAAACTTGGATGCAGCAAAATAACAAATGGTTTAGTAAATGGGGTATTTGCTTGAACGCGTGTCCCATAAACAACAAAGAGATAAAAGCTTTTGTTATGGAAAAGTTCCACAAACGTACTTGGGATAAGGAGCTAGGAAGAAAGAAAAATTACTATATTGAAGTGTTTAATCCCACTCATAATCATCAACCAAAAGCATACATAGAGGCCAATATTTCTTGGAGAGCCAAAATTCTTATTGCTCAATTAAGGACTAATTCTCATCAACTCCATTGTGAAACAAGGCACTGGAAAAGGCCAAAGGAAGTGTGGGAGGAAAGGGTATACATTTTTTGTTCTTCCGGAAAAGTGGAAACAGAAAAACATTTCATTTTAGAATGTGAGGCCTTCAAAGACAACAGGAAAAGTTATGCAGATATGCTGGCAGCTAGCTCTTGGGATAATCTATTTAGCGAGGGGTTCGTCGATAAGCTGGGAGTATTTATTGTGAAGCTTCACAGAAAAAGGGTTGAATACATCAAGTAGATGAAGAATCAATCTCTCCCATAGGCTATCTTTAGCCTTGTGGACGTTAAAATAATTTCTTTCTTTCTTTCTTTCTTTCTTTCCGTTAGAAATTTAATGTGTATTCCTCTGGTTTATTTCTTCTACTTGTTAATTTCGAACAAGTTATTTAAAACATATAAATAACAAAATAAACACAATATAGTCTCAACATCTACAGATCAACAGCTGAAAGAAAACAAACACACAAGTGACACTGTTATTTTTGGAGAACTTGTCCCCGACAAAACCAAATGCAGGAAAACCGGTGTAGCAATTATGAGGGTTTATTATTATGCAGAGTATATCCTTGAGTACAACTGGGTGCCAAACTGGCTCACCCGACAGAGAAAAACAACTGACAGTAATACCTCTTTATTCGGAAACAGGTATTCAGAAAACCTGTCCCACAAAACCCTCTCCAACAACTCTAAAGCACTGCGTCAGCCTTTTGTTTCTCTGCATCAGCCTCAGAACCCTCTGCGCTAGCCCTCTGAGGCACTATGCAGCCTCTAGGACCCTCTGCGTCACTCCTGCTGCCCTTTGCATGGATGACGCAGGCCCTCTGGCCTCTACACTGTCTCTGTTGGACTCTACATGGCTTGCTCTGGCTTCTGCGTCTGCCTCTTTGCCTCTGCGTTGGTTTCTCGGCATTATCTCTGCCTCTCTGTCCAGTACTCACTGCCCCTCGTTGTTGATCACTGATTCGACTTTACTTAGCAAACCCTGCTCTAGTAAATCAAATGACTGATCACTCTAATGTGTTCTCCAACTGACCCTCAAGCCTCCTCATATACTTTTTCTGTTGGTCCTTCAACAATCGAGATTACATGTCTAATCAACGACTAAGATTAGATTTGGCTTGATCCATGTCTTTTGGAACCTTCTAACTCAATTTTATATTAATACCCATTAATATTTTATTTTTCCTAAGTTTAGATTTAGGAACTCCATTAAAAATATTAATTATTTTAATATCTCCTAAACCAGGAAAAATATGCCCAAACCATTTCTGGGTCTTGGAGATCTCATGTGCTTTAGCCTCTCCACCAATTTTCATGGCTAGAGCACATCTGATGCTACCCTAAATCAACAGGCACTACATGGGAAACCCTGATTTTGGTTGCGTGGTCCCACTTCCCGACACCATATACATCACTCTTCTCTGCTCATTATAACTCCATTCACCATATTTCTCATCCGGGTCCACATTTGTCCATTGGGTCCACAAGTAGTTAGTCTCCCCCTCCCCTTGTCCACACCTTGGGTCGGGCCTGGTGTTGAGAATTAGGGTAGGGCAACGTTTAATTCAATTCTCTTTACTTGATTACTACTTGTGTAACTCTTCTTAGATTACCTTTGTCCATTATTATTACTTATGTGCAGTACATTAAATAGAAATCAAAACAATAAGAACAGTGACACAGTGATTACGCTACAAGCTAGGGATAAAACCCCTCCTCTTAAGGGGAAAACCCGCAAACCTCTTCTCACAGATTCTTCACTAGATGAGTACTAAGACCATGACCAACCTAAGACCAATGCTACCTCACCTAGACCAAGACACAATTGTCCTCCTTCCTTGATTCTTCTGTCATCATCATGTTGCACCATGTCTCATCATTGATTATCACATTGAAGCATCATCATCACCGATCATCATGTAGTACTGAGCACCATATTGATCATCATCGAGCCCTTATCATATAGACTGAGATCTTATCTGAACTGAAGTATGCCATGTCAACTATATCTGATCTGTATCATTGTGTTACCCATCCGAACTGTATCACCCATCCAAAGTTGCAGCACTGTGACTTCCATTTGAAATTGCAACACTGTGATCTATCTGAAGTTGCAACATTGTTCTTTCTCTGTGATCCGAACCTGATCTGCCCATCCGATAATCACAGAAGGAGATCTAAACTTCTTGCTGTGTTATCCGAGCTCCCGTGGTAACCCTTCCTATAATAACCTCCGAAAAACTCAAAGAAACTGTGAGCTTTCTATGTTCTGACAGCAAGGGTATACACTCCCTTATATAGTTGTTGGGTCATACATTTGAGCCGACCTGAACTATTGAACTGACGTGTCTATATATGCAAGCCGACATGTCACATTTGAGCATATATAATATATATATATATATATATTGGAGACAACGTGGAGCTTCTTTTTGCACATGTTGAAGCCTAAGTTGCACGAAACGGGGAAACGCGGAAGCGAAACGAAACGGGGAAGCGAAACGAAACGCGACCTCCCCAAATTTTGGAAACGGGGAAACGCGAATATATATAATAATATATATATATATATTAAAAATATTTAAAAATTATTATTATATATATGTGCAATCATAAAGCATGAATGATACATTTACTTACATAAACATTTAAACATTAAGATTAAATTTACATCACATTTACTACCTGGAAACCCTAAAAAAAATTAAAAACAAATTAAAAAAAAAAAAAAAAAAAAAAAGTGTTTTTTTGGGGGAAACGTGGCACAGACAGCCTGGAAACGCGTTTCCGGCCGTACGGCCAAGTTTCCGTTTCGGGAAACGTGGCCGTACGGCCGGAAACGTGGCCGTACGGCCGGAAACGCGTTTCCGTTTCGTTTCCGTACGGAAACGGACCCTGTACCTGCGTTTCCTGCAACTTAGGTTGAAGCCGACTTAAGGATGACTGTGCTTGTCTATTCTGGAGGACTTTTACAAGTGTAACAACACTTCATATACATGACAATGAATTATACATTTATGACAAGATGACAAATCCCTAAAGACATCAAGAAGAAGTCTTTGACCTATAATAAAAAATCCTTGCTCATGAAACCCACGATGCAAGTATTACAAAATTCATTTTATTATCTTTGTCTTCTTCATTACATAAATTCATAATTACAAGTCATTATGAAGACCGAACCTAGTTACATTCTACAACACTCCCTCTTCACTAGGAAGGTATTCATAATAATACTTGGTCACACTCAATCACTTTGAAGAGATCTCATAAGAAGAGTCGGATTGGTAACCCATCTATTTTAGCATCATAGTAACCAACATTTTTTCCACAGCAAGGCATTCACTGACAACTCTATCTCTCATCAGATCATAGCACAATGTTGGCGAGACCAATGACTATATACACCTTCATCATTGTCTCTCAAGGTACAAACCCACCTGGGTGTTCACTGAGTATGGCCTTCTAGAACTATTCTTATCTTGGGTTCCCAGCCCTCAAAGAGTATTGGTCCTCTTGCCTACTCTTATCTTGGATGCCCTACACATCCTCAAAGAGCATCGGATGCCAGATGATTACCCAATCCTCCATTCTCTCTTCCCAAGTGAAGACAAGAATGTTGTGTCTATATTTCCCTCTTAACTAGGGAAGATATGCCCATTCCTATAAAGGAATGTACCTAAGTTCCCTCTGACCAGGAACTTGCCCAAGCTCCCTCTCAATTAGGGACTTGTCAGAGCTCCCTCTTAACGAGGGACTCTCCTTTTCATTAGCAGCTTCTTCTTCATGGGTCCTTCAACTGCTTGATCAATTTCTTTCCTTAATGTCATGAAATTCAGTCGAGTTTCTTCCTTGTAGGTGTAACGACCAAAAGTCGTATACGCAGTGGAAATATTAAAATACTTCGTAGACAAAGACATCCATCATAGGATAGTAACTGTAAATTGTATATTATATAAAGAATTGATATAAGATGAGTACAATTGAGAATGAGGGTTTCGTATATATAGCCAGGTAAGTACCCTTTCACCAACAGGCATTTCTCTAAGACATGCCTTTTCATTATTAACTAACTAACCATTAGTTAATTTACTTATTATTTATTATTATATTTATATTATTATGATTACTATTTATTATCTATTTATTCTCTATTTTTACATCATTTATGTTCATGACGGTAGGGCATTGACCATCCATCACTTTCCTTCTTGGTTCGTCATGTCATGCCTTTCTTCATGGAAAGTGGCCTTCTTGATACATATCTGGAACCTTTGTCATATGGCTACTTCTTCCTCATCATGTTTCTTTCAGGAATTTCCATCCACCACATGAATGCTAGTTGTACTTGTACTTACAACTCTTGTTCCAGTAGCCCTGCATGAACTCATCCTCATATCAAGAAATCAGAACATAACATTAAGTCAAATAGTACCTTATGAGATGGCTCTTCATCATGACATCTTCCTATAGGTATCAGCATCCTGCATACATGTTGACACATCCCCCAAAGATATCCATTGTCAAGGGTCTCCATTTTTCTCAGACTTTCATCAGAGTCTTCATATCATTCCGGGAGATTTCCTAGTCAAATCTTCTTAGTCTTTTGGATGTTGATTGCCTTTATCATGGTTGCATATCTCATGATCTCTTCCTTCCTCATGCATTCCATTCCTAGGAGCTTTCAATCAGAGTTTCTTAATTGTAGTCAACCACCTCATACTTCATATGACGACATATTATGTTGATTTCATCTAGTGCGCCTTATGCCTTCCTGCATCCTTTCAAAGGAGGAGATCCTTTTTCTCTTGATCATTCTTCTCAAGATAGAAGTAGTGATCTATGTTACCTGCAACCATATGACATGACTTTATAATATTGAATACAAGCATACATACCTCATTTTACCCTTAGGTCATCTAGGCTTCTTTCAGCAGCCTCCTTGATTGAAGTGTCTTCAACCCTGGATCTGCTTCTTCTTTTATGTCGTAACATCATCCATGGAGTTTCTGATGAAACACTTGCTTCCTCTCTAGATTAGTGAACCCTCCAATGAGGATTTCCATCAGAGAATCTTGAGGATCTTGCATATCCCCATCTAGCAAATGTTTCCTTTTTGACTTGATGTATGATGAGCTTTGTCCTGGATGACTTATTCTTTTCCTTCCATGTCCAATAAGGTTCCCAAAAGCTAAATCCTTCATGTTTGACTGCCATAGATTTTGTCCTTCATGATTCCCTTGGTGATGTCACGAGCTCTTGTTTCTAATGCTTCCATGATGCCACAATGCTTCTAGATATCATGGTCATATTTATAACAAAATATTTAGAAGCTTATGATAAGACCCTTTTGTGAAGGAGACTATCTCAAACATAGTAGAGATATGTTACTCCCTCTTTCCTTGCTCCTTTTCAGCGACTTCCATCTTTTCGGTGATATGAACTTTCTTTCCATAATCTTTCCATAGCGTTGAATCTTAGCTATATTGTTTTGTCTTGCTTGAGGGCCAAACTTCTCTTGCAAATGTTTGAGTCCTTTAGCCTTTAACACTTTTGCCCTCTTCAAAGATCTCCTTTGAGACCTTCTCGCACTGTCCAACACCAAGCACCGAAACTGCTCTAGACTATAAGTTATTGAGATCACTGTAGTATGATAGAGATTGTAATGACACCAAATTTGTGGCTAGCACTATGGTTATTTCAAGACTGAATTAGCACCGAGACTGTGAGAGGTACTGAAAACTGCCTTCTCTTCTTTTGACTGTGATCCGAGTTCTAAGGACTAGCATCGAGACTTCATTTTGACTGAGATCAAGTATAAGTTATCAAACTATGGGAGAATGTGATCATAACTAAATTGTAGGTTTGTATTCACCATCCGAAGATTTCAGAAGGGAGTCTGAATCTGAGCCTGAGGTAAACTATTTGAGCCATGAATGATTTGTGGAAGGTACCGAGACTATGGGTAGTATGTCACCTGACTGGAACCCGAGATTGTAGTCATATCACCAACTAAGAACTTCAGGTGTCTATTCAAGTTGTTCCGCTATATGGCTTATTCTAAATTGTCTCACTTATCTCTATCGTAAATCCATTTGAGACAGTTCCTCATTCTAGACTGTGAACCAATCCTTGAGTGTTATTGTAACCATAACTTAGATGCCCTTAGTTTTACTGTAACCATAGCTTTGATTCCATGTTGAGAATTAGGGTAAGGCAATGTTTAATTCAATTCTCTTTACATGATTACTACTTGTATAACTATTCTTAGATTATCTTTGTCCATTATTATTATTTATCTGCAGTACATCAAATAGCAATCAAAACAATAAGAACAGTGACACAGTGACTAGGCTACAAGCCAGGGCTAAAAGCCCTCCTCTTGAGGGGAAAACCCACAAACCTCTTCTCATAGATTCTTCACTAGATGAGTACAAAGACCATGACCAACCTAAGACCAATGTTGCCTCACCTAGACCAAGACATAGTTATCCTCCTTCCTTGATTCTTCTGTCATCATCATCTTGCACCATGTCTCATCACTGAGCATCATACTGAAGCATCATCATCACCGATCATCATGTAGTGTTGAGCACCATATTAATCATCATTGAGCCCCTATCATATAGACTGAGATCTTATCCGAACTGAAGTATGTCATGTCAACTATATCTTATCTGTATCACTGTGTTACCCATTCGAACTGTAATACCTATCCAAATTTGCAACACTGTGACTTCCATCTGAAATTGCAGCACTATGATCTATCCGAAGTTGCAACACTGTTCATTCTCTGTGATCCGAACCTGATCTGCCCATCTGAGAATCACAGAAGGAGAATGAACTTCTTGTTGTGTTATCCAAGCTCCTGTGGTAACCCTTCCTGTAATAACCTCTGAAAATCTCAGAGAAACTGCGAGCTTTCTATGTTCTGACAGCGACAGTATACACTCCCTTATATAGTTGCTAGGTCATACATTTGAGCCGACTTGAACTATTGAACCGACGTGTCTATATATGTAAGCCAACATGTCACATTTGAGCATATATATATATATATATTGGAGCCGATGTGGAGCTTCTTTCTGCACATGTTGAAGTCGACTTAAGGATGACTGTGCTTGTCTATTCTAGAGGACTTTTACAAGTGTAACAACACTTCATATACATGACTCTGAATTATACATTTATGACAAGATGACAAATCCCTAAAGACATCAAGAAGAAGTCTTTGACCTATAATAAAAACTCCTTGCTCATGAAACCCATGATGCAAGTATTAAAAAGTTCATTTTATTATCTTTGTCTTCTTCATTACATAAATTCATAATTACAAGTCATTATGAAGACCGAACCTAGTTACATTCTACAACATCTGGAACTATGCCCCAAAGGTTGATGCAGCTAAAAGAAAATAAAAAGCATAATTTAACCACTCTCAACAGGAAATGTACCATAAAATGCAAAAGATGGTCGCGACATACAAATTTAGCATGTGGGCAAAAGCCAAACATGAGCTTTACCCCTGTCATCATGGCCATCACCCTGGTTCCTACGGCCCCTCATATTAGCCCCTTACATCATTAAGGAATCCATGATTGTCCCAACCCCTAATGGACAACGAACTACCCCACCTTGAGGGGGTATTCACAGTTATATCTTATATATCATGCACTCATTCCCTAGAGCCCTGAGCAGTTACAAAAGAGAAATCTATAAAAGGAAAAAAGCATATGAAGAATTGAAAAATGTAACTAGTGTCGGTCTTCATAATTGTATTTGAGTCATGATATAATGTATTTGTTAAAAGAAAGAAAAATAAAATTTTATTATAAAAGAAATTGACTTATTAAAGCATGGGTTTCATGCTTGGGTCAATGATTTTTAGGTCAAAGCCTCCATTGTAGGCTTCTAGGGTTTATGTCAAGAGTCCTTGTCCTCGTTATCATGTAAAAGACCATTCTAGGGCTTTATCAATCAAGAAAGAAATTTATTTTAATGTAAATTAGGTCATTTAAGACTCCACCAAGTCAATGTCAAAGAAGGGCAAGTCAGACTCATCAAGGGAATTCAACCTCGCATATTCACTATATAAAGGCAGCAACTCAACCTCATACGGAGCAACTCACTCAAGTTCAATCTGTAGCCACTGAAAGCAGTAAAAGGGTGTGAAATTCAAGGGACGAGGAGGAAAACCAAGCGAAGGAGAAGGAAATCTTTATCAAGCAAAAAGAAGTCGAATTTTATCTCTCTTTGTCTCACATGTGTGAAGGAGTTGTAGCTAGGCTGAAATTTTGGACTGTCGCTGAGCTGAAGTTGCTAGACAAGAGGAGACTACAAAATCATCTTGGAAAGCTGACTTGGTGTGGGAGGAAGGTCTTTTGGTCTAAGGTTTTGGTGTAATATCCTCAATTTTGAATTTCCGCATTAGAGATGATTTTTGGAAGAGAAGGAAATTCTGGCATTGGGAATTAGGAGGAAAAAGGGAAATCACAGCTTTAGTGGAGAGTGGGGACCACAAGGAGAGAAATTTGACCCAAGTGGCAATTTGCACTAGTGAGAAGAGAGAGAAAAAGGAAGGGGTGTGAATTAGTGGAAGGTGGGGACCACCAAGGGAGAGAGGGCAAACAATTATAAATAGAGATAGGGGGCCTCCATTTGTTATCTTTGATCATTTTACGAATCAAGTCTATCTCTCTTGAGCTTCTTAACCAAGATAACCCGTGATGTTTAGCACAATGAATTCCCAAGCGAGAATTCCAGCCTCTCTTTCGGTGGACTTTGAGTGCCACCATAAGGAGGAATTTCTGAACTCAGTAGGAGGTAAATTTGTTGGAGATTGTGGTACCTTTCAGCCCATTTCTCAGCCAGTTCGATT